>VBSM01000413.1:10350601-10422438 GCA_008086735.1 Cheirogaleus medius
AAAGAAGAGTCTCTAGTTTTAGCTTCTACATTCACCTAGTGGTGATAAAGGTAAAGCATAGAGTTGTTTCTGAAGCCTGGGTACCAAAGAAAGGAAGCAAGGGCTATTATTGCCTGCCACCAGCTTCCAGGTAGTCTGTCAATCAAAGTCGGCTTTGTGCTGTACTCAAAGAGAGGAACACAGCTATCTATCTGTGCTGGGCTTGGCAAAGTCGTATCTGAAATTACACTCATTCCCCTCATAGCCATCCTGTACCAACTCTTTAGTTATATTTGTGGGTTTCAACTTCACTCTTTCCTAGGTCTTTTTCTAGATAATTACTGGATTATTTTAGTCTATAGCTTTCATTGCCCTCATAAAATGGACCAAAAGTAGAAATCAATGGAAAAAATGGAGAGATTGCCTCAAAATTAATTTTTCATGCATAAATTTAAAAAACATGGCATTGCCCCATACATTAGAGGATTAAGTCGTTTCCTGTGGGGGTATGGGTTATCAATTCTGATATCACTATACATGTATACTGGAACTGAACAGTGAGGTAAATGGATGGCAGGTGGTGGAAGCCAGGTTTCTCCCTATTGAGAAAGTTTATAGACAAGCAAGGGGAGGAGGCTAGAATGATCCATGTGGACGTGGATAAGATTTGGAGACTTTCATTATGAACTCATGTTTAACTTAATAATCAGATGGTTACATATAGAAATACTTATAGATACATATACATACATGGGTTGGTATATACACACATATTTCCTAAAGCAACCAGTTAGCAATAAACACAACCAACAGCCAGTTCCTGGTTTCTAATATCATTCTCTAATAAAAGGAACCAGGGCTCCTTGGAGAAATGGCTGATTCCACAACTGAGGCTGAAAATACATTAATACAAGATGAACCTGAAGCATTTTGTAGTGCCCAAAAGTAAAGCAGTGCAAAAGCAAAAGCAAAACAAACAAACAAAAAATCCATAATGATGAAGTTATGTCAAAGGGACAACTGAAAAAGCTCTCAATGGTCAAATCTAGAATACCTGGAACAAAAGAAAAGTAGTATTGAGTTATTACCTAAGTATAAGATTAGTCTCTGTGGGTCTATACTGATATAAATAAATTATTCAGTAAATAAATAAATGGGGGGAAAGAGACCACCTCCCATGCAAAAGAATTTCAAATAAATTTTCTACGTACTCCACCCTAAATGAAGGGGCACATAACTTCTCCCTTTATAGTGACTTCCTTTCAAAGAGTACAGTACAGAAATGAAGGATAAAGAATAATTTCATAATGGAGAAACCTGACAAACACTGTCTAAACCAGGTGACCAAGGTCAACGTCAGTAGTGATAAGTCATGTTGATAGTGTATACATTTGATATAATGTAGTGAACATAGGTCTTGACTTCTGTGATCTTCCTCCCCAAAATGTATAACCCATAAGAAAAACACCAGAAAAATCCCAATTGAAGGACATTCTCTAAAATATCTGACCAGTACTATTCAAAACTGTCAAGATCATAAAAAAAATCTGTCTGAGAAACTGTAGCAGCCAAGAGTTGCCTGAGGAGACATGACGACTAAGTGTAATATGGTATTCTGTATAAGATCTTTGAACAGAGAAAGGACAAAGCTAAGGAAATCTGTATATAATGTGGACTTTAATTAATAATAATGTATTGATATTGGTTTATTAACATAACAAATGTACCATATTATATTAGATGTTAATAAGAGGAGAAACTTGGTCCGGGTACATAGGAACTATCTGTTCTATCTTCACGATTTTTCTGTAAACATAAAACTATTCTAAAATAAAAAGTTAATTTAAAAAAACATGGCATTTTGTTGTTCTAGGAAAAATAGTATATACAGGGTGTACCTTAATGTATCTCTCTGATATGCTTGCAGAAAGAGAAGCATACTTTGAGACTTGGAAGTGACTCTTAAAATCGAGTGGTCTTAAAATCACAGAGCATTCTCACAAGAAAATGGTTGAGAATGGATACTTGGCAAATAAGGAACTTCTGTATTTGAGATTATTTATGATACATCACAATAGCGATCTTAAAAGTGGAGAAAGATCATCAGAAAACCTGAGCACAGACAAACAGTAAAACTTCCAAGTGCAAATCTTAGGCTTCCCATGGTGAAGAAGCCTCCCTGGAAAAAGACCTATGTTTCAAAGTCCATCTGTGCAGGATGATTGAAAATCTATTTGTTTATATTATTGAACAGATTTTCACCAAACACTAATGATATTTCAGAGAATGAAGCAGGCCAGGGGATAGTTGAGATTCCTGGGAAATGTAGAGCAATAGACACCAAAACTGATTCAGAATTAGATGATCAGGCAGATGAAGAATACAGTTTATAGCAAAGAGTGTGTCAAATGTGTTAGAATGGAGGATCAGAGATGGGAAAGACTAATAAGTGGGGATACGTAGGAGAAGGAAAGGCTGTTGAAGTTCCAGAATAATCTGAATTTAAGAACTCAGGGTCTTTAGTTGCAGACCTGGCCCCATTACTTTTGCCATCCTTCATCAGCTGTGCAACTTTAGAGATGTTACAACAACTCTTGTAAGCCTTAATTTTATCATCTGAAAAATGGGAGTAATAAGGGTGCTTACCTCATAAGGTTGTTGTGACTATTAAATAACATATGGTTTTAAATGTTTGGAGTAGTGCTTGGCTCATAGTATATATTTAAGAAAAGAGAGCTACTGTTATTACGTTATTACTTATATCATTTTAAAGGATGCCTGTAGTGGCCAACGGTATATGAGGAAAGCACCAAGGCAGTGTCTGGTACAAATAGGGACATGGTAGGTGTTTGTTTTTAGAAGCCTCTTTTCTGAAATGATGATGGCTTGGCCATGTGGTGTGGCAGATTGGGTTTTCGGTCAGTTCATTTTCACTGATGTCTGCTCCTGATTATCTATGTGGTGTTTGCATGTCCATTAGAGAGTTCTTCATTTCCTCTCGGCTCATTTTCCTTTTTTCTCTGTGTTAACATGTAAGTTCAGCACTAATTATCACAGTTAACCATTAACTGAATGTTTAACTTTTAAACTCACAGCAGTAGCAGTGCAAATCTGCACTTAGTGCTATAGTCTATTCTTTTTCTATAGAATCAGCTTTGCTAAAAAGCATTTGAAGAACAATATACATTGTCAATGGAAAAGAATCCAAACTCTGTAAGATAAAGAAATTTATTCTGAGCTGAATATGTGTGACTGTGGCCCAGAGAGTCATGCTCAAGAAACCTTGAGCAAGGGATCTTGCTGGGGTTGAGTTATAGTTTAGTTTTATACATTTCAGGGAGATAAGTATTACACATAAAGTCATAAATCCACACATGAAAGGTGCACGCTGGTCTGGCCAGAAAAGGTGGGACATCTCAAAGCAGGGGATTGCAGATCATTATGTATGTATATACCCATCTCCTCCTTCCCCCTCCCATCTGCCCAACGCCCGATAAATGTTATTCCTATATGTCCTCTTAGGTGTTGATCAGTGAAACCAATTTGCTGGTGAGTATATGTGGTGCTTATTTTTCCATTCTTGGGGTACTTCACTTAGTAGAATGGGCTAGGCTTGGAATGTTTTAAGTTAGGATAAAGAAGTCTGTTAATCAGAGAAAAGCCACCGCATATACTGGACATATATACAAACTCAAATGATCTGTTCAGTAAATTGATGACGTGAAGGTGTGATTTAAGCTTTGCTTTGTATAGGCTTAGGTCTGTTAATAAGTTACAAAGGATGTCTCCAAGAAGGGATGGGGGCATGGTGAGGCATATCTAACCTCCCTTATCATGGCCAGCAACTCAGATTTAGGGTATTTCTGGGGTCCCCTTGGCCAAAAGGGGGCCCATTCAGTCAGCTGGGAGGCTTAAGATTTTATTTTAGTTCACAACATGGACATTGTGTGTGATTCTAAGATTTCTGGACAATGGTTATTTCATTCTTTCATTAGGGAAAAAAGTAGTAGCTAGTAAAATATTTTTGTTTGTTTAATGCTACTTCTAGGTGTGATGTGTCTTAGAGAGATAATAAAGTGAGAACATGAAAATGTTTTGCTAAGTTCAATGTCTCTGGGGCAGAGGAACAGAAGGATGCATTTTCAATGTACAGAGCTAAAGTCCAAGATGTGGCTTTACTTCTAACTTAGCAGGTATGTCTCTGAGTCTGCATTCCCCTGAAATCAGACTGAGACCATGTCTTATCTGAGGTAGGTGAGGTAGCTTATTGGCAAGGAGCAAGTGTACAGGGCAGAGAAGTGAAATAGGAAAGAAGGAAAAGACAATGCAAGGAAGCACTGCTAAGCTCACTACCAGAGAGGGTGGCTAGAGTGTCATCCTATTAGACCTTCACAGGAATGTTATAAAATAGGTCTCCCACCTAAGTATAAAAGAGTGAAGCATTTATCTCCTGGTACCTGATACCTGTATATGTTAACTCCTGTGTACTTCTTCTGGCTCGCACATGCATAAGTGCTAGGTGGGTTTCTATGAGGTGTTCCATACCTTGGTAGCAGAGAATTCCTAGGACAGGAGGTATGTAGTATGTAGTATGGGCTTTGCCTGTTGTAACTGTACAAACTTAGACAAAGCCAGCATGGAAGTGATCGAAGTATAGAAGTGGCCAAAGCAATGGGTGAACTGACATGGAGGATGATATATGTCAGATACATCATATAAAGTAACTATGTCATTTAACTTCTCCAGGGCTCCGTTTTCTCTTCAATTAAATGCAACTCTATTTAATCATTTTTGTCAAATGAAATCTTCAGCAACCCCTTTAAATAAAACAAGCAAAAATGTAGCTGCATAAACTTAAAAGAATCATGAAGCCCAATAGTTCCATCTCCCTTCTTGGCCCCAAATCTCAAGGGGCTCTAGAACTCAGAGAAATCCAGTTTAGATATATTGAACCAGGTTCCCACTGAGTTTACTTCATGCTGCATGTGTTTTGTGATCTCCTATGACCCAGAACAATTGGCTTCCATGGGGATTAGACAGCAAGCAGTTGTAGGACCCTTGCCAGCTGCCATAGAGGCTGACACATATTCCTCATCATTTAACTTAAGCAGCACAGAGAGGACTCCCAGAAGAAATGCCATGCCAGCTAAGATCTGAATAATGAGGTGAGGTCAAATAAATATTGACTTTTGGATGCCAGGCTGGAAAGTTTGAACAGAATAGAAAAAATTATTTTGCTTGTGTTAAAATTTGAAGAAAGAAATGGCATAACCCAAACTGCTTTTTAAGCAGTTTAGTTTTGCTGCTACACGGGATGAATGTAACAGAGGAATTAAGTGTAGGGGAGACCACTTAGTATATTTCAGGTCAGAGGTAGGAAGGGTCTGAATAAGTTTGGCTAGAAAAATTTAGAGGAAGTGATAGATCTGAAAGGTATTGAAGCAGTAGACCTGCAAGAATTTGTCCATTGATTTTATTTCAGATTATTTAGGATGAGGAAAAGAAAAGGGATGCAAAAAGATTATGATCTTAGGGAACTTGTGTCATTTGCAAAGAGGAAATTCAAGGGAGGAGGCATGCCTGGGAAGGAGGGGGTTTGCAGGAAAGGGGTCTGGGAGAAGAGAGATGTCAGACCGGCTTTAGACAGATGCATTGAATTTAAGATGCCAGAAAGACATCTTGGGAGTTTTAGATAGATAGAGTGTTGGAGTTTGGGAGAGAATGCCAGACCTGGAGAAATAGATTTGAAAGTCTTGTACCATATGGAAATATTAATATTTATTGTATCCATGAAACCAATACGATTGCCAAATGACACAATGTATAGAGAAAAATGAAGAAAAGCACTCTCTCAGTAGTGAGACCCAGGGACAGGGGCAACTTTCAGAGAGGGTGGAAGAAAAGTAAGAAATGACAAAGGAGAAACATTAAAGAGGGAAGGAGGAAAGTGCCAGAAAGTCATCAGAGCAAAGTTTCAGGAAGAAGGTGGAGTGGCCCACGGTGTCAGATGTGACAGGAAGTTCACAGTATTAGAGCCCTGGTTAAGGAAATGCTGCTGTTTATACGTATATTGCCTTGAGGCAGACAATGTGTGAAAAGAGAACAGATAGAATTGATAACTCGATGTTTGATATTTTCCCCAAAGTCGGCCTCTTGTATACTGGGATAACTAATAGTTTAAATCAAGTGCTGTGAGCGTATTTTCATTAGAGCCAAGACTTTAAAAATGAAACCATTTAAAAAGGGTCATTTGGGTCATTGGGGTGCAAAGATTTGTAATTCTGCCTTATTGTCTCTGTATAAGACAACTCACTTTAATGACAGCCCAAGCTAGAAAGGCAATAAGTACTTTAACGTCAAAATATTCTTGATTTAAAAAAAATGCTTGTGACAGCACAAAATGAAACTAAGAGAAAGGTGTTAAAAACCAGGCGAGGCAAATAGATGCTAACTTTTTAAGCACTTATTCATCTTAAACAGTTAAGAGGAACTACATCTCTGGGGGTGGTGGTCTACCTCTTTTAAAAATTTTTCTGTTAAAATCTGGGAGGAGTTGATATATTAATGTCTAAGTGCATACAGGTTTGTCCTTTCCTCTCTCAGGCAGGTGTATGTCTCATGTAAGGTCTCTTCTTAAGTAGGATGTTCCTATACTCCACTTTGTGGTGTTGTCCTGGTGCAATTATCAATAGCACCTCCTTTCACTTTCAAACATGTCACCGAGTAGATGTTTAACTATATGCTTGCTCTACTCCTAGGTCTTTCATACACTGAGCAGAAAATAATGGTTACATGTGATGGCTCTGATATCA
The DNA here is from genome assembly GCA_008086735.1 of Cheirogaleus medius. NCBI lineage: Eukaryota > Metazoa > Chordata > Mammalia > Primates > Cheirogaleidae > Cheirogaleus > Cheirogaleus medius. The sequence goes on from VBSM01000413.1 coordinate 10,357,393, forward strand.
GATGGATCAGAATTTGAATTCAGATTCTATTGTTATCTGTCTTTGTTTTTGGCAACATTTGCTCTTGGGCAAGTTTCAACCCCTATGGGATTCAGTATCCTAAGATGATGATGGAGAATAATTATAGAATCTATTGAATCGGGTTACTGTGATGAGGTGATTTTCATAAAGGGTTGAGCACATTGCCAGAAACACACAGAAACATCCAATAAATGTTATCAGTTGTCATTATCATTATTATTATTATTGTCACACCCCATCTAGAACCCTTCCACAGACCAGGGTTAATTTTGAGCTATGATTTTGTTTGCAGTTAATGACCTTTTCGCATTCCAATGGAGTGCCCTTTCCCAGTGCCAGAATTCCCCTGTAGCTGACCCCCGCCCCCTGCTCCTGGGATTAGGTGCAGTAAGGAGTGTCCCTAACTACCTTTGACCTCTGTGGTTTCACCTCAACATTGAGCTCACTACAGGGTCTATAGGAATCAGCAATGGCTTCTGGACACAGCCTGAAGAGAGGACAGAAATAGAAATAGCAATTATAAACATACCCAACAATCTACATAGCCAGCATACTGAGTTCACACCATATAAATTTTTAAAGCATTTCATTACCCTCACATGTATTATTACATGTCTAGCAGTATGAATCTTGAAAGAATACAGTCTTTTTCTTTTAGTTCTGAAATTTTATTCTATGACCTGAAAGATTATTCTCTGCCTTCTACCACTCATCCAAAAAACTGAACCAAATTATTCTATGTGTTTTTCTACTGCTTCTGAAGCCAGAAAACATGAAAAATTCTCTTTTGCCTTACGCAAATTCCACCGTCCATTTGGGCCACACGTCTGGGTCTTAAAAATTGTATGGCCTACATAATGCAATAATCCTTTCATTACTCTTTCCTTTTTAAGGCTTCTTTTGCAGAGGATCTTATTACTAGATTCTCTTTGGTTGAAGAAAAAGTTAGATCATTAGAGTCATAGTTAATGAAAATACGTGTTGCTTCAGCAATCACCAGTTGCTGGCATTGGTCTGATTTTAAGAACTGCAGGATTGCCTGATGTCTCAGGACATCATTGAGTTCAAGGTTTTTTAAAGCCGTGTATATTTGTGCTTTTAATTTCTATTATACTTCATCTGCTTCAATGATGTCGATGTATGTGAGCATTTGTTATTGCCTAGGAGAAAGGCAGCAAGTGAACCTAGAGATCTTTCCTTTCTCTGAGTAGTAACCCTGCTCCTGATTGGTGTCAGCTGTGAGGGCAATAGGTGAACCCCTTGAGTGCCAGTCACAACCACGGGAAGCCTGCAAGTCCTACAGCCTTTACAGACTTCCATTTTGCTTCCGAGAAGTCCTAGCTATTGCATTCAGTCCTCCCCTCTCCATGCGTAAGGGATCCTCTGGACCACAAGCAGATTAGGGCAAGAAACAAAAATCCCTCTTAAATTTCATATTCTAGATGTATTTGTCAAACAATATATTACTCTCTGCTCAAGAGACTACAGCAACGCACTGTTTTGTATGATCTCTCTTACCTTTGGATCACCTGAGACGTGTCCAACTCAAAGAAAAAGTACGTGATTTCACCCAAAATACTCATAAGCAGTGCAGGAAAGTGATTAAGAACCCATTCTTTCACCAAGAGGACACTGAGTATAAATTGTAAGCTTGCTGCTGATTAATTGGATAACTTCAGGTATCCAATGTGTCTGAACTTCCTCCTCTTTAAAATTGGGATCATAATATTAGCCACCACACGAGACTATAATGCAGGTTACTTGAGATAATACAAGCAGTGTCTGGAACACGGTGTTCAATAAATGCTGGCCATTATCATACATTAACCTGTCATTAATCCAGAGTGTTTGGATTCTCATAACAATAGGGTTGCAGCCCAGGCTGAGACCCTACGTCATGGTACACTGTTCTACCTTATCACATCAAGCCAGACTTGATCAAGAATAGAACACAGACCTTCTTCAGACAACCGCTGCCTCTGTCTTCAGAAACATCATTGCTCTGAAGATGGCAAGTCGAGAAGGAGCTGATGACAAGCTACTGAGCTGGAAATAAAGGGGTAAAAAGAATGCATTTCTGGACACATGAGTTTTCAAAATCTCTCAGCATATCTACGGGATTTTATTTGGAACCAGTGCCATCTGTTTGCCGGATGTCTCTGACAGAAATGTGTCCATGAATTTGGACCCTTCTTTTTTTTCCCCCTCAGCTGTGCAGTGTAGCCAGATGTTCTTGTGTTTCAGAAGCAACCACATCCATCAAGCTCTTTGCAGGCCTGGATCGTTCATGCTTGCGTAACTTCATTTCTCTAGCAGTGAGACTAGTGGGCTTGTTTACTCACTTTTTTCCCTGATTTTTTTTCTCATGTTGCTGCAAATTAAATTAAAAGCTAGCACTGTCACTAATTAACCAAGGGTGGCACATTTGTAAACCTGGATTTGCCTGGTTGCCAGTAGAGAAAAATCCCTCTGCACTCTGCCAAAACTGTGTTTACCAGGCACCAATGGTGTCTTGGCAATGCTGCTTGGGTTTTGTCAGAACATAATGTAGCTGTGTAAAAGATGTCCTTCGGAGATGTTAACTGACTTGTGTTGTTCCCAGACTTAAATATGCTGTGCACTAATTAACACCAGCGTGAGAGTAAACACTCAAATATCATTACCTTGCGAATAACAGCACACAAATTTCCGTGCATGGGTTTCTGTCTCCTAAAAAAAGAATGATGATGGTTGTTATCACAGGAAGAGAAAATATTGGGAAAGTAAAGCATTGGCATCTGCTAACGGGCATTCTCTTATCCCAGTTTCTAACAAGCTTGCAAACTCCGGGGTAGAGCCTTATTATCAGAAATGTGTGTCATAAATATTGCAGACTTGGACACAGAGCTGTGTCTTCCAGGGCAAATGTGCCATCAAGGAGGTTCTAGTGGAGGAGGTAACTTGAATTCATGCTGAAAAGAAATATTTTTTTGCTTTTTCTCTCTCCCTTCTGCACGAGAGCCCTACAGACAACAGGACCACTTGAATCCAGGGACTTTCAACCTGAGATGACCTTATTGCTTATGGACACCCTCAGGTTGACACTCTTTGGCCTGTTGAGTAAACAAAGGTTCCTATATCCTCTGATCCTTGATCTGAAAAGACCCTGACAGTGGGAATCTGAGATTCCAAGTGCCCAAAAGAAGCGAAGTTGAAGAGGAGAACAGAGACCAGCTTTACTGGGAAAAAAATGCTTATTTTTACACATTCCAATGAGAGTATGCTTTTTTGTCCTTAAAAACTTCATTTTAGTCTAGAAACACATGGATCAAAAAGCTGCCTTTACATATCTACTCTGTAACAGTGCCGTCCAGTAGAACTTTCTGTGATAATGGAAATGTTTTCTGTGCTGTCTAATATGGTAGCTTCCAGCCACCTTGCTGCCATTGAGAACTTGAAGTGAGCCTAGTGCGACTGAGACCTGAATATTTAATTTGCTTTAATTTGAGTTAATTTAAATGTAAATAGTCACATGTGGCATGACCACCGTATTGGGCAGCACAGCAGGTCTGCAACATATGAAGGATGTCCTTTTTTTTTTAGAGACGGGGTCTCGCTCTTGGTCAGGCTGGTTTCGAACTCCCGACCTTGAGCTATCCACCCGCCTCGGCCTCCCAGAGTGCTAGGATTACAGGCGTGAGCCACCGCGCCCAGCCCTGAAGGATGTCCTTGTTTTATATTTTGGCAAACCTTTTTAATGTCTGGCAAAATAGAAGATGGCTGATTCTCCTATCTGCCATCTACCTATTGTAATAGTTTTTGTTGAAGTTTATGAAGAAAATCTGACCATACACAGATATATACTTAGAAAAGGAGATACAAACTTAAGAATTAAGATTTAATAGCATCAACAATTTTCACTGCCTCATCAAAGACATTCTTAAAGGAAATTAGCTTTAAAAACTATCTTTTGGTGCCATTGCCTGAGTTCATGCTATGGCACCAGCAGTTTTACCCATCATTGCTTTTGTACCAACTGTACAATTGCCAATGTAGTGAGTAAAGGCAAATAACATCTGAGTATTATTTTGTGAAGAGTTCAAACTTTTCAGACCCTCTGAAAGAATATTAGGGACCCCTAGAATCCTGCAGACCACACTTTTATAAGTGCTCTAGAGTCTTCCAGTGTTCCTCATTCTGCAGTCCCTCCTCCTCACGTGGTCTCTCTCTCTCTCTCTCTCTCTCTCACACACACACACACACACACACACACATTGACACTCCACCCTTTTATCTAACAAGACAACTTAGCTCTATTCTTAGAGACCTTGGAGTTAGCCAATGGCAAGGATCTCACCTGCTTCCCCAAGCACTTTAGTTATATTTCCCAAAAAATGTAGCTCCCACCTTAAAAGGAATACTGATGCCATTTGTAAGAATTGTTATATTCCTGTTGACCCTCTCCCACAGAGAGAGATCTTTAAATTTTTACTTCATCCCCAACTCAATGTTTTCATCCTGTCTGCCGGAAATCCACCTGGATACTTAATTTTTAAATAATTATCTGTTCCTTAGTCTCCTTTTTGATCTATTTCTGCTCTTAGGCTAGGAGTTCCCTGCAAGAAAATAGGATTTATTTAATAAATATTAACTGGATGCATGATGTAACAGCCTTGCCTATCCACACCTCTCCTACACTGACCTTCTTCTCTTCTTGTTTCATTTTTCTTACTGTCCCTCCTTTACACATAGTCACTAGGAGTAGTCATTTGAGCTGGACATCGTCTGTGAGGATTTCCTCTTCTTCTGTATAATTTATGTAAAAGTCATGAGATATAGTTAGCCCTTAGAGAGAAAAAAATACATGACTATATGCCATCTGGGTAGATGGTTACCAGGCAATTGTGAGCAAAATATCTGTCAAGTTGGTATTTTTAATTTAAAAAAGAGTTATGGCTTGGTTCTCAATGTAAGAGTTGGGTGAAATGAGCTCTACCCATATCACTGAGCAATGGCAATGTGAATAGTATTATATATTTTAGAAAATTGTTAAAAACTTTAAAAGTAATCTTTCAACTCAGATCTCTTTAAAACGGAAGAGAGCATGAGAAGTCCTCCAAGCCCTGACTTGCCTTGTTCTAAAACTTACAGAGCCAAACATCGCAGACCCCGCACTTGGCAGAAGACCCATAACTTCACATTATGTGGGGACTCAATGTACCATCTTTTAGTCACTGAGTGTGTTTCTGGACTCTTGTTAATGACTGCCTAAATTCTTTAGGGCCCCATGGCAAGATGGTCTCCAGGGAATTTTAACATACTCTCAATTTGGGTTGCAAAGTCATCTGGAAACTATTGCATTCGGCCGGAGCCCAGAACAACTAGCAAAGAAAACTGTATTAAAAGCTCCTCCTAATGCAAAGTGCTACTTTTGTACATAAACATATTTTCCTAATAATGACTAAGAAGAAATTTCCTTCATATATGATAAAAGTGTGTTAAGCTATAGACATGAAAATCTAATCTCCTAAAGGAAGCATGGTATAGTGGTACAATTACTGGACTGGAAATTGAGAGATCTCTATTTTAGTCCTGGTTTTGCCCCTGACTGGTTGTATGAACTTGTACAAGTAATTGAACTTCTTTGGGTTTCAGCTTCCTAGTCTGTAACATGTGACATGAGTCATAACTTTCTTCATATCTTTGAATTCTCCGGTTTTCTAAATCCATATAATCCTTTGCTTTCCTATTCTGATAAATCAGCTACACACTTGTAGCTTTACCTGCTATAGACATAGATTCTTAAGAATTAAACTGAATTTCCTTTTGCTTGGACACTATTTACAAATGTACCAATTATGAGATGCAAATGTATTCATGTATATATAATCTGCCTTCCATGTGTACCAAGGCAAAAGCAATATTAAAAAGCTGGGGTCAGAGGCTCTTCGTTTTGCACTTAATGGAATAACTTGTTTTGTTTAATATCTCAGTAAGACTCTAGAGTCAGTGGCACCTGATTTGTTTAAAAATATAGATGAAAGTTATTTCTAAGCTTTTTGGTTTTTCAATAGCATTGATTATTCGCAACATTAATTTCTAAGTATAAAGTCATGCACTTGATTACAATTTTACATGGCAGATACACGATATAACAGAGCACATTATTTTCTAAGTTCTTCATTTCATTGAATGGGATGCAATGAATGCCCATCTATCTTGGTTAACGTACTCACACCAAGGTTTTCAGTGTCTGTGTGCACATCACAAAGTACTAGCACTGGAGAAAGCTGCCTTCTAACAACTTTCCAATAATGCTCGGTTGGTTGCAGAGAGGCATTAGCCACAACTGCAGCATAGTGTATTTTTCCTATTTCATTGAGAAAGACACACCACATTTCTCCACCTAAACTGAATATGGTTGAGCCTAGGATAACCCTTCTTTTCACAATGAGGCAGTTTGATTACAGTGCCTTTCTTCACACCATCATTATCACTGTGACATGTGATCCAACACTGACTAGGAGGGGAAGAGGAGGGACATTTACTAGTCTTAGACCATACAGTGGTTTACCCTGGAGCACGTTAGCAAGGTGAAATTGCTCAACAAAAATATGGATTAAAAAAAGTGCTCTGATTTTAAATATGGGGCTAATTCAGAGAAAGCCAACTTCTGTCTAGGAGACAAGCAGATTAAAAGAATCAGCTGTTGTCTCTTAACAGGTGATGGAAACTGCTTTTGTTAGTAGGCATGGTTGAGTTTGTTGTACGAGTTTTCTAATAAGGCTGTTTATTGTATTTTAAAAATGAAATCTTAGCCACAAAAATTTTTAGAAATTAAATTTTAATTTCCTTATGAACAGACCTTTTGTAAAATGTCCTTTTATTAAATATCATTTCTGTCCTTGCCAGACAACTCCAGTTTATTCCTTACTAAAATAGAGGAGTATGATTCCAGATTCACCTCCAGTGAGCAATTTGATCACAGTAAATTTAACATGGTCTCATTGATATCTACCCCCATCTTCAGGAAATTGAAGTCTTTGAAAGGCACATATTAAACTCTACTGGTGCAAACATCTTTAAGTTAAATGACCAGTTGTAGCCCATTTATTCACCTTTACCACCTTTTCAAAGAATCCTTGTTACAATAGGATGTCATCATTCTATTCCTTCAGGATGAGCTGAAGCTTGTCTGTTCTTCCTCTCATCTCTCACTCCCATCAGTTGTATATTTCCTTACCTAGAAATTTCAAGATGACATTAAAAAGTTCCCCAAGTGATTTTATTTCATAGGTGGCCCTGTCTTTATATGTTGATGACAAAGTATAAAGTGAGAGCAACAGAGCAACCAAGAAGGAACACAGGAGCAATTATATTACTATTGTAGGTGATGCACATGAATGAATTGATGTCGGCATAGTATTTAAATTGGCCAAGGAGAGTATCATCCGGAAAATTAAGGACAAGAACTACTACTCTGGCAAAGACTGTAAGCTCAAAGCTTTACTTAAATGCATACACTTCTGCTTGCCTGTAAGATGTTACCTGTGTCCTTTCTCTCTCCCTCAACAACCCTCTCATGAGACTGCACTTTAATTTATGTGGCCGGCTTGCAAGTCTGAGCTGAGAAGGAGCTATTTCTAAGACAGTAAATCAAAATAACATCAGAGTCACTTCAAACAATGTTTTTGAAATTCAAGTTCAGAACAAGTGGTTCAGACTTCACAAACACTTTTGGCTTCACACTTGCTTTCTTTCTCAACTGTGTTTTCAGTGACATTGTGCAAAGAACTAAAAGGACAATTCCATTTCCATAAGTTACCTCGACTTTACAGAGCTAAGGGGGAAAAAAAAAAGAATGAAAAGTAAAGAAAGAAAAAAACAAGAAGGTTTGGTTTGGGCCTAGGAACTAAATGAGCACTAGATAAAAATCACAGTGGAAGTGAGTGTCATTGAAATAAAGTGACTTGTTTTTATCACAAGGCTATTTTCAGTTAAGTCCACTCTAATTCTTATCTTTATTCATCCTACAGGTTATAGATAATGCATGACCATATTAAAATTCTCTTCTTGGTCTGAATCTCCTATCTCTGGTAGACAAGCTGGGTCCTGACAGCTTGATGGTATGTGTGTTGATTTTTAAAAGACAACAACATGAAACCTTTAAAGTTGGATTTTTCCAATTATTTTAGACAAAGTTCTGCATACTGCACTGATATCACACGGCAATTTTGGAGAGTAACAGTAATTGCATTAAATAATTTAAAGTGAATAGTAGAGGCAGAGGAATAGGACATCTGGATTGTTTGTAAGAGAGCTCTTAGTGAAGTATAACATACATGTAGAAAAGTGCAAAAGTCTTAACTGTTCAGTTTGATGAATTTGCACAAAGTGAACACAACCTTCTAACCATCAACCAGATTAAGAATACACATTAACTAGTACCCAACAGGTATCTGTGCCCTGCCCATTCACAATCTACTGAAAATCAATCACTGTCATGATTTCTATCACGATAGTTTAGTTTAGCCAGTGTTTGAAATTTATATAAATAGAATTATGTAGTGTGTATACAGTTATGTCTGCTTTTTTTCACTCAATAGCATGTTTTCAGTGATTCATTCATGTCATTGCATGTGACAGTACCTTGTTAATTCTCATTGCTATATAGTAGTATTCTATTGTATGTATCAACAATATATTAAATGCCTGTTGATGTTTGTGCTCTTACAAATAGTGTTACGATCTACATTGTTTTGGTAGCCATACATTGCACTTCTGTTGGGCATATACTTTGGAGTCATAAAGTACACATGTTATACATATATTAGTAGGTACTGCTAAATGTTTTCCCAAATAGCTATACCAATTTTCAAACCCATCAGAAGTGTAGTTGTCCTACATCCTTACAATCTCTTAATATTGTCAGTCTTTGTTATTTTAGCCAATTTGGTGGAAGTGTAGAGGTTTGTGGATTTTAATTAGAATTTCCTTGACAATTAATGAAGGTGGATATTTTTCATATGTCTACTGTCCATTGGATGTGCTTATTTGAGAAGTTCTTGTTAAAAGCCTTAGCTTATTTTTCTACCAACTTTTTTATTATTAATATATATGATTTCTTTATGTATTCCCAAAATACTAATAAGTCTTTTGAGATACACACACACACATATATATACATACACATTGTTAATGTCTTCCCCTTAATAGTAGCTTGACTTGCCATTCTCTTCATCATGTATTTTAATGAACATACATTTTAATTTTAATGTGTCCAATTTGGACACAAAAATGTACCCAAACTTTTCCTTATGATTAGTGCTTTTCAAGTCCTGTTTAAAAAATCATTCCCTCCCTAAATTTGTATGTTACCTTTTAGGGATCCTAGGGTTTTTTCTTTTGCATTTACATCTATGAGCCATCTTGAATTGTGATTTATATTAATTTTTCACCTATAAATATGCATCTCACCTGACATCATTTATTGAAAATATAATCCTTTCATTTGCTGCATTGCAGTGACACCTTTGTTATACCCTAGGAGACCATATATTTGTGAGTCTATTTCTGGATTCTCTGTTCTGTTCTATTGTTCTATTTGTCTATCATTAAAACTAACACCACACTGTCTTACTTATGAAGCTTTAGAATAAGTCTTGGTATCTGGGTGTGTTAGCCCTCCAACTTGTTTTTCCTCAAGATAGCCTATCATTTGCATATATATATTTTTTCAATAAGTGTGACAATCTTCACCCTCCCCACCTCCCTGCCTGCTACAGCAACACACTAACAACAGCAGAACCTACTGGCATCTTGATAGGAATTGTGGTAACTATACAGATCAGTTTGGAAAGACTGGAAAACCTTCAAAATGTTGAGTCTTCATGAATTAAGGGTGGATACTAGTCGACCCACCACTCCATGATTAATCACTGTACATGTGTGGCTGTTCACACCCTTGCTATGATTGGTTACAGGCAATTTAGCAAGCCTTAATATACTAATCCTAGATATGATCACTGCACATACTGGCTCTTGCCACTCCACCCATCTGATTGTAGGTTTTATGGACATGCAAATGTGATAACCTTAACATTTCAACATTGTTAAAGTGTGAGGTGGTCCTTACCTGGAAGCAGGCTGACTTTAGCAGCTGGAATCCGTAAGATGCTGTGGCCAGAACTGGGACCTAATTCATAGCATGTACACTCTACAATTCACCCCCTGATTTTAATAATAAAAAAATTAATTAAAAAATAAAATGTTGGGTCTTCAATCTATAAATATGGATTATGTTTTTATTTAGATGTTCTATAATTTTTCTCAATTTTACTGTTTATTTTTATTGTAGAGGTTTTGCACATCTTTCCTAGGTGTTTGAAAATTTCTTAGCTATTGTAAATGCTGGATATTATTTTTAAATTTAAGTTTTCTAATTGTTTCATTTGGTTCATTTTTCCCATATCTTATCACTGAAAAATTTGGTATACTATATGCTACACTAAGCTGAAAGTAGAAAGTAGTAGTAGACTAATTTAGATAAGTAACTATCATATTAACAGAATTACCTTTGTACATATGAAATAGAATGTTGCTTCACAGAAACACTAATTATATTGGTTCTATAGAGATCCTAATGGTGATTATGAAAAAGTGAGAAAGTGAGTTTTTGTTTTTGTTTTTTGCTTAGTTCTGAGAATCTCTCTTATTTTAAGACTATGTACATGCATTGTCAACAAAAATCACAGCAAAGGGTTAAGTGGACTAACTCAGATTCATCCTCTCTATGAAGGTGCAATAAATGGGCACATAACTACCCCAGCATGCAAAACTCCTTCAGTGTAAATGAGCCAAACTGCTAGTTATTTGTGGAGTGCTCTATTATTATCCTGTGCGTATCCACCTCTAATAGGGGCTGTCAGGTTCATATATCGCTTGTGTGTTGTGAGATGCTATATCTCTTCTGAGTAGTTCCTGTCAGTTGTGGATCTATCTGGTTACAGGATAAGAATAAGAAAAAAATGGAACTGTGATTAATAGTGATCAGAATGGGGTGATGGAATATGGGGAGTGGAGAGAAGATAATATAGAGGGACAAAGAATAAAAAGTTATACATTATATGGTTGAATTCATCTGTCTTGTAGCTTGATTGGTAAGCCCCACATTTATTAATAGAAATCTTATTACTATTTTCTTCCTGGCTAATGCACATGAAGTATCTGTACAACCAGTAAAATAAACCTCAGCCAAGGGAACAATCCTTCTTTAAGTCCACAAAAAATAAATACAATATGTAAATAAAATTTTCACAAACTTTTATATATACTTCTAATATTAAAAGCAAATATTTGAGTTGTGTAATTCTTATCTGATGAGGAACTAAGACTCAAGAAAATTAATGAGCAATACCTTGATAAAGAGCTAGATTCCAAGAATTTTAAATCTTGCTTTAGAACTCTTTCTTCAAAGCCATACTGATATTTTAATGTTATTCCTTCTAGAAATGCCTCTTGGCATCCCAAAGCATAAATGTAATGATCTTAGAATATTTCCAAAGTGCATTAAATTTCTATTCTGTTTTTATATTGTAAGCATATGTCCACTTTCAATATCTTGTCAATATTTTTGTTAAGAACTCCCTTTGGGTAGTATCTTCCCCAGGCACTGGATTGTGATCTTTATTCTATCTCAGATAGAATTCTGCAGAACAATGAAGCAGCAACCCAACAAGATGGAATACAGAATGTGACCCTTTTTTGACAATGGAGCATAACTAGTGATGTCAGTGAAATGGCTAATTCTACCCAAAGCAACTTCTAAAATGACAAAAAGAATTACTTTGATTCTGTTTTGGAGAAGACATACTGTACAAATACATAATAAGTTTAGAAAAACACAAATAGGCTTGAGCGGAGTGCTAAAATCATGAAAGGATAAGCATCGGATGCTATAGAAATTCAGAGGTACCCAAGATCGATCTATTTGGAGGAGCACTGAAGACAGTTTTGAAGGAGGGGCTCGGGAATGGACAAATCTGGATAAGCAGACATATAGAAGCAGGTGTCCGTTTTTGATGGTAACAACATAATCAATTAAATACATAGACATGAAGGAGGTAGTATCTCCCAAGAGTAGTGAGAAACAAGTCATGTTGGCTTAGAAAACTGCTGGGAGGAAGGAGTGGAGGAGTAAGGGAGTATTCATATTTTGTAGACATTCAGGTTGAAGAAGCTTGACTTTGATAGTTCATGAGGGGCTGGCAAAAGGAAGGGATTGCAAGGGCCAATTTAATATTTAACAATCAAATAAAGGCCAATTGGAAGAACTTATTAAATGAGAGAAGAAACTAGTGACAAGAAGTCAAGTTAGAGATCTATTGCAATTGCCAGGTATGGATGAAGACCTAGAAATAGGAAAAATCTAATATTGGAGGAGCTTCCTCACTAACCCTCCCTTCTCCTTTCCTCTTTTCCCTTCCTGATCTGAATAAGCCTCTGCGTGATGAGGTAATATAGATAAAATTGTATTTTTACTCATCAAGCCTAAGGAAACATCCCAGCCCCTGGTGGTGGTCTTTGGCTGGGCAACATGGACTTGATCTTTTAGCTTGCCTCATAGGGACCACTGGGAAAATTGTCCATTGTAGTGACCTTTTGTTTTCACATGATTATGGAAAGATGACCCAATCCCACCCTTAGTTAAAAAGCAAACAAAATGCTCTTCATTACTTTGTTGGCTCTTTTCCCTTCTTGATCTCAGCCAACTTTGGTCCAGGGTCTCCTGTCTGCTCCACTCCCTTGGTGATATTCTTGGATGTTTTGTTCCCTTGGAGCCAAAGACACACTCTTTATGTGGAGAAGAAGAGTATGTCTCACCAAAGTCACACTGGACTAGCTGCCCATAGCCCAGTGATAATACTTCCACTATCTAAAAGAAAAATGTAATTTTACTACAAACACTCCCCTGATGATTCAATCATAACTCTTGCCAGAGAGAGGGCTGCGCCATTTTTTTTTTTCTCTCTGCAGCACGCAGGCTGCTGTGAAGAAGCATCTGCTGTCTAATTCTTTTCTATATTAGGATAAAATGCTTTTTGGCTTGCTGATTTCAGGCCCTGAGGAAAAGAGGGAAAAAAAAGTTTCTCATAAAGTCTTCATTGCACAACCAGTTGGTCTGTGTCCTGGGAACCCCAGGCATGGACTCGTGGACTGAGCCGCAAGAGCAATAGCTCAGAGATAATCGGGTCAGAAGCTGCACAAGATGTGCTCGCTCTGGGGGTACAGATGGTATCTATTTAGCTAGAATTCTTCCACTGTGGCTGCTTTAATGCCCAGATCATTTTAACCGGTTTCTTATCACATTTGGGAGGGCCAGCATACTTTTCCTAAAGACTAACCAGACACAGCATTTGATTTTTACAGTTCAAATACGGGATTGCAGAGCCAGCCGAAACAGAATGTGGTATAGGAATAAAAACTCTCATGCAAAGATAGATATGTTCTTGAGACTGTGTCTGAAGAACACCTGAGGAAAAAATATAGTGGTGGTATTTCCCTGTAAGTTCCTTCTGAGCCCCTGCCCTCCAGGGCTGCTTTTGGTGAAGACAAGGGCGTGCTGTTCACATGAAGATTCCTGACTCAGGTCAGGGACAGGAGGCCAGAGAGGTGGGTTACCAGAGGAAACATCACCTGTTGAAAGCTGTTGACCTATCTCATGAGAAGACCAGATAGGAAAGTCTAGGAAACACTTGTTGTATTTCACTCTCTCTCTCAAGCTTTCTGATTGGTACACAGAAAGCTGGCAAGAAGTGAACTGGGAGACCCAAGCTATCTACTGAGAAACCATCACATCTACAGGTCTGTGTGCTATGTTTGTCTTTGAACTATAATAATTATTATTATTGTTGTCATTGCTGTGATTGCGATGATTTTCCAAACTAGCCCATTTTATGTATTTCCTGTCACCCACACCCTCATGGACATAGGGACATAGTTACTGAACATTCTTTAAATTCACAAATCTCAGATGTCTTACTACTTGCAATTATTATTTCAGAGAATGCAGCCTCTTTTCCTGTCCAATAAGCTGGATTTCAAAGCCAAAGTGAACCCTATCACTCAAAAGGACTAATTTAAAAAAAAAAAAAAAGTCAAGGTAGTGGAGGAGGAAGAGTGTTTATTAAGTGATAAACACTTGCTTCTTCACAATGCCCAGACTTTATGCCTCCAGCCATAACATACCTGTTCTCAGAGTTTTAATAATGCAGCTCTCAAAAGACTTGCTTTTTGGTTGTGGGTGATTCACAGATTTCAGCTTCTTGCTCTCTGGTTAGGGTTGATGGGCCGGGGAACAATTTTTATTAGGTTTCAATGCATCTGTGGTGCTTAAATAAGAGACTGAAACAGGCACTTGTTTAATGCTGTAGGGTGATAAGTTGCATTAATTTTTATTTTAGGCTGTCTCCAAACATGCTTTTATAGACTAATAAAAAAGCAATTTTTATAAGTTCACAAAAAACAATGAACACAGTCAAGCATAAATATCTTACAACCAGGGCCAGAGGAAAATTATGAGCTAAAAAATCTGCTGAAAGTCGCACAAAAAGCAAAATTCCTAGATGCTGCATTCTCAAGGTAAATTAAACTCTCACCTAAATGGAAAACCCTGTAAATGTAAATTTCCACTAGTTCTTCCTCCCCATTGTCACCCTGCTATAGTCTAGAACTCTATTTCCCTACCCTTCACTAATTTATACCCATTGTATTCTTTAAGATCAACTTCAGAAACTCAGCTCTTCGGGGGATAATATTACCTATGAATACTAGTCCTCCTCTGCATCCTTGTAACATTTACTTTTTAATATGTTGCCTTATGTTAATCGTTAAGGTGTTTGCTTTTTGAAAACTTAATTGTAAGCTTTTTCAAAAATATAGAATTTTTTCTTTCAGTAAAGGAGAAGCCTACAATAATAGCATCTGATATGAAACTAATGGCTGATATTTGCTAAATATTTATTGTTACCATTATTTTGTGATACAAAAGATATAATCTAGTTAAGTTGACCCACCAATTTTCTCCTACCATTATAATCGTAAGATTCTGATTTAGGAATCTCATAAAATGAAAAGAATGTAAATTCAATTCTATCTTTCCCTTCATTGGATTTTATTGATAACGCAGACCAGAGCAATTAAAAGTACCTTGGATCCACCTAAAATGTAACCTATCCACAATCGTTGAAGACAACTTCCAATACTTACAGGTGTTTCAGCAAGATTCTTATGGAACACCAACACCAGAACATGAACCACACAGTAGCTTTAATTTGTTGAGGACTCTGCCTGTTTTTTTGTTTTGTTTTGTTTTGTTTACCTCTGAGCTAGATACACAGTTGTATTTTTCTATTTTGCTTTCAGTGACTACAGAAAATCATCACTTAGTTGACAAATTCACATTTCCATATGCTTGTTAGGAATATACTGGGAAACACAAAAACCTTAATAAGAAATATTTCAGTAAAATTATTCCATTGTCATATCTCTGGAGAGATATTGTATAAATATATGAGCAGAATCTCTCAGATAATAAAAAATTTAAAGTATATGAATAGCTCTCTTATCAAAGCTATATATGAAAGTTTTTAAATAGTGGTAGTCCTACATTACTGTATAATTTGTATGTGAGATACATTATCTCAATTAATGTTTAATGTATGTACCAAAAGAATTTTCTCAAAAAAAATTGTGACTCATCCAAATCTTTTGTTTACTTAGTGCCAAATGTCTGAATATTTGGAAACTTCCAGATGACCGATGGCAATTTTTGATTCTAACAATCTGGGCTCACGTGATTACCCTTTAAGTTTGTGGCATAAATTATTGCCTTTACTACTTCTGTGAATTTCATGTTTCAGCCACAGTGTTGGCCTACATAAAGATTTTTCATTGCTTCCAAATTCCATGCAAAAAGAAAGAGAAGCAAGTAAGCAAACAAACAAATATCCAGGAACTTTAATATACAACCTGTTGCCTTAGACAAAGCATCCTGACTTTCTTAGGCCTATAATTTGGTTAAACTTTCCTAAGGTGATGCTGATTGTTAAGGTGTTTTGTTTGTTTGTTAGAAAAATAAAAGCAGTACCTAGAACTGAGGTGAGGGTATATTACGGATAGGAAAAAAAATCCAGTGTTTTTTCTACTCTCACACACCACTCAACACAGTACTTCTGTGACCAGATGTGTGGGGTTTTCCCCAACACACCAAATAATTCTCTAGTGGACACCAGCTGGGTGTTCTCTAATTCAATTCAACTCTGGCACTAACTACCTGGCGATATCATCAGATCCCCCAGGATGAGAGTTCAGTCCCACAAGAATGCCCCACTTCAGATGTCAGTCACAAACCCCAGGTTGTGACCTGTGCTTCTGACCAATTGGCTACAAATTGGGGTCCTACAATCCCCTCCTTTGGCTTGATTCATTTGCTAGACTGTCTCACAGAATTCAGAGACACCTTACTTATATTTACTGGTTTATTAATAAAGTATACCAGAAAGGATACAGATGAACAGCCAGATGAGAAGACATATAGCGCACAGTTTGGAAGAGTCCTGAGTGGTAGATTTTCTGTTCCAGTAGAGTTGGAGTGCTCCAACCTCCTGGTGTGTGGATGTGTTTGCCAACCTGAAGCTCTCCAAACCCAGTCCTTTGGGGTTTTTATTGAGGCTTCATTAGATGGGTATAACTGATTAAATCACTGGCCATTGGTGATCAACTCAACATTCAGTCTTTCTCCCTTTTCTGGAGGTCAATGGCCGGAGTGGGGATGGGTGGGGATGGCTGAAGGTTCTAATCTAATTTTCACATCGTTGGTTTCCTGGCACCCAGTCCCTATCCTAAGGCTATTCAGGAGCCCACCGAGAGTTGCCTCATTAGAACAAAAGATGCACCTCTCACCCAGGAAATTCTAAGGGATTTTGGAGCTCTGTGTCAGATGCTTCTATCACTCAGGAAATTTATCCAGGTCTTAGGATCTCTGTGTCAGGCATCACGGCTCAAAGACTAAACATTTAAAACAAAAATTGTCCTAGCACCCCTATCTGCAAGAGTGTTAAGAGCTCTGTGTGCCAGGAACAAGGGGAAGAAGCCAAATATATATTTCTTATTGTATCACATCATCACTGGGTCCTATTTACACGGTAACCCATTCTATGTGGCACCTTTGTAGTTAATATGTTCTTCACTGTATACCACTTGGTGGAAGCAAGTGGAAGATAGGGGAGTTGGAAGCTATTCCACAATTTCTCTAGAGGAGGGATTTGGGGTCAAGGACACTTGTTTGAAAGCAGGCTTTACCCAGCAAGAACATCACTTAACTTAAGTTGTATGTTTATTTTGAGAAAGAATTTCTGGAAATTATAAGGACAACTATCTATATTGTTTAAGGTGATGTTAGCAACTGAAACTAATAAATTCAAAATCTTAATGGCTTAACCTAATTAAAGTTTACTTCTTAGTCCCATAACATTTCTGGTCAGGTAGCTTTTCTCCAAGTATTAATTCCTGGACCAGGTTCCTTTTATCCTGGGACATCTTCAATAAATGGCTTCCAGGACACCAATTTTTCAGCATCAAACTGCTGAAGGGGGATGGTGAAGGAGGAATTTTCTTTTTAACAGATCAGGCCTAGAAGTACCATATTCCCTTGGCTGGAATTTATCCACATGGCCAGGAAGGGAAGCTGGGAAGTGTAAGTACAGCTGTGTGTAAAAAATATTAAAAATAGGTTTGGCAATCAACTAGCTATCTCAGCTACAGATCTTCACTCACAGTCATGTCTTGGTAATGCCATTGGAATGCCAAGCACAAATATTAGAGTCAGGCTTCTGTCTTCTAAGTATCCACATTAGAGGTATCAGTGATGGCTATGAGATTCCCCAAAAGCACAGCAGCCTGGTGGAGGCTCTCCCTCTGAGAGTCTTCTGCCAATCATGCTCTACTACACTTTCTGATCCATAAGTTCATACCTCTGTAGGGATCAGTAGCCACTAAGAATGACACTGAGAAGATGGGACTCATCGTGCACAGGAGTTATGCTGTAAACTTTCATAACTGAGCCTTCTCATTTCCTTTTTCTCCTGACTTGACATTGATTTTCTTCATGCTTGAATGAGCTTTTTAATTCTGCCAAGGTGGAAGTTCATATTTGCAACTTTTTTTTCATTTCAAAAGAAAATGAAACCTAAAAAAGTCTGATTAATTTTCAAGAGCTAGAAAAGGTTAGTTCTTTCCCACCCCCATATAACACAAAAATGGATGTGGTAATTTAGCTGAAATGTTATGAAATATGTACTATTGGGTTGAAACCAAGTATGGAAATTCCATGAACATTTCCCACTGTGATATCTCCTCAAAGACACCTGTTCACTTCCTACCAAACAGATTTCTATTCCAATAATAAAAATGTAAATACAACCAACATCAGTAAAAGAAATTCACCTACCGATTTGGGAATGCCTTAGCTCTTCCAGCAAATTTGATCCTTTACAACATCACAGAAAACTCCAATTATAGATCAATATATTACACATTTACACATGAAAATTAGCAATAACTTCCAGGATTCTATTATTGTTATTTTTAACTACAAATGTCTATCTACAGCTATAATTTCATTTCAGTTTTAAATTTTCTCCCATAAACACTTTTCAGCAACCAACTAGCCTTACAAGCACTACTGACTCTTTAATGCAAGGATTAGTAGAAGGATAGTTGCATGTCAGATGTTGTATAACTTTTTTGGAAGCCAGTTTCCCACAGCATTTAAAGTTCTTAGAATTCCATTGATGATATTCTCACACTATTCATGCTCAAAAATTCACTGGCAACACACATCTGTGTTTACCCTTTCAATCATGGTAATGTCCACAATACTTTTCATATTCCTAAAGGATTAAGTAATACCTTCAGAATCTTAGAAGACAAACATAACTTATGTTAGAACTGAAATCATGCTACCATTCATAATAGTATATGTCTAAAATTGGAAACCACCTACACAGTAGAAGCAGAAGATTATCACAAGTGCCTATTTCTGGCTGAAGGGCAAATTAATATAATGGAAGGATCTGTAGAGTAACAAAAGAAAAGATAGGGGCCTTTGGGTTTCTTTTCTTGCTCTTCATCTGCAATACAAATCAATTCTGTTTAAACTGGGGATTTTTTTCAATATATGGAATATGCTGTTGTTTATATTGGCACTTTTTTTTTTACAAGTGCACATGGAAGCAATCACAGAATGGGAGAGAGTTATCAGTCTCTACTTGCTATATACAGACAAGAAAATGCTTGACTCTTGATTATACTTCCTAAAAGGATCTTAGGAAAAGAATATAGGTACCATATGGTTAATTTCTTACAACTCGGGGGTATAATCAGAATCAAAAAAGCAGAAAATACTTAAAACCAAATATGCCCAATGCACTTGCCACCAGTCTTCTTCCCACTCTTTTGGCCAACACCTTAGTCTTTCCCACTGGGCCCAGATATATGAGTATAGGGTCTTTCTCAACATATATTTTCATGTATCTACTCCAAATTGACAGTTGATCTAAGTTGTAATTCAATATAAAAATCTATTTGCCATTCCTGACATAGAAGATGTCTCCCTGGGTGAGAATGAGAGGGAGAGAAAGTTACACAGTCACCACCTTGGAAATCCTCTCTGTAGATTCAAGTGGTCACATCTACAGCAGAAGCTGCTACTTACATTATTGCTGAGGTTTTGTTCTAATACGGCTTTGCCTCAGGAAGTTTCTGAAGCTTTTCTGTCAAGCACATCTGTGATGGCCACGTGAAGAGTACAGAGCATTATGCTACAAATTAGTATAACATACTAATGCAAGTTTAACTTTTATAGAACTATAATAAGTTCTGTTATACATAGAATGCCGTTTTCCCTTTGTTGAAGTTGTACCAGCTATCAAGCTATGGCTATGCAGGCTATTAAATGCAGTAACTTCAACGAAACAGACTTAACACCTACCATTGTGGTGGGAGCAATACAGGATTTCCAGGGGAAACCAGTCAGGGCTGCTTTCTTTCTTCTGGGTCTTTGAAAAGTAAAATCTCTGTTGGCCCATAGATATCTGGGCAACTGTCCCACTGAAATTAATTCTGAATCATAGACAAAAACAACATATATAGAAAACCACATGTCCAGCAGCTTTTGTTCTAACTGCCAATCTATCTTTTCTTACTTTTTTTATTTTCCCTGATTTCCCTACTGAGTTATTTTTAATTTTTTTAAAAAGCACATTACATTATTTTTAGACATTTTAAATCATTCTTTGAATGAGGCAAGGCATAAATACATAAAAATGAATTAGTACATAAAGACATCAAAATTTCCACCACTAGTCTTCTTATACTACACAATCCACAAGTCTACCACAGAAAGTTAATATCTTCTGAAAATTGTTTGTTTTGGTTTTGTTTCTGTTTCCCAAATTATTAGAGAGAAATATGTTAATGACATTAATATATTTAAGAATAATGATACCTCTGATATTATAAATCCTATGGTTACATTCTGCCCACTGGCACAGTATCCTTCATTTGCATATTTAAGATAACGTTGGGCCTCTTTTTCCATATGAAGAAGATAAAGCTATTAAAAGTATTCCGTGGTTTAAACAACGTTTCAGAAAACAGTGGTGCAAAATGCTATAAGTTGGCTCATGTCTCTAGGGGATAATATTCCCCTGAGAGAAGACATTACTCCCTCTCTTTATTTATATCTGTGAAATCTTGCTTTTGACTTGAACAAGCTGAAGAAAATAATGTCTCTCAGGTAACTGATAGACTGTGAAATTAAGTTCAAGAAATCAGATTACTTGAAGAAGCAATCCTTATCCCTGACTCTACCTTGCCATCACAGGCTCCAAGGAATCTGGCTTTGAACCCATGTGTCAGTTCTGTTTCCTCTACCTGTTTTTTGCATTTGATGGAGGAAACTGGTGGTTTTGAGATTGGCAGAAAAAAGTTCAAGTGAGAACAAAGCTTTCTTGCAGGTATTTTTGCTGGCAATAGTGTCTTTTTCTCCTTTGAGTCCTCGGTGCATTTCCTAGTTTTGCGTGTATTTTCCTTTTAAGGCCTTCTTACCAAAGCTGTCAGCAGGATTTATGATAAATGTAATTTGTAGAAGAAAAAAGCAAATGTGTCCTTATATTACATGAGTAAAATATATTGCTCTTTACCTGAGCATTTGTGACTGTTAGTGGTTCCAACTTGAACGTTGAAATGAACGAGATTCCATGTTAAGGAAGCTGCCTATTGTCTTGTTGACAAGAGATGCCTTCTTAACATTCTACACAATAAAATTAAGCCCACTATTTACTGTGCTGCTATTTATGTTTCAGGTATTTGGTATATATTATTTCTGAGTCAAATAAAATTAATATGGAGTTTAAATTATAATTATTATCCTTGTCAAATAACTTCAAAAACTATATCAGGGTTATTAAGTAGCTGAAAATCATATTGAAAATTAGAACTTAAATCCAGGAAAATCTGAATTCAAAACTGTATTTTACACCATTCTCCTTTTATCATAAAAGTTCTCTGAATACATTTCTCCCAAGCTTCAGCTTTTCAAAATACAAAGTTTATACCAATCACCTTTTGCAGATCTCTTGATGATAATCGCTGTATAGAGTTTACGTTCTTTCCCATTTCAAGGAGAATTGAAAATGCCAGAATTCATAGAGCAATACACTGTGTTATATTTGGTTTTCTCAGTTTTGCAATGAGCTGCATTTGGGGACTTTAGTTGTTATAAGAATTGTTCAATTTTAACAATGTATTTCAGGAACCAATGGAAATAAATCAACACATCATATAACATGCATTGGTTTTCAAAACACAAATAAAAATCATTACCTAATGTGGTTGACATATAAATGAGATCGGGTGCCTTATTTGTGTTTAAGTGATTCTAAGCATTTTCTTTTTAATATTCTATGAATTTTTTGAGGGATTTTTTTACCTCCCATCCTTTATTTTAATTTAAATTACTTTTGCCATGTCTAACTCCATTTTCTTTTATACTATATTTTCTTCTTGCTTCATTTTTTTTTTTTGCATTTGTGAAATATGGTCTGATCCAACAAGAATGATAGGAAGCTTATATAAGAATGTGTCTGTCAACCGGAAACAACACTTGTCCAATGTAGTTATCATTTTACTTTTTGTAGAACATTTTGGACCTTTAATACTCCCAAAGTCAATACAGAGATCTATATGCTATTTTCAAAACATTTTATTTCTGCTAATTTTAAACCCTTTCCCAGGTATATACAACCAACAAATAAGTCTAGCTTTGGCTTCTGAGAATTGTCACACTTTAGTCCAGGTTCCATTTGTTTAACAAAGAGCTACTTTTGAGTGCCTTTGTGTGTGCCAAGGACCATAGTAGGCAGCTATGGCGGTGAAGTAGATAAAGCCGTTTGAGTCCTCTGGATATCACAAGTCAGGGAAGAAGACTGAGAGAGTACCGATGATCACCAATGTGGTAAGGGATACGAAAGGGGAAAGATGGCTGTTGTTTGAACCAATGACAGAGGATTTAATTTGATCTGGGAGGATCGAAGGATCAATGATATCTTTCCTGAGGAGGAGACATTTTTGCTGAGAAATAAAGGAGTCGGCCAGATGGGAAATGGCAGAGGATGGGAAGTTAGGCTTTGCTGGCACTAAGAGCCAACTTTGTAATGATGTAAGGTAACATAAGAGGCCAGCTCCTTTCCTTGCCAGGATTCAGGTCGTACTTTGGATATCTGTTTTTCCAATGTCTAAAAATCAAACATTTAGGAAAAACTTTTGCTTCCACATTCCTCTCTTTCCATACTTTGGTTATTTTGCAACTCTTGACTACCATAAGAATAAGATATAGATGAAAAGCCAGAAGAGATTTTTTATTTCAGCATATTAAGGGAGTACAAATGTTTAGCTTACACATGTTGCTTTTGCCCCACCTGAGTCAGAGCTTCAAGCGTGTCCATCCCCCAGACAATGCTCACCGCACCCATTAGGTGTGAATATACCCATCCCCCCAACCTGCCTGACACTGGATGAATGTTAGTACTATTGTGCACATAAGTGTTGATCACTTAATACCAATTTGATGGTGAGTATATGTGGTGCTTGTCTTTTCATTCTTGTGATACTTCACTTAGTAGAATGGATTCCAGCTCTATCCAGGATAATACAAGAGGTGCTAGATCACCACTGTTTTTTGTGGCTGAGTAGTACTCCATGGTATACATATACCACATTTTATTAATCCACTCATGGATTGATGGGCACTTGGGTTATTTCCACATCTTTGCAATTGTGAATTGTGCTGCTATAAACATTCCAGTGCAGATGTCTTTTTTATAGAATGTCTTTTTTCCTTTGGGTAGATGCCCAGTAATGGGATTGGTGGATCAAATGGCAGTTCTTCTTGTATATCTTTGAGGTATCTCTACATTACTTTCCACAGAGGTTGTACTAGTTTGCAGTCCCACCTGCAGTGTGTGAGTATTCCTATCTCTCTACATCCATGCTAGCATTCATTGTTTTGGGTCTTTTTGATAAAAGCCATTTTCACTGGCACTACAAATAGGTACTACTTTTGAATCTGGCAAGAATTTACTGATGGTTCATCATCCTGTACCTGAAAAATACTGTTATAACAACGAACCTATATATTTTTCAAGTAGTTTTAATGGAGATAACATGAGATAATAATGACAGTAAACCCTTACATTTAAAAAATTATATTTAATTTTTCTTGCATACCTTTTCATTTACTTTCTATATTCCCAGTAGTAGCAGGAATATTAATAAAGGAAGAAATTATGATTTGTATTATTATGTATTATTACTGTTGATAATAATAGTTATAGTATCTGGAGGTAGACCTATTTCCTGTTTAGGCTGGGATATATGGGGTAGGTGAGAGCCCACTTTACCCACAGGCCAACGCACATCATTGATGAGTAACAAGAACGGGTAGTGGATGTGGGGAGTACGAAACAGAGAAGATGGAAAGGTCAGAATATAACACATGGTAAGAAAAGGTCAAGGTCAAGTGCCAAAAGAAAAGCACAATTACCGTTGTCAAGTGTGAGTCAGAGATGTAATAACCTGCATACCCTTTATCTTTGCCTGAAATGAGGACTGCCCTTTCCTGGTAATCTGAGCTCTTGTCCCTCTACCTGCACTGGCAAATTCACTGTACTTTGCAGAGAGTGACTTTTTAAAAAAAATCTTTCCAAAATACAATTCTAAATATGTAATTATACACATCACCTCCCTATCCCCCAACAACAGCACCTGGCATTTAAGGGATTTCCTGAACTCACAGATCCGGCATCAAGCCATAAAAGCTTTTGGGTAACTCTCAGCCTATTCCTATTTACATGGTTATGAATAGAACAGAACCAAGAAGCCTAGCAAAACTTTTACCCAGTAAAATTATATAAAGGAGCTGTGTGGGATGACCACTGGCCAGCCTCAATCCCTCCTGCCTGACAAGTACTCATATTTTCTCTAAAGCAATGATATTCAAAGTGAGATTCTGCACTACATAATTCCCAGTCAATTGGCTTCCCTATTAAATATAAAAATTCCCGGATGCTAACATGCTGGGCATAGTACTTAGTTGTCTGCATTTTTGACAAGCATTTCAACTAATACGTGAAATAAAGCTTTCTCTAAGTCCTCCTTCAGTCTAACTACCTGTCCCAATTTTGCTCTTTGGTGGCTGTCAACTGATCTTTGCAGGGGTGTTAAAAATAACCCCAGTGTTCCCAGATAACTATTTAAAGAATTAACTCCCCCCAAGGGGTGTTGGCATCTTTGAAGTGGTCTCCAAGAAGGTATATCTTTCTCAATGAGACGAAGAACATTTATTATTAAAAGAAGATATCCTGTCAACTTGCATGATACACAAATGCTCAAATAATACTAATAAGATGATAATTATAAGCAAGAATTATGAGACACTGTTGTGCTATGTGTCAGGTCCATTATAGGCAATATTGCTAATTCTTATCACAAACCATAGTGGAAATAATATCCCCTTTTCACTGAAGAAATAACTGAGAGTTGTAGTAAAATGCCTTGTTCTAGGGCCATATATTTAGTAGATGCCTAAATCATAACTTTAATTTTATCTCATTTTGGACATATAGCTCTGATTCTTTCCATTAGACTATAGTTCATTCTGAAAAAACAGCCTTTTACAGACAAAGCACATGTTAGATACCAGCCTTAGAGAATTCTTGTGACATTCATTCGGCTAAAGTTGTTGAGAACCCTAATTATTTTTATGAACTGTTAAAGCATTTTACATGTTTCCAGACATTTCTTTAATAAGGTTTACCACTGCTGGGTTGAAAATGTGTCATTTTCATTACTGCCCTGCGATTCTCCCTGCACCCAAGTCTTTTTATTTCTGCTACTTTGGTTTCATTTCTATCACCTTTCAAAAAGCTGCCTGTCTGAAATTATTTATTTTTTGAGGTTATTTGCATTATTTTGAACTAACTCCAAGTAAAGGTTATTGATTCTCAGAGATGTGTAGGAAGTGTGGGGATTTATTTGTGTAATTCTTACTTGTTGACTGGGGGATGAATTCCTAGGGTTTATCAACTTGCTCTGTCAGTTTGACATTTAGTTTAAAGTATTTGCCACTCTGATTCTCAAGGAACACAATCTCCTTCCTATGTTCATCTCTCAGATATTTTTGGAGAAGATCCTCTAGGTGTGAAATCTAAATGCATTTTTTCAAGTATTTTACTTTTGGCGGGGGGGTCTTTTCTCCAGCAAAGACATCAATCTAAAAATTAAACTGCCAAGATGTGTTTTGGAACCTTAGATAGTGATGTGTTTAAACTGTACCTGACTCAAAGACATGACTCTAAGGATTTGGAATCCTTTTGAACTGGTAAGTTCTCTTTAAAAAGCTGTATATAGAGAGGCCATCGCTCATTTAACTTAAGTAAGATAAATCAGTGGAGACTATAAGGCATAAGTGGGCCAGGAACAGTAGCTCACGTCTGCAATCCTAGCACTTTGGGAGGCAGAGGCAGGAGAATCTCTTGAGGCCAAGAGTTCAAGACGAGCCTGGGCAATACATCAAGACCCCATTTATACAAAAGACAATAATAATAATAATAATAAATGACCAGGGCATGGTGGTTCACACTTTTAGTTCTAGCTTCTCAGGAGGCTGAGGAAGGAGGATTGCTAGAGCCCAGGAGTCCAAGACTGCAATGAGCTATGATCTTGTCACTGCACTCTAGCCTGGGGGGTGACCAAGTAAGATTCTGTCTCAAAACAAAGAAGAAGAAGAAGAAGAAGAAGAAGAAGAAGAAGAAGAAGAGGAGGAGGAGGAGGAGGAGGAGGAGGAGGAAGAAGTGCATAATGATGCTCTCCTCTCCCCCCTCTCCCTTGGGACATTCATTACATCTGCTGACTCCAGCCCCCTGCCCTCAGATGCACTGCTTATTACTCCCTGTCCTCCTCCATATCATCAGGGAGAAAGCAAGTGCTGAATATTTTCCAATCTACTGTCAGCCAACCTTTGACTGTGTTTAATCAGTGGTAGACACAAGCAGGAGCTTGTGGGGTAGCGTGTGAAGGATGAGGAGAGAAAAAGCCAAGATATTTTTCTCCCTTCCTCTCTGTCTCTTGAGCAGACTCTTGGGCTTTGGCTTTATAGTTTCCACATTGCCAGCTCCTTCATGGTCTCACCCGGCCAGCTCAGGCAGGTCGTGTGCTCTGTGTTTCCTGTTTCCCATGAGTGACTCTGGCGCCCTGGGTTCAGGGAGCACTGCCTCCTTCCTTTATCTGTCTAGCCTCGAAGTAGGAGTGGCAGCCTGCTGTTAAAATCTCTTAGGTTACTCTACTGTCTCTTATTTCGTTTTTTGACTCCTCCATCACCTGTGTCATCAATTCTCTGAGTGTAGGTATCTGGACTAGTTTTTTGTTTTTTTGGTTAAACCCTGATCTATAAACTTCTATGCCCATATAATTCATCATAGCATCAATAATGTGTTTTGAATTAATTTAGTGCTTTGTAATGACAACATAGAGGATTATAGGAAAATTACAACAAACCTAACTATTGCCAAGATGTTGAGCTATAATTAATTATTGAGTATTTGCCATAATGTATTTTTAATTGAATAGAAGAAAGTATCTTTTGCTGAAAGGATTTTTTGGGTTGTCATGCTAACCCTATGGCAAACTTTTCTATTTCTACATAAGGGAAATCCTTTGGAAGAAAATAACATACTAGTTTTGGGTTTTCGTTTGTTTCTTTTTATGTGCTTGATAGTGTTAAAGGCTATTAAATCATCCAATAAAAACTTCTATTCCAGATACATTACAAATCATTCTTTTTATTAAGATCTTTTACATTTCTAAGCCAGTAGAAATATAGACACCTGTGAAATGTTCTCATAGCATTATCAATTTTATAAGACTTGAATTAGTACATAAAACCTCTTCATCTGACTTAAGCATTACACGAGGTATGTGTGTAACAAAAACAGTTGTACCCTATTAATATTTTGAAATAAAATAACCTCTTCTTCTACATTTGAAAAATTAATTAACAATATATTTTGTGAATTTGCACAAAATTCAAAGCAGGGTCAAATTTATTTTTAACACATGGCTCTTTGGATATAAAAAAAAGCTAACCAGAGACTTTTTTAGCTTGGTTGGATACTCCTCTCTTATTCAGCCAGAGGTACTTCTGATGAGAAAGATATTCCTAGCTCTGATCCCAAATTGTTACCATACAATGCTGATTTTCTCCAAACTCTGCTTCCTTTTATTCCTGTTTACACAACTAAACAATATTTCAGTTTCCATTGCAGATAGATGAGGCCACGTGTCTGAGTTCTGGCCCATGGAATGTGGGAGAAAGTGAAGTATGTCCCTTTCAATCCTGACACCTAGAAACTTTCTGAGATATTCTCCACTTGTGCTTTTCCGTCACTTTGCCAGAAGCAAAGAATATTATTGAAGAATCTGAAGTTCTTAAAGATGGCAAGCTACAAACTGAAGCTGGGCTCCCAGACGACTGTGTGCTCTCCACCCTAAAGGCTGATACATATTGGACTGTGCTATGTAGGAAATATCTGCTTTACTGTGTAAGTCACTGAGAATTTAAGGTTAGAGACGCAAGTATTTACCTTCATTAGTACACAGATAAATTAAGCACTGACAGAACAAAATTTCAGAAATATACCATTAATTTGGGGTCTAAATTTGTCCTTTTAGATTCTTTTTAGCTAATTCTTCCACCTTTTCCTTTCCTATTCTTTCTCTTCATTTTCCTGTGTTCATTCTAACATGGAAAAATAGCCTCTGTTGAAATATAAATTTAGGAGGGCACACTGCCAAAGGCTTTTCTTATGGGGTTCCTTGAGAATTTAACTTGTATTTTATTTTTCATAGCTATGGCAAGAAATCTTTTTGTTAGGTTTTTGAGGGTGAAACATCAGCAACAAATAGCAGGGATTTGCCCTACCTGCTCCGCAAGCTGGACAAAAGACCTGCTCTGTATTTCTGGAAATTGGGACTTTCTAAAGAGGCCTTTGATTTCTTTCTAGAAGGAATAGCCCACTCTTTTTCAGGAGGAAAGGCATGAAGAAGATCTTTTTATGAGAACCTAAAAAAAAAAAAAAAAAAAACCTCAAGGGTTGGCAGGACCCTGAGGACAAAATAGGAAAAAGAACAAAAAATGGTTCAGGATATTTGATGATATTCTAAGGCCAGGGTCATGCTGACACCAGTGAACTAAATGAAGTAAGCAGGAGAGAGTCCATGTAAGTGCTTAGAACCAGTGGACAGATTAGGGGACCTATCTCATACTTATTCACATGCTTCCCTGATACTTGACCAACCACCTTATAAAGACCCACCTGTGATGTTCCAAGACCACTACACACCTAGTGGAGCAGTGGAAGAGCAGAGGAAACTGTATTTTGTGAGATAGGTAAATCTATGCTGGCAATTCTTGAAGCTAGATCAGAATGAAGGGATACTCCATTGCTTGAAAATTTTATGAAGCTGTATCCTAGGCATGGACGCATTATATTTTTTAATTAATTCCCACTCTTCAATATGTTTACCTTGTATAACTTTGCGTAGATTATCCCAAATAGAATAAGGAACTCAGGGCTCTAATAATGCAGCTCCCTCTTGGATCAAATATTTCATACAGTCAGTGTAAGTTTAACTTATCTTGTGTGTGATTCTTTCTACTATGTCATGCTGACTTCAGAATGGCATCCTGGTAGAATAGAAAGAACATCATCTTTGGAGTAAAAATCTCTCTCTCTGGCTGCTGGAAAATCTATACATCCTCTTTTGATTTCTTTCTCCTTGGGTTACTTACGTCATGGAACTGTGGCCAGGATGAAGTGACATATGTGGGCACACCTAGTATGCTGCCTGGCACATAGCAGGAACTTGGGAAATTTATAGATGCTGTGCAGTGATACCTTCTAAAAGTAAATAGACCTTGATATTTCTGTATCCAGGGAAACCCAGGGAGAACAGCTGTTATTCCTAATAAAAGTATAGCCATGATATTTTCTTCATATCAGCATGAGCATCTAACTTTCTTCTCTTCACAGCTCCTTTGGGCCTGAAAACGCCAATATAAGGGGAGGAACGTAGGATAAAGGAAATAAAGACTGTCATGTTCCCTGGTATGATGAATGTCCCACATTTCATATCTTGTCCTGAAACTAGCCCAAGAATGGCAAGGTGTTCATTTTCCAACCTCTGATTCAGGAACTGCCATTATCTCCTTGAATTTTTACAATGACCCCAAGAAAAGGTATGATGTTTTCCTTTGATAGATGACGTCTCTGAGATGCAGAGCATAAAGTTACTTGACCAACATCACACAGCAAGTCAGGACTTTATATCTGTAATTTCCAATCAGGACTTCTTTTATCATATGACATATATTGGATGTGATTTTTCTCATTTTCCAAAATACTTTTCCTTGCATTAGCAAAGGCAAGCAGAGAGAGATGAATTTTCTATCTCTCCCCACACTCCCACCCTTTGGTCTTTTTATATCATTGGCAAAAAGACAGAGCTTGACCTTTGTGTCGCTGAAATACTCACAACTCTCTGACACTGAAGGGGACTAAAGACAACACCCATGTTCCTTATCCTGGTCCAATAAGTCCATCCTCAGAGCTCTTCACTGCACTGGCCATCAGGCTCCCCTTCTACAGAAGAATGATGTCGCATCACACAGCTACCTACATCTAAAAACACCATGATAATTTCCAGTCAGGACAGTGAATCATGACCAAGAATTAAATAATAATGTGTCAATCATCCAAATAGCAGTTTGGCTGAAGATAAGTCTTGTATTTATTTTTCTGGACTTTGAAGTTTATTACTCAATGGCCAATATAGTTTATGAACACTTCAGTCTGTGCCATGTTAGCTACTGGGTGAAAAGATACAAAAAAGTTGAAATCAAAAGTTTTGGCCTTGAGGACAACATGTATATAATAACACAAAGTGGTATATTAGTAGTTGTCAGTGGAGAGGAAGAGCAGAGAGGGAGAGCCTGGCATGATGAGGTGATGGAAAAGTCTTCTTGAAAAAAAGGATCATTGAAAGGTGATTAGGATTCGAAAACACAAGAGGGGTTAAAGAAGAACGTTGTAGACCTGGAAGAAGAGTGTAAACAAAGGCACAGAGGAAAAATATGTGCAAGAAATGGCATAGACATTAAGAAAATAAATCTCACTAGAGTGAGAATTAAGTTGTGAAGAAAGGAGAAATCAGTCTTAAGTTAGCTCAGAAACTTACACAATGTGGAGTGTTATAGAGCAGGGTAGGACAACCGGGCTTCATCTGGGAGACAGTGTGGAATCTGTGGGGCTGAAGTAAGAGGCCACGAAGAAAGGGATATTTTAAAAGGATTAAAAGGTCAAATACAGTTAGATAGAAGGACTAGGTCTAGTATTGGATATAATTGTAAGGAAATTATAGTTTATAATTTATTGTATATTTCAGAATAGCTAGAAGAAGAAATGTAATGTTCCTAGCACAAAGAAAAGATAAATGTTTGAGGTGGTGGATATCCTTATAAACCTCATTTAATCACTACATATTGTATACAGGTATCAAAATAGCACATGTACCCCAAAAATATTTAAAACTATGACATATCAACTAAAAATGCAAAAAAGTAACCCTCCAAAAGGAATCAAGGGAAGTTATTTGGGGCAGAAAAAAATGGTTAGGAATAATTCCATTTGCCCAGGAGGAGTTGTTGGATATTTGGAAAAGCAAAAGGAATGGAGGACTTAAAAACAAAACAAAAACAACACATTTGGATCTAAAATAGTAGGAAGAAACATCACCTGGAGTAAATGGCAGTGGTTCTCAAACTGGTGTGTGCATCAGAATCTTCTGAAGAGTATGTTAAAATACAGATTTATGGGTTTGAACTCCAGAGTTCTTCCTCCCTATGGTATAGAATGGCAGGGCAGAAAAGTCCTCAAGATTGCATAGAAGGTAAGATTATGCATCTAATGTCAAGTACAGTATTGTACAGATTTCATTTCCCAGGATCAGAGTAGGTATGCAGCAAAGGCAGGGGATATTGTATTCCTGCTTATGAAATCACACTTGTCATTTGAACATATCATACCATAAACATGTTTCTTTTCCCAAATACCAATTGCTGCATCCACACTTCCTTTCTGAGGTCAGAACAGCAATTTAACAATCACATCGCTCAGCAGTGATATGTTATGCATTTTCTGAAATTATCCAAAATGAGAACTCCTGGGGTACATAACTCAGCTCTCCCCTTCCAACATGTGCATGATTTCCTTCGCCTCCTATTATGCTCTTTGGACCTGTAGTCATGCAAATGACACAAGTGAACAGCTGCATTTGGTGAACCAGATGGTCACATGTGCAAAGAGATAGGATGGAGACAATAGAAGTAATAGCCTATAAAGTAGGTTAGCGCTACCGAAATTCTACTTTTTTCTATTAATACCAAGTAAAAGGCTAATTATTTCCATCCATGTTCACTTAATGGAGAGAATTAATCTCATAGACACAGTAAGAAATTTTCAGCAAAATTCCACAACTGCTTATCCTAAGGAGAGAAGAGTGAATGAATGCGTGCTGGAGAGTGTGATGGAAACAATGAATTAGCTTATTGTAAAACTGCCCTTGCTGGAGATACACGGCTGTGTTTGTAGGTGGCTGGGAAGAGAATAAAGAAGGAATCTGCTCCATCTTCTTTCAGTAGTGAATCCTGATGAAACAAAGGACAGTCTTTTGCTTTCTAAATGCTGTTCTTCTCTAAAATCAAAGATATTTGAAATTAAGATATACACTCCTTTTCTCTGTGCACAACAGGAATCATGTTTAACATAGATCACATTTATGATGTCATGTACACTCACATATTGTAGACACAGAATATTTATAATCTTTCCAAACTTTCTGTAATCATGCTTTTACTTTCCTCTTTTGAAAAGTCCTTTCTCAGAGCAGGTTGTATGTGTATCACATCTTCATTATAATAGCACATTTAGTAATATTTCAATTATCCATGGAGAGAGAGAGCCGTGTTCTTATTGTGATGGGTACTATCACTTTGCAATTTATAGATTTACTTGCTAAGAACCTTAAAGTTCATAAATGGTAGTTAAAAGTTCACGATTATGACATTTTATCTATATCTTTGTTAATATAAAAATCAAGGTTTATCTGTTGACTCTGTATTATTTACAGAAGCTTCTAGGGCCCAGACCTTTTCTAAGTAGGTACATAAAATAAAAAGAATGCCGTATTCCATTGTATGCTAGTACTTAAAAAAACAATGAGACACAGGACATTTAAAAAGCCATATTTTTTTGCAAGTTCTATTGTAAAATAAATATTTGGCTTCGTTATTAGAAATCAAAAGAAAGTATTTTCAGTAAAATTCACTGAATGATAAAAAACATGAAAAATTTTAAAAGATGGAAAAGAGATTAAGACCCTAATGCTTAGCCTTGATTCTATTACATAGAAATATTTTAGATTTTTTTTCTGATTGTAACAGTAAAGCATGCTTATTTGTAGGCAACTTTAAAAAGAGCCAAAAGTATAAAGAATAAAATTAAAACAACCATTTTTCTAGAGATAATTGGTATTAAGATTTTGCTATCCTTTCTCCTAGTCACTTTTTATACATTAAACGTATATATAGTTATGTATATATACTAAAGCTACCTATATTTGAAATAGTCAAAGCTCTTTTTAAAATGCCATATTATATATTATCCTTTTTTCCATAATATTCAATGTTCTTTAGTCATGGAATATTAATTATTCCATCAAAATTCATATATATATTAATGCCAATTTTATTGCTACCACTAATGATGTGATAATCTTATTCCCTATTATTGGATGTCTACTATGTTTTTATACTCTGATGAGGAGGACAGAAACTTGGCAAGCAACTAATCAGCGCCAGAGCTAAACTGGACTTTTTAATTGATTTTATAGAGTTTGGAGGAGTTGAGCATTCATTCAAATATTTTTTGAGAACTACTATTTTTTTAGGCATGGCTCTACTGGGTATAATTCAGTAGACAAAACTAATAAAAGCCTCTGGCTTCATAGAGCTTAGGTCCCAGCACTGTTGTTTATTAAGGTAGAGAAAAGTAGAATAGAAAGTGTTTTCATGGGTTTTAGTGGCTGGGGGGTGAGTTGTGTAAAATTCCCCTTTGAACATGTTGGGTTTGAGGCGCCCATGAGCTATCCAAGCAGAGATTTACTGATGCGGCTCAGGAAATAAGTCTGGGCTGAAGATACTGATTCAGAATTCATCAGCACACAGATGGGAGTTAACGCCATGAAAGTGGGTATAGTACCCCAGGGAAAAGTGCTGACTGAGAGTTACTGCACCTATGGACTTGCACCTATGGAAAATCCACATTTTAAAAAGAGGTCTTTGCAAAGGATATGGAAAGAGAAGAGAGGGAAACAAGACTCCTAAAATTATGGAGCCTCAGAGCCAAGGTGGGGAGGAGGGTGTACTTCAAGAAAAAAAGAAGTAGACAGTGATAACACTTCTGAGAAATCAATCAAAATAGAGACTGAAAAGTGTGCATTTAGAAATACGAAGTTCATGACTAACAGCGATTAGAAACATAGCCCCACTTGGAAGGCGGCACACTTCTTTGACATCTTTTCTCTACTGTCTTGTCTTCATATGAGCCACTCCCTCTGTGGCCACACCTTGTAATTTGTTATGACTTGTTGCTGTGTCACTCCTCAAATCATGAAGTCAGACATGAACCTCTGTGGCCATAAGTATCATTTCTCCCATTTCACTTACTCAGACACACAAATCTCTTTGACACTGAGCACCTCAGAGCACTGACTCCTTTTCTTTCTATCCATCAGCTCTTTATGTTCAACAGTTCAACACTCTCCTAAGAAGCTTGAACAACTTTGACCCAGGAAACAGGGAACACTTTAGGGACAACAGTCATGTGACAATGCTGCTGTACTTGTGAACAAATGGAAATGCTAGACTCACCATAAAAACATGGCATGTTCTCTTCTTATGAGATTTTTTTTTACATGAGAGATGAGTTCTAGCAACCTTCTTTATGGCAAAACACATCAGGAGGAATAGCTATGGTTCCACAGTAAAAAAAAAGTAACTGAATTTCCACTAAAAACTTTCAACTCTCTTGCAATGTCCATTTAAAAAAGTCCATTCACTGGCCCCAAGCTGCCACTGATACAATGAATTTATGGCATTTAGAAATCTCCTAGAAAGAGACAAGACCTGAACCTATGGAAGACAGAGTGGTTGGGCTAAATGGCTTTTATTGTAGTTTGAATTCCCCCTAAATCCTGAGATAAGGATTTGTGTGCAGTGGTTTGAGTGTGATACCAGGATACCAGGAAAAAAGAATAAGGGAAAAGGGAGTGGGACAGGGAAAGGGAGGCAAAGGGTATGCTATTATGCCAGTTAAGCCATTGAGTAACTAGAACTTAATCCTGCAGAAGTCGGGGATTCAGCATAGAACATGTGACTCATGTGACCTGTCACCCGCAGGTAGAAGCTGGAGTATTTATACCTACTAATAATGATCCTCAACTAGCAGTGCCCTGGGAAAAGGAACAGAAAAAGTCCTCAGAAAGGAAGTCAGACATTACAGTGGGAAGGCAGCCTCTGTCACAGTCTGTTCCTGACAGCTCTAACATTCTCTCTCTATGGTATAGAATTCTGTAGAAATGGAGGGGCTTCTGTTTTGGGAAAGGGTTTTGTTTAAAAATTATTATTTGGATTTGAAGAGTTCTGAATTAGTGATATTAAAAGAGTTCCTATTTATGTTATTCAGGAGACCCCTTTTCTACTGAATTTCATTAAAATAAACCAGTATGGCAACTGTCTGGTTGTCTAATGGTACAATCCAGTAGACAGAGACCATTCCATAATGCACAGATGGTTCAATAAACCCTAACATGAAGAAGAGTTTGATTTTGTTCTCTTAATTTTTTTTTCTTACCTACTATATTAATCAATATAAACTGGCTTTATTCCAGCATAAAAATTTACCCTCAAATCCCAATGGCTTTACAAAATAAAGGGTTATTTTTTCAATCATACCATATGTGTATTGCAGAACCACAAAAATTTCTGTTCCACATTGTCATTCAAGGACCCAGGCTGACAAAGGGTCCATCTTCTCATAGCTGCAGCATGTGCCCTAGGCAGCCTCTTTTGTCACTGTAACAAGAGGAGGAATTATACATGAGTTTTCACCATCTCAACTTAGAAGTGACAAATCATTTCTGCTCACATTGGCCAAAACTTTTCCCATTGCAATCCCTAGCTGCAAGGACTGGGGAATGTAGGGTACAGAGAGAATATGTGATCATCATTATGGTTTTTGCCATTCTACTAAATAGAAGAGACCTCACAGATCATCCAGGCCAAAGCGTTTCCAATTGTGCATGCCAAGAACCCTGTAGCCCCCAGCATCTTTGAGGGATTCCTGATAGTGGAAAAGTTATTCCGATCTCCTCCCATGTTAACCAGAAAAGCTTTTCTTCAATGTGTTTTCCCATATTGAAGTTCCTCATAAGATTTTGTTTGAAGAAAGGATTCTGTTGCTTAAAAAAACGGTGGAATATGACAAATGTGGTCTGACATTTTCATTGAAAGATAAGAAAAATCAAGTCCCAGTGATATAGTTCTTAAAGTCAAGCAGCTGATTTTGTACCAGTAGAAGGTTTTGTACCAGAACCTTGCTAGGACATCGTCCACCATGATGTTATGCCCTTACAGACTCCTCATTTTTGGGAAAACCTTTTCTCTAAGAAGTTAGTCAGGAATTTCTGGAAAAACTTAAGCCTGAAGTGATTTGAGAAAAGAAAAAAAGAAGGAAAATGGAAGAAGAAAAAATCACAGACAGAGAGGCAGATAAGAAAAACAAAAAGCTTTGCAAAGTGAAAAGGGGATGGACAGAGAGAGAGAGAGAGAGAGAGCAAGAGAGAGAGAGAGAGAGAGAAGAGCAGGAGGTGTGAAAAGGCTGCCAGCCCAAATGAGAGAGCCGCTTGGTCTAGACTCCAGATGTGAGTACATGGTCTCAGTGAGTTCAATGCTAGACTCCTCAAACACTTTCCCCAGATGTTATGGCCGAGTTACAAACCCTTGGACGGGTGACAGACAGAATTGGCTGCTTTTCTATTCAGTGTTTTCCGTGTTAGTGTGTGATGGTCACTCTGCTGGCTGCTTTGCAGTTACACCACCAGATAATGAGGTGTCTTTTTTCTATTACTGTAGTCAGCATCTTGAGTGACCTCAAAGAAGTGAGGCACAGCCGTGAAGCCCTCTTGAATGTCTAGAGGCCGGTCAGAGGAGCTCAAACTAGCAGATATAGCCTCCTTCCCATATGAACATCAACCAGGCCCCCAAAAGACAAAACAATGGAAAGAAACAGAGTAAATAATGCAGAGATGAGCTACTGTTTGCTAGCAGCATGATCTTGAGTAAATTGCCTTATCTTTCTGGGACTCTGTTTCCTCTGAGGGATTTAATCAAATGGTCTCTAAGTTCCATTTGAACATTGGCACTCAGTAATCCTATGAAATGGCACCAGCAAGAAAGGATAAACAAGAAAGCCATGTCCCTTCCAAGCTTATATGATAGAACACAAAAAAAGCAAAACATTCTGCTTTGTTACATAAACATGGTAAATACTTGGATTTGCTCTGTGCAAGTGAGCAGCCTCTACAATCTGGCAATGAGTTGACCACATGAAAACTAAAATGGAACTGCTCTAAGGATAAGGAATAATTCTAGAAAATGGAAACAATGTAAGGGCCGGCCCTAGGCAATAATTCAGAAGTCAACAGAATTCGTGTTTCTTATTCACCCATTTACTCATCCATTAATTAAAGCAATACTTAGCATCTGCCACATACTATGGCCTAGGGATGTAAGGACAAGGGAAATAGCTCAGGCTTCATCCTCACAAGACTTACAGTATAGTGGTGGATGTGGACAACTAAACAAAGCTATAATGTGATGTGATAAGGATGATCATAGGGGATGAAATCTGGAGGGTGAGGGATAGGGAAGGCATCTAGACCAGGCTTGGAAGACCAGAGATCCTGGAGAAGTACATTTTAAGTTGAGTCCTGTAAGAAAGGTGAGAAAGGATTAATCAAAGAGGGGGGGAGAACAAAAGTTTTAGGCAACCACTTAAGATACATTGAGGAAACTGCAAGTAATGCATTATGAGTCTGCCACTTATTGCACGTGTGGCCGTGAGCATGCTCTTGAACTTCTCTGAGACTCAGTTTTCTTATCTGGAAAATGGAACAATAATGGATAGCACAGAGGGCAGCTAACATTACATGATATAGCATATATACAGCACCTACTACAGAGTTTACCTTTTAGGAGGTACACAATAAATGATAGCAAAGTATAATATCACGGTGTATGTTTTACAAAGAATAACATAGGAGTCAAGATGTTGCCCAAGTTTCTAGCATTAGAGATTGATTAAATGGTGTTGCCATTCACTCATTTAAGGGATATAGGAAGAAAAGGCCGATGAAGAGAAAAACGAGTTGCAAGATAATTCAATTCTGGACATACTGAGTCAGAGGCAAATGTGCAACCAGCAGATGGAGCATCCATTAAGTGGTTTAATATATATATAATCTGGAGTAAAGGAGAGAGATCTGAGCTGATGTCAACTCAGCACATATATGCCAAGCTGATTACTGTAAGGGATGCAAAAATAATGCCCTCCATTTCTCCTTTCAATGTCACATTTTTTCCTTCTAAAAAAACTCCTTCCCTTTGATTCATGTTCCTATTAGCTATCAATAAATAAATTATTAGCTGATAAGGACTTGAATTTTAATAGTAGGGCATTAGAAATGATAAGAAAACAAATGTTTTTCCAGGACCCTCAAAACCAGTGGACAGGCTTTTGAAATCTTACAATCAACTGAAATTGAACTATAGGGCTAAGTTGGTCAGGCCACACAGATAGCCACAGGCTCCTAAGGCAAATTTTTTTCCCACACATGCATTATTTTCTGAAAGGGTGAGTGTGGTGGATTAATTGGAGCCATCCGAAGTGATACATAGGATTTTTCCTGACATTTCTTCTTTCTCAATAAATCAAATTAGCTATAAAACATCATCAGTGTAGCAAATCTGCCTTCCCTTTCCTTTTTGTTTTTCATTTCAAATTAATATCAGATAAAACAATTAATGCCTTTCAGAGCATTTTCCAGATCAAAAATAAATGCGTACGCACATGAAAAAAATTGGCATTTCAAGGGGAAGAAAACAACTTTATTTAACATAAAACGTATTGAAAAATTCAAAGGCTGCCAACTGGGCAAGAAATTAAGGTAAGGTCTCTAAAAAGTCTCGCTCATCAGCAGGAGGGAACAGCAGGAGGCTTGGCCCCTGTTCCCTAGATGTTTTCAATGTGAAGTCCCTGTTTTGCAAGGCTATACACTGTCCCAGATATTATCTCCTTCCCTCCCACCAAGTATAAAACTCTATCAAGCATCTACTCCAATACTAAATTCTCATTCTACCAGGCCTTCTTTTCTGCTGTTTTCTATAACCTCAGACTTTCTGGACCCCCAACTTCTGGTTTATAATCCCCCTTCCTTTATCCCTTAAGCTCTCTGTTATAGGCACTGAGAAAGCAGCAGTAAGAGAAAGCTCAGGCTTGGAGCAATATTTTATTTTCCTCCAGTGGAGGTGGGAGTGAGGGATGCAAGAACCTTTGAAGAGTCTTTAATTCATGTGTTTCTTCATCATAACTGTGAAATGCAACCCAGCACTCTAAGACAACTCTCTCACTGCTCACCATATAACCCTCCTATTAAAGCTGCTGCTGCCATGTACGCTTTGAAAAGCATGAGATTTTGCTTTAAAAAGTGGAATATGTATCCTAGTTCTTTCTTTAATACCAGTTTGAAATCAGGCAAGTCATTATCAGTACTTTGAAATTCAATTCCCTCCTTTAAAAAATGGAGAGCCAGATGTTTCTCTTTCTATGCTCTGTTATCAGTTTATTCCTGTCTCTGTTTTAGAAATTCTCAACTTTAAGCGTGTCTGAATCCATGCAGGCCACTATAACAAAATACCATGAACTGGGTGGCTCATAAACAATAGAAATGTATTTCTCACAGTTCTGGAGGCTGGGAAGTCCAAGATCAAGGTACCAACAGATTCAGTGTCTGGTGACAGTCAACTCTCTAACTCATAATTGGCACCTTCTCACTGGGTCCTCACATGGTAGAAAGGGCAGTGCAGCTCTCTCAAGCCTCTCTTATGGGGGCACTAACCCCATTCATAAGGGCTATACACACATGACCTAATCACATCCCAATGACCCCACCTCCTAATACCATCACATTGGAGATTAGGTTTCAACATTTTGAGAGGACACAGACATTCAGACCATAGCAATTGTAATGATCATTTGCATGTCATTGAGATCATGGACTGAATCTTGGTCACGTCTGTATTCCCAAGATTTAGAAGACTGCATGCTGTATGTAGATGGTTTAAGGTTTTATAAAGGGAATTAAAAATATCCTTTCCTTTCAAAGTTGTCAATTATATTAAGATCAGGCGTTACAGTGGCCTGAGCTAGAAGGTGCACCTATCTCCTGCTCAAACACTCAGAAATATAGGATATAACAAATGGTGCTTTTGGTATAATAAAACTTTAAATAAAAAAAGGAAAATCCTTATGTTGTTAAAATAAATAAGGATGTCAAAGCCAGAGTGTCAAGCTTGGCTAATGCTAAGGAGTCCTAAGGGACATTAGATGAGAATATACACCAAACAGCTAGCTATTAGAATTACAATGTCCATGTTGGAAAAGGAGATACGGCCTTGAGCTCATACAAAGTAAAGAGCTATATTTAAGATCTCTACATAAAGATGGATCCCTGAAAGGGTTGCTCCCTCTATGGAAACCAGACTACAAAAAGCCCACCCTGAGACTCCAGAAAAACAGCGTCTGAATTTCTATTACCAACACAATTCAAGAATCGCAAATAATAAACTAATGCATAAAAGTTGATCTTAAATTGAAGACATCCCAGACTCCATAAAAGAAAAAATAAAACTCTTTTTCTTCTCCATAAAAGAAGAAAATAAAACTCTTCTATAAGGGTACAACCCAGAGTGACTGAAGCTACCATACAAAAACAAGCTCCATGAAAGATAAGTTCACATTAAAAGAAAAAAATCACCCAAGGAAATGATCAGCCATGAAACATAGTCAACAGAAACAAACAGAAAAATTAAAACTTGTAATAATGGAATATTTAAAAGAAATCATAAAATAATCCACTTATGGATTAATGGGCATTTGGGTTGTTTCCACATCTTTGCAATTGTAAATTGTGCTCCTATAAATATTCTAGTGCAGATGTGTTTTTTATAGAATGTCCTTTTTCCCTTTGGGTAGATATCCAGGAGTGGGATTCCTGGATCAAATGGTAGTTCTGCTTTTAGTTCTTTAAGGCATCTCTGTACTGCTCTCCACAGAGGCTGAACTAGTTTGCAGTCTCACCAGCAGTGTAGGAGTGTTCCTATCTCTCCGCATCCACGCCAACATTTGTTGTTTTGGGACTTTTTGATAAAGGACGTTCTTATTAGAGTTAAGTGATATCTCATTGTGGTTTTGATTTACGTTTCCCTGATAATTAGAGATATTGAGCATTTTTTAATATGTTTGTTAGTCTATCTTATTTTGAAAAATTTCTGTTCATGTCCTTTGCCCACATCTTAATGGGATTATTTGATTTTTTCTTTCTGATTTTCCTGAGTCCTATATAGTTTCTAGTTAACAGCCCTTTATCGGATGTATAGCATGAAAATATTTTCTCCCATTCTGTGGGCTGTGTATTCACTCTAATGATTGTTTCCTGGGCTGTGCAGAAGCTATTTAATTTAATTAGGTCCCATTTATTTATTTTTATTGTTACTGTGATTGCTTTTAGGGTCTTCTTTGCCTAGGCTGGTGTCTAAAGAGTTTTTCCAACATTTTCTTCTAGAATTCATATGCCTTCATGCCTTAGGTTTAAGGCATTGTCCTTAAGAGGACAATGTTGGCTCAACATCTTGGTGCTCTGATGCTATCCAGGACATAGTCGATGTTATGGTAGTAAATTTTTGAAGAGTTAGCACTGGCCTCTAAAGTCCTTCTTCTAAGCAGTCAAATCCTTTTCTGCATCCAGATTTGGAAGTCCTTGAAAGTCAATCACGTATGTGTCATATTTTCTAGTCACCCCTTAGCTACCAAGAGTATCAAAAGAGAGGTAATACCTGACTACAAGGTACTGGCCATTACATAGAGAAGTAATTCACCATTCTTTCCTACTAATGCACTCAAGTAGGGAGGGAAAAAAACAACAAGCCTCCGAAGTAGTGGCTCCTAGACAAATCTGAGACTAATGATGGCTAAGTTTCTGCCTAAAGATGAGCAAAAAGGAGAATCAGAAACTAAAGAAGGGGGAAGACGTTGAGTAAGAAACTGGAGCCTTTCTTTTCCCTCTGGGAGGAACTCATATCTATTATCACTATTTCACCTATTTTGCCTTCAAACTCTCTGATATCAAGTGGCTTCTATTTACATAATGCTTTTACTTCTCAAGGCACTTGCCAGTGCATTATTGACATCTGGTTGTCTAGAAACCCCATAGCATTGGCAAAGGAATCGAGGCTTGCTAATCTCAGTAATAGATACGAACACCCAACCCAAAAAGCTTTTGGAACAAGGCAGGGGGAAGGTTGGAAAGGTTGGAAGTGACATAAAAAGGGAAGGCAGAGTTGTCCTACTCTTGGCATAACATTCTTCTTTGGGAGCCATAATGCCCCAGTTTTGACCTAGGCTATGGCATGAAGCAGATCTAAGGGAATGAATGCAGATGATTCTGGAAAGTAATTCTGAAGATTTAAGAAAAACCATTGAGATACTAATGATTACTTAAGGTAGTCTTGATAAGTAATAAAATTTGGTTCTGATAATGACTCAAAAAAGATCCAAGTGCATTGCCTCCATTGATTAATTGATTGGGAACTGCTTTTAGCAGAAGAGCCTCTAATGAGATGCACTTTTCAGACAATGGAGCTTGCTAGCAGATTTGCCAAGGCAGAATGTTTTTAACTTTTTTCTTTGCTAAGCATTCAATCTCTGTATCCTAAGAAAACACCCCTACCCCCTGGCTAACAGCACTTTGCTAAATTTCAAATGTGGTATCAGGACTTTAGTTTTCAGAAGAAATGTCAAATAGAGTAAAGTCTGCCCACCTTGCTGGGGCTTCTGGTCATTAGATACACAGATTTTGATTACTCGGTCTGTAAGTCTCTCAAACTTTTCTTGACTTCAAACCCCCAATGTCAAGCCATAGTATAGAACATGCTGACCACTCACTATTACTCCTTTCGTGTCTCCCTTATCTACCCTGGCCCTCACAACCCACCCCCAGCTGTGGTGACTGGAACCTGTGAGTCATGGGAAATGGCACAGCCAGCCATTTCCTGCTTAGACTGAGGATGCTAAGCTAGTCCTCCTTGGGAATTTTTGGTGATGACTTTTGGAGAAAAAAGAAAGGGGATTAGAAGGTATTGCACATCATTGTTAAACCAGGCTCTCTGGATTAGATACTTTTAGCTTTTAATCCTATCAATAGCTATTTGGGTTGCCTGTTAATATATCATTTTTCACTTAAGGAAACCAAGGCTCGGGTTGTTTAGTAACTTGTCCTCTGTCACACGGCTAATAGTCCCAGGTGACCACAACTTACAAAAGTCAAACCATCACAGTTTGCTAATAGGAATATAATTTAATCAGAAAACAATTAATTCACACTCCCAAGTAACTAGGGCTTTAAGTTTTGGCTGAAGTATAATGCCAAGAAGGTAGTATTCTCCCTTGTCTTCAAGTTATAATGAACACATAATGACATTTATAGGAGCAAATTGACCCCAGAAGCATCACCAACAACTCTTCTCTTTCATTTCACCACTGATTTCAATCTTATTTTCTTTCCATACTTTCTGGATTCAATGCTCTCTAACCCGTTTTGCCTGTATTCTGATTAGTATAATTTGTACAGTGAGGCTTTATTTTAGTTACAATAATCTCCCCCTGCATTAATGTTCTATAGTATTTTCCATGAATGGAATTTTCTTCAGAATTGTGAAATAAAGTAACTCACACATCAGCTTTTGGGATCCTCTCAAGATTTTTAAGTACTTTAAAATGTAAGAAATATTGGCTTAAACCCCAAACCCATATGGAATGGGAAGACAAGCATTCTAGCCACTAACACTGAGAATTCTTTGGGGAACTTATATTTCTTCTAATGACTTTGTTTTGTGTGCTGCTTCTGTTCTCGGTCTCCACGACTGACTTGTTGAACATACTCTTCCTTTACAACACTCCCACTCCTTTTAGCACTGGGAAAAGCCATGTCCACAATTCCCAGAGTACCACTGGCCTAACGGCAAGTGAGCAGCAGATGTTGTTGAAGGTCTAGGGCTTCCCAATGTTGTTACACTAGAGAACAATCAAGAAAGCTACTCCACTTGTTCTTTATCATCTTTTGTCAATTCTAGATTCTTGCTTCCAGGACACGGTCATTGTTGTCCTCATCTTCTTGGATTCAGCATCCCATCATGATGCCGGGTTCCTCCTTCCCCATCTATGAGTTTGTGTTCTCTCCTCCCTATTTTTCTGATGATTATATTTTCCCACAACCAAAATGACTCACTCCCATCAGCATAGAAAACTCTTGTGCTCTGTCCTTATAGAACCCAGAGCCCTTTTTCAAGTACCATGATATTGTTTGTCAGATGACAATAACTGAGACATGACT
The DNA here is from genome assembly GCA_008086735.1 of Cheirogaleus medius. NCBI lineage: Eukaryota > Metazoa > Chordata > Mammalia > Primates > Cheirogaleidae > Cheirogaleus > Cheirogaleus medius. Next base: position 10,401,913 of record VBSM01000413.1, read on the forward strand.
ATAGTTAATAAGTAGATATCACATGAGTCTAAAATAAATTCTGTTACCAAAAAGAAATTATACATTATAAATAATCCTATATAGGCTAAAGAGAGATTCCCTGAGTCATATAGAGGGATTTATGTCTTTTTAAAAAGCATTAGAGTATGACTTATGTACTGTTTCCACTAAAATTACACCTAATTGAATCTGTTTATTCTTGAATCTGTATTCTAGCATTGTAAAGTACTTCTGCTTTATATACATTGGGTTTTACTTTAGAAGAGCACAAAAAAGTGTTGACAAATAAATAGCTTTGGATGCCAAAGCTCTGACAACAGAAAGAAACTGACAAATGTATGGGTTAAAATATGAATGAAAATGTTCACCAATGCCAGTCAGTGCACAAATGAATACAGATGCTCCTCTACTTACACTGGGGTTACAGCACAATAAACTCATCATAAGTCAAAAATATCCTAAGTTGAAAATGCATTTAATACCTCAATAAACCCATCCTAAATTGGAAAAGTCATAAATCAAACCACCGTAAGTAGGTATCCATCTGTAGTTGCAGCTCAAGACAGGTAGACAAAACACAGGAACACAAACATTGCCTTCACATTGGTAGCTAAGTCCATGGTACGTTTTCTCTGGGCTTCAATATAGGGACCAACCTTAGAACTGCCTGGGGAGGAATAATGCATAATGAATTCTGCATAATGAATTCTCAGGCCAAGAAGTATGTGGCTAAGACTCTCCCCACACCCCAACTGTACAATAAGGCCACCTATTTGACATTTCTTCTGAAAACTAAAGCCCTGATACTACATTTGAAATTTAGCAGGACTAAACTTTGCATGAATTTTTCCCCCTTCCCAGTGAAGCCCACAGTTGTTATTATTTCTCCTTCCACATTTATTTTTATTATATTGTATTGCTTCAAATCATTTCAAAATGTTTTTAATGCAATATATTTTAGAAAAAAATAGTTCTGAATTCATAAGCAATCCCTATGGCATGTCTTTGGCATTGGCTGTAAAATTCCAAAGTACCTAATTTATTTGATTGATTGATTTTTCAATGTTTTAAAGGATATCAAGCCCAACAGCATATAATTTTTCTTTTACCAAATGGAATATGAATGAATAAAAGATAATTGCTTTTTTGTATTCAGCCTGTTGTCTTCATGAAGCTTTTTTTTCCCCTACAGCTCTGAGGTGAATGAAAAAGCATCTTTTTTCTTTTTATAGCAATAACAGCTCATCACCCTACTATTCCTCAATAATGTTTATATACAGGCCCAGCTCAGAGATCTGTTGTTGTGCTACCTCCACCAGGATGCTGCCTTGCTCTGGTGCAAATGGACGATGATACCAATGAACATAGCCCAACCTAGAGACTGGGGCTTACATGGACTTTTCCTAGTTGGTAGGGAGAAGAGACTTCCTCTAAGTTCTTTTCTGGTTGGAAGATACATTCTCTCTCATTCTCTTAAAGTTTACAGGCCTAAGAACAATTCAAAGACATTAGGTTTTATTTTTCGGAGGAAGCAGGTGGATACAGCCTATAACTTAGGTAAATGCCTGCATAGCATGGCCTTGAAGAAGCAACTCTTTTCTTATCTCTTCTCTTTTCACTTCTATCAGTCTTCAACTTGGCTAACAGTATGGGGCTGGCCAAAAGAATCGCATTCCCTTATCTTGCTGACCATTGCAATCACTCTTTGTAATCCCAGCAGTAGGGTGTCAGGTGGTTATGAAGAAGCTAGCAGGCTGAAGGACAAGAAAGAGTGTTGCTGCAAACCCACTTCACTGTCACTAGCATCTCCACAACCTGCTGCCTGCTATGCACAAATCCATCCTTTCTGCAGCTTTGGAAATCTATTACCTAAGAAGAAAGCTGTAAGAAGTTAAATTTAATTTTAAGAGCATTTTGTAGAAATAATAATGAACTTTGGTTCCATCTTTAAAACCTAAAATGCACCTCAACCAATTACTTACAGTTTTTATTGTTAGTCTATTTGGGGGAGAAGAGTGATGAAGTGGGCAAAATAATTCTCCCTCTAAACCATTTCAGGTTTCAAACCTGATTATAAGTACCCATCTAAATTTGGCTTGTGACATATACAAAACAAACCAAAATGTGAGTTTTTTTATTTCAAGAATAACGAGTTGGTTTGTTTTCATTTCTCTAAACCTAATAGAAAAGCACACTAGGGTGAGATTAAGGAAAATGATCCTGCTATTTGTTTTTGCCATAGCCCTTTGTAAGGCTCCAGAAGGAAAATAAATCAATTATCAACCATAGACGAATACCTACACTGTGCAATATTAGACCACTAATCTTCAGGACTTTCATGCTTTCTGCAAGATTAATCTTCAATGTCTAGCACTTCCACAGGATCTTTATGAAGACCAATCAGTGACTTCTAGATTTGTGACAAGACTGCATTTATGAGGTGTTTTTCCCCCAAGTATATTACATCACAACTATGGAAAAATGCAGCTTCAAGAAAAGGTTTGGTTGTATTAGGTTTGACCCAACACTGAAAGCCAGAAGCGCTTTACAGTGGTTTAGGGACCAAGGGAAAACTCCTTCATCCTCTGAAGGTTTGCTAAAAAATCAGCTCACAAAAGGCAGATTAATTGGAGAAAAGGCAGACACAATTCATTAACCTCTAGATAGGAGAATCACAGAGTGATTACCCACCCACAACAGAGTGCAAGAGCTTATATATAATCTTGAGGTTACAGAAAGAATGTGGGCTCAGAGCATGGCCAAAGACAGATTCTGGGGTGAAAACATAGTCTTTGTCTCATAGGACTTCCATTCGACTGGAGAAGACACACAGTTTATAATCAATCTCGCAATTATTTTTATCATAATTATGATAGGTTTTACAAAGGAGATGTATAATGTTTTAAGAGTGACTGTCAAATCTGAGAGGGGGACTATCAGAAAAAGTATGAGGAAGTGACATTTACAGAAAGGTCTGAAAGTTGAGTAGGAATTAGCCAGGTGAAGAGAGTGAGCAGAGAAAAAGGAGTCCAAGAAGAATATTTGAACCCAAGGTGGAAAAATAAGTGAAGACCATGGTGTGCAAATGAGCAATGAATACAGAAAAACAAACAAGCAGTACAACATGGAGCAAAGGTAAGTGGGTGAGTTACTTGTGTACCTATGTCAATTTGATATTTTCTATTTACCTAGAACAGCACCAGGTACAGGAACTGAGAAACAGGTTATAAGGTATAGACTATGGGTTTACTAAATGTAGAGCTTGCATTCTGAGTTGTTTGTTAGTGGTGGTGATGAGCACCGATTCATCATGCAGCCCTTTGGGGATCAGTGGTAGAGCATGTATATATAAGCTTGATCCCTACCACAAGTGGAGCAGCTGATGGTTATAAAACCAACCCCTTGTGTGTTAATCCATGGGTATAACCTTAGGGATCCCACGTTCTAGTTAACTAAACAAACCTATCTCAGCAGTAGAGACAGATAGTTTGATGGTCTTTCTTGAGAGCAGTTCTTACTCAAAACGATATCATTTCCTTGGCTATTTCTTTTCAGTGGATTTCAAAGACAGGTCAAAAATAGCCCTAAAGATCTGAGAAAGATAGGGAGTGAATTGTGTCGTGTCCCCCACAAAACTGCAGTGGTACTAATAAATGAAAACAAAATTTTATAGGGCAACATCCAAATGAACTTTTATCGCTTAGAAATAAAGATCAACAGGGAAAATACTGAGCAGAAAGAGTCATGTAGCATTTGTATTTGATGCTTAGACATTGGCAAAGTCTTCCAGAAAATCTGACCTAAAAAGAAACATTAGTTAAATTCATCTTTCCATCTATGCTTTGTGTGGATTATCTACATCAAAGCCATATGAAAAAATAGCAAACTCCAAGTATTCCATGAATCTCATGCTTTTAAAAATAATATAAATATCGATTTGCAAGTGTGTTATAAGACCAGGTAGAATATTCCTTTAATTATATGAGTTAGATAAAGATTTTGGAAAGAAAGCATTCATATATCCATCAAGCATTTATGAGGAATCCTGTATGTGGCAAACACTTCATAGGCACTGAGAGAAATATAAAGATGAGTAAGTCACAGGCATTGTTTTCAAGGAATATACAACATCTGCTATAAGATGTGAGAATGCAGAAAAATGGTGACAGCTTTTGGTTTAATAAAATCCAAGTTGAGCACAAGGCAAGTTAAAAATAATACAGTTTGAATGTTTATGAGGGTGGTACTAGAACCAGTTTTATTCAATGTTGTTATATCGTATTATTTAAACAAGAGACAATTCTTTATACCCCAGAATATGTGGCTTATCATGCCACCATGATGACCCATTTTACCTGACATGACTCTCCCCAACAGAGTCCCTGATAAGTCAAACAATAAGGACAGTGTGTTGAGTCAAGAAACCTAATTTTGAGCTTATTTAAATAAGGTGCATTTTGGTCAAAAAGGTGACATCTAAGCTGCCTTTCATTTTAAGGCTCCTGATATCACTACTGTTAACATTGCTCAATTTATCCAATTAGTTTCTTCTGCAAACTTGCCTGAATCCTTATCTTTGCCTCAAGCTAAGAAGTAGAATTTTAAAGGTGCTGTGGGGAAAGCCTGCAAAAGGGTGTATCCAGGCTCTGAAAACACTTTTAAATTTTTTTTTTTTTTTTTTTTTACATTGTGACTGGGACACATTAAGCTTTTAACAGAACTTCCTCTTCAATTTTTATACTTGTACTTATAAAGACAGGATGTAATACCTACAATATGACATGTCATTATGGTGAAACTGAGACCTAGATATATATACGTATATCTCTAATGATATATATGCAAATGAAATTTCTATTATAATGACACACATACAGTAGTCCCCTCTTATCTGAGGTTTCACTGCTCTCATTTCAGTTACCCTGAGTTAACCATGGTCAGAAAATATTAAATGGAAAATTCTAGAAATAAACAATTCCTAAGTTTTAAATTGCACATCTTTCTGAGTACCATGATGAAATCTCACACCAATCTGCTCCTTCCTGCCTGAGACATGAATCATCCCTTTGTCCAGCATGTCCACAAATGCTCCCCGCCTGTCACTCGGGAGCCATCTTGGTTATCAGATCAACTGTTGTGGGATCGCAGAGCTTGTGGTCAAGTAACCATTATTTGACTTAATAATGAACTACAAGAGTAGTGATGCTGGCATAATTTTATTATTGTTTTATTTTATTATTAGTTATTGTTACTAATCTCTTACTGTACCTAATTTATAAGTTAATCATAGATAAGTATGCATAGAAAAAAACATGGTACATATAGAGTTTGATATTATCTGACAGTTTTAGACATTCACTGGGGTCTTGGGATATATCTACCAGGAATAAGGTGGGACTACTGTATATATACTATGCATCTCCATCATTGGGACACACATCTTTTTACTGTGCTATGAAATTTGTTATAAACTCTCAGACACATATATTTTTGATCAAAACAGTTTATATCATGACAGATGGTCTACCCACTATGATACATTTAATAACCTGAGGCTTGCATGGGTACAGTAGATTATTTAATACCAAGTTCATTAGCGATAACATTTCATCACTGTGGTCTCCCCAAGGACTTGGAACAGATGAAACTGAAACAAAGTAGCACTGTATAGCCCAGAAGTCCATAATCAGATAGCCAGTACTCCAGGGAGGTGGGCAGGACAGCAGAATTCCATTTAATGGGCCACCCAAAGAAGTTATCTTCACGGTCTCCACAATTATTCCAAGTGCTGAACTTAAACAGCAGGGAGGCAGCTTAAGAATACCTGCCTTTTGGCAAATTGTGTAAAGACCTTTTATTAGGAGGGTTGAAGACAACAAGAAGGGCAGCAAGCAAGATGGTTATATTTCTGAACTTAATTTGAAGTATTATTATAATAAAATAAAATTTATCAATTGAACATTTAATGGTACTGGGATGGGAGAAAGAAGCAAAGCTTTCATCAGCAAAACCTGGGACAGCTGCAGCCCTCACGAAAGCGTCCCCCATGACTTGTAAGGCTTTTGTAACATGTGACCTTGTACTATTTATAAAAAAAAGAGAATATTCCTCTAAGAGCCAAGATCTAAGGCATAAAACACAATTGATGTTTCATAGAGTTTGGAGAGAGTATAATGAACCTCTGAAGTTAGAAAATGATACCAATTCTGACCTTTATAGTCCTGGAATGGAATCTGGCAATGGATGAGATGGAAATTTTCCAAAAAATTAACCTCAGCCCTTCCTTCACATCAATATTATTCATTAATTCTGAGAATTTGTCTTTGGATTGTAATTCTTTTCTCCTCTTATTTACTGTGTGCTAGAAGACTCTGAGGTGGGTCATGATGACCCATTAAAACAAAAAAATAAAACTAGTATTTATTTAATTGGCACCTACTATTTATTTGATTGGCACAACACAAGCAGCATCTCATCATTCTCCCGATGCCCTTGTGAGCCTGGCATTAGGCTGACAGAGGCAAGGAAATGGAGACATAGAGGGGTAGGTAATTTGTGGAACTGGGACATGATCTCCAGCTATCTGATTCCAAAGTTTGTGATATTTGTCACTGTGCTGTAGTAACTCAAAACTAGGAGGCAGTCTGTGACCTTAAGACTTCCTATTAGCTGTCCTTTTAAAGAGAACTAAATAACTGTCAGAAAACTTTAGTTTGGTTGTTGCTCTTCAACTTAAAAAGCAGCAGGTCATAGGCAGTGCTCCTTTGGGTACAGTACAGGGTGGAGAAGATACACACAGTAGGGCCTCAAGGTATCTGTGGTCTGATAGGATAAGACGTTATTGATGATTACAAGAACTGCATGGCAAAAAGAAAAATATTAATAACTGGCACGGAGCACTTTCTAAGTGCACACACTATCTTAAACACTCTATGTGGCTTGATTCTAATGAACACTCTGAAGTAGGTGTTATAATTTCTTTTTTCCTGATGAGGAGGTTAAGTAGCAAGTTAAGAAAGGCTCTAACGGTAGAATCTAGGCATATTTTCCCCCAGAGAATGGGACCTCCACATCCTACTGCTTTAGAATAAGTTTGGCTCAACTTTCTATTCCAAAAGGATTGGTTCCAGCTTTCCTTAAAAATCAAGACTACTATTACTGTGTGGCTACTTTGAACCTGACTAAGGTGAAAGTGAATAATTTAGGTAGGAGCTCACTCTCTCATCTCCTTAAAACATTAGAATAGGGTGTGACCAAAAATCAGAGCAGGGTGTGACATCACCAGTGGTAGCAAAAAAAAAAAAAATTATTTAGGAGCATTTACCACATTTATCACTTCCTGACCAGGACATGTCTGTGGGATTCAACATATTTCTTTGCATCTGAAATTTGACATAACAGGTTTTATCACTGATTCTACCACTTGTCCTAATTTCTTGTGTTGGAAATTGATGCTGCTGCATTGTTTTTAATAGTTTTGATATGATGACACATCACATTGTTCAAAAATCAAAGACAATTTAAAAACAGAAATAAATCTAGTGAAATGTCTCACTTCTACTTCTGATCCTCATTTCCCAGTTCTTAGGCCGAATTGCCTCACCCCAGGAGACCACTGTGTAGTATGTACCCTTCAGTCATTAATGCATATGCAAACAGACATGAATAGAGATTATTTCTCTCCATTCTTAGACCAAAGTTGGCATACTATGTACTCGTTCTGTGTGCTTTTTCTTATTAATATTTTACTTGGAGATCTTTCCAAATCAGCACATTTCTTTCTTTCTTTCTTTTTTTCTTTCTTTCTTTCTTTGTCACTTCATAATGTCCCATTTTTTAATTATCCTAATTCAACTAATCCCTATTATAGTCTTGATAGATCTTTGGGTTGCTTCCAATATTTCACTATTACAAATACTGATATACTGGATAATCTTGAATATATTTCATTTAACGTGTGCAAATATATCTCTAGGATTAATTGGAAAGGGGCCAAAAGTTACATAAATTTATGATTTTGATAGGTAATATCAAATTGCCTTTTATGGCAATTGTACTCTTTCGGGGCTTCCCAAGCTTTTTCACATCATAACACTCATGGTAAATAAAATCATCAAATAACACTTGGGATAAACTGGAAAGGATTTGGAGCCCTGTCAAAGATGACTTGAGACCAGAGGAGTTCTAATTGATGGGATCCATCCAGCTGCCAGAGGCGCTAGGTGATCCCTATCTCCCAGCACGACCGTGGGAAAGCTCTGAGCAATGCTCGCTTCCATCGGCAGTGGATTAGGATGCCTGTTTCCCTTGGCTCCACCAGAGGAGGGTTACAAACTTTGGAATCTGAATTAACCTGATGGGTAAAGAATGGTGTAACTATGCAGTTTTAGTGTGTATGAGTGAGGTTGATCATTTTTCATGTGGTTAAGAGTTTTTATAAGCCTTTTGTCTATGAACTGTCTATTCAATCTTTTTCTTATTTTTTTTCATATTGAGTTGTCTTTTATTGTTGACTTGAGGAAGCCATTTATATATTAAGAAAAATATATCTGTGTCTATGATATGAATTGCAAATCTGCCCCATATATAGTTGTCTCTTTACTTATATTTTTGTTTTGTTTTGTTTTTTGCTTTTGCTTGAAAAATTTTCTTTTCTGTTTTCTTATGTTGTTTTCTATAATTTCAATTTTGAGTTGTTGGTTAAAAAGAAATTGCCCACTTCAGGTTTATAAATGAATTCACCCATTCTTGTCTACTATTTTTAGGACTTTATTTCTTTATTGTTAAAAAAAAAACATGTTTCTTTTACAATTGTCCTGATATTTGGTGTGAGGTATAGATTCAACATATTTTTTCCCAGATGGATTATACTAACACCATTTATTAAAAAGTCCTCATCTTTTCCTTCACATTTGAGAAGTGTTTTTATTTTTCTTCATGTGGTTTTGTACATTTTTATTAAGTTTATTTCTAGAGGTATTGTTTTGCTTGTTTTTGCTGTTTTAAATGTTTTTCCCATTATGTGTTCTGACTGCTTATTTGTACATAATAAATTTATTACTTTCTAGTTATTAACATTTGTGTATTGTTACTATCCTGAAATTTCTCACTCTTTGTAGTGTTTAAATTGATTCTTTGGGTTTTCAAATATACCACCATATCATCTCCACATAGTTACAGTTTACAATGTTTATACTTCTAATTTTCCTTTAACTTGTCTAATTGTATTGACTAGTAATTTCATTACTTTGGGGATAGTGGAGGGGTAGTCTACATTCTTGTTGTGTCTTGATTTTAGTAAGTGCTTTTAGTGTATCTCTACTGAGCATGATACTAACTTCTGGATTAAGATAAATATATTTTACCATGTTTAGCAAGTTTCTGTCCATGCTTATTTAAAATGGAATGTTTTGTGAGAATGGCTATTATACTTTGTCAAATAACTTTTCAACATTTATGGAAATCATCATGATGTTTCCCCAATATTATAAGCTATATATTAACAAATTTCCTAATACTGAACCATCCTTGCACTTCTTCTTTTTTTATTTCAGAATATTATGGGAGTACAAACATTTTGGTTACATATATTGCCTTTGCACTGCCTGAGTCTTTTATTAAAAAACACTTTATTGAGATATGATTACACCCCAAAAGCTGTATATATTAATATTTTGAATACACAACTTGACGACTTTAAAGGTAAGTATACACAGGTGAAACCATCACTACAATCAATGTTATAAACATATCTCTTCCTTCCAGAAGTTTCTTCCCCCTGCTCTATTTATTTATCTGTATGTGTGATAAGAACACTTCACATAAGACTTACACTTTCAGCAAATTTTTAAGTATACAATACCATATTGTTAACTATAGACACTATGCTTAACAGTAGATTTCTAAGGCTTATTCATCTTGCATAGCTAAAACTTTATGTCTTTTGAAAAATGCCTCTTTGTTTCCCCCTACCCCAGCCCTGGCAACCACCATTCTACTCTCTGCTACTATGAGTTTGGCTATTTTAGATTCCTCGCTTAAATGGGATCATATAGTATTTGTCCTTTTGTGTCTGGCTTATTTAACTTAGCACAATGTCCTTCAGGTTCACTCATGTTGTTGCAAATGACCATATTTCCTTTTTATTTAAGGCTGAATAATATTCCATTGTCTGTATATACCACATTTTCTTTGTCCATTCATTTGTTGATGGACATATATATTGCTTCCATTATCTTGGCCATTGTGTATAATGATGCAACCAATGAACAATGAACAGATATTTCTTTGACATCCTGATTTCAATTTCTTTAAATAGATGCCCAGAAATGGGATTACTAGATCATATGGTACTTCTATATGTAATTTTTTAAGGAACCTCCACAGTATTTTCCACTATAGCTGTACCAATTCAGATTCCCAGCAACAGTGTGAAAGGGTTGCCTTTTTTCTTTGTCATTGTCAACACTTGTTATCTTTTGGGTATTTTTTAAATGATGGTCATCCTAATGGTTGTGAGGTGATATTGGTTTGCATTTTCCTGATGATTGTACCTCTAGAATAAATTATTCTGTCAAAATAATTCTTTTTATGTGCTTTTGGATTTAATTTGCTAAAAATGTCTTTAGAATGTTTCCATTATTATTTACAGCTGAGATTAATCTATTGTTTTGTTTGGGCATGCAACATCTTTATCAGGTTTTATTAGCAACTTCATACCCCACTTCCAAAAAGAATTTGGAGATTTTCTTTTGTCTGCCAATCTCAGGAACCGTTTAGACAGGATTGGCATTATTTTCTTTTAAAGTGTTTGGATTCGTTTATGAAAGTGTCCAAAACCCCTATTTTGCTAGGAATAACCTTTTGATAATTTTATCTATTGCCTCTATTGAAATAGTTCTGTTTGTTTTTCTATTTATTCTTCTTATGAATCTTTAATTTCCTCTTTTCCTGTGTGGTTAGTTTCCCCTTTACTGTTTAGTTGTGTGTTTCATTGGCTGCTTGTTTTTAATTGCAATTTTTCTCTTTTCTTCAGGATTAAGTTAACCACTGATTCGCTATTTTTTCAGACAATCAGCTTTTACCTTTATATGTTAAGTCTATCACTTTTATAGTTCACTAGAATTAGAGAGTATAGGCAACAGGGTCTCTATCACAACTACTCAACTGTGCCATTATAACATGAAAGCAGCCATAGATCATATGTAGATGAATGAGTACAACTGTGTTCTCACAAAACTTTATTATCGATACTGAATTTTGAATTTCATACAATTTTCACGTCATAAACTATTATCCTTTGATTTTTTCCAACTATTAAAAAATGTAAAATTTATTCTTACTCTTTAGGTCATTTACAAACAGGCATTGAACCATATTTTGCCCATAAGCTGTCGTTTGCTGGTCTCTAATTCATCTGATGTATCTTTAGGTATACATTTCTTTATATAATATTTTAGTTTCTTAATATGAACAATAATAATAATTTGCCTGTATTGTCTTCCTGTAACCCCTTCTTTCCTTCATCTTATTTTATTTAACAATATTTCCTTTCATGCTGTTTTACCTTATACTGTTAGATAAGAATATATACTTCCATTATTTGAGTTATAAACATTTATTGACAAGTTTTGACCCTGAGCAATCATAGATGAAGCAAGCTAGAAATGTACTCACCTCTTTCCAAATTTTTTTCAATTTTTTGGTGTATAATATTAATATAGTCCGTGTATGCAACAATTTTTTTCCACCTTCAACCCACATTTGTTCTATCAACAGACAGAGGGCAAGCTCTAAGAGGCAAGCACAATACTATGATGAGACCATGAACATTTGAAATCTCTAATAATAATGCTGAAATGTAAAAATATACATCTAAAAAAGCAGCACAAATGTGGAGACTGTAAGAACCATAGGAATTTGGATAAAAGGGAAAATTAAATGTTGACAGGAGCCATGATTTAAGGGGTTGTGTGGGAACAGAGATTTCAAGGACTTATTGGAAGCTTGAACAAAGTTAACTCATGTTCTTGCCTATAAGTTTTAGTCTAAGAAATTTGGAAAATTGTTTCTCACTTAACATTCCATCTTACTAGCTTTTTCCCATCTACCTCAGGATTTCTCAAATTGTAAAGAAAACGGAAAGAGATGGAACCAGTTGAGGGAGAGGACGCAGGTTTTAGAATAATAAAAATATATTTTCTCTCCGTAGTCCCCAGAGTCTGTGCCAACTCCCCAGGACCAAGCCAGGCTCCCAGAGGCATTCTGGACTGAGGGTTCTTGGCACAGACAAGGCTTCCAAAAGACAGAGGTCCCTTTGAGCCACATCCTGAAAGCAAGCCAAAAGATCTTTGAGAGCGAGAGAGGTGAAGCAGCTTCAGAACATTTTGTGTCGCTCGTTTGGGGCTAGCCTCTTTGCTGTATAATCTTTTAAAAATCATTTTTTCCTCCTAAATGTTTTAGTCTATTTTTTATTAGTCATTTCAAATAGGATTCTATTAAGCCTAGGGGAAGTAGACTCTCATCCCTCTTTGCTGCTTCCCATTCATTTAGGACTCTGCTTTTGCTCTCTCCAGCACTGTTTACTTATGAGCTTGGTTTTGGCAGTCAGTAAGTTTATTTTACATTTTACTGAAGTGTGAGGGGAAATACTGATAGAAAAAGTAAACAAATTCCCTCACGAAATGATATCACCAAATGAGCAAATTACCTGAAAGAGTCAAACATCCGGGTGCCCAGAACTCAAAGCCCGGTTTTTCTTCCCTATAAGGCACCCTCAGCATCTCTTCCTGCTCTGGCTGGTGATAAGATTGCCTGAAAATTAATCAGCAGTGGCGAGAGGGCTGTATTCATTGTCAACCTATGCTAAAAAGTCTGGGTCCCCTGCCTCCCCGGGTTTCTTGTCTTTATTACCATAAGCTTTCAGAACAGGGTGTGCAAACTCTTTTGTTGCTGCTTTAAAGAAATAGGAATGTTAGATCTTCTTTCTAGTTAAAGTATAATCTTTCTTACTCTGGACTCAGCTATCAATGCTTATTGTGAAATAACATCAAATAATTTCTTCTTTATATGTAATCATGTATCTCACTCTAAGATATATATTTTCAAAAAAAATTACAATGGCCATATATAAAACTGAAGGTATGTAAAAGGACTTTGAAAACATAAGTTTATATGATTTTTCACAGTGATTCTGTGAGAGTCAACATTAAGCAGATATAGGTATGGAGATATATATATATATATAAAATTATATATACATCTATATACACACAAACATATGTCTTGCTTTAAATATGTCAATAGTTGAATAACATACACCTTCCTAATCTTTTTAGAGTAATGCGGCAAGTTTTAATTCAAAGAAAGAATATAATTTATAACAGCAAACACAATTATCTAAAAAAATATTCCAAAAGGGTATAAAAACGAGTTGAGAATTATTTGTGAATAGAGGAGGAAGAGGAAGAGCAAGAACTTGTATATATTGGTGAATATAAAAATATAGACAGACTAAGGGATCCTATATAAGAAAATTGAATAACCCCTGACAAAGTGTACAAAGTAGATACCAGCTCCATTTCTAGATTTCTATATCCCTAAGGAAAATTGAGGTTTTCATGTGAATTTTAATGTGTCTTTTCTACAATAAAATATCATGGGTGGTTGATAACACATTATGTAACCTGGCCTGGGCCTTCCACATTCAAGGGTGGCCCGGATATGGATACCACCGTATCCATGATGATATAGATACCACCACTGAAATTTATTTCTCTGAGAAATGCAATAGTACTAGTAAAAGTAGCTAGACAATAGTGAGGTAACAAACACACCTAAAATATTAGTGTATTATAACAACAAAAGTTTTTTGTCTTTCTCAGGCTACATGTACAGTTTGAATCAACTATGGGATCAATTTCATATGTATTCACACCAGGTCCCAGCCTGGGAGTCCTGTCACTAACCAGAGTATAGCTTGCTCCCCTGGTGACAGACAGTAAGAAGTGTGAAGAAACTCAAACTGTCTCTCAGTACTTCTACTCAAATTTTATTTTCCAAAACAAGTTAAAATAACATGCCCAACTTCAAAGGGATGGGAAAATACAATCACACCATGCAACTGGAATAAGGAAAACTAGTTTATCATTTATCAGCCTTAATGATCATCTGAAATGAACACTTTTGATAATATTTCCATTGTGTTTCTGTTCTATGTTACTGATAAAAATAAAAATAGAAATGGAAAGGACTTCTCATTAAAGTTTTACTATTTAATTTGACCTCTCAATGGGAAAAAAAGTTATAGGATATATTTTAAAGGTGGTAACTCCCTATAAGAAAATAAAAACAATAATCCTGAAAAGTTTGGAGTAGTTAAGAGATGTTCTGCCAAAACCCTTCTCTTTTTTCTTCCCTATGGAACAAAAACCTTAATTTGCAGAGGGAAAGGAGGAGGGCAGAAAGCACCATAGCCATTTCAAATAGATGAAGGGAATGGGAAAATAACTTCTACACCTGGGGGAGGAGCAGGGATACAAACTGCTCAGGTCTACATGATTAGTGATGAAAACCATAAGCACAAGACATTGTTACTAAATAATGACCTAAGACTGAGGCTTAGTCAAAATAGAGAATATCTCAAATCTCCATGCTGGGCTAACCAGCATTTAGTAAGAAATAACCTTCAAGAGATAGACCCCCTTTGATGTATTGCATTAAGAAAAAACCAAAACTGAGAGTTGAGCGGTCACTGGAAAAAAAACCCAAAAAAACCTTCAGGCAAAACAGTCCCCAGTCCCCACTCTAAACACAAAGCATTACTAGAAAATTATATTTTGCACTGAGGGTAGCATAGCAATAACAAACCTCAAACTGAGCCTAACTACTAATTAGATCAACTCTAACCTCCCATAATAAAATTCTAGCTGGAAAAAAAAATGCCCATTTCCTAGAATAAATGGTATATAAATCAGACTTTACTATAGTAAAGATGACTAGTCTTCAACAAAAATTCCAAATTATAAGATAAGAGAGGAGAAAAACCCAGCACATCCCCAGGAAACAAAGCAATCTTTAAAAATAGACAGATAGGACACAGATGTTGGAACTATCTGGCAAATAATTTAAAATAACTATAATTAATATATTAAAGACTCTAATTGAAAAGGTAGATAACATGCAGTATCAATTGGGTAATTTCAACAGAGAGAAGCAAACTATAAGAAAGTAATAAATGAAAGTGATAGAAATAAAAAATACAGTAATGGAGGTTAAGAACACCTTTCACAGGTTCATTAGTAGAATTGACATAGTCAAGGCATATTAGTCTGCTGGAGCTGCTATAATAAAGTAGCACAGACTTAATGGCATAAACAATAGAAATTTATTTTCTTGCAATTCTGCAGGTTAGAAGCTTGATATAGTCCAGTTTCAGCAGGTTTGGTTTCTTGAGGCCTGTCTCCTTGGCTTGTAGATGGCTGTCTTTCCTCTGTGTCTTCCCATCCTCCTGTGTGTGTGTGTGTGTGTGTGTGTGTATGTGTTTGTGCTAACCTCTTCTTATAAGGATGACAGTCATATTCAATCATGCTCAGCCTAGTAACCTCATTTTAACTTGAGTACCTCCTTAAAGACCCTATCTCCAAATATAGTCATGAAGTCCCAAGGATAGGACCTCAACATATGAATTCGGGTGGCGGGGCACAATTCAGACCATAACATAAGAAAAGATTCAAGTGAACTTGAAGATAAGTCCATAAAAATTACACAAACTGAAACTGAAAGAGAAAAATGAGGGAGAAACTTCAACAAGAGAGATCATCGAAGATCATATCAAGTGGTCTAACATACATGTAATTGGAATCTCAAGAGTGAAAGCGAAACATAAGAAAAATATAAAGAAATAAAGATGAAACATTTTTGAAAATTAATGAAAGGAATCAAACTTCAGACACAAGAAGTCAGGGAACACCAAGCAGGAAAAATACCAAACACACAAGCATACATTCACATGCACACCAGAGCATACCTAAGAATATTGTATTCAGACTGACATTTTAAGAAGCCAAAGAAAATCTTGAAGGAAGTCACATTATCTATACAAGAATGAGGGTAAGAATTAAATCAGACTTTTAGTCAGAAACCATGAAAACTAGAAAAAAAAAGTGGAGTGACATCTTCAAACTTCTGAAAGAAAAAAAATCCCATTAACCTAGAATTCTCTATTTGGTAAAAATATATTTAAACATTAAAGAAAAATAAGAACTATTTTCATAATGAAAAAATAAACTGTGGGAAATTGACAGAAGTCTTACTCAAGAAATATAAGATGAAGCTCTTTGGGCAAAGGGATATAAGAGCACAAAGAAACTTGCATCTACACAAAGAAAAGAGAAGTGCTAAAATTGGAGGTGACATGAATTCTTTTATTTTTAATTACTTCAAAAGACAATTACTGTCTAAACCATAGATAGTAGGAGTATATACTGTGTTTCATATATATTTCATATATATGAAATGGCATATAGAAAAGCAAAGCATATGACAACAATAGCACATAGGCTAAAGAGGATAATTGGGAATATACTCTTATAAATTTCTTACACTACACATGAAGAGATAATCTTATTTAAATGTAGACACTGATTGAGTAAATGTGCATGTTATAAACTACCAACACCACTAAACATTCCTTAAAAGGCATGAATAATATGTCAAAAGAGGAGGGGAGCCAAGATGGTGCACTAGAACCATACTGCACAATGCTGCTCTCACAGAGAGGCCCAAATGTGGTGAATAGATATCCACCTGTGGATTGATTGTCTTGGAGAGAGCACTAGGACTCCATGCAGAGGAGGTGGGAATGAAGTTAAGAAGACAGATGTGAGATGAGCTGCTCAGCAGGACTGGAGGTAATTAGGCAAGTTGCCCACAGGTGGGAAAGGGATAGAGGAGAAAATCCCAGGCCCCACATTTCCCATGAGGATACTGCAACCCAGATGAGTGGGAGGGCCCTTCCACAGCAGCAGACCTCTGGACTGATACAGAGACCTGACTGGAGGCTATGCAGCTGCATTGCTCCAGAGAGAAGGGATGGTTGGCTTGCGAGCCCTGGGTGCTGCAGCTGGCACCATTGATATATCCCAATCCCAGAACACTACGTTTGCCCAGGGGCTAGATCTGTGTTTTCTGCCTCCTTGTTTCCCATGCCAGGTAGGGAAGGAGCAAGGAATCCCAGCACCCACATGCACCCTGTGGGGAGATGATGTGCATCCCCATCGCGATCAGGGGCCCTGGGCAGAGCAGGAGACCATGGGCCCAGCACCTCCTGCTGTGGCCTTGGCAACCCCACTCAATGACACTTTCCACAGGACTTGAGCAGAGCACACACCTGTAGCTCTTGGCAGATGGGCCACTGTTGCTGCCACTGCCTGAAAAGCCCTAGGCGAGATAAAAGCCTGCACAGCCACCACATTTGCATCTGGGAAGACTGCACACTACAGACTCATGCCACCCTGCACATGTCCTGGGCTCTGTGCCCTGTGAGTGCCCTACCCTGTCCATGCATCCTGCCCAGCCTGTGCACCCTGCCCCACAGCCACACTAGCTCATGCATGTGAGCACCACACCCAGTGGACCTGCTTCATCCAATATAGGCACCCTGCTGCACGGGTCCACTCTGTCCCAAGGTTCCGCTCTGTCCCACACATGAGCTATGACCCACTGGCTCACTCTGAACTGGGGACTTCTCTGCCCTGTGCCCTATGGCCTGTGGGTCCACTACAACCTGCACACCTACTACATCTAGTGCCATGTCATGTGCTATGCCTTGAGTGGAGCCTGCCCCACCCATACATCTGGCTCCTCAGCCACCCAGGCCTGCACATAAGTAAGCCATGCCCAGTGAACCTCTTCCATCCTGTGCACATAACCCATACTGCTGGTGAGACCCACCTCACATGCACAAAAAAGAGAGAAGATAGAATAGGGTTATATAGAAAAAACATCCCTGAGGAAGGCCAGATATTGAGCTTACTAGACAAAGTCTTTAAATTAACTACTTTAAATATATATAAAACTAAAAGAAGAAATGCCTAAAGAACAGAAATAAAAGTATGAGAAAGGAGAATAAAAAAACAAATAGAGACTCTGGAGTTGAAAAATACAATAACTCAAACTAAAACTACACTAGCATATTTTACTTGATAGAAAAAAGAATGAGCAAACTTGAAGATAAGTCCACTGAGACTATCCAGTCTGAGAAACAGAAACAGAAAAATGATGAAGAAAAATAAAAAAGAGCCTCAGAGACCTGTGGTGTAGCATCAAGTATACCAACATATGCAAAATGGAAGTTTTTGAAGGAAAAGAGAGAAAAAGACAGAGAAATAATCCTTGAAAGAATAATGGCCCAAACCCCTAATTTCAATGAAAAATATTACACACCCAAGAAGCTTAACAAACTCAAAGTAGGATTAATTTTAACAGATTCACACTTAGCTATTTCATATTTAAATTGTTAAAAGTCAAAGAGGAAATCTTGAAGGAGTAAGATAGAAGCAACACATCACAACCAAGTGATCTTCAACAAGATTAACAGCTGATTTCTCTTTCAGAAACCATGGAAGCCAGAAGACAGTGGGACAACATATACAAAGTGCTAAATAAAAAGACTGTCAACCAAGAATTCCCCATCCAGCAAAACTATCCTTCCAAAATTAAGGAGAAATTAAGACATTCCCAGATAACACAAAAACTGAGAGAATTTGTCACCACAAGATCTGCCCTACAAGAAACACTAAATAAATTCCTTCAGCCTGAAATAAAAGGATACAATAAATTAGCTCAAATTTACATGGTAAGATAAAGATCCCTGATAAAGGTAAATACATGGGAAAATATAGAAGACAGTTAAATGTATTTTTGTTTATAACTCTTTTTTTCTTTTAATTGAGTTAAAATACAACTGCAAAAGTAATAATTATAAATCTGTGTTGATGGGCATACAATATATAAAGATACTTGTGTGAAAATAATAGCTCAAATGTGGGGAATGGGAAGAGAATATAGCTTTATATATTTTAAATTTTGTTCTTATATGAGCAAAATTTTTACATACTGTTGAAATTAAATTAGTATTGATCTGAAGTAGATTGTTATATGTTAAGATGTTACTTGTAACTCCAAGGGAAACTACAAAGAAAATAATATAAAGAACATAGTAAAAGAAATGACAAGGGAATTAAAATGTCATCCTTGAAAAAATATTATTATTATTATTATTTTTGAGACGGAGTCTCACTCTGTCACCCAGGCTAGAGTGCCGTGGTGTCAGCCTCACTCACAGCAACCTCAAACTCCTGGGCTCAAGTGATCCTCCTGCCTCAGCCTCCCGAGTAGCTGGGACTACAGGCATGCACCACCATGCCTGGCTAATTTTTTCTATATATTTTTAGTTGGCCAATTAATCTCTTTCTATTTTTAGTAGAGACAGGGTCTGGCTCATGCTCAGACTGGTCTCAAACTCCTGACCTTGAGCAATTCGCCCGCATCAGCCTCCCAGAGAGCTAGGATTACAAGCGTGAGACACTGTGCCCAGCTGAAAAAAAATTATTTAACAGAAAAGATGGTGCTAATGGAGGAACTGAGGAATAAAGTGACACAAGTAGAAAACAAAACAAGACAAATTTTAAAATGGCAGAGATGAATCCTATCTTATCAATAATTACATTATGTGAGTAAACTGAACACTTAAATCAAAAGGCAGAGATTTACAAAAATGATTTAAAAAATACATGATCTAACTTTAATGCTATATACTTGAGACAAACATCAGCTTCAAAGACACAAATAGGCTGAGAGTAAAAGGATGGAAAATGGTATACTATGCCATTTTCCACAAAAGAGAGCTGATATGCTAAAATCAGACAAAAATAGATTGTAAGACTATGATAATTACTAGAGAAAAAGAAAACATTTTTTTTTTTTTTGAGACAGAGTGTCGTCACTCTGTTGCCTGGGCTGGAGTGCTATGGTGTCAGCCTAGCTCACAGCAACCTCAAACTCCTAGGCTCAGGCAATCCTACTGCCTCAGCCTCCCGAGTAGCTGGGACTACAGACATGCGCCCCCATGCCAAGCTAATTTTTTATACATATCTTTAGTTGTCCAGCTAATTGACTTATTTATTTATTTTTAGTAGAGATGGGGTCTCACTCTTGCTCAGGTTCGACTGCAACACCTGAGCTCAGATGATCTGCCTGCCTCAGCCTCCCAGAGTGCTAGGATTACAGGAATGAGCCACCATGCCTGGCCCAAAGAAGAACTTTATTAAAAATAAAAGGGTCAATCCATCAAGAAGATGTAGCAATTATAAACTTATATGCAACTAACAGAAGAACATCAAAAAACACAAAGCAAGAATTAATGGGACTAAGGGGAGAAATAGACTACTCAACATTAGAAGTTAGAGACTTCAATAACTTATTTTCAAAAATGAAAATGCATTTTTTTTGTTTTTTTATTTCAGC
>VBSM01000413.1:10422538-10458595 GCA_008086735.1 Cheirogaleus medius
TGTGGTAAAATTTGGGTGTGAAATCATCTGGTCCAGGACTTTTCTTTTTAGGAAAGTTTTAATAGCTGTTTCTATTTCAGTACTTGATATTGGTCTGTTCAGGAATTCTATTTCTTCCTGGTTGAGCCTAGGGAGGCTGTATGTTTCTAAGAAGTTGTCCATTTCCTCCACATTTTCCAGTTTGTGTGCATAGAGGTTTTTGTAGTATTCATAAATTATATCTTGTATCTCCATGGCATCCATTGTAATTTCTTCTTAATTTTTCATAATGGAGCTTATTAGGGATTTTTCTTTTCTGCTTTTCATTAGTCTAGCCAAAGGTGTTTCAATGTTGTTTATTTTTTCAAAGAACCAACTTTTTGTTTTATTAATCTTCCATATAGTTTCCCTGTTGTCAATTTCATTTAGTTCTGATTTAATCTTAATGTTTTCACTTCCTCTACTGGGTTTGGTGTTGGTCTTTTCTTTTTTTTCCAGCTCTTTGAGACAATTCATTATGTTGTCTATTTGTGATCTTTTCAACTTTTGGATATAGGCAATTATGGAAGTAAACTTTCCTCTCAGGACTGCTTTAGCTGTGCCTCACAGGTTTTGATAACTTGTGTCTCCTTTGTCATTTAGTTCAAAGAATCTTTTGATTTCCATCTTGATTTCCTCATTTATGAAGTGATCATTCAGCAGAAGGTTGTTTAGTTTCCATGACTTTTTGTAGAAATGAGAGTTCCTCTTAGGGTTGATTTCTACCTTTATTCCATTGTGATTCGAAAAGATACATGGTATAATTTCTATTTTTTTAAGTTGTTTGAGATATGCTTTTTGTCCTAGGATATGGTCAATCTTAGAGAATGACCCATGAGCTGGTGAGAAGAACGTATATTCAGTGGTTTTGGGGTAGAATGTCCTGTAAATGTCATTCAGGCCCATTTGTTCTAGAGACCTGTTCAAGTCCATTATTTCTTTGTTGATTTTCTGTTTGGAGGATCTGTCCTGTGCTGTCAGTGGGGTGTCATAATCTCCGACTATTATGGTGTTGCTGTTTATCCATTTGTTTAGATCAAGTAGAGTTTGCTTTATGAATCTGGGTGCACCTAGGATGGATGCATATATATTTAGAATTGTTATGTCTTCTTGTTGAACTGTACCCTTCACCGTTATGTAGTGACCTTCTTTGTCTTTTATTACTTTTGCTGATTTAAAAACTAAGTTATCTGTAATCAGCACTACCACGCCAGCTTTCTTTTGGCTTCCATTTGCTTGAAATATTGTTCTCCACCCCTTTACCTTTAGTCTGACTTCATCCTTGCAGGTTAGATGTGTTTCCTGAAGGCAGCAGATATTTGGCTTGTATTTTTTTTATCCATGTGGCCAGCCTATATCTCTTGACTGGGGAGTTCAAACCATTCACATTTATTGAGATAACTGATAGGTGGGGCAGATTTCTGTTCATTATGTTGGGTTGGACTTTATTGCTTTGTTTTCTCTCTTGAGCCATTGTGGTATCTGGGCCTTGATCTTTAGCTTTTGAGTAGATTTACATTTGTGAGTGTTTATTGTGCTGATCCGTGGGTAACACTGTTTTGAGTACTTCTTGGAGAGTTGGTCTTGTCTTGGTGAATTCCCTCGGTCTTTGCTTGTCTGAGAATGTCTTGATTTCTCCTTCATATACAAAACTTAGTTTTGCAGGGAATAAGATTCTAGATTGAGCATTATTCTTTTTCAGAAGAGTGATAATGGGGCCCCCGTTTCTCCTTGCTTGTAAAGTTTCAGTAGTGAATTCTGGCGTTATTCAGATTGGCTTTCCTTTGTATGTTACTTGCTTGTTTTGTCTTACAGCTCGTAGAAGAGCCTCTTTAGTTGATATTTTGGTCAGTCTGATGACTGCATGTCGTGACGTCTTCCTGTTTGCATTGAATCTCCCAGGGACCCTTTGAGCTTCTTGAACTTGTATATCGAGATTTTTACCAAGGCCTGGGAAATTTTCCTCTATTATATCTTCAAATAGCTTATCCAACCCTTGAGTGTTTTCTTCTTCCCCTTCAGGTAACCCTATAACCCTAACGTTAGGTTTCTTCGCATAATCCCACATCTCTTATAGGCTTTGCTCTTTTCTCTTGTTTCTCTGCTCTATCTCTGTGACTGATTTATTTAATTGGAAGGTGTTATCTTCAATCTCTAAGATTCTTTCTTCTGTTTGATTTACCCTGTTCTTGTGGCTTTCCACTGTGTTTTGTAGTTCCCTGAATTGATTCGTCATTTCCAGGAGTTTGGTTAGAGTATTCTTCATTGTTTCAATTTCTTTAGTGAATTTTTGTTCCATGTCCTGGAATCTTTTTGCATTTTCTTTGTGTGGCTATCCAGTTTTTCTTGCAAGTTGTTGAATTTTCTTACGATCCATGCCTGAAATTCCTCTTCTGTCATTTTAGTGGTCTGGTTTTGGTTGCTGTCCATTTCTAAGGGGCTCGGGTTCCTCTTTGGTGGTGTGCTTTCCGTTTGGGTCTTCATATTTCCAGAGTTTCTTTGATGATTTCTTTCCATTTGGATCAGTTGTTGTTTCTTACTTTTAGGTTTTTGTTCAGATAATGACACGCCTTGTTTAGTCTCTGAGCCAGTAGGTGGTGTTTGTGGGTGAGATTTGACCACACCCTGTACGATGAGTCAGTAGATACCTTGCCGCTTGTCTCCAAACTGCTCGCTCGGGAGGTCTCTGCTTCCAGTTCTCTTCTGTGACTTCTTCCCGTGGAGTCTCCCGTAGTCTCCGGTACCCCTCCTTCCGACCCCTGTCCGATGTATGGTCGTCTGCTTGCTTCTTTCTTCTAATATCTTCTAGAAGCTGTCTTTTCTGCAGTGACACTCTGTCTGGCGGTGTTTCTCGTCCGCCATCTTCTGAAAATATGTTTAATCTACATGTTTCTCTTTAAGCCCTGCTTTAGCTAAATTCCATAAATTTTGGTATGTTGCACTGTATATCCATTCATCTCAATGTATTTTCTCTTTTTTGAATTATTTACTTATTTATTTTGTGACAGGGTCTCACTCTGTTGCCCAGGCTAGAGTTCAGTAGCATCGTCCTAACTCCCTCTAACCTCAACCTCCTGGGTTCAAGCAATTCTCCTACCTCAACTTCTCTAGTAGCTGGAACTACAGGTATGAGTCACCATGCCTGGCTAATTTCTTTTTTTATGCTTTTTTTTTTTTTTTTTTTTTTTTTTTGTAGAGATGAGGTCTCTCTATGTTACTCAGGCTGATCTTGAACTCCTGGGAGCAAGCGATCCTCCTGCCCTGGCCTCCCAAAGGGCTGGGATTACATGTGTGAGCTACCATATATGTAATCTAGCTATCTCAGAGTGTTTTCTAATGTCTCTTGGGATTTCTTCTTTGACACACTAGTCATTTAGTAGTATGTTATTTAATCTCTACATATTTGTGAATTTCCCAAATTTCCTTCTTTTTTTGATTTCTAATTTCATTACATTGTGTTTGGAGAACAAGTACTATATGATTACTACACTTTTAAATTTACTGAGACTTCCTTTGTGGCCTTGTATATGCATTATATATGGCCATATATAGTCTATTCTGAAGAATGTTCCATGTGCACTTGAGAAGACTGTGTATTTGCTGCTATTGGATGGAGTATTCTATAGATATTTATTAGGCCTATTAAGTTCATAGTTTTGATATTGTCTTCTTTTTGTATGAAATAGACAAGTTTGTAGATAGACACAACCTACCAAAAATGACTCAAGAAGAAATAGAAAATGTGATTAGAATAATACCAAATAAAAAGATGGAATTAGTAACCAACAAATTTCCTACATAGAAAATCCCAGGACCTGATGGCTTTGCTAATAAATTTTGCCAAGGTTTCAAAAAGAAATTAACACCAAATGCTTCACAAAATCTTTTTTACAAAATGAAGAAAAAAAAGAAAACACACATTCAACTTGTTCTATGATGCCAATATTATTTTGATTACAAAACTAGACAAAACATCCCAGGAAAGAAAACTACAGACCAGTATCCTTTATGAATATAGATATAGAACTCAACAAAGTATTAGCAAACCAAATTCAGCATCATATAAAAGACGGAGAAATTGCTACAGATTAGAAGAAACTAAGGAAACATGATGACAAAATGTAATGGGGAATTCTGGATTGGATCTTGGAACAGAAAAAGAAACATTAATCAAAAAACTGGTAAAATGTGAATAAAGTCTCTAGTTAACAGTATAATACCAAAGTTAATGTCATTGTGATAATTGTACTATGCTTATGTAAGATGCTATCATTAGAGAAAGCAGGGTGAAATATAGATGGAAACCCTTTGTAGCAGTAAGTCTAAAATTATTTCAAAATAAAGAGTTTAGAAAAGAAAAACTCCCTCTAACCCAAACACTCATCAGAAGTAGAAGAGATAAATAAATTATTGTAATTACATTCTGATGAAAGAGAGAAGGTATATGGGGAGAGGATACCAGGGTGGTTTCTAAGATGCTGTGTTGTATTTCTTGTCTTATACTGTGATTGCACAGTTCTCAGTTTTTTACTTTGTGAGAATTCATTGAGCTGTAATTTAATTGCACTTTTACGTTTCAAACATACCACTGGCTTCTAAATTAAAATCAAAATTCAGCAGTCAGGTTTAAATCTAAGGCTAAAGGCTTTTACTATATCAGAATGATCTGGTGCCTAAACAAAAATATCATTACAAAGTAGCAGTTGGTGAATATATACATGGTCCCCATAAAGGGGCCAGTCTCAGAGACATTCATCAGCCACCAAAAATTTATTCTATTTCTCTTGGGTTTTCCAAGGGGACAGTGATATCTGCAAATAACAACATTTCTTTTCTTTTCTATAGTTAAATTTTGTTTTACCCGTTTCATTTACTTTGAATATTGACATTATCTCTAGACTTCCAAAAGAACTTTCTACTTCATTAAATTTTCCAAAGAACCAGCTCTTGGAGGTTTTTACTAAATTACTGTCAGCTTTCTAAAATTTTTTTCTTCTTTTTGTTCTTTGAGTTGCTTTGTTGTGCATACTCAATTTCTATCATTGAATATTTTGTTTACATATTTACATCCTTTTAGTATAATCTTAGCATTCAAGGCTCTGAATTAATATTTTTAATTATATTGTTATTATTTTCTAAATACTCTATAATTGAAGATGTTATAATTATTTTACTGCTTTTTATGTATTATAAAATTTCAAGCAATATAGAAATATGTAACTAACAATAAAGAAACTCTCTCCTCTACTTACCTCAAACCAACTTTCCAATATTACCAACGGCTAACAGTGTATTCTTTTAAATATTTTTGTATTCACATAAATTTGCATTACATTTTTAAAAGCCTGTAAATGTCCATTCTTAGGCTCATGTCCTTGCCTGCATGTGCAAATATTTCTCTATAAGAGATTCCAGGGAGTGGGTTTCCTGGGTCAAGGGGTATGTACATGTTTAATTTTGATAAGTATTCTCAAATTGCACTTCACAAAAGGCTGTATCAGTTCACACAACAATAGTACGTATCCATGCCCATTTTCCTACATCCTGGCCAACCTTGATATATAACCCACATTTTAATTTAAAATTTGATCTTCATGGTATTTAGCAAATAAGTTTTAATTTCTAAGAAGCCTAGTTTTTTTGCATGCATTATCCTTTTATTATTATCGTTTCAAATTTTTCTTGCAACAATTCAAAATGAGAATGTGGTTGGTAAATATTTTACTTTTCCAAAGTAAAAAGTATCAAGGTTTCTTTCTGGAACTTGTATAGGTAAAATATGTCATCATTGCCTAAAAATATAGAAGCATTTTCCCTGTAGAATACACACACTTTAATATGTGTTCAACCTTAATATATTATTAGCATATTGTTTGGGTTATCTATATCTATATTTTTATATATAGCTATTCATTCAAAACTAAGAAGTTGTTTAAAAATTTTTATTGCTATGCTAATTTCTTATAGTGTTCATAATAGTTTTTATTTAGTTAAAAATCTCTGTATATTCCTGGAATTAAATTACAGAATCGTAGTCTGGCTAAAAAATATGCCAACATACTTTTAGTTTACGTATAAATGATATTACAGATATTTGCAAGCAAATAACAAGTCCAGGCTCCTGGCTTCCTCTCTTCAACTGAGATTTGGAGATACCAAAGGTAACTAATGAAAATTCTGAGTAAAAATCTTGGTAAGAGGGAAAGTGAATGAGGCAGTATGTGGGAAACAGCTTTCAATGGGTGAGCTCCAGGGCATGCATTTGTGGCCTGGCCTGGGGAGAGTTGTCTGGTAGTGCCCTTTACTCTATTTGCTTGTACCTTTCCCCCATTGGGCAGCCAACAACAATAAATGTTGGAATGGTTCAGATTATTTTCTCCCGTTTCCTGAACTAGACAATAACCTAATTATTGTCTGCTGGGAGTCAGTCTACTGTTACCACAACAATAGCAAAACACAGCTTGGGTCAGAGGCACCGGGCCTGGGAGGTAAAGGGGCAGTGGTAGAGGCCCCCTGTCCTGACACTCCTCCCTCTAGTCTCACTGGGGTGAGAACAAGCGAAGGCCCAGGTTTTCATGAATTCCTCTAAAGCCGGTATAACTAGTCAGGTCAAGATGGCTGATGATGACAGAGGATAAAGCATCAGTTACCAGGAAATCAAGAGTTTTAAGGAGGAAACAAAAGTAAAATAAATTGAGAAAGCTATACAAAAGGAGTCAGCCCTAATTAAAGACAGAGAACAAAAATTTAAAATACTCATAAAAGTAGATACTGGGAACATGAAGTAGAAAAATGCAGCCATGAAGAAAAATTAATTGGAGATATTTTGTATTAAGAGATATAGTTGTTGAAATAAGCTCAATGGACAGATTAAGGAATAATTTAGTGAGCCAAAGGTTAGGTCAAAGAACACTCTCAGAGGGCATCAGGAAAGGAGAAATGAGAAGGGAAAGGTAACAAACACGGAAGAAGACAGAAAACATTCAACATCTACCCAATAGGAGTCCCAGAAAAACGTCAATAAAAAGGAGGAAGCATTTGAGAATATAATGGGAATTTTACAAATAGTAAATGATGTCATAATATTTTGGATGCATAGGGCTCAGAGAGTGTCAAGTAGGCTAGAAAAGGACTCTAAATGCATTTTAGTGAAATTTAAGGACATCATAGACAAAGAAAAGCTACAAAAATTTCTAGACAGAAAAGTCAGGATTTTTCTCAAAGGAGTAAAAATTGGATTGACATTAGATATCTTAACAGAAACACTGGCTTGAAAAGATAATGGAATATTATTTTGAGAGTGCTGAAGAAATTAAATTTTAACAAAGAATTTCACAGGTAGCCGAATTCACATATAATGCAAAAAAGGATTAAAGATATTCCCAGGCATATAGGCTCTAAAATAGTATAATACTACAGTATAATTCACTTTGAAAGAATTTTTAGAAGCTGTGCTTCAGGAAAGAGAAAAAATAAATGCAGGTGGAGGCAATAAGATATGGAGGAAAGGCAGAGGGATGAACTTACTAGAGTTTATGCTTGCCTGATTAGGCAAAAATTTGTCAAAATTCAATCCCTATAATATGGTATTAAAACTCTAGAAAATACTAACTTGAGTAAAGCCTGGAGGCAGCATTCAGGGGACCAATAGAAGATGAGACTATGCTAAATAAATGGCTTCCTGGTCCAGGGTAACATACAGCTACATGTTAGTTTTACTATTGCTAAATAATAAATAAGTATACATTTGAGTCCTAATAAGTTAGAGGTAACCAGTAGGAGGATAATAATATAATGCATACCTTTAAGAAAAATAGAGAAAAATTCCATCTATCCAGTGGAAAATAAAGAGTGGTATAATAAGAAAACATAGAAAACAAAGTAAAATGACAGGAATATATCCCATTGTACCAATAATCACAACAATAATAAAGTAGTTTATTTATATACCTCACTATATTCTAGAAATGAATTAGGATGACTTACAAAGAAATATTATATACAGCAAGATAGACTAAATCTAAAATTTGGATTTAGAGGAGAAAGTAAAGCTATGATAACAAGAGTCAATCAGAGGTGAGGTAGATATACCCAATAGTGGCTTCAAATAAAACAATACAAAAAATAGTGATGATGCATACCTATTAGAGCAAGTGTCTCCAACCTCAACTGTCACTCTTCTGTCAGTCAGTGAGAATTGTACACTATCAGCTTTGCACACTAACACCAAAATTTACTCAGTCAGGTAGTTCCCTAATTAAAAACATTTCCCTGTGTTTGCTTTAAATCAATTAAAATTTGTGTCTCTAAAATACCAATATTGTTCTACAGCCTCTGTTGGAACGATATTTTCCTTTAAAGACTTAGTTACATATCCCCACATAGGGCCAAAGAAGAGGGCTTTCCAATTTCTAAAGGATCATTCTATATTTTCCTTAGTCATATATGTGTGAGGCATTATTACAGCAAAAACTCATCTAATACATTCATTTTAACTAATTAGATCACAAGAGAAATTTAACATCTGTATTCACACTCTAATTGTACAACTAAATAAGTCACTTCACTGTTCTGTGTTTCAGTTATTTCCTCATTATTGGAGAAAGGTTAGGGTAGATGATCTCTAAGATCTCTCCCAGTTTTCACTTTTTATATTTCCTTTCCATGTTGACTTTGTCCCAATTCATTCATGCAGATAACTTACTTTATTTGTTTATTTATTTATCTTGAGACAGAGTCTCACTCTATTGCCCAGGCTAGAGTGCCATGGCGTCAGCCTAGCTCACAGCAACCTCAAACTCCTGGGCTCAGGCGATCCTACTGCCTCAGCCTCCCGAGGAGCTGAGACTACAGGCATGCGCCACCATGCCCGGCTAATTTTTTTCTATATATTTTTAGTTGGCTGATTCATTTTCTTTCTATTTTTAGTAGAGACGAGGTCTCGCTCTTGCTCAGGCTGGTTTCAAACTCCTGACTTTGAGCAATCCACCAGCCTCGGCCTCCCAGAGTGCTAGGATTACAGGCATGAGCCACCGCGCCCGGCCCAGATAACTTACTTTAAAACTAACATATATTGCTTTTTATTTTTGTAAAGTCATATTTGTCATAGAAAAAAAGAGCTAAGGTGTAAACAAAAAAAAATCATCCATAAATCTGATCATCTTTGTCTATTAACATTGTTTTGTATTTCTGTACCATTTTGCTTATTATTTTATATATCTGAAATATTTCCATGAAATTTTATTTCATATTTTTACTGTTTAATATTATAAAATTGGAATTTATATTTTACTAAATTTGCTTCCATATTTATACAGTTATAAATGTTGTAATGTATGTTTCTCAGCATACACATATGTGTTTAAGAAGTTTTTTTTCCTAATAGAATTTTTATGTCAATGATACTGATAATGATATGATAATGTTACATATAAATAGCACTTCTTAATGACTTACTAATGTGCCAGGCATTGTTCTAAGTGCTTCACATATATTAACTCATTTAATCGTCATATCAATCTGTTGAGAGAGGTACTATTATTATCCCTACAGTCTAGAGGTGGAATCTGAGGCACATAAGAGAGGTTAAATACTTTCTGCATGGCTAGACACTAAGCAGCAGAGTTGGTGTTCAAATCCAGATTCTAGAGATGGAATACCATAACAGCACCTACCTCTGAACAGATACACTCGCACCCCTAAGACTGAATATCACTACCAGGCTTTTCGGGATGATGCACCGCACATGCTATTGAATCAATTCTCCATTAAAATGGCATTGTGGCAGCTTGGAGGCATAGAAAGAATTGGTCTACTTCAGTGTTCAAATGTCTTCTTTAGATAAAAAGACACAATAGTAGTATTTCTGTTTAGAAGCAATTTACCCAGTCTATAAGGTATCTAAAACTACTTGCAAAGTCCAAAATTCATACACCTACATTCCTTTGTGTAATGGGCAGAGAAAAATTTATAAAGATCACAAAAAGTACCCTAGATCTCACAGCAGACATTATTTCTGTAGCAAATATATATATTTTTAAAAGAGGTATTACTTGATATTTTTAGTTTTATTTGTTAATGTTTTATTTTTAAAAACATGAAATTATAAGTTATTTAAGTATAAACTACTCTTCTAAAGAACTGAACAGTAACTGCTATGGAAAGTATTCCTCTCTTTTATTCCTCTCTTCCTCTTTAATTCCCCTGGGTGTGAATGATGTGGACAGTGGGTAGGGTGTGGTGAGAACTGGAATTCACCATGGACCCAGGAGTACCAAATGCAGCTCAAGCTGGCTTAAGCAAAACTCCATAGTATCATTTTTATACATAGGTTTAGTATTTAATTAGTCAAGTTTTCATCCGCATCGCCTATTTTCCTACTGCACCCTGCCAAAAACACTCTTTGGCAGATGGTAAAATAATGAAATCATTGGCTCTAAAATCCAAAATCTTGGAGATAATTAGAAGACTTGATACAGGTAACATTTATTAGTCATGAAGAGCTTGACAGCATGGAGAATTTTTCAACCCACACAATTTCTAAAGGGAGAAAAAAATCTTTTTTTGAACACTGATCAAATTTTGTTTCTGTGACAAGAAGGGAGAAATACACTGTATAAGGTTTAGCTGGACAGTTTCTTCATTTAAGCACAGTCTACACAGAGAGAAGGAAAGAAAGTATTTACAAAGCCTATTCCATTACTGAGCCAGGAAGGCAATTATGAACAATGTTTTGAAATTTTTCTCTGTCCTAGTCAGATCAATTGCAAGTTCACCAGTTAGAAATGAACACCAAGAATAATCTCGGTAATGATTTAAGTAATTGTAAGTGAACCAAAATCTCTTAAAATGATCAACTTTCCTCTTCATTCTTGGGCTAGGAAGGAACCCTCTGCAAGGGCATTTGCTGGTTATTGCAACTTAAGGCTTTAAGATTTTACTGTTTAGCTCTTTCACTTGCACCATTCCACATGTGACCTGCAGTAGCAGCCCCAGCCACACTTCACCAAAAGCAAGTACAACTTCCACCTATAGCAAATCCAAGTAATGCTGGTACTGACTCTATAGAATAGACATAAACAGCGTTGGTGATTTCTTGCCTTGGGGCTCAGAGCACAGTATAGGTTAGGCAGCTGTGGCTTACTCATGGTCATATGATGTCTTCCTAGTGTCAAAGTACTTCCAGACTGAAAGACACTTTCAAGATCTCCAGTTGCATGCTTTCATCTTTCAGAGAAAAAAACAACTGATGCTTTGTGAAGTTAAATGACTTGCACAGATGATTCCCTGGAAAGTCTCAGACATGATCAGAGATGTCCCGTCTCTCTGAATCATGCTCTTTCTACTAGTCCACAGCTGCAAATTTGCTTGACGAAGTGTCTGCCAAGAGTCGCCAAACCTGGTGACCATAGTCAGGCTCTGCAGATACACATAGGCATGAGCAGCAAAGCCAAAGAAAACTGTAATGTGTACGTTTTAAAATGTTAGAGTCAAGAGAGGATGATAAGTTGAAAGCCTTGGCAAAGGCGGCAGGAAGGAAGGAAGGTGCTTATATTTTTTTAGTTTTTCTAATTGAAGTATAATGACTTGAAAGCAGAGAATTTTGGAAGAGAATGGCTGTCTCTGTATATGTCAGCATAGATTGGGATTAATTGTTATGGCTTATGAAAATTGAATGATAACTGGCAAGCAATGAAATATAGCTATGAAGACCAGGAAAAAAATATGTTTCACAGATGATTTGTCCAGATGATTCTGAAGACCATGGAAGTTAAACTCTAAAACCAGGTATTATGGCAAATATCAGGTACAATTTTAAAATAGCAATAATAGATAGTTTTAAGGTAAATATAGCCTCAAAGGGGGTAAGAAAACAATCCCTCCAAAGTAGAAACCACGATGGAATATGATAATAATTATAGTTGACATTTAATGGGTAGTTCGTATGTGCAGACATTGTTCTAAGTGCTTTACACACATGAACTCCCTGATTACCTACAACGTGTCAGTGAGATAGTTACCAAGGCTTCGGTACATTAAATCGCTTGTCTAAGATTACAAAACTGTTAACAATATAACTGGAAACTGAACTCAGGCAATAAGATTTCAGAATCCATGGTCTTAATCTCTATGCAATATGACCTTATCCTAATACAAGGGCTATAAAGTACATTTAAAATTTATCTTTAGGCAGTTGGTATAATCTTTTATATAGTACTCAGGCCATTATGAAGGCACATGTCTGTAATGGTGGAAGGGTATGTCTTGTTCAAAGGAAATTGATCTCAGAGTGGGATATAACAGATTTACATGTAAAGAAAATATACCATGAGGTGACCAAAAAATGAAAGAAAGGAAGGGAAGAAAGAAAATATTTATGCAATAGAATAAATACAAAAACATGCTAGAGAGCACTATTGAGGGCAAGAATAAAACTGATATTGTTGTAAGAATATATTACAAGCTTTCAGATGATATCACAGATATCTCAGATGATAACCATTGTTAACATTTTTGGTACTTTGTGTGTGAATGTGTGTGTGTGTGTGTTTAATCAAATATAAATATATAAATTCAATAAATATTTATTGAATTTCTACTGCCGGATACCATTTGGGTTGCTGCGCTTAGAGTAGAAAACAAGCCTGCTCTCACACGGTTATGAGAGAAATAGAAAATCATAAAATGTCAGTTGCTAATAATATATGTTGTGAAGAAAAACTTATCATGATTAAAGAAGAAGAAGTCAGGAAGCTATTTAAATTAGAATGCTAAGGAAAGGTCTCATTGAAAATTGAGAGAGAGAGAGCAAGAGAACGAGAGAGAAGGAGGAGGAGGAGGAGGAGGAGGAGGAGGAGGAGAGACCAACGATGATCTGGAATGAAAATTCTAGGCAAAGGAAGCAGCAAAGTGAAAAACCTGGTGAAAGAACACACACTGTTTAAGAACAGCAAAAAATCCAGTGAAGCTGGGAGGTTTAGGCAAGAAGTGGGGGAATTATCAAAAATGAAATCAAAGACAGTCAGAGCATTGTCACATTTATGATTTGGACTTCTTTTTAAGGTTATGGGATGCTATCATAAGATTTTGAGCAAGAGAGTGACACGATTTGATCTATATCTTAAAAATCTCTCATAGAGCATATACAGTAAAAGAGTAAAGGCAGGGTAACCAGTCAAGAGGCGACTGGAATATTTCAGGCAGGAGATGATGGTAGCTTGCATTTGGGTAGTGGCTACAGAAGTGGTAAAAATAAAAAGCTGGTCAGTTTGAAGAGACAAGTAACAGGGTTTGCCGCTGGGATTGGAGTAGAAGTGAGATATATAAAAACATGAGAAACCAAGGGTGACTCCTGGGAAGGGTGAACTCTAGCCTGAGAAGTTGGATGAGGGATAAGGCCAACTACTGAGAAGGAGGCATAGGAGGACTTGAGGGTTCTGTTTTGGACCTGTTAAGTCTGATATGGAAATATGTTTCCATTGACCTGTCTGAAAGCAGGTCAATACTCAAAGAAGAGTCAGAGCTGACAATATAAATTGGAGAGTCATCAATAGGTAGATAATGTTTAAACTATGAGTTCCACAGAAATTAGCATAAGTAAAAAAATAAAGAGATGTGAGGACTAAGACCTGAAAAGCTCTAATATTTAGAGTTAGAATAGAGAAAAAGAATATAGCTGGGGAGACTGAGAAGAAGTGGCTTGTGAGGTAGAATAAGAACCCGGAGGGTGTAATGTCCTCAAAGTCATGGGAAGAAAGTGTTTTAAGAGCATGTAAATTATCAATGCATTTGATTAGATAAGTAGGCAGATAGAGATTAGATATAGATGTATATTTGGACATTTTTTT
The DNA here is from genome assembly GCA_008086735.1 of Cheirogaleus medius. NCBI lineage: Eukaryota > Metazoa > Chordata > Mammalia > Primates > Cheirogaleidae > Cheirogaleus > Cheirogaleus medius. The sequence continues at coordinate 10,436,404 of VBSM01000413.1, forward strand.
AAAAACTGAAAATGTAGTAAATAATGTTTATTCATGTTTTAAGCATTTTAAAAATCTAATTTCTGCATAACATTCAAATTAGAAGCCATTTTGAGAAAGGCTATAAGATTATAAATATATGCCTAGGAAAAAATGCTTTCTTGGTAACCTATTATAGACCCCTAAGTAAAAGTCATTAGAAAAGGCTCTCGTGTGCTCTTCCAAAGGCAATAATCAGTATAAACCACATAGGCAAAGAGAAGGGAATTAGCAGATCCTCTCGGGATCGGCGTCTTTGGTAATAACAATGATCTCTGGGTTACCTTTGTGATCACTCAGAAATAAAACCATTTAAGCAGATTACGAGTGACTCTGGAAGGCATGGAGAGCCCGGCTGACAATGGCTGAGAGGAGAGAAGAAAGTGAATTCTGTTCCTTTTCAAAGCCTCAGACTGGCAGATGCTGTGTTTTGCTCACAAGAGGATTCCACTTGTAGAGTTAGCTGTAACAAGGTGAAGAGTCAGTGGGAAATGTACATACCTACTGAGTTAGCCCCTATTTGTCCAGCCTGCCTAGAATAGGCAACCATAACTTCCATTGTATCTCACTGGCCAGAATATGAACATCACCCCCTGTAGGTTAAAGAGTGTAGCTTCTTTGTTCTTTAAGCTGAGAATACTACTGCTTTCAACAAAATTAGTATTCTACAGTAAGGAAAGACAAGACAATAACTATTGGGTGGGCAAATAGAAGTTGCTACATAGAGACCTCAAAATGTACCTATGTGTCTTTTTTGGTTCTCATTTTTCATCAGTTTTTTCTTCCAGCCAAACTACAATTCTATATTTGTGTTCAATTAATAGTACTTTATCCTCTAGGTCTTTATTCATATCAAACTAACTCTGCCAAGAACACTTTTCTCTTTTCCCTTTCATTTTCTTTAATGTTTCTGACTCTCTAACTCTAGATGTCACTTCCTCAAATCTTTGTTGCCTTTGTTGTCGTCATTAGCATGACAACAAGCAGAAGTTCTCTCAGTCTATTAACCATTTGCTAGCAGTTTCTCAGAGGATATCTTGCTCAGTCTATACTCTCAAGAAGGGACACAGAGCCCTTTGTAGGTGGCTAAATTCCAGTTCAAGTTTAAGTTATCTCTTTAGAGTTCCTATCATATGAAGTATTGTATCTGACCACAGTGGAATAAAAGTAGACATTAATAACAAGAGGTACATTCAAAACCATACAAGTACATGGAAATTAAAAACATTGTCCCGAATAACCAATGAGTGAGGGAAGAAATTTAAAATGAATTTTAAAAATTACAAATGAAAAAAGAAATACATGCAGGTGTAGGTTGAATTGAGGTAAAAAAAAAAAAAAAAAAAAAGAAAGAAAGAAATACAGTATACCAAAACCTATGAGACATGGAAAAAGCAGTATTAAGAGGCAAGTTTAGAGCAAAAACACCTATGTCAAAAAACTACAAAGATTTCAAATAAACAATCTTTTGTTTCAATTGTGTGTTGTGGTATGTAATCTGAATCTTTAAATAGCATGAAATGACATATGAATGTTACCATAGTGAGAATTGTATTTGCTGTCATTGTCTACCCATATCCCTCAGACTGTGTAATTCTAAAAGAAGACACCTTCCAACTGCCAGAATTTGTATCTCTGTACTCAAGGAATTTTTTCCAATCCATAGGAAGCTCTTTTGCCCTTGCATGTACAGTAGCCTAGAAGTACCAGAGAATTAACAATTCAAGAGAGAAGCTCTCAAACAATGACAAATGATTGACACGATACCAGGTCTGAATACTCCAGTTTCTTCATCCGTCAAATGAAATAATTCTGAAGCATGTGCTTTTTAAAAATTTTTATTGAGGCAAAACTCACATAACAGAATTAACCATTTAAAACTACAATTTGGTGGCATTCAGTATATTCACAATGCTGTGCAACCAGCACCTCTTACCTAGATTCAAAACATTTCCATCCCTCCAGAAGAACACACTGTGCCATAAAGTAGTTATTCCCATCCCCTCTTCCCGCAGCCCCTGAGACATGTAATCTGCTTTCTATTTCTATGGATTTGCCTCGTCTGGATATTTCTTATAAATGAAATCATATAATATATGACCTTTTGTGTCTGTTTTTTTTTTTCATTTTGCATAATGCTTTAGAGGCTCATGCATGTTGTAGCATGTATCAGTACTTCATTTCTTTTTATGGCTGAATAATATTCCATTGTATGAATAACCACTTTTGTTTTTCCATTGATCAGTTGATGGATTTGGGTTGTTTCCACCTTTTGGCTACTGTGAACAGCACCACTATGAATATTCATACATAATAAGTGTTATATTTATTGATAATATAATATAATATTATATTATATTCACTTATATTCAATTCTTTGGGGTAGATACCTAGTTATAGAATTGCTGGATCATATGGAAATTCTATGATTCAGTTTTTGAGGAATTACCAAACAGTTTGCCATAGTGGTTGCATCATTTTACCTTCCTACCAGCACTGTATGAGGGTTCCACAGCTTGCATATCTTTGCCAACTTATTATTTATTATTATTTGCCACTTATTATTTTCTGCATTTAAAAAAAATTCTAGCCAGACCAGGGAGGATAAAGTGGCATCTCACTGTGGTTTTTATTTGGATTTCCTTAATGATTAATGTTAAACATCTTTCAGTGTGCTTAATGACCATTGGATATCTTCTTTGAAGAAATGTCTATTCAAGTCCTTTGCCCATTTTTAAATTGGGTTGTCTGTTTTCTTGTTGTTCTGGTGCAAGAGTTCTTTACATAGATACTAGACTCTTACCAGATATATGATTTGCAAAGATTTTCTCCTATTCTGTAGGTTTTGTTTTTCCTCTCTTGATAGTGTCCTTTGATGCACAAATGTTTTTAATTTTGATAAAGCTCCATTTATCTATTTTTTCCTTAGGTATGATGTATTTTTGTCATATCTAAGAATCCATTGCCAAATCTAAGGTCATGAAGATTTTGAAGCATATGTTCTTGTAGTTTTTCCCAGTGTTACCAAATTGGGTCAATTCCAATGGTAGCTACCTTAATATTTCACATTTTACTGCCTACATTCCTTGCCTTTCTGTATCACTTCCCACTCACCTCCTGGTGTTCCCCACATCTCCAAAACAAACAACTTGCACCCAGGGGCCTTGGCTCAGGACCTGATTCTAGAAGAAGCCAAAGTAAGACAACAAGAGTTGGGACTCAAAATCTTTTTTTTCAAAACTCTGCTGAAATTTCACCATTTTCTTCTAGTATTCAGCATTCTAAAGAAAAATGGTACAGTTTTTTCTCTGTGTGGTTATTTGAAGAGTTTTTTGAAAATTCATAAAATGAAAAAGAAATTATGTAGCATATATTAAGTGGACTTTCTCTTCATTAATTTATTTTCTAGACTGTGGCATGACCTTTTTCTTCTCCACATGTAGACATGTCAAAAGACAAAATTGCAACAGATTTAGTTTAAGGATCTAATTGGTTTTATTTGCAATTCCAGAAGAGGGCAACATCTCATTCTTAAAGTAGAATAGGTGTTCCAATGATATGAGCAAAATAGGTTGCTTTCATAGGCAAACAAACCCTGAAGAAAGGAGAAATAAGGAATGAAAAATAGATTTGGTCATTTCAAAGTTTCTTTCTTTAAGGGGGTAAAAATAGAGGAAACTTGCCTCTCATGCCAGATCAGATAAAATGAGTTCCTTCTGTGAATCTCCTGGTTTTTAGAAAAATGGCCCATTTCAGAGTTCAGATTAATTATGTGGCAACTAGCACAAGTGACACCTTTCTGGTTTGGTCTGGTCTACTGGAGCCTAATACAGAAGCTTAGTCCAAAAGAACGGCCTCCCATTAATTTATTTAACAGATATGTTTTGGTTTAACAAAGGTTTTATTCTATGTTGTTGACCATTGCTTTTCCACTTTTTAATTTCCTTTATAGAGAAAAAAATTATAAATAAGCTGAATCTTTGCTTTTTGCCCACCCAGTATTATTCTTATCTTCACTTTCTGCCACAATGATTTTACTCCAAATTGCTCCTAATGTGAATTTTAAGCCCAGCATGGGTTGGTTTGTCTACATTTATCTTTCTTCTCTGTTAGGTATTTCTCATCTTATATTTCATTGCCTGTTTAATATTATCCTAACTTATCAGATTTTTTAAAGTATAAAAGAAATGCATTCTAAATTCTTCTATTTCCCAGAGTAAAACTTCTGTAGGTGCACTCTGTTTCATTATTAGAACTACAGTTTTCTTCTTGATACTACAGAACTGATAAACAAGCCCTATCCTGCCATTTTTATTTTCATTCTTCTTTCTTCTTTTGACAAAAGTAGCTCCATTCAGATCAACAGAACACCAACGAGCAGGTGTGACTCCACTTTGAACATTATGAAGTTTCCCTCTCAAATCTGGAGCGCAAGGACAAGCTGATCTTCATAGCTCCAAGTAAAATGTATAGTCCTTAGTTTTAATTTATGCTTCTTAGCACTGCTCCCCCAGGCTGAGGTAATAGCTTCTCTTGCTCCCTTTAGGCAACAGTGAAGTATGGTCTTTATCCCAAGTAACAAGACAGCCCTCAGTGCTGAGAACATCACTATCATTTCTACCTCTCTACTCTGCTCCACCCTGAAGGACTTGCAGTTTTAATCTGCAGCGTGTCTGCAAGAAGAGAAGTTCTGATGTTTGAGTTTGGGGAGGAACCAAAGGGGGAATGAGGAAGGTTGATGAGGTTCGAGTAGTGAGAAGAGTCTGACCAAGTTCCCTTTCCAGATATCTGCATGTGAGCTGATTTCTTATTCCAACCTATCTGGACTGTGATGGGGAATTATTATCTTCCAGAAAAACCTCTGGAGAGGATCGGTTGTCTTTAGCTTCAGTTACTTTGCCTTCTTGTAGTGCATTTTTATGGTTATATCAATGGAAGGTGGAAGGGGTCACATCCTCAAATTAAAAAGCAAAATCAAAAGGCTGCATATGAAACCATGAGGTTGTGTGCCTGTGTTTGGATGAAAGTGAGAGGTGGATAATTTGTAAGGAATTAAATAGAGTACACGTTGGTCACTGCTGCCTTCTCCTCATCAGATTTGAAGATCATGGGTGGGGTTTGATAACATGGTGCCCCAGCCCAAGAGAAGAAGACAATAAAATAATAAAGGAGAAACCTAAGAGCAGCTAAGCATGCCTAAAGTAGGAATATATTTCTAGCTCATTTCTTCCCTACTCATAACTGTTGAAAAGCAGCTGGCTGTTTCTTTAATTTAATCCTTTGTCTGTCTTGGAGTTGACAAAGCAGGTTCTATTTAAAGGAGCCTTTTACATTTTCAAAGGAGAAAAAAATGGGGTGGGGGCGGCATATTATATGAGGAAACTTTAAAAACTCTTCACAAAATCCATATGTTGCAGGAGAAAAGCATAAAGGGAGAACCAGATGAATTGATGTTTCTGTACTCTCTTGACCTGAGTTTTAATCTTGAATCACTGCCACATAAACTTGGCAGGTCACTTCATCTGTTTGGATTGTAGGTATCCTCCTGATCTTCTGAAATTCCTCCTGGGGCTTTAAATGTGTACATTTTCCATTCTGAATTCCCTCCCGTGACTTGCCGAATTCATAAATGACATGGGAGAGGCCGTTACACTGCATTTGGTTCTGCAGGATCACCAGCATGTAAGTGGATTCAGATCTGTGGTCACACCATTTCATATAACCCAGATGGTACATTACTTTTCCTTTCGTAGTTTAAGTGAGGTAGAAACTTCAACTGATACGAACTGGTTTCGTCCCAATCTGGACAAGACAGTTACCGCCTGGCAAAAGCAATACGTGGAGGAACAGACATGGTTTGACTACCCCTTCTATTGAAGCATAAGTAAAATTTCATATTTCATTGATCCAAAGATGCCTTCTTTTTTACATTTTAATATCTATTAAATTCGGATGCACTTTACAGTTGATACTTTGCCATAATTTTATTAGCAGTACCTTTGGGGTAACTTTATTAAATTATTAAAAATTATTGCATCTTAAAATAAATGATATCTTAGATTAGATTAAATATACATGTTGTAATTTCTTAGAAATCTTTTGTCTTGGTAGTGCTAGTGAAGAGGAAATAGGAAATAAACTTAGGAAGTGAACTTGAGAATTAGAGATAAAGTTCTATAAATTAAATGCTATGTGTTTGGTTCTCTTGCCTCTTATCAGCTTTTTGAGTGCAGGAATTAACTGTATATTTTGCTTATTCAATACAATACCTAATCTATTATGAATATTTTAACTACATTGTCATAATACAAATAAGAAGCAATCATTCACTGTAAGGGGGCAAGATCGCTGAAAAGAAAATCAAAGAAATCAGTGTTAAATTTCCAACCTACTATTTTTTACTGACTAATTCCATACAATATTATAGCATTCTTATACACTTCTTTGTATAGGAATTTCCCTATCACGAATCTAAATATCAAATTAGGAAAATTTATTAAGTATATCTGAAATCAATAATTTCTTACATAAGTGATTATAAAACTTGGTTGCACATTAAAATCACCCAGGAATCTTTTAGAAAAAATACTTGTGGGGTTTGGAGTCTATTCCACACTAAATTAAACCAAGGCTTCTGGGAGTAAGGCTTTGGTACCTTTTTTAAAAAACTGTCCCAACAATAGAGAAAATTAACAAAACCAAGAAGTAGTTCTTCAAAAAGATCAACAAAATTGTCAAACCTTTGGCTAGGTTGACTAAGAAAAAAGAGAGAAGACTGAAATAAAATCACAAACAAAATGGTGGATATTATTAGCCATTTAACAAAAATAAAAAGGATTATAAGAGAGTACTATGAGCAATTATATATAAACAAATTAGATAACTTAGATGAAATGGCCAAATTCATGGAAACACACAAGCTACCAAGACTGACTCATGAAGAAATAGAAAATCTGAAGAGACATAAAACTAGTAAGGAGGTTGAAGTAGTAATCAAAAACCTCACAGCAAAGAAAACCCCAGGACAAGATGGCTTCACTATCAAATTCTTCCAACTGTTTAAACAGGATTAACACCAAACTTTTTCATATTTTTCTTTAAAAAAATGAAGATGATGGAACACTTCCCAACTCATTCTATAAGGTCACATTACCCTGGTGCCAAAGCTAGACAGATACTATATGAAAATTATAAACCAATATCCTCGATGAGTAATGATATAAAAATCCTCAACAAAATACTAGCAAACCAAATTCAACTGCATATTAAAATGATTATACACCAAGAGGGATTTATTCTCAAAATATAAGAATGGTTTAACATTTGAAAATTGATCAATACATCACATAGACACAGTGAAAATAAATGACCATCTTGATTCATACAGAAAAAGCATTTGATGAAATTCAACACCCTTTCATGATAATACACTCAATAAACTAAGAATAGAAAGAATCTAATTCATAATAAAGGCCTATGTGAGAAACCCACAGCTAACAGCATTTTCAATCATGAAAGACTGAAAGCTTTTCCTCTAAGATGAGGAACAAGGCAAGGATGCCTGTTTTCACCACTTCTATTAGAAGAGTACTAGAAGTCCTAGACAAGATGAAGTCCTAGAGCAACTGGACAAGAAAAAGAAACAAAAGCATTTAAATTGGATATGAAGCAATAAAATTATTTCTGTCACAGGCAACATGATCTTATACATAGAAAACCCTAAAAATTACACACACACACACACACACAAACTGCTAAAACTAAAAAGTGAATTCAGTAGTAATACAAAATCAGTACACAAAAATTAGTGGCATCTCTGTATTGTAGCAATAATTCTTTTCCAAAAGGAAATTAATAAAACAATTTCATTTATAATAGCTTCAAAAAGAATAAAATATGTAGGAATAAATTTAACCAAAGAGATGAAAACAGTGTAAACTACAAAATGTTACTGAAGGAAATACAGTACAAATACAAATAAGTGGAAAGATATCCATGCTCATGAATTGGAAGACAATATTTTTAAGATGTCTGTTATACTCAAAGCAATTTACAGATTCAACAAAATCCCTATCAATATTCCAACTTTGTTGTTTTACAAAAATAAGCTGTTGAAAAATTTCAAGGGAGCCCAAATTATCAAAAGAATCTTGAAAATGAAGAGCAAATATAAAAGTCACACACTTCCTGATTTCAAAATTCACAACACAGTGACAGTAATCAAAACAGTGCAGTTTTGGCATAAAGATGGACATATAAACCAATTAGATAGAATACAGCCCAGGAATACAGACTCATATATGTGGTCAAATGATTTTCAACAAGGGTGCTAAGACCATTCTAAAGAAAACATCTTTCCAATATGTAGTTCTGGGAAAACTATATATATGTTTTTCAACATGCAAAAGAATGCAATTGGACCCTCACTTCACATTATATATGAAAATTAACTTAAAAATGAATCAAAGACCTAAATATAAAAGCTAAAGGTAAATAATTCTTAAAATAAAACATGGGGGAAGCTTCATGACATTGTACTTGGCAATGATTTCTTAGACTGGCAACAAAAGAAAAAAATAAATAAATTGAACTTTATCAACATAAAAAACTTTTGTGCATCAAAGGACACCACCAACAGAGCGAAAAGGCAATCCACAGAATGAAAGAGAATATGTGCAAATCATATATCTGATAAGGAGTTAATATTCAGAATATGTATTTTAAAAAAACCTTCTCAACAGTAACAAAAAACAACCAGCCTGATTTAAAAATGGGCAAAGGACTGAAATAGACATTTCCCCAAAGAATATATACAATGGCCAATAAGCATATGAAAATATGCTCAACACCATTAATCATTAGGGAAATGGAATTGAAACCACAATGAGATACCGCTTTATATCCATGGAATGGCTATTATTAAAAAAAATTAAACAGAAAATAACAGATATTGGTGACAAAGTGAAGAAATTGAAACCCTTGTTCGTTGCTGGTGGGAATGGGAAATAGTGCAGCTGCTATGAAAAATGATATGATGGCTCCTCAAAAAATCAAGCATGGAGCTCCCATGTGATCCAATAATTTCATTTTTGGGTATGTACACAAAATAAGTGAAAGCAGGGACTTGGACAGATATTTTTGTACATTCATGTTCATAGCAGCATTATTCACAATAGCCAAAAGATGAAAGCACCCAAGTGTCTATTGATGAACATGGATGAACAAAATGTAGAATATAAATGGAATATTATTTGCCTTTAAAAAAAGAAATTAAGGAAATATTGACACATACTAGAAGATGGATGAACCTTGAGGACATTATGTTAAGTGAAATGGCCAATCTAAAGGATAAATATTGGGTGATTCCACTCATTTGAGATACCTAGAGTAGTCCTGTCATAGCAGCAGAAGTAGAATGCTGGTGATGGGGGCTGGTGGTGGGGGGAATGGGAAGTTATTGTTTTTGCAAGATGAAAATGTTTTGCAAGATGAAAAAGTTCCAGAGATGAATTGTGGTGATGGTAGCGCAACAATGTGAATGTACTTAATGTCACTGAACTATGCCCCTAAAAATATTTAAAAGGACAAATTTCATATTATGTGTATTTGCCACAATTAAACATTTAAAAAATTGTTTTTAAGAAATTCCCCAGGTGTTTCAGTATAGCCAAGTCTGAAAATCATGCAGTTATACCAAATGATAGTCTCGAGTCTTATCACATTTGACAGTTGAGTTCTTCTAGATGGAAACACAGACATTTTTTCTCTCTGTGACCTCTAGCTCCTAGCACAGAGCTTGCCACATAACTATAATAATCCTGTCTGCTTTTTATTGACCCCGATTACATGTCAAAAATTGTGGTAGCCCAATTGTTTTCAACGATTTGCATGCATCAGAATCACCTGGATGGTTTGATAAACTCCACCTGGAGAGTTAGGTATGGTATATTGTATTTTTAATAATTTCCTAACACTGTCAGGCTGGGGACTACAGGTTGAACACAGCTGTGCCAAGCACTGTGCGTGTTATAACTACATGTACAACCTGTGGGGCAGGTATCATAGGTGGGGAGGCTGAGGCTTAGAGACATTAAATGACTTGCCCAACATCATGCACCAAGAGGTATCAGAGACGGGAATAAATCCCGGACTTTCTGACTCTCCCTCCTCCAACCATGCCATTAAGTGGATGAATTTCCTTAGTGGGTCCTTAGCAGAATTCAATGGAAAACTAAAATTTGGTTAAAATTTTTTTAAAAAAACCTAAAGTTAGTGGAGGGGACAATCTTTTACAGACTTTCTCAGTAATGGTCCAAAGCAATGTTTGAAAATGTCATCACTTGCCCACATGCAACCAAATGCCATTCGAATCTAGGCTCTAAAGTAGTGACATTTCACTTGTTAGCAGTTTAGCTAGCAGTACCCTCCCTGTCAAATTCTTTCCAGGCATGCTCCTTCTTTGGTGTTAGAAATTTCCTCTCTCTTTTGCCATGTATTTTTCTAACTTATTAAATCAACTTACCACCATCCTTAAATAGACCATTCTGTATGCTCACAGATTGGTTTTTGTCTCATTTCTTAATTCCTTTTTTCTATTTATAAATAGACTTAAGCAACTTTCCTTTTTGCTCAGAATTCAAACTTTAAGTTTCAAAAATACTCTACAAAGGACTTTCCCCTTCATAATACACAGGAAAGAAGAAAAAGATAAAAGAATAAAAGGAGAAAAGAAAAAACAATACATGAAGAGAAAAATAAGAAATGGCAAATAAGTTGGAATTCCCAGATCTAGTTGATGCCCTTTGTTCAAAGGCTTTTAATCAATAATAACGACAGCTACCATTGATCGGGTGCTTATTAGGTACCAAACCCTTTGCTAAATAAACAGCTAAGGAATATTATCTGTTTTAGTCCTGCCAAGAAAAATATCTGAGGTGGCTATTTGTATCACCATTTTATACGAATGGAAATAGGCATAGATAAAGTTAAGTAGCTTGTCAAATGTAGTTAGCTGGTATGTCTGGCTCTAAAAGTTAAGGGTTTCACCCACGATAGTCTTCTATGCAAAAACAAAGGGATATTAGTTCACTCTGGTGCTCTTACCACTCAGGGAGAACATATTTTTCACTTTTTGAAGTTTATTTCAAGGTAGAATACCTGGTACTAATGTCTTGATCATCTGTGGCCACTAGGGCTCACCTTCGTGTATAACTGATGTTTCAGCTAAAGAGGCATCACGCATGGCTTTACAGAATGGGCTTCAGTCTGACTAATTCTACCACAAAATCTGTAAACACTGGACAAGATACTGAATTTCTCTATGCTTCAGTTTCCTTAGTGATACAATGAGGTCATAGTTATACCTAACTCACAAAAATGTTGTGAGGATTACAACATGGAAAGCATGTGCAGCTCTTAGAACAGTGCCTAGATCACACTCAATACATGCAGCTGTTATTATTGTTATCAATTTTAAAATATTGCCCTTGTTTTATGATTATTGTCTACGTTTATGGTAAGAATTGGAGTGTTTTTGTCCATTTCTAGATTGTCTTTTTCCATCTACCATCATGGTGTAAAATGATACTGCTAGTGCTAGGTAGGTGGCAAGACAGCTCTTTTTTCCCCACTTATTTTTCTGTGAGCAGTTACATCCTAATTCTCCTGGAGGCTATAGCTGTGAAAGAACAGCTCAGATTAGCCACACCACCAAAATTTATCCTGCAATTTCATGCAAAGTGACTTCGCATAAGAAAAAAATGTTTTCCAAAAATATGTGCATAGGCTATTGTAATATGTGTGGCTGTAAAATGAAAGCTATTCCTTCCTCCTGCTACACCCTTCAATATTTGCTCAGGTGCAATTTGATTTCCACATGAACTGATTCGGAAAACTTACCAGAGTTACAGAGAAGTTGTCATCCCAGCCTCTAGTAACTTCTCAAACAAAATCATATTCCCGAAAAATAGTTACATAAAATACCTCTAATAAACCTCTCTGTGTATTTGTGGCTTATTATAAACTCTATCGGCAATTTGCCTTTAAGCATGAGCACATTTTTAATCAAGCAGTAAAGCAGAGTATAAAGTTCATCAAAGCTGGAGCTGCAGTGAACTGTTTTGTCCCCCTGGTGAAGGAGCTTGGCTGGAGAGTTTATTGCGGTTGCCCCAAAGTTCTGTTCCCTGTGTGCCTGACTGCACTTCCCAAGTGGCAGTGAAGAACCAACTTAAAAGAGATAATGTTTATTTCCTTACACAGGGGCCCTTAATTCCAGATGGATAGTTTTTCTTTTTTTCTTAATGAAAGAAGAATTCACAAAGTCAATCCACGAAAAACATCTTGATTCAAGAACCATATGAGTAAAAAGTAACTAATAAGATAAAGCTCAGTTGACACCAGAAATTGATTTCATATTTACAAAACATAAAAAGATGTAGGCAAAGAATACAATGGAGCATGGAACTCATGCCTTTTCAGCTCAGGGCTACTGTCATCAGATTCCTATTGGATGCACGATCATCGATAACTCCCCCACAAGGGCAATGGCTTCTGAAAATGAAGCAGTCCATTGGTATTTTATGTCCATGTGTTTGCTGGTTTGCATTTTAAATAAATCGCATGCATTTCTTCAAATTATAGTTGAAAATGTTTCACTGACTTTACAAGCCTGCACATAACAACAAAAGGCATAAAGAGTAAAGTAACTTAAATGTGCCCCTTCAGTTGCTTTAAAGCAGGGTGTGACTAATAGGTAAAGCAAAATAAATTTTTTAAAATAATTATATTTTCAAATATATAGTATTTTATCTTGAAAATTATGAGATATATCCTCATGTGTGTTTATATATATTTCTATGATATTTATCTACACTGTTGACTTAAAAATAAATATTTAGGCAGAGTTTACATTTACCAGGTCAATGAGGCATTTAAAGCTGTCTGTAAGTTCAAAAACCCAATCTAGTATATAGGACTCTGCAAATCTGTATAGTATTCCAAATATAGTCATGAGTTGTCAGTGATCTAGAATTGATGGTGATGTTACTTTGAGGAAATGTGTGAATGATGAACCTGGAGAGAGAAATTAAGAAAGAAAAAAAGAGAGAGGATAGTTGATGCTATACATTATTTATTTATCAGACTTCTACTGTGATTGAGTATCTTGGTCCAAATGTTTGGTACAGTAAGTCTTACATCTAACATCATAAGTTCTTGGAAACTGTGACTTTAAGAGAAATGGCATATAATGAAATCCATTTGACCCCATAGGCTAATTGAAATAAACAAAAGTTAAGTTTCTATAGCATATTGCTGGTCACAAAAATATCCCCAAACTTTTAAATAAAGACCCAAATACTTCTAATACTAAACTTTGAAATAAATGTGAGTTATATATACATTTAAGAAAGATTAATAAAAACAAGCCAGATACATATTTACATCCACAGCCTGATGGACTAGGTTCCATTCATCAGATCCTCAGTGCTCTGGATCATCTTGGTGATTCAGGGCTGAGGTCACGTGGAGCTCATCAACGCTGCCTCCAGCCCTCGAGGGCAGCACGTACTCCATGGGGGACCCAGAAGCAAACAGGTGGGAAAAAATCTGAATGGGCAGAAACTGTCAAAAACTTTACCTTTTTTCCCCCTTTTATTATTATTTTTTAAAATCTTTTCCCAGCTCTCACACCCCTGAAGTGGAAGGAGGCACCAACTCAGTCTGCAGGCCTCAGCTCTGGCCTGGGATGCACGCTGCAGGCGGACAGAGGGGTGGGAGCCTTCCTAGAGGGAAGCATGGGAAAGAGGCCCAAGCTGGCCAATGGAAGAGGACAGAAAGGGAAAGGAAAGAGCCAAGAGGAGAAAGGAAAAAATAAAAGCTCAAAATAAACAAAAACCCTACCCACCGCACACCACAAAAATTTTCCATACCCCAAATGCTAGAGTTGCAATGATGCCCGTCCCTCTAGCTAGAAACAATTCCCAAACCTGACCCAACATGGCAAGCCTAACTGTTCCATACAATCACATGTGTACTCTTGAAAGGAGTAACCTGGTAAAGAGACATGCTCTTGACAAGAGACGTCAGGACCGCTGTGCTAGCCCCTTACCAGCCCACAGAACTGTGGGCAGAATAGGCCAGTGTAGGCCAGTGGGTGGTGAGAAAGCCTGGCAATGGCTTCAGGTTGGTTTTGGTTGGTCTAGCATTTATTGCAGTTCAGTACCACACATGGCCAAAAGCTCTCCCAACAGCTCAGGACACAAGGCAGGAACCAGCTCTGGACAGGACACCATCCCATTGCAGGACATACTCCCATACACACCCACACTCATTCACATTGTGACCACGTAGACACGCCAGTGAATGTATCAGGCACAGCTTTGGGATGTGGGAGGAAATCAGAGTACCCAGAGAAAACCCCTGCAGACATGGGGCGAACATGCAAACTTCACACAGACAGTGGCCCCAGCCAGGAATTCATGTGAGCGTTTTCACTCAGCAATGTTATAAAGAAATGACACTGGATGACACATTATTCCAGGGCGTGCTGTATTATGCTGATGATGCTTACAGGAAAAATATAGATGAATGCAGTTCTCGATCTAATACTTTAAATTCATATCTAAGTCAAAATAAATTAGAGTAGCTCCCCCTAACAACTACTAGCCTTGTCTTAGCTATTAAGGTATGTTTGCCAGCCTGACTTCTCCATTGCAATCTTTCCAAATGCTACACCCAAGGTTATTCACTCTCTTGTCCTGCAGGACTCCTCAGAACCAATGTTCTAGCTGCATCGTTGGCTTTCCCCAGCTTCTCTCATTTTCATAGAGCCCAGTATGTCTCATATTCTTCTTCATTCCTTTACTACTTCATTCCCACATACTTTCCAGCCTGTCTAGACTCAGAAGTGTCTCTTTCACTCTCATTACCCCTCTGTGGATTTATGCTTTCTTCATAGCATAGACAAAAATAGTTCCACGAATACTCTCCCCACCTCTCTTCCAACCTCTTTCCCACCTCACTCCCAAAAAGCACCCAGCTATATCTTGTTCAATAAATTGTTTATAAATGAGGAGCCAGAGATTGTGACTTGGAATAAAAAAAAAAGCCTTGATACAAGTTAAAAATGAATACTTCTTTTTTATCCAGTAACAATTTTTCAATAAAGTAACTGCATTGATACATTTTTGTTTCTACAGCTGGAAGGGATCTTAGTGATAGTTTAGTCCCACACCTTCATTTAATAAAGGCATCTGAAGCCCAGGAGACCATGTCTTATCTCTGTGCAGCAACAGCAGAGCCGGAGCCAAGACTCTGCACTCCCATGCAGCCCTTCCCACTGCTCCACCCAGCCTCTCCGAACCTGGCTGCCTCGGGATGGGCATTCCTGTGCTGAATCACTAGGGAGGAATTCCAAAGCCCATGTCCTTATTCATGCTTAACTGCAAAATGGTAGCAACTTTGAATAAATCACTTTAACCCTCTATATCTCACTGTTTTCACTTTTTTATGCATAATTCTTTAGTTGTTATCAGTCCACTCAGAGGGAGAAATTATATATGTGTGTGTACGTATATATATATATATATATACGTACACACACATATAAAACACAGAGGTCCTTTCAAAGCAATTATAACTTTTGAAGGCATCCCTTAGAAATTGAATTTTCCTCAACCAGTGATAGCATGATCAAGAGAGAAAATAAATTGCCTTCAGTCTTGAAAGCAACAAGAAGACTCTATCTCTTATCCTCTAAGAGCATCATTTAATTACCTACAGTGATACCAACTCAATGGACCACCTATCCCAATTAAGCAGCAGTGCATGCTAATTATCGTTAGACTTAATTGGTTTCCCAATTCAGCAACTTTCCTGATCAAGTCTGCCCCAGTTAAGTGACATTTATTGAACCACCTGAATCTTGCTTAGACGAAACAAAAGAAAATTTCCCAATTGAAGTTCAGCAAATATAACCTAGTCTCACCAGGTCACACTAGCCAGTTTCTAATTAATTTTACAAAGCATACACTGAGGTTGAATATGGGAACTGTAACTTCTTCCAATTAGACTGAATATTTTATCAAAATCAAGTAAGATTAAGCAAAACATTTCAAACAACAATCGGTAAATGTGTGAAAATTAACAAATACTTACGAATGTATTTCCCCTTTCCTTCTTACATATATTTTTTTGACCAAGATGTTATGATTATTTCAACCTTTCAGATTTTATGCCCCTGAGATATACTATGTTTTATAATAACATATTCCGAAAAGTAGGTAAACATAAAGAATGGAGAAATTATGCTCTTGGGCTCAAATTTCCCAGAGAAATGTATGTACATAATAGTTGCCAAACTTAAATTACATCAGTGACACGTGAGTGTAAAATCTGGTACTTCAGAACCGCCCAGGACAAGACCGACTCTGGTTGAATGGGCCCTATAATCTGCACAGGCTTTGGAAGATCAGGGCTGAGTATATATAGACTAGAAGGAGATATCCCTTCTTCTGGAAAGTTGGGCCTTTGGGGTGCCATGTAATATAGGAAGAAGTAGTTATAGGGCATACGTGCTCTGGTGTTGAAAGTTGTGTCTCTGGGGTAATTGTCCCAGGTCTGCTCAGTGACAACTACATTCCCCCATTTGAATGGTCTCCTGGGATTCAAGAACACAGATTTTGAGCTTTTCTCGAGTAAGGCTAGAATTCTCAC
Organism: Cheirogaleus medius; assembly: GCA_008086735.1. NCBI lineage: Eukaryota > Metazoa > Chordata > Mammalia > Primates > Cheirogaleidae > Cheirogaleus > Cheirogaleus medius. Next base: position 10,453,135 of record VBSM01000413.1, read on the forward strand.
CATGGATTCTTCCTGCCAGAGTGAGAGAGAGGACAGCATCAAAGAGAAAACCTGAGACTCCAAGATTCCCACTTTCCTCAGTTCACCTCCTAAAATAATGGGACAAGAGGAAAGGCGGGAATAACTGGCAGAATCAGGCTATGTCCTGGGGCCAGTTTTTGTATTTCTTTTCAGGGAAGTATCTGGGAAAGGGCCCTGTGGTCACAGTGGCCTTGGTGACAGTGGAGGCCGTGATGAGAGCACAGGCTCTCTGCACAGTGTGTGTGGCACCAGCAGTGGTGTCAGCCATCAGCCGGCAGGATGAGTTAGTGTGCTGCCACTGGTCTTAGCTAGGCTTACTCGTGGTAAGCAAACTGGGTAGTTGAGGATTTGAGATCAGCCTTTTCACTTAAAATAGTGAAAAGGCCAGCAGCACACTAGTGGGAGGGGAGGGTGCCAGGATGACAGCACACAGACCAGGGTGTGTAGAGCCAGCCAAGTGGGATAGACCCCAGTCCTCCCTTTGACAAGCATTGCCCCATCTCGGTTGGCCAATAAAAGATCTATCAAGGAATTCTAGGCTAAGCAACAAGAAGACTCTAACCTTGTGAAGTTAGCAACTATCCGGAACATATATTCTCCGAAGCAAGGACAGGGTTCCCCAGAAATTTCTTTTTTTTTTTTTTTTTGACTATTCTAAGGATATTGTATTACAGGGGCTTCTTATGACACTAATAAAGAATAATAATAATAAACAATAATATTGTCATATCTGATCTCAGTTTTCTTTGGACTGGCTTAAAATATTTTAGATTTGGGATCAGGGTTCCAAAAAGAAAATGAAATGTATAACATAAAGTGATTTGCTTTTTTTTCCAAAAACTATCACCTATTATATAAAAGTTGATGGAGCCTATTACTAGAGTAGAGCCTTTATTGGCAACATCAAAACACAGGAAGCAACCTAAATTTCTAGGATGATATTTCACTAAATAAAATCAATGTTCCCTGTAATATGTAAAATCACCTCAAATACAATTTCTGTATGTCTACTCACACTTGAATTAAACTGTTCTGGCCTAAAGCAAAACTGTAATGTTGCATCATTGAAGGTAGAGCTGGAAGGATTCTCAGATACACAGTTATTCCCAGGCACACAACTTATATTTAAGAAAACGAATCTTTAATCATTAAATAAATTAGCCAAAGAAAAACTGAGTTCTGCAATTATTGTCTACTATTTCTGTTACCCATGGCGGAAACCTCCTATGTACTTTCACTATGGTTTCTGGTCCCTCCCTTCTTACCAAAATAAGAAAAGGCCTGATACCAGGTATCCATTGCTGTGCTTTCTGAAGGCCTTTCTTCTAGATCTAATAGTCAGACAGCACTATGTCCCAATATTTTGATATTTTCTATCCACTGCTGGAAACTTCCCTGAGGAAATAAGTAAAGACACATTTCTGGACATGGTTGGGTGGATAGGGAAGACCAGAGGGTTCACGGCTACTCCAAGTGTTGAGGAATCAGTCCAATACTTGCCAACCAATGCATCATTAAGGTTCAGCTGTTTGTAAGATGGGTGGGGAAAAAAAATCCTCTGAACATTGACGCTTGTTCTTAAACTAGTTAATTAACAACAGAAGATTAAAAACTACAAAGATCTGTCAAAAAGTAGTACTAATTACAGTTATTTATGTGGACTACTAAACTATTGGCCTGAATTGTCATAGAACAACACGTATCATTAAGTATATGTTGGATTAACTTTGCCCTAAATTGTATTTCATTCATTTTCTGTCATTGGCAATTATTGAACACCTGCTTTACACCAGATTATTCTTTTTTTTTTTTCTTTCTCCACTGATCTCCATCTTTCCCCCTTTCATATTACTATTTCTTTGTCTTCCACCTTGTCTCTGGTGATCATGACATAGCTCTGTTATAACCAATTTTATTGGTTGCCTACAAACAGCTATTCCCTATCTTGGCTTAAAAAAATCACATTTTGTTCAAATACCCAGATTTTTTCTCTGCAGCTATATCATTGAGGAAAGGACAGCCCTAGCCCCAATAAATTTTGATTTATTTAAGCCAATTATGGTCATTTCATTTTCTTATCAAGGCTATGACCATATGACTCAGCTCTGGCTAATGAGACATAAAGGTAAGACTGTTGGAAGAGCTTCAGAGAGAGATTTCTTAGCACTTAAAATGTTTCCAGGCTGGGTATGGTGGCTCACACCTGTAATCCTAGCACTTTGGGAGGCCCAGGTGGGAGGATTGCTTGAGCCTAGGTATTCGAGACCAGCCTGGGCAGCATAGCGGGATCCCATGTCTACAAAAAATAGAAAAAATTATCCAGGCATGGTGATGGGTGCCTGTAGTCCCAGCTACTCAGGAGGCTGAGGCAGGAGGATCACTTGAGCCCAGGAGTTTGAGGTTGCAGTGAGCTATGATGATATCACAGCACTCTAGCCTGGACAACAGAGCAAGACTTTGCCTGGAAAAAAAAATGTGCCCAAAGGAAAACATACATTCTTTTTACCATATTTTGCCCTTTGACATTGAAATATAAGAATGTGATGCCCGAAGCTATGGCAGCCATCTTGCAACCCCGAGGAAAATTAACATATCTGAAAAGAGCAGATAAGGAGAACGGGTAAAAGAGATGGGAAGAACCTGGATCCTCCATGATATTTTTGAACTACTGAATTGTCTGACATTGGAACCACCCTACCTAGCAATGCATGTTACATGAGATAATAAAATTTTCTTATTTTTTAAGCCACTTTTGGTTAGATTTCCTGTTACTTGTTGCTAAGTGCATTTAATGATATAAGTGAATTGTTTAAGGAAAAAGATTTTGAAGTCAGGCAAACCAGTTTTTGAGGGCTTGCTCTACCACTTACTATCTATTATTTTTTACCCATCAAATATAAAATGCATAATATAATGCCTAATGCATAAGATTCGCTCGAGGAAATTTTTTAATAATTAAATGGTGGCTCTGGGTGATATCAAAAATTAACAAGGTATAAAAGGATATTTAGAAGAAACATCAGGAATAATATCAAGTGGTATAAAGCATGTAACTCTGATCTAAATCTCTTTTTAAAAGTCCAGAATTCACCTTGCCAGAGCATTGAATTAGGACTGATAAGCTTCCCAAAGCTATGCCAGAGTTCTGAATATGTCTAGGTTCGAAATGCAGAAAAATACTAAAGAATTTTTTAAAAAGCATCTTTTAACACATTGCTATGCCCTGCAGGTTATGCTACAATGAATAAGACATCTAAGCTAAAGTGCAGTTTGAGAAAATAAAGATAATATAAAGCTTTAATTATAAGGATACATACATTATGCATTCTTAATTCTACGGTATACAATGTGATTGAAAGTGATTTGAAGGTAAGAATACTTGACCCAGGAATATTGGAGAAAGAAAGCAACCTATAAGGGCAAATTAGAGAGGATAAATACCTTGAAGGAATAATTGATAGGTCATATAGCTTATCCAAAAATGAAGAAGTGGAAAAGAAATGCAGTAGGAAAAGGGATTCATTCGTTCAACAAATATGAAATGATCACTGTGTGCCAGGCAGTATGATGGGTGTTGGGAACACGTAGGTTTTCTCAGAGCTTTCAATCAAGTTCACCATTCAACGACTCATACATACCATACACACGTGTGGCTGATATTAATTTCCAAGGTAAAGTATTAAAAATGAAAATAATGATTATGTTTCAAAATTGCTCAAAATATTTATATTGGTTATATCCCAAGAGAAATTTTATAGTTTAATGCATTTTGTCTTATTTTTAATGAAAACCTTATTGTTGCAAGAGAATCTCTACCAGCAGTTGCTGAAAAAGAACCTGGTTCTGGGCTATTCCAGAGAGTTCTGGCCGAGTGACATTCTCTGCTGATTTACAAAGTGGCATCCGATCCTCTTTCCCACACCTGGGGGAGCTCAGCCAAGAGCAGCTTGCGGGTGTCACTCAAGTCTGGCTAGGGGCTGGCTCCAGTGAGTCTAGCCAGGACCTGGCTTAGCTATTCCCTGTCCTGGAGGGGCCTACCTCCCGCGAGCTTGGGAGTGAGTGCATGCATGTGGGTGGCTGAGAGCATGTACACTCTCCCTTATAACTCTCCATCCATCCATTTCAGCGTCTAAATAGTAGTCAAGCACTTAAAATAACATTAAGACACGTTCCAGCTTGCCCTGCCAGTCAAAGGGAAAAGAAAAAAAAAAAAATTGAAACCCTGCATTTCAGAACCCCAAGGGCTTTCTGATTTGTTAGGTTTAGCGGTTTAGAGGATTAAAAAGGCAGAAATATTAGGAAAAAAATGAAAAAAGAAAGAACCAGCATATCCATTGAAGCAAATCTAATGGGCTGCTGGGCCACTGAAGAAAAGGTTCTACTACGTGAGCAAATCTTATTTATTATTCTTGCTTTACAATTAAAATTAAAAAAAAAAACTAATAATAATTTCCTAGACATTTTTCTTTTTTTGCTATGCTAGTCACATTTCCCAAATCCTTTATCAACGCCGCTCTGCATATGAATGGGCTGTAATTGAACTGTCACATTCATGAAGGTCAGTAACCTTTCATTAGGAAGAATGTGCCTTTCTTGATAAATTGTAAAGTCCCTGAGGATTTGAAAGCATATTCAAAAAAATAAAAATAAATTATTTCTACTATACCTTGCCGAACAAAATACAGATTTTACTCTGTTATTCTGTGCCTGAGAAAGGAGAGAGCGATTGCTTGTGTTTCTGTTTAATATGTTTTTTGTGGGGTTTTTTTGTGCTTATTGCTAGGGGGTTTGGGGTTTCTTTGAGCAAGGAATGAAGAATCCTCTCCAAAGCCCACCAACATTGACTTTTTGGATTTTTGTCAGCAGCACTATGCGAAATTGTCTGATGTAAGCTTTTCCTGAGTCTTTCTTAAGTGAAATGGAAAACTCGAGCTCTCTTTCTTCATTAAAAAACATTATAGTATGATTCTATCTGTTGTGTTTAAAAAATACAAACTAAGAATTTTATTCTTTCCCCTTCTAGTACCTTTCATTATTTGCTATGAAAAAGACCAAAGTCATTATGTGCAAATAAAGACCCACCTGAATGATGCATGTCCTGCTAACCCCACCCAACAATTTAAACAGAAATTAACACAGAGGAGCACTCAGCAACCTCCCCCTGCCCTTTTGTGTTCAAGGCGGCTGACCCCAGACCCACCCAAGCTCTGCCAGGGATATGAGCTTGTGCTTCCCCGTAGTTTGACTTGAGACCCCTCTCGGGATTTTCAGCCAAAGCTTCAGACTCATACAACCAGCACTAATTCCCAGCTTCCCCTTAGTTCAACTGATCTGGTCCAAAACTACAAGTTGCATGTACCTTTTAATATTCCCTAGAATTTTAAGTGGAAAACGTGGGAGATGTTGTTAGAGTGGGATCTCCCGTAGTCCCACCGGACAG
>VBSM01000413.1:10458695-10533882 GCA_008086735.1 Cheirogaleus medius
CCCTACCGACGACCCGCCGGCGCGTCCGCCTAGGTCTTATGCCGGTATCCTAATACGGGGTCCTCACTCCTTCCTGCGCAGGCCTTCTCACTCCTCCCTTGGCCCTGAATTCTGTCCAGCGGGCAGCGGGGTATCCCGGACGAGCCCCCAAATGTTAGAGTGGGATCTCCCGTAGTCCCACCGGACAGAGAGACAGAGTCACTGAGGATGTAATCACACAAGAGGAGCTTTATTATCTGGCTAGCCAGGGTCCAAGCCCAAGAGCACCAGCGCAGTGGTCTCTCTCTCTTTCCGGGCAAGGACCCCGACTGAAGCATGGGTGAGCTTTTTATACTCATTGTACACAAGGTGAACACGCGCTGATCATGCATCTGCCTTTTACAGTGATTGGTAAGCTTCCTATCTGCCGTTTGTGCCTGCATGTAATCTTTCTTCGCCCCTGATTGGCCCCTTTCCCCTGCATTTTGTTTCGGCCCATGATGCCCTGCAGCAGGCTGTGGTCAACAAGCAAGCAGTGAACAGAAGCTATAGAGGTCAACCGTTAGCCCAGTATGTTGCAACATTTGTCGAAACACAAGGTGTGTCCTACGAAAGATAAGGTGTGTCCTACAATGTCTGCCAATTTTAAACACAGCTTCTTTATTCAATTTTATCAACTTTAAATTGGATTCAAAAGATTCTCCTGGCATTAGTGACATTGAAAAGCACATAAGCTAACAGGAAATCTGAAAGACATTGGTGCAAAGACTAAAATAAAGGGACAAGAGGAACTCAATGTACTGATTTCTGCCTTATTGATATATGGTATGATTATTTGCTATACTTAGGGCTTCAATTTCTTAAGAACTTGCTCACCATCCAAACATAGGTAAGCATCAATGCAAAACACAGAATCTGCACATGGAAAATTTAAATGTCCTGTTAAAGAAACAAACAAACAACAACAACAAAGACAGAAAGATTTTAGCATGGAAATGATTTACCTTTCAAAGAATATTGTCATCATTTGAAGCTCTGTGTGATAGCATGGTAGGAATAACAAAAGAATTTTCCATCACAAAGCTTGTAATTCTCTATAGTATTAGTAAGGTTCCAACTAATAAAACAAAACCTATGCCAGATAACTCAACAGGAAGAATATAATAATGGAAAATGTGTTCAAAGGTATTAGAAGAGCTGAGAAGCCAACCAGGGAAAGTGAGTAGTAACTGCAGAAAGTGACTGCCGCCCCTATAGCACAGAGACAGTGAGAAGAGATGGCATTTACTGGGGCCTGGAAGATGCCAAAATATGTGCATTGAGATGTTGCAGCTGAGATCCATAAGTGCACTTATGAAACATGATTTCAAAGAAATCAAGCTAATGATTTAACCAAGTATGTCAGAATTTGCATCCAAACAGTTCAGTTAGTGAAAGATGAAACTGTGGCAGGTCTGCCTGTTGGGAGCTGGGACTTTGAAGAAAGGAACTAGTTAGTGGGAACTGGAGCCACTGTTGAGAAAGAGAAGAGGTCTTACTAGGCAGAGAGACACAGAAATAATCTGATGTCTCCTTCCCTCTGATCCTCTGATCTCTCACTAGTGCCTCCTGTAGTTAGAATTTACCTGAAAGCAAGTCGGCAAGGAAGCCTGGGAAATGCGGATGTAGTTTCAGCCCTAGTGGTACAGGAATAAGGGGATGGAATGTATTTAACAGCTAAGAGGCCAATGGCCTGCGCTGCCATTAGCTTCTTTTTTATGTATTATCACAGCGGGTAATCTAAGGCAAGCACTACTGTAGGGTCCTACAAATAGGATAGGGAGGCAGGAGAATAACAACATCAAATCATGGGATTAAAACAGACTGTAAGTTATTTAATTCATCCTAATGGTCAACTAAAACAATTCCTGAGGAATTTCTCAAGAAGAAAAAAAATCATAAAAGAAACACGTTTTGCCAGTAAAGTGGCCAAAACTAACCATTTTTAATGTCTTTATCATGTGAATTTATCAAAAAGCATGGTCCCTAGTGTGAAGCTCACCATGGCAGGATCAAAACTTAGTTCACAACGTCCTGGGATGGGTTTGATGATTCCTGTTGGATTAGTTGATGTCCATTGCAGCTGCAATAAATACCTGTGTGTTTGGATGCTGAGGACCATGGCTGTGGTCATAAACCACAATTTCAAAGAAATAAAACTACTTTTCAAAAAATGTGTCAGAATTTACATTCAAATAGTTTTTCTTCTTTAATTCCTTTGACAAATTTAAACATTTAAAAGAATCAAACTAAAAATCTTTCCAATAGTGCATATGAAGAGTAGAACATTCTTGAGGGTACATAAAATTTTACCCTGAACTCTTACACACCTTTTTTCAAGACAGCAATTAATAATCAGGGGATTTGGGGTGGGTTGACTTGTTTGTTTGTTTGTTTGTTTTGGGTTTGTTTGTTTCTTTGCCAGGAACTTCCAAATCATTATTCTGGGTTACTTTTCCTTGCACAGATGGGAAAGAGTTTATATGACAAACTAAAAGGGAAGGTGCATCTGGTAACAGAGCCTCTGACATAAGCTCAGAATTTCTAAGCCCTTGGAGAAGACTGAGTTACTCAATCATCACACCCATATGATATTCTGGGTAGATACTGTCCTTGCTCTGATAGCGGTTTTTCAACTAGAATTCTAGAAGTACCCCAAAAGTACAAAGTGGTGTCTGAAGGGTAAAGGAGACTGTCAGGTGAAGGTGGGGGTGCTCTGTGCCCTCCATTCTGAACTTAATCAGAGTAGTTTCACTAATGAGGGTGTAGACATTGTGGTTGACTCTCTAAGCCATTCCATTCCATTCTCTACGAGTCTCTCATCCTGCACTATGAGGAGTTGATTCCAATTGCTGATTAGTCCTCAAGCCAATTGTGTAATCTCATTGTCCCTTTTACTGATTGGTTCAGGAGTCCAGGCAGAAGCCAATCAGTGGATGCCATTCCACTATAGACATCTGAACCTGGTTGGTCCATTGAGACCTAAAGGAAGGAAATGAATACTGTTAGGAGAGAAATTCTTTCTCTAGCATGGTGTGAACAAGGAAGAATTGTAGCCCTGTATGTGTTTGTAGCCATCTGATGACTACTGGGGGAATCATTCTTGGGATAAAATAACACAAGCATTGTTGGTATAGAGAAACGGTAAGAACTGGCCCTTGCTGAATTTATTCAACAGCCATCCCTTAAGCTTGTTCCACATTTGGAAGTCTCCTTATATAAGATAATAATTTCGCTATTGATGAAGCCTGTTTGAGTTGAACTTTCAGTTACCTGCAACAGAAACTATCATAACTGTTACAGTGTTCCACCATCAAAGATTGAAAAACACTGCCATAGGAGGACCTTCTGAAAAATCTCACAATTGAGATAGACATTTCAACTGAATTTTTTCACTTTTCTAATCCTAAAGAAAAATTCTACTTTTTTAAAATTAGGTTTTAATACAGTGGTTTTCATGTTTAGAAGCCCTTCTCTTGTTTCAAAGGGACTTCTTGCCCTACAAGTACATGGCTGTATAAATGGACTCAAAAACAAACCTGTGTAGCTGACTAAGGATTTTTATTGTTGTTTATTTTCCATTTTTACATCCTCTATTTCCCTTCCTCCCCTGTGACAATCCGAACCCTTCTCTTCATCCCTCACTCTGATTATTGACCTCATTCTGTTCCTGGGCTGCCCAAGATCTTGGTCTAGGTCCTACCTGGATTTATCCCTTGTAGATATATATCCTGCAACAAGGTCTTCCCTGTACCTCAATTCTCACTTAAAATGAAGTTACTCTGTGTTGTGCTTCTCAAGTCGGCCGGGAGGAATCATTGATGAATTTGTTTATATTGAGCTCTTCACAGCCAACAAAGGCAACAGAAACTTTGACTTGGGAACAAGATTTCTTCCACACAACAGAACATCTATATTTGCTTGGTCAATAAAAGGGTTAGTGAAATGAATATGTGAACCCATCTATAGAGTATTTATTGTTGACCAGAGAACTCTTGAAGTATTACATCATAACTCCCAAAACGAATCTGTAATAGAATCTGAGACATAGTGGCCAGCCACTGGGCTTTTTAAAATTTTTTTTGGAGAAGAGGCACCTTTCTCAGGGCCTTTTGAATCACATTTATTTAATCATGTACTTCATAAAAAAGCCAACCCCAGTGGCAGAGGTGTTCATAATCGAAAAGACCTGACTGCTGAAAACAGGTATTACCCACCCCCACCATGCTAGTATGAATACATCCAACATTCAGAGAGCTGCTCAGGAGTCTCTGCTGGGGCCTGGCAGAGGGTCCTTCCAACCCCCTTTCCATTCTGTGCTGCCTCATGTTTATACAGTGAAAATGAAACTGTTGCCAGTGTTAATACAGCATGATTTATAAACTGAGAAGAGAACTCAGCATGCATTCCCTTTTCAAGTGAAACAGACTGTTACTTTCAGAACCAACTGAAGGGTGGAGACATTTCTTGGAAACCAAGGCAACTGCTGATTGCCCAGATCCTTTCTGCCTAACAGGATCTACCTCTCATGAAGCTGGCAGGACCAACTTACAGAAAAGCCAGTTCTGAAAAGCCTCTTTCCTGAATTACAGGAGGCAGATTCATCTGATAAGGCCATTTTTTTCTAGACTCCAAAAAGTCCCTTAGACTCCAGTCCAGAAAGGAGACTCAGGAGACCTGAGGCCAGAGACCTTGCTTATTAGAGAAGGTCTATAGTGCTTAGTCAATTTCCCACCCATTAGGTACAATTTCAGAGATACTACAAAGTCAAACCCTATCTCAGAAGCTACACATAGGGTACAATTTCCTAATCCCCAAATCTATTCCTTTGGATCTGGTAAACGATGCCTGTATTCCTACCCTACCAATCCTCCTTTGCTTCTAACATAGCAACTAAGGTTATTTAACTGAACACACACACGGCCAAAGTCCAAGACCACCCTTACCTCAAGGACAGCAGATGGTGAGACCTCCTCGGGCAGTTGCTGACCAGTATACAATCTACCTTGCTTGTCCTACCCTAAATTTGGTAGTTAGGCTTCTCCAAAATTAAGTATTTTCCTTTTCTCTAGGTCCTATAATGATTTCATCCCATCTCCTAATTACTGAGTTTATGATAGTTTTTTTTAGGAATCTGCCCTCCCAGATATTCCTTGAGGGCCTAACTACTCTCTTCTCCAGATCTTGGGCTTGAATTGGACTTTGTACAATGATGTCTGCCTTTCTGCCATCTCTTGAAATTTTAGACTTGCATTTAAATTCATATTCCTAATTGGCTGTTCTTGGAATCATTTGGTGTCATGTGTAGATGCTCAGCTTTTGCTTAGCTCCATGTTATCTATCTGAATGACAACTAAACCCCAGTTAAATAGAGTATTGAGCCCTAGATCTCCCTTGGGATGTGATGCCCAGGATCAGAATTGGTCAATTATGCTGATTGTGCTGCTAATCCTACCATTAGGATAAAGAGCCATGTACTCAAGGTAGTGTAAGGATAGGATGCTCAGAAACAAAGCTGGAAGGTGGTGCTGGGAGGAATATGATAATGACCCCCACATCACGTTCCACATTAATGGCTTCACAGTTAGACACACGTCACTCCATCTGACAAACTTAGCCTTGGTCTCTGAGATCCAACCTGGCACTAGGGAAGAAGGGTAAAGGGACCCCCACAGCAACTACTTAGTGCTGTGTGAGGTTCCTCAGTGTCTAAGTGACTGCCATACACAATATTTTTTCTACATTTTCATTGATATACACTGATGTCTTTAGATTGAGATGTTGTATCTCCTATAGTTCTATTACAAATTTAAAATTTATGGAGATAGAAGCCACCGATCCATTGCTAGACCATCAGTACCTTCCTGGAAATCATTCGTTCAATACTTATTCACTGCTATTATTTTTCAGTGTAATACCTAGATGAAAAAGAATGGGACCTGGGATAGATAAATTTTTATTGTGGAAGAGAAATAAGTAATGAAAAAATTAATTTCCCATTGGGTTTTCTGTGGGTGTGGAGGAGAAGACAGACGCTTTCATGGACTGACGGGCTAAGGGAATGGCTCTGGGAAGCTTTCGCACTAACAAGGGAAAAATAATCCAAAACAGACAAAGATAAACATGGAGACTGAACACACTGCTTGTTGGGGTAATTGACCTTCCCACTAATTTTAGTATTTTCCAAATTTACCCAGCTCATCTCAAACCTCTTTTCTACTAGGAAATATGCTAACCCAACCAACATAATATGAAGACATCCATAAGTCTTGAAATTAACCCCATAAGCCTATAAAATGTAGAAAGTAAAAAAACTGTATGGAAAAATTATTTTGATTTCCCAGGACACATCAAATGGAATTAAGGTAATCACTCTCTTTGCCAAGTGCTTTCTTAGAAGAACCACAGAGACAGAAACAATGACAATGTTAAGTTCAAAGCAAATATAAAATAGAATCACCCTAGACAATCCATGGCTTAGATAATCAAATCTGGTTAAAATAAATAAAAGAAAACAAGAAAAAGGTCCAAGTACATGATTTCTATAAATAACTCAGTTCATACTCTGTCTTGATCTCATACTCTCATTTTTCCAGTACTGTTCCCTGAGTCTGCCCTTCTATCAGCAAAGGCATCCTGGCAGCTCATAGGAAGACAAGCTCTCGTCACTTGCCTCCTGCCACCTGGCCTTTCCTTGGCAGCACGATTTTGCTGCTACTTCATGACTTCAGTGTTCCACAGACTCACCGGATTTGGTCTGTTCTTAAAGTCACTGAGTACCTACCATATGAGGGTACAGTCCACAAGCCCTTGTCTGAAATGCTGGCTACCACAGGTAGGGGGCCTTTAAGGTAATGCTTCATATACATCGTGTGAGGAATTTAAAAATAAAGACAATTTTTTTTGTTTGTTTTAATGTTCCAGCTGACAAGACTCAGCAAGACCTCTCTGATCAGTTTATAAGTGAACCAAATTTGAAGAAAATATTTTTTCTTTTTTATTCCCCCAAAGTCAACCAACGCAAATGTGAGAAAGCTTCAAAATATCAGACTTTATCTTAAAAGTATTTATGGCCTAATTATCTTATATTATTAATTAAACTGTGAGGACAACAGATCAGGATAGCATTGCCCATTACATTATAGAAGCCACGTCTGTGCTCCAGCTGATGCGTATATTTTTTCTTCCAAGAAGCCAAACATAATGCTTTTATTCTCTTTTTAGATAAGTCTTTTTAAAATGTTTATTTGAACTTTATAAGGGGCTAAGTGAGCATTTTAATAAAATCATATTTCTGACTCTTAAAAATTATAAGAGGAGGGGGTGGAGCAAGACGGCCAAATAGAAACTTCCAGCAATTGTCCCTCTGTATGAACAACAAATTCAATAGCTATCCACTCAAACAAGCACCTTCAGAAGAACGAAAAATCAGGTGAGGGATCATACTACGAGATTTTGACATTATGTCAAGGAAAGAGGTACTGAGGAGGACAAAAAAGATAATCTTGCATTGCCCAGGTCACCCTTCCCCCATCCCCTGGCAGTGCTGCACCAGCACACCCAGAGGACAGAGAATCTGTGTGCCCAGAGGAAGGAGAGTGAAGTGATTGTGGGGCTTTGCACTGAAACTCAGGGCTGCCCTGGCACAGGGAAACACAGCACAGAGTAGAATTCTGCAGGTGCCCCTGAAGGGAGCATTTAGATCAGCCCAGCTGGGGAGAAATCCTCTGCTCCAAAACTGGAGTTCTGGCTGGCCCCACCACTGGCTGATAAAAACCAGCCTGGGGCCTTGACTAAATTTTTAATGCAGTTGTACCACAAAGGCTGCAGCCCTTGGGCAACTCCTGCAGCTGTGCTGGCTCAAAGCCAGTGGACTAGGGGTACATGTGATCCACTGAGACCCCAGTGATGGCAGCCAAGCCAGGGCCTGTGTCACCCTCTCCCGGCAACTACAGGCAGTGTGGCTTGGGTAGTCTTCTTACACTTGGGGAAAGGAAAGGAAAAATTTCAGAAGACTTTGTTTTGTAAATTGAGTACCAGCTCAGCCGCGGTAAAATAAAGTACCAAGCAGATTCCTGAAGTACATGAGTCTAAGCTTTAGTTCCTAGAAGGCATTTCTAGACTCACCCTAGGCCAGAAGGAAACAGGCTGCCCTTAAGGGAAGGACCTAGTCCTGGCAGGATTCACCACCTGCTGACTAAAGAGCCTTTAAGCCTTGAATAAACCTCAGAGGTAGCCCTGCAAGAGTCACCTCAGGCTTTGAGTGAGACTGGGCTGGCTTCAGGTGTGATCTAGTGCAGGTGGCCACAAGGGAGTGCCCACCCCACTCCCAACTCCAGCAGCCCAGCATAGAGAGTCAGGGAAGAGAGTAAGAGACTTTGTCTGGTAATCTAGGGAATTCTCCCGTATCTTACTCATTTCCACCAAGATGGTACCACAAGGAGTTTGCAAGAGCCATGGCATTACTGGGATTGGGGTACACCCAGTGCTGATGTGGATGCAGTAACCAAAGACTTAGACCACAAAACTCATTTCCCTTTGAATATATGGAAGCCTTCTCAAGAAGGATGGGTTCAAACAAGTTCAGACTTTAAAGATTAAAAAAACACTTAACTCTTCAATGCCCAGACATTGATGAATATCCATAAGCATCAAGAACACCCAGGAAAATGTGATCTCACCAAATGAATGAAATAAAGTACCAGTAGCCAATCCTGGAGCAATGGAGATATACGACCTTTCAGACAAAGAAGTCAAAATAGCTGTCCTGAAGAATCTTAATGAACTTCAAGACAACACAAAGAAGAAATTCAGAAGCCTATCAGAGAAATTTAACAAAATAATAAAAAAATAAGCAGAAACAAAATAATAATAATAAAAAAGTAGAAATTCTGGAGCTTAAGAATTCAATGGACAAACTGAGAAATGCATCAGAGTCTCTCAATAGCAGAATTGACCAAGCAGAAGAATGAGTGAGCTTGAAGACAGGCTATTTGAAAATACACAATCAGAAGAGAAAAAACGGAAAAAATAATTTTAAAAAATGAAGCACGCCTAAAAGATCTAGAATATATCCTCAAAAAGGCAAATTTAAGAGTTTGACCTTAAAGAAGAAATAGACAGAGAGATTGGGGCAGAAGTTTTATTCAAAGAAATAATAAGAGAGAACTTTCCAAACCTAGAGAAAGATATCAATTTTCAGGTACAAGAAGGTAACAGAACACCAAACAGATTAAACCCAAACAAGACTACCTCAAGGCATTTAATAATCAAGCTTCGAACGGGCACAGAAAAAAAAAAAGTCCTAAGGAAAACAAGCAAAGAAAAGGAAAAAACACATAAAGGAGCTCCAATATGTCTGGCAGCACATTTCTCAGTGGAAACCTTACAGGCCAGGAGAGAACGGCATGACACACTCAAAGTGCTGAAGGAAAAGAAACCTTAACTCTAGAATATTATATCCTGCAAAACTATCTTTCAGACATAAAGGAGAAATAAAGATTTTCCCAGACAAACAAAAGCTGAGGAATTTCAACAACACCAGACCTGTCTCACAAGAGATGCTAAAAGTAGTTCATCAATCTGAAAGAAAAGGATGTTTTGAACCATAAGAAATCATATGAAGGTATACAACTCATTGGAAACAGTAGTTCCACAAATACACAATATTATATTGCTGGAATTGTGGTATATAACCCATTTAGATCTTGAGTAGGAATACTAAAAGACAAACCTATTAAAAATAACTACAACAACTTTTTGAGAGATAGGCAGTATAAAAAGACATGGAAGGAAACAACAAAAAGTTAAAAAGTGGGAAGAGTAGAGTGAAATGGCAGTGTTTCTGTTAGATTTCTCTTTGCTTGTTTTTTATTTGTTTGTAAGCAGAGTTGTCATATATTTAAAATAATTGGTTTATTTCTATAAAACACTCTATATTCCTAAATATAGAGTGTTTTTGCAAGCCTCAAGGTAACTTAAAATCCAAAAACATACAACAGATACATAAAAAATAAAAAGCAAGAAAATAAAACACACTACCAGAGAAAACCACTTTTAACAAAGGAAGACAAGAAGGAAGTAAGATAGACAGGGAGGACCACAAAACAACCAGAAACCAAATAATAATAAGGCAGTAGTAAGTCCTTACCTATCACTAATAACATTGAAAATTAATGGACAAAACTCTCCAATCAAAAGACATAGAGTGGCTGAACAGATGAAAAAACAAAAGCTAACTCGTATGTTGTCTGTAAGAAACAAACTTCACCTATAAAGACAAACCATAGACTGAACATAAAGGGTTGGAATAAAATATTCCATGGAAATGGAAACCAAAGAAGAGCAGGAGTTGCTATGCTTCTATATGATAAAATAGATTTCAAGACAAAAACTGTAAAAGGAGACAAAGAAGGTCATTATATAATGATAAAGGGGTCAGTTCAGCAAGAATATATATAACAATTCTAAATATATGTGCACCCAACACTAGAGCACACAGATATATAAGACAAATATTATCAGAGCTGATGAGAGAGAGAGACCCATTGCAATAGTCATTGGAGAGACCTCAACACTCCACTTTCAGCATTGGATAGATCATCCAGACAGAAAATCAACAAAGAAACATTGATCTTAATCTATGCTATAAACCAAATGGACCTAATAGTTTCATCTGACAGTGGCCAAATACATGTTTTTCTTCTCAGTTCATCGACCATTCTCAAGGGTAGACCATATTTTAGGCAAAAAGTCTTTTTTAAAATTTTAATTTAATTTTAATTTTTAAAAAATTAAAATCATACCAAATATTTTCTCTGACTACAATGGAATAAAACTAGAAATCAATAACAAGAGGAATACCACAAAATATATTAAGAAATGGAAATTAAACAATATGCTCCTGAATGGCTGGTGGGTCACTGAAGAGGTTAAGAAAGAAACTTAAAAATTTCTCAAAACAAATGAAAATGGAAACACAACATATCAAAACCTATGTGAAACAGCAAAAGTAGTAATAAGAGGAAATTTTATAGCAATAAGTACCTACATCAAAAAAGAAGAAAAACTAAATAAACAACCTAACATGCATCTCAAAAAAATAGAAAAACAAGAGCAA
Source organism: Cheirogaleus medius (assembly GCA_008086735.1). Classification (NCBI taxonomy): domain Eukaryota; kingdom Metazoa; phylum Chordata; class Mammalia; order Primates; family Cheirogaleidae; genus Cheirogaleus; species Cheirogaleus medius. The sequence continues at coordinate 10,469,833 of VBSM01000413.1, forward strand.
ACCAAACCCAAAATTAATAGAATGAAAGAAATAATAAAGATCAGAGCAGAAATAAAACAAATTAAAACAAAATAACAAAATATCAATTAAACAAAAAGGTGCTTTTTAAAAGATAAACAAAATGGACAAATATTTAGCCAGACTAAGAAAAAAAGAGAGAAGACCCAAATAGATATAATCAGAGATGAAAAAGGAAATACTACAACTGATACTGCAGAAATCCAAAGGATCACTATAGACTACTATGATTAACTGTATGCCAATAAATTGGAAGACCTAAAAGAAATGAATAAATTCCTAGACATATACAACTTACCAAGATTGAATTAGTAAGAAATCCAAAATTTAAATAAACCAATAACAAGTAATGAGACAGAAGCAGTAATAAAAAGTCTCCCATCAAAGAAAAGTCCAGGACCTGATAGCTTCACTGCTGAATCCTACCAAGCACTCAAAGAACTACTACCGATCCTACTTAAACTATTCTAAAAATAGAGGAGGAAGGAATACTCCCAAACTCATTCTACGAGGACTGTATTACCCTGATACTAAACCAGACACAAACACAACAAAAAAGAAAACTACAGGCCAATATCTCTGATGAACATCAATGTAAGTATCTTCAACAAAATACTACCAAACAGAATTCAACAACACATCAAAAAGTTTATTCATCATGATCAAGTGGGATTCATCCCAACGATGCAAGGATGGTTCAACGTACACAAATCAGTCAATGTGATATAGCAACAGAACAAAGGACAAAAACCTTTGAATTGATGCTGAAAAAGTAATGAAATAAAAATAAAATTCAACATCCCTTCATGATAAAAACTCTCAAAAAACTGGGGTTAGAAGAAACTTACTTCAACATGATAAAAGCCATATATGGCAGACCCACAGTTAGAATCATCTTGAGGGGGGGGAAAACTGGAAGCTTTTTCTCCAAGATCTGGAAAAGACAAGGATGCCCACTTTCAGTACTATTATTCAACATAGCACTATAAGTTGTGGCTAGAGCAATTAGACAAGAGAAAGAAATATAGGGCATCCTAATTGGAAAGGAAGAAGTCAAATTATCCTTGTTTGCAAATGATACAATCTTATATCTAGAGAAACTTAAAGACACCACAAAAAAACTATTGGAACTGATAAACAAATACACTAAAATTGTAAGATATGAAATCAACATATAAGTATCAGTAGCATTTGGCTATGCCAACAGTAAACAATCTGAAAAAGAAACCAAGAAAGTAATGCCATTTACAATATTTACAAATAAAATAAAATACCTAGGAATAAACTTAACCAAAGAAGTGAAAGATCTCTATAACAAAAACTATAAAACCACCGATGAAAGAAATTGAAGAGGACAGAAAAAAATGGAAAGATATTTCATATTCATGGATTAGAAGAATCAATATTGTTAGAATGTCCATACAACCCAAAACAATCTACAGATTCAATATAGTCTCTACCAAAATACCAATGACATTCTTCACAGAAATAGAAAAAAATAATCCTAAAATTTAAGGAACCACAAAAGATCCAAAATAGCCAAAGCCATCCTGAGCAAAAAGAACAAAACTGGAATAATCACATTACCTGACTTCAAATTATACTATGGAGCTGTACTAACCAAAACAGCATAGCAATGGCATAAAAACAGACACATAGCCCAATGTACAGAATAGAGAACCCAGAAGTAAATCTACACATCTATACTGAACTTATCTTCAACAAAGATGCCAAGAATACACAGTGGGGAAAAGACAGTCTATTCAATAAGTAGTCCTGGGAAAAGTGGATATCCATTTGGAGAAGAATTAAAATAGACTCATATATCTCACTATATACAAAAACTAAATCAAAATGGATTGAATACTTAAATCTAAGACTTGAAACAATGAAACTACTAAAAGAAAACATTGGGGAAATGCTTCAGGACATTGGTCTGGGCAAGGACTTCCTGAGTAATACCTGTAAAGCACAGGCAGCCAAAGAAAAATAGGACAAATGGAATCACATCAAGCTAAAAAGCTTCTGCCCAGCAAAGGATATAATCAAGAATACAATTAAGAGATAATCTATGGAATGGGAGAAAATACTACTCATCTGCAAACTACTCATCTGACAAGAGATTAATAACTAAAATATATAAGGAGGTCTAACAACTCCATAGGAAAAAATCAAATAATCTGATTAAAAAAGGAGCAAGGGATCTGAATAGACATTTCACAAAAGAAGGCATACAAATAGCCAACAGGTATATGAAAAATGCTCAACATCATTAGTCATCAAAGAAATGCAAACTAAAATTACAATGAGATATGATCTCACCCCAGTTAAAACGGTTTTTATCAAAAAGACAAGCAATGACAAATGCTGGAGAGGATGTGGAGAAAGGTGAACCCTTGTACACTGTTAGTAGGAATGTTGATTAGTGCAACCACTATGGAGAACAGCATGAAGCGTCCTCAAATAACTACAAATAGAACTACCATATGACCCAGAAATCTCTCTGTTGTGTATATATCCAAAGGAGAGGAATTTAGTATATACAAGAGTTATCTGTGGTCCCATGTTTATTGCAACACTCTTCAAATAGCCATGACTTGGAATCGACCTAAGTGTCCATCAATGGATGAATGGATAAAGAAATTCTGGTACATGTACACCATGGAATATTATATAGCCTCAAAAATGAGTGAAATACTGCCATTTTCAACACATGGATTGAACTGCAAAACATTACGTGAAGAGAAATAAGCCAAGCACAGAACAACAAATCTCACATGGTCTCACTCATATGTGGGAGATAAATACTAAAAACAATTGATCTGTTGGAGACAGAGAGTAGAATGATAGATAACAGAGCCTGAGAAGGATAGCGGGGAGGTGGGTATAAAGTGGGAATGGGGGGTAATGGGTGCAAAATATAATTAGATAGAATGAAAAATTTGATAGTACAACAAAGTGACTATAACCAACAATAAGTTAGGGTTTACTCTAAAATAACTAGAAGAGTGGAATTGGAATGTTCCTAACACAAAGAAATGATAAATGCCTGAGGTGATAGACACCCCAATTACCCTGATTTGATTAATTCACATTGTATGCCTGTATTGAAACATCATATGTACCTTATAAAGATATACAACTAGTATGTACCCACGATAATTAAAAATTTAAAAAAATTATAATATGCTGAATAGAACACAGAGGATTTTTAGGGTAGTGAAACTACTTTGTATGATGCTATAATGGAGAATACATCTCACTATACACTGGTGCATACATTTATACATAGAATATACAACACCAAGAGTAAAACCTAATGTAAACTATGGACTCTAGGTAATTACGATGTGTCAATGCAGGTTCATCAATTGTAACAAATATACCTCTCTGGCAGGTATGTTGGTAACAGGGGAGGCTCTGCATATGTTACAGCAGGAGGTATATAGGAAATCTCTGTATCTTCCTCTCAATTTTGCTGTGAATTTAAAACTCTTGTAAAATTATTTTGTTAAAAATTATGATATATATTATATACAAAACAACACACCCTTATATGATCACGGGATTCTACTGCATTCAGACACCTCACTAGCCTTAACCATCCAGAGTAAATAACTAGGAACCATCTTGCCTTGTCATTGGTTTGGGGTTTGGACATATTAAGAGAATGATGATACTTTTTAAGTACCTTCAAGTAGATTATGTGGTCTTTGGAAGCATTCAACAAATCAGAGACCATTTCACCATCGGGGTATCTTAATCTTAGATGTTTCCATGATCAGTTCTTTCACATATAAAGGAGAAATGTCCTGACTCTTGGTATTTTACAAGATTTAACTAGTGAATATTCAAAAATATATTTAGACTCACATTAGAATGAGCCAACCTTATATACTGGCAGGGACAGAAGGTAACTGTGCCCTTCTTTCAGGAATAGTTCAAAAGGCAGAGATCTAATGCTTCTCTAATGTGTGACTAATTTATTTGAACTAGTTAATGTATTATTCTTGCTCTTTCCAAACATCTCAGGAGATATTTGGGTGTCAAACAACTGGAAAAATTCTAGAAATTCTCAGCTCCCCAATTCTCTATCTCTAACAACAATGTAAACATTTATGAGTCCATGATGACATCTGATTCAATAAGAACCATAACTGTTTCCCTCACCTCCTCAGAAACTAAACTACATATTTTCAAGACCTTCACCCCAATACAGCAAAGGCAAAAAAAGGCCTTAGAATCTAAGGGAGACTGAAGAGAAACGACAACTAAATGCTGTGCTTAATCCCTGATTGGATCCTCTAATGGAAAAAAGGAAAAAAAGTTAATGGCCTCTATTGTAACAACTGGGGAAAATTGAATATAGATTGCTTATCAGATAATCGTGTTGTATCAATTTTAAATGTCCTGGGTGTGATAATTGTATTGTGGTCATAAGGAAAGTGTTCTTGCTCTTAGAGAGATTATAAAGTATTAATAGATGAAGTGTCATAACCTACACAACCAACTTTCAAATGGTTCAAAAAATGTAAATATGGTTTGGTAGATGATAGGTAGACACATAGGTGATGGATACGAAACAAAGGTGGCAAAATGTTAACAGCTGGAGATTCAAGGTGAAGGAATGACATATGGTTGTTCCTAACACTTTTCTTGGAAATATCTCTGTAGGCTTAAACTTTTTAAAATGAAAAGTTAGAGGGAAAATTGAAAATAACTCAGGGCAGGGGAGGCAGTGTGTGGAATAGAAACAAAGTATATTGAAATGACTGATTATGCCGGCTGAGGGTTTCATGGGCAGTTTATCAAATCTGTGTTTTCTATTGTTTGCATTTTTAGGAGTTTCTATGATAAAAAAAAGTACCTCGTTTTTATTTATTTTTTTAATAGAGGGAATAATAATAATAGAGGGAAGAGGGAATATTCCCTCTTTAACCCATCTCTTAATTTTCTCCCATGCTCTGTTTGGATCAAAGCCTCTGCCACTTTAAATAGTCAGAAAATAGTCCCATTTTCCTGGCCGAGCAGTAGACTCTAGAATGAGATGAGACTTGTGTTGGCAGCAACTAAATTATTGGCCTGGTAATCCCTTATTTTCTTCTCTTACTAATGTCTACCAAAAAATAAAAAACAGTATTCACAGGACATTGGCCTAATTTGATGCTAGACCCACGAAGAAAAGGATAGACATGAGAATAGCATAATTTAACAGAAAACCTCTGTGGAAGCAACCCAGGTGCCCATCTGCGGAGTAATGGATAAACAAAATGTGGTATATATTAATACGTACAATGAAATATTATCCAGCCTTTAAAAAGAAGGAAATTCTGACAGGTGCTACAACATGGATGAAACTTGAGGACATTATACTCAGTGAAATAAACTAATCACACAAAGATAATTACTGTATATATGATTCCACTCATATGAGATACTAGAGTAGTCAAATTCATTGAGACAAGAGAGTAGATGGGTAGTTGCCATGGGCTATGGAATGGGGCTATGGGATAGTTTCAGTTTGGGATGATGAAAAATGTTCTGGAAATGGATAGTGGTAGTGGTTGCCCAACAATATGAATGTACTTAATGCTACTAAACTGTAAACCTAAAATTGATTAAAATTGTACATTTTATGTGGTATATATATATTTCACAATAAAAAGAAAGGGAAAGAAAGAAAGGAAGGAAGGAAGGGAGGGAGGAAGAGCGAGAGAGAAAGAAAGGAAGAAAAGGAAGAAAAGAAAGAAAGAAAGAAAGAAAGAAAGAAAGAAAGAAAGAAAGAAAGAAAGAAGCCTTTGTCCTTACAGATCTTTGACGTGTTGAAGCATCCTTGCTTCAGTACTTGCAATGTCCAAGGGTAAAAATGTTGTGTTAAGTAAAATAAGCCAGGCACAGAAAGACAAATATCACATGTTCTCACTCATTCGTGTAAACTAAAAAAAATTGGACTTGTGGAAGTAGAGAGTAGAATGATACCTAGTAAGTACTAGAGGCTGGGAAGAGTGTATGTGTGGGAGGGGGGGGTGGATAAAGAGAGGTTGTTTAATAGATACAGACATGCAGTTAGATAGAAAGAATAAGTTCTAGTGTTTGATAGCACAGTAGGTTAGCTACAGTTAACAACAATGTGTTGTATATTTCAAAGTAGCTAGAAGAGAGGACTTGAAATGTTCCCAGCGCATAGAAATGATAAATACCCAAGGTGATGTATACTCCAAATACCCTGATTTGATTATTTACAAGGTCTATGCATGAAACAAATATTACATGTAGCCCATAAATATATACAACTATTATGTATCAATAAAAAAATTGAAATAAACTAAAAGGCAGATCTATGTTTTTTGTTTAAAAAAAAAAAAAGAAAGAATCTCTATGGCCTGTATACTGTGTAAATTGCAGCTGCTGGTAGGAATTCTTACGTTAAAGGGGCCCAAACCTGGGTGGCGTGAGGACGCCAGCCTCCAGACAAGGGAAGGCCTTTTGAGCAGCGGCTGCCCTGTGGGGAGCCCCTGCTGTGTGGCCCCAGGACATCCTAGTTCACCAGGGGTTGACTCGGAGAGAGGAGAGAGGGGAAGATTTCCTGGTAGTGCTTCTTGTAATACCTTGTTAGTGCTTGTAATCAACATGGCTAGGATGAAAGAATTCTGGCTTCAGAACAGAAACATTGTGCTTTAAATTAAATCAGCTCCCTGCTGGGAGCCACTTACTCCCCTTCTTCCCCACAGCCAGGGAAACAATTCAGAGGTTTCTCCGCATGGTTAGCAGCATGAGTGACCTTCAGTCTTTCCACTTAAAATCGATTCAAGATGATCACACTGGCTTAAATGAAAGTCTGCATCCCACCCTCACTGTCTCTCCTCCTTTTCCCCAGTATCTCTGTCTCTGTCTCTCCCAGATACCCTCATCTTTATTTCTCTTAACGTGCGTGTGCGCAGGAGGGGCTCAGCCCACCTCCAAGTGCATGGCTCTTCCACCTGGCTCAGAACTGACAGTGAGATTTTGCACCTACTCAGTCTGCTCTCTCCACTCTGCTGAACAGCAAGCCAGATGGCCATTCCCCAGTCTCCCAGCATGAGCTTGACTGACAGGAGCCTTTGATAAACCTCGGAAGAATGAAGTCATCTCCGGGTCACCGCTGCTGCCTGGCCTTTAACACCCCACACAGACCACCATTATCTGCTGAATAGGAGACAAAGGAAATTAGCCCAGCTTCCCTATCATCCCCATTATTTCCAGGCTGGTTTAAACAAGGAAGCAATGAAATGCCCTTCACTTTTCTCCAAAAGGTACAAATGTCAGCTGTTAAAAAATGCAAACAAGAGGCTTTCCTATGTTAATGGTGGGTTTCTTTGTTCGGGCTGAGAAGTGGAAAGTGCATTTTATTCACTGCCTATGAGGAAAGACTTAACAGGCTTCTAAACAACTTCCTTAACTACACATACCTCAGATCCACTGAGGAGCTGAGCGTTCTTAAGCCTTCAGGGTTTCAGCTGGAGAAAGAAAGGAGGAAGTGAGGCTTCATTTCCAACCTTTAACAGCTCCTAATCAAAGAACCAGGACAGACAAGTGGCAAGAATGTCCTACCAGTTTAACCCTAAAATTGAAAAGGAAGATAAAAGAGCTCTCTCCCCTTTCCCGAAAAAAATGTTTTCCCACAAACTAAATGTTTAAGTGCTAACAGAGCTAAAAATGAAACATGGATACCATGGGCCACTCTAAATTTGACATTCACAGAGATTGTTCTTTATTGTCTCCTGCCATGTTGCAGGAGGTAGCTGTGTGCATGCGTGTGCGTGTGTGTGTGTGTGTGTGTGTGCACGCTCTTGTTATTTGATGCTATGGGGGTAAGTACCTCAGCTTTAGCTAGAAAATGGAATTATAGCAGAAAGGCTCATTATTTGGAAGGAATTTTTTTTCACAACAATTCCATAGACTCTGAATATTAGGAATCAGAGTAAATTCTCTTTAGATGACAGCCCACAGTTTTTCTAAGAAGGCAATGCTTGCTGTTGCTATCATCCAGGCTATAATAGTTTAAAACTGTGAGTGCCACAAAGCAGCCAGAGGATTGTAACAAAAGAGCGAGCATCAGAGAAATCATAACAATGCAGATAAATTAATGACTCAATCAACGGGCATTCATTGGGCATCAGGCCCAGACATTGCACTGGGTCCTTCAAGGGATACCAATTTGAAGGCATCGTCCCCACAACGAGTTTGCAGTCTAGACAAGGAAAGAGGAGTGAGATTAGACTCCAGCCCTTAAGGACAGGTAGGACCTACATGTGTGAAAAGGTGAAAAAAGGCCCTTCCAGAAAGAAACAAAAACCTGGAGAAAAAAGAGAACTAAGTTTGAGGGGTTTCATTGGAATGAGAAATATTATATGAATGGGGTCAAAAGAAGGTAAGAATCAAATTGTTGAGGGTTTGGATTGTCTGGATGAGAAATTTATACTTCTATCCTGCATTAGTCTGCTCTGGCTACCATAACAAAATACCATGGATGGCTAGGTGGCTTAAACAACCAAAATTTATTTCTCAGAGTTCTAAAGGCTAGAAGTCCAAGGTCAAGCTGTGGGCAGGTATGGTTTCTCCTGAGGCCTCTCCCCTTGGCTTACAGCCAGACATCCTCTCTCTGTGTCCTCACACTGCTTCTCCATCTATGAACATCCCTGGTCTCACTCTTTCTTCCTATAAGGACACCGGTCAAATTAAATTAGGGTCCCATCCTAATGACCTCATTTAGCCTTGATTACCTCCTTAAAGGCTGTCGCCAAATACAGTCACATTGGAGGTTAAAAGCTACAATATATAAATTTTGAGGGGGACACAATTCAGTCCTTAGGCAATGGACTACAAGGGTCTGAGGAAAGAGGGGGACCCTTGGGATGAAAAGGTGTTTTAGAAGCATAAGTGGATTAGCGAAGAGAAGGCCAAACTCAGAGACAAATTGGGGGGCTATTACAATAGGCAATAGGTAAAATGAAGAGAGCTTGAACTTGATGTTGGCAGTAAAAGAAATAGGAAGCAAAATAGAAAGTGTTAAGAGAAAATCAATAGAACTTGATGATTGATCAGATAAGGTGAGTGAGAGGGAGGAAGATGACCAGGTTATTAATTCTGAGAGACTGGGGGAATGGTTGAAACATGAAATGGTATGAGGAGGTAGTGATACCACAAGATAGAGTGGAAAGGTTATAAGCTCTGCAACTTAAGCTCAGACACATTATGTTAAAAAATCCAAGCTTTGTCATCATCTATGTGTGTGACCTTAATAATTTATTTAAGCTTCCTGAGCATCAATGTCCTCTTGTGTTAAGTAGAAGCAACTTCACTGAATGGTTTATGTTTTATGGATAAAAGGATAGCTCTTAATTCAACTACAAGATGAAATTCAAAATTACCATGGCAGATTGCAGAAGAAGCTTAAGAACAATATATAAGTTGAGCCATAGCAAGATCCTTTTAGGCAGAAGAGTACGAAAGAAATAAGACATAGAACAACTGTACAGATTGAAGAGTCACACTGAACCATGAGATAAAATGGAAGCTCCAATATAGCTTTAACTAACAAGAAAACGAGCTGGAGTTAAGGCACATTCAACAGAAATGCAGCACTTGAAAACCACAAAATCGTTCTCTGCATTAGAAGGTAGGACACATTTAAAAAGTGGGAAAAGGAATAGAAGAAATGGCTGAGGAGGGGAATCATCTCATACAATCTGATGAAAGGTTGTTTGGGGAATAGTGTTCTATTCTCCATCTCTACTGAGGGTGGGACAAGAAACAAGATGGACTCAAAGCAAAGTACAAGAAATATGAATGATCTCTGAGGAGCAAATTTTGACAACAAAGTGGTTAGCATACCCTCTGGCCTGAATTGTGAGTCCTCCAAAATTTATATGTTGAAGTTCTTAGCCAGGAGTACCTCAGAATGTGACTGTATTTGAAGATAGGGTCTTTGAAGGGGCAGTTGAGTTAAAATGAGGTCATTGGGGTGGCCCCTAACCCAGTATGACTGGTGTCCTTATAAGAAGAGGAGATGAGGACACAGACACACACAGAGGGACGACCATGCGAGGACACAGGGAGAAGATGGCCATCTACAAGCCAAGGGGAGAGGCCTCTTAAGAAACCAACTCTGATGACACCTTGATCTCAGACTCTAGCCTCCAAAACTGTAGGAAATAAATTACTGATGTTTGAGCCAAAGCAGTCTGTGGTACTTTGTTATGGCAACCCTACAGTACACATTACTAAAGACTCTTGTAACATCTCCTTGCTTTGTAATATTTGAGAACAGACTGATCAAAGTTTGGGGAGATATATTGTCATATCTTCAATTAACATTTTTATTCCTTGACTACAGCTCCCAACCTTGCTGGTTCAGAAGCTTGCCTTGCCTTGGGATACTCAATCTGACTTTTGAATAGTTTGAGTTATACTCAGCACCACAGAAGCAAATGGTCCCCCTCTGCCATGATTGGTTTTGTGGAATCATGGAACTGCAGAACACAAAGCAGCCTTAGAGAACACCATTTAAATTTATTATGTAGCTTTACTGGGCCAATTCCAGTACTTTTGTAGCAATCCTTGGGTCTCTTAGGATGCAATGCAATTTTTAAAAGTGCTGATTATTTTATTTCTTATACTTGGAACTTGGGTTCTTTGTAATTAATTATGCAAAAAGCCTAAGGAAAATTTATGGAACTAAAACATCTTGGTATTGCATAGAAATTTAAAAACTTTCTCATCAAATTCTCAACCCAAAACATGAATCTTTCTCTACAACATGTCTCCCATTGGCTAATGAAATTCCTTCAGTGGTCAGAAACTCATTGACATGGGGCTACCCCTATGATTGCATTGAGCTGGAATGTGTTTCTCTGTGCCTTTCTCTGGCTGATAGCAGTTTATAGTAGTTATTATTTTAGTCTGCCCTGCATGCCTCCCCTCACCTTGTCGGTGACCCAAGCACAGGGAGGCAAAGTCCCTTCCAAGTATTTTTCAGGCTTAGCTGACAGTAAAGAGTCTCCTTTTCTCCCTGGTTGCTAAGCTTAATGATGAAAGTCCAGTGAAACATGCAGCAGCAAGAGAATATGAAGCCTGTTCCAAAAATAAGGACCAGAGTGAGAGAGAGAGAGAGAGAGAGAGAGAAGAAGAAAGAGAGTGAGAGAGGAAGAGAGAGAGAACTTGGTTCTAGTTCCTTCTATGGTCAGCCCTTCCTCTGACTTTCCCACAATTGGGTTACATGAGCCAATAGGCTCCTCTTGTTTGCTTAACATATTTCAAGTCACATTGCTGTCTCACACAAATATGAGACTTGATTGACGAATAAGTATAATTCATAATCTTCAAAACAGCTCTTAAAATGATGGAAGCCATCATTAGAAAGATCATATTTTTATTGCCAAACTGGGGCACTTTTGAAAGCAAAATATAACACAATTTGTGATTATGCTGGGCAACAGCCATAAAGGTAGATTATTCCAGCTAACTTATTGTTAGCCTTCCTACCTCTATCACGTCCAGCCCACACATCCCTGATTTCTCCACACTTTCTTACAAATCATGGTTACCAATCCCCTCACCTCCCTGATTAATATGCTTTGGATACTTGGCAATTTACCAATGTCTCTCTTAGAATGTGGTAGTTAGAATTAGATCAATACTCAAGATGTGGTTGATCACAGCAGCATATTACTTGGTTTGGAGAATATATTCCTGTGGACTCCACTGATAAAGCCTCAGATTGCATCTGTCTCTTGCTCTTGCTCTTTAATAGCTCTTTACATTGTGGCTGGTACCTGGTTGGTGCTTAAAGACCAGTGAATATGTGGCTCGTTTTGAGCTAGAAGTCAATTATAATCCAGTTAACTTTTGAGAATGGGATCTCACATTTCTTTGTCTTAAATATTATCTTGTTAGCATCAGTTTGCTATAGTAGTTTATAACTCACAATATCATTTTTCTCCCAACTTCTGCTTTTCAGCAAATTTAATAAGCATATCATCTATATATTATTATTAATGTTGATATTAGCTAACACTTACTGCTTCTTAAATGCCAGTCCTAATTCTAAGCATTTTAGTTCATTTAATATTCATAATAAAATTATGAGATGGATATTCTGATTATTCTCATTTTACAGATGAAGAAATTGAGATACAGAAAAGGTTAAGTAGCTTGCCTAAGGTCACAAAGATAAGTGACAGAGTCAGATTTCTAAACTAGACACTCTGGATGCAGAACTGACTTACCAAACTCATCAATTACTAAGGCTTAGAACAGGACAAGACCAAGGAGCGAGACCATGGCATCCCACCACGAGCACACGGCATTCAACAAGTATGTTTTGTTCCATCATTTACTACTATACCTAACTGTATGATAATAAGCATATAAAAAAGGCAATGTCATATGTCTTGCTGAAGCCAAGGTACACTCTTCTAGTTTAAATGTTTTAAATGCTTGCAAATCATCATTTTGTCAAACCAATCTAGAATTCTCTCTACCAATGTCAAACGAATAGTTTTTGTATTATGTATTCCCTCTTTCTTCTTTCTCTCTCTCTGTTTCTTTCTTTATCTCTGTTCCTTTCTTTCTTCCCTCCCTCCCTCCTTTCCTTTCTTCCTCACTTCCTTCTTTCCCTTGTTCCTCCCTTTCTGAAGAGTTTCATTTGCATTTGTCGGATTCTAGCCTCCTCTCCCCTACTTCATGATTTCTTAAAGATCATAGCACTTGCCCTAGAAGGACTCTTAATCCAAGGTCTAATTTCTTTGGCCAATAATTGAATTTATTTACAGATGCTAGATAATCTGTAACTTTCTCACATAAGAAATTATAGCTAATTAGCAAAATACACAAACTTTTATCATTTGTACAACAGAAACTTGCCAGACCAACCAATAGCTTGAACTAAATTTGAAAACTAATATTCTCTTTTTGTGAACACAATTTCACTTTGACAAATACGAAACTCAAGCTAGCCATTGTAAGAACAAATATGAAATGCAAGGCAATGATACCAACCAACCACTCTCACTGGCACATGGAAAATATGCAGTGATTACTAAGTTTTTGGTTTCAAGGATAACAAGACAATTATTTCAACAACTCCAAATTTAAATCTAAGAAGTGAGAAATGAAATGTACCAAAATTTGAGAACTATCGGATGCTACGATTATCCTAGATACAAGTCCTTTGGTGGCAGAGAAATGCAAGGTCATATATGAAATAGTAGCTATGGAAATGAGTCTGACTACACAAACACAGGGCCTAAAATTAATGTGGACAATTCTGAAGGAGTTAAAGAAAGTCCTGGTATAAATAAATATAAAAACATTACTCCTGACCCGCTTGGCTATCGGATGCCCAACAGCCTGCCGCCGGAAAGGGCAGAGCCAACAACAAATATTGCCAGGTAAGAGATGAGTTTTTTTCACCTCTCTGCAAGGCTGAATATAAGGAATTTAATCTGTCTGCTTGGCTCTTACACAATGCTAGGTAACCTTAGAATAAAGAGGGCTTTGAGGGAGAAAGCCAGACTTCCCAAACACATTGCTGCAATCACTTCCTCCTCTTGTCAGGTACCTGCAGACACAGCGGCTGACTTGTCCCAGACTGCTCATTGCTATCACTCAGATCCCTAAGGCTCTGTCTCCCACAGAGAAGGACGGGAGATACAAGGCTCCAACTGCTCTCACTGCGAAAACGCCACAGTGAAATTCCATCAGACAGAAGCCAGCTCTCTGCTGAGTGAATTGGGTCTTTTATCAGTCAGATTTGTATATGTTACAGAAAGAGCCAAAGAAGGGAGTTACTGTGCACTTCGTATATTTTTAGTTCCCTAGGATTAGTTGCTATTGGACTGAATGTGAGGGGAAGACAAGAAAAAAAGCAACTTCAGTATTCTGTGCATGTTGATGGCTTTTTGAGGTCTCCAAGTTTTGCTGGACTTGCCTGTTTGCTTTTCTAATATACCATGGTGTACTCTGTAGCACCAAGGACACGTAATCGATTTCATGTTTCAAATTCCACCTTTATTTCATTTGTTTTTCAAATTATTTACTGATGAGGGCCACTGTGTGTGCATATGTGTGTGTGCGTGTGTGTGTGTGAATACACGCATGCACACAAACATTTATTCATATGATTTTAGCTTTGAGACTGACTCATTCTACCTCCCAAAAGTAGCACAATAAAAATATTTCAGTTGGCAAAATCATCTGGGAAACCTTTGCAATCCTCTTACTTTCTTCATGGACTTTAGTTATTGCAGAAGCAATTCCCTGTGGTAAAATAAAAACAAAAGTAAGAGCAGACAAGTAAGATATGTCAGTGTAGAGATAGCATTGATACCCCTAGATTTATGATAAAAGAACTTGGCATTGTTCACTTGGTCTCTTGAAGAATTTTGTGAATAGAAACAATCCTTTTACCATTCTATTCATTGTCACAGTGTTTTGGTCACTCTGACTACTTCCCCTTTAACTTCTTTTCAATCAACCGATGTTTCAATTATTCAACAAATATTTATTGAGCATTTATTATGTGGCAGGCATGTACTTGGTGCTCAACAGGGATAGTAGAGTGAATAAGACAGTCATGGTCCCTGCCCTTTTAAACCTAGAGGATATTCCTTTAAATGATGATACAAGGATCATTCCCATACAATTCCTCAAATTAAGTTACAGACACTCTATATAGGGATCAATGCAGGAAGGATGCTACATCTCTGGGAACAGGAGAGGAGATAAAGAAATGAAAAGTAACCAAAGAAAATAATCTGTTCAGCAAGGTTTGTAGACGGACTGTCTATATTGCCCTCAAAGGCTGTGAGTAGAAGAGGAAGTCCTTGATTTCTTCTTCTTTTATCCCTAACAAATGAGTCTGATTCCAAACTTCAGGCTGTCTTCCATCTCCTCCTAAGCCATTTTGTATGCTCTCTTCTAGTTTTTTTATTGAAGCTACTGAACCAATACACTTCACCAGGCCCTACTTCTTGGGGGTACATTTTGAGTGTTGTGAGGTAAACACCACCCATCTCTTTAGACTGCGGTGGTGTCATGGGTGTTCAACTTGTGCACTTGGCTCAGAAAGGCCCCAGGCTTGGTTTACAGCTCTGCTGTTGCTGTCCTGAAATTCTCTGAAATACTTGATACTTTGTGGACAAAGGGACTCCATGTTGTATTCACTAAGACGTGAAACTTATGTAAGCAGTCCCATCCTTACCATTAGTGGGCAACTGGAAGAAAGATTTCAACAAGGGGGATGGAGACACTGTGCTTGGGTGCTAATTCTAAGCTCTTACCTACCACATAGATTTAATAGATACCCAAGGTTTGGAGATTACAGCACTGGATAGTTAATCATAAATAAGAAACAATTCATTAAGCAATTACTTTCTAAATATTTATTCAACAAAAATTTACTAAGCAAAGATCTTACAGATGGACCAAATGAAGCTTAAAAGTTTCACTGGCCAATCACATTTGAGCTTTTTGGCACCCATTATGTTAAAAGAGAAATAGAAAAAAGCCCTATTATTCAATTACATCTAACATTTCTTATATAGAACGCAATATATTGAATATGGAGCTTGAAATCAGAAGACCTGGGTTCAAATGTGGGGTTTTGTCTTACTACTTCTATGATCTCATGTGAGCAACTTATGCATTTTAGGTTTTTTTTAACTTTTTTAAAATTTTTTCTATCTACAAAACAGGGAGAATAACACTATGTTCCTGTGGTTGTTGAAAGGATTAAATTAAATAGTGTAGGTTAATGTGCCTATCAGAGTCTGTGCCAAATGGTAAACACTCAATAAATCATTGTGTTAGCTTAATATAATTATAGGTCTTTACTTAGAGATAGAAATAGAATTCCTCTGTGTGAATCCATCGAGAAAAAAGTAATGAGCTATTATTAATTATTAGAGTTTAAAAAGATTGTAATTTCTCAAAAAAAGAGATTATCATTGTACTTACTTTTATCTCTCCTTTTTTCATCATCTCAACACTAGCCAATATTACTACTATTAACACAAGAATTCTTTTCATTAATAGCATTTATACTCTATACACTTCCAGGGACATGAGTCTTTAATAAATGTCACTCAGATTCCAGGAATTTTGTTTCTGTGGTATGTGTATGTGCACATCCATGCACAATTAATCAGAGTTTTCAAAGTAGAATCAAGTTAACTCACCACTAGTAGTCCCCAAAGTTACTGCTGTTGTTTTTTCTAGAACTTAACCAGTCAAGAATTTGGGGTTTCATCTAGAGCTCTAAGTCTGTGCAGATCATTCCTATCTTAGAAAACAAATGGTCATTGTTTGATTTAACCAGTGCTCTTTTAGTCAACCAGAAAGCAGATTTTGTACTTTTTTTATTTAAAAAGCAAAATTCACATCAATTAAATTGGATTTGGTATAATTCTAAGAGGAAACACTATCATTATATTCAATTCCCTAGTTATCTTCCTCTTAGTTTTGAAAAGTATACATGAGGATATCACTGTCTGGGTGAGTAACAGAAAATAAGATCCCTGTAAAATATTAAAGATGAATCCAAGTTCATGGAGAGCACTAATGACAGTCTCAGAGGAAAGGGCAGTTTAGACATCTCCAAAGTAATAGTAATGGTCAAGAGCGTCTATTCAATGCTGCCAAGGGCACATTTGATTGTAACCATATACCATGGTAACTGTTCGAGAAGTAAATTCCATAAATTGTGAAAGTTCTTTAACCACTTCGGTATGAGCGTCGACTATAGTCGACAGCCACAGATGAACACACACAGCCGAGCATCGACTTTAGTGGACAGCCAAAAGCTTTTACTTTTACAGCTTTTATCTCTGCAGTTGCAGTGTGTGCGTTCAGCTAATACGTTACTACGAATCTGTGACCTTTTAACAAGTCCTTAGTAGGAGTTATTATAGTTATTTTCCTAAAGCTGCCTGTAAAGTAAAACAAGCTTTCAATGCTTTAAAGCTTTCCTCATCACACAAGAGCAAAACGGATCCGTCGTCAATGCACAGCACAAACTACCGTGCGGACTGTGAGTGCCGGCTGTGGGCAAGGTTTCGCGGCCGGTGAGCGCGGTACCGAAGTGGTTAGATGTTTACTGTAAAATATTTGGAAGTGTTTTGTTAAAACATTTATTGAGTGTTAACTATTTGGCTAAATACTTCATATGTGTAACACAAAATAAGCCAATGAGCTAGCTCCATTTTATAGAAGGTGAAATTGAGGTTTAGAGAATTAGAGAAACTTGCTGCAGATTATATTTGGAGCCGGAGGAACCAGGACTAAAACTCAAGTATGTCAAACACCAAAGGCGGGGTCTTACCCAGAGTGTCACTCTGCCTACTGTCTTGCCCTTTACCCTCTGGCTCTATACCTCCTTCCATTTTCTCATCTGCAACTGAGCCTGTAGATATGTGAGCTCACCTGCAGGCTTACCATGGGAGAGAAGAATACCTGGACAGAAACCAGTTACGTAAATGTTAGATTCACAAGTTTGATGTTCAGATCAGATGTTTCTGAAAGATCCTGACCTTGGAACTATCCTCACACAGTAGCGTATCACAAAAAACACACGCCTGCAAATGCAAATTCTGCCTCTTACTAATTCTCTTTTTAGAAATAAGGATGGGTTTTACTTTAGATAGTAAATACTTGCAGGATACAAAAATCTTTTAAACATGTAGCATAATTTTGCTGTTTAAACTAATGAATAATTTTGGGGTAAAAATAATAATTGTCATGGTACTAGCCTTTAAAACTAAATCTCAATTTTCCACATTCTATAATTCTAAATAAACCACTGGTAGTAGGACTAGCAAACATTCTCATACTCAATTTCATTCGATGCAAGTGTTGCACACGTGAGGGAGTCTTGGTTTGTAAGTTGATGTTGGCCAAGTTAAACCCTCCGTTGCTACCTGAACATGTGAAAGTTTTTAAACCTGCTAACGTGGAGTTTGCACCTGACAGAAGGGAAAAACATTTTAACAATCCTTGTTGCATCTGTCGAGGGAAAATGAAATGAAGTTTGCAGAGATATTTACTTTTTAACGGAGCCAGTGAGAAAGCTATGGAAAGATACACATAGAAAATAAAAAAGAGAATTCACTTAGATTATGCTTTTCTTTCTCAGTTCTTATTTTTCTGACTCCCACCTACTTTTCTCTGTAGTTTTCTGCCCAGGTCGAAAGTTATAAAATCCTTTTATATCTCTACATGCCAATTTCCACAGCCTCTACTTCTTGCTAGCAAGTAAGAAAAGGTCAAGCCAGAAGACTGTGGAACACATGGTGGTTACTATTCCATGCACACCAGAAAATCCCAAGAAAACACTCAGAGCTCTATTCGAATGGCTACTTTTAAATGCACCATACTAGAAGACAGAAAGGGGTCCTATCTTATGGTTTCTTAAACTGGGCATCTTTGGATCAAAATAACTTTGCAACCCTTTTACTAGCTAATCATCTCCTGCCCTCTTGCAAAAAATATACAAAATTAGTTTTCTGGATTCAACATATAGGTCACTTAAGCCAAGCTTCTGTTCAAATGTCACCACTTCAGAGTGGTCTTCGTGAAACACGCTGTCTAAATTGTCACCCGATACACCCATCACCTTCTACCTCATTTTCTCCTGCTTTATTTTCCTTACGAGCAGTGATCACTGTCTGGCACTTTACATATTCTGTTCATTTAGTTATTGTTTTTCTCCCCTTTTGAGATGTATGCACCATGAGAATAGATGTATTTAATTGACCACTGTACCCCAAATGCCTAGAACAGTACTTCACGCCTGATAGGGACTCAATAAATATTTGTTGAATTAATTAAATACCTGTGAAAACAAGCTGAACCATATGGAGCTGGCAGCGGTACACTGACACGCTATTTTCTGATGTCATTTGTTCTCACCTAATTCCGCCTGAAGGAAACCTTTTCAGGGAGGCAATCTTTAGTCCAAGTTTCTTCCACCTCTTTCTTCTGTTCCCTATGTAGTCAGCCCAGAGGATATTTGAGTTCAATTTGCAGAGAAATGCCATATTAGAAATGATAATGTCCCTGCAACTTAAAAGGGCTGAGCATGTTTTGAAAGTGTTTTATGAACTGGAAACCTTTCTATGAGGTATTCCACTGCAGCCCCATAAAACCTTACACCCTGCTGGAATTTCATCCTGTTAAATTTGGCAGTGTTTCCTTCCTCAAGTAATGAGTTCAATTCATGTTTTCATTTAAGTTCATACCCAGATACAAATCGGTGTCACTGCCGTAGGCAACAATTCACAGAATTCCCAGGCAATGGGAATGAGGGATGGTGGGTTTAGAAGAACGAATGCCAAATTCTCCTTTTCACAGGGGGCCGTGAAGCATTTACTGTCATAAGCCGGCCTCGGTGCCAGGTCCCATGGAGACAGTTGGCTAAGTGGGCTTCCGGCTTCTATCTCAACACAAGCTCGTCTTCTAATGCCTGTCTGGATTTCCTGTGGTAATCCCTCTTTGTGTCCCTCTGAGAAAGAAACAATAATCACTTATATTTTTTTTCTTCCAAGAGGAGAGTTCAAGAGCGTAAGTGGTTTTAGTTAGGGATTCAATAAACACTTTGGCAGGCATGAGGAAAGCTGTGTAGAAAAGACTCGGTGGTTCTTCCAGTCCTAGTATAAGGCGGGTATTTTCACATGAGGAAAATGGGGCATGGTCAATACTAGGAGGACTACCTCTCGGGTAACTAAAATCAATGGCTATTTTAAACAGTGGCATTATCAAATGAATGATACTCATTGCAACAAAGACGGTGAAAAAGCCAACAAGAGCATCGGTGTGTGGAAGTTCTTGGCCTGTGGGGAATCTCTCCTGATTTGCATTGACTCTGTGGGACTTTCTGTGGGTGAACACCTGAACACCTGGAGACTCTTTGGGCAGGCACTGCTGAGTGTCAGGACAATGCTACCACATTAAGTCTTCCTTTAGAGGACAGCAGTCAGCTCCTCCCTCTGCAAGCCAAGTTCGCAGACTTCAAAGAGATCACACCCACACCAGTTTGGAGGAGAAAAGACAATTAAGCACAAGATTTGAAAATAAAAGGAGGAAGGTAAAGGATAATAAAAAATAATACATTTGTAAAAATAAAGCATTTGTCTTCTTCACATTGAAGAGAGCCAGCTAATTTACACACACACATATTCATATTTTACTAGCCTTTTTGCCCAGTTGTAAATTTATGACTCTGAGTTTCCCTAATTGGAGGATTGAGCTATAGTACTAAGAACCCCATCTTAGTACTGATGGTCTCACTGCTTTTCTTGAGGTGATGTTTAACAGACCCCTCTGAGAAGTCTGATTCAGTAGATGGATAGCTATGCTGAGCTGGGGGACATCTTTTCTCTGTGTACAAATTTGGACAATATTTAGATGGCTAGTAATAACTTCTAAGACCTGCTCCATTAAAAAATAGGGTTATTCTTCTACTCTCCGTTTAGAGGATTCTTCTAAACCCTAATTTGGCTCTATTACTTAGAGATCAGTATGCCACAATTGGGCACAAAATTGCATGTTTTCTAAATTATCCCATAACAATCTGAAATATACATGTATGTATTCCTTTATTACGATAGCTTTTATACCAGTGTGGATTCATTAATCAATTAATGTGTTCATTCAACAATTATTTATTGAGTACCTACTAATTCCAGACATTGCACTAGAAGCTGCACACTGTAAGAAAGAATAATTAATACAAATTCTTTGGCGTGTACCAAAACTATAGGGCTAATATGGAAAATAATCAGGCATTAATGTAAACTAGACAAATGGGGGAGAAATTTTATATAAAAGCTATTTCAGACCCTAAGGCATGGGGTTTAAGGCATATTCTCTACATTACAAAAAGATTCTATTTTGTTTGTTCAAAGAATTCTTGGCATTTGAGATGGTTGTATTTTAAGTTGTCTTATCTCAACCCAACATTCAGGAAGTGGCCTCAGTTTTAAAAATTGTGTTTAATCCAAAGCTTTGATCTGGTGTGACATCAGTGTGCCTGTCGGAAGGAACTGTTCTAAGTCCAAGAAAGAAAGCTATTGTCTCCATTATCTGTGTCACACCTACAGATGATCTGGATTTTGCCTTGGGGTGTTGAAAGGTAGACGTTCACAACCTGGGGCTTCAGTTTTGAAGGATGAGTTCAGATAGCTTAAAAAATGGAAAAATAATTAATCATTGTATGAAGAGCTACTACAGAAACCAAAATGTTCTTCTGGAACCAATGGGAAGCAGGGCCAACCAGACTGTTTAAGATATGCAGTCAGTGATTTCCTGAAAGAAGATGAGAGAGGAGAGGGAAGGTTAGGACGGAACCAGCAAGAACTGTGAGGGGGACCGTTGGGAGGGGGGAGGATGGCCTGGTGCCAAGTTGTCAGTGGAGAAGGAGGGTGACGCTCTTACAGAGGTAGAAGAGGT
The DNA here is from genome assembly GCA_008086735.1 of Cheirogaleus medius. NCBI lineage: Eukaryota > Metazoa > Chordata > Mammalia > Primates > Cheirogaleidae > Cheirogaleus > Cheirogaleus medius. The sequence continues at coordinate 10,491,334 of VBSM01000413.1, forward strand.
CAATAAATCACCACCCTTATCTTGCAAACAGAGCCTGTGACTTCAAAAATTAGCTCATTTATTCTGCACAATTAAATTTATTGAAGTGTGACAGAAAAAGTTTAGCAAGCAGTGAAGCAGAAAGCCAGCAACAGCCGAGGCGAGCATCTGAGTGAATGACACAATTAGTTGATTTTCATTTTATTTATCAATATAATTATTGAATTGTATTTATCCTTTTTCACAGATTTCTACAATTATTACCACTGGAGCCTCCAGGGAAAGAATTAGTTCAAATTTTCAGTCTAAGTTAATGTGATTATAGAGCTGCTAATAAAAGGAAAGTTCTTTAAAGTGCTACACAATCTTGTATTCAATGTCACTTCCATCGCAGGGTTTAGAAATCCAGTCCCTTTTCATGCGAACGTGGCAAATTGAATTTAAATTTGTAAATGTGTCCAATTCCCCAGGTGGGAACTGAGCTGGGGACAGCCAGTGCCCTCCTTTCGGGGACTTTAAAGCAGCTACAGATGTGTCTTGTATTTAAAATTGGAGATTAGAACATTTTGTTGGGGGAATAAGATTGATAAGATGAAAATAAACCCTCAAATATCACCTCATGTTTATGAGCTTGGAAAAGAAAGAAGGGTACAGGTGATGGGACTGTTTGGTCTTTTGTTTTAACTTAGCTTTATCAGTACCTGGCGTTCCACTGTGTCTCTGTGAAAGTACGTCAAAAAGATAGAACAAACAAAAGTTGGTAAGGCAGTATGCACGTTCCAGAGCAGAGATGGAGAGCCACCTGCTACACTATTTCTGGGAACCTAGTTAATCCCCCAGAAGCAAAAGTGTATGAATACACCAGCTGTCTGGGTCTGAACTGTCTTCTCCCAGTGAATCAAAAGACTACAGGTGTCAAAGTACACCCTTCCTGCATTGTAGCAGGGAATGGCCTTGAAAGAAAAAAAAAAAAGGGATTTTCTTCCTCTTTAAAACATCCCCCACTCTTTTGGGGACCTGCAGCCTGGCCTGCATCCCTGAGGCAGGTTAAGTCTTTGTTAAAACTCCCAGTGGCACCAGCCCGGCAGGTGGGCAGCTGGCTGGATTTCATGGGCTTTGTCTTTCACAGAGATAGGACAATTAGAATACTTAGCCACAGTAATTGCTTGAAGCTGAGAATCCTCCCTTTGAAAGCTCTGTATTTCTGCCTATGTTCAGGACATTTGGATTTTGAGATGAGAAGGTCTACCATTTTTCCTCCTTTGCAAAATAAAATCTCTTTCCTCATCCCCCAAAACCTTGTCCTCATTCTCCTTGTTTGGCCAGCCTGGTCCAAAAAATAACCCATTTCCTAGAGGAACTCAATCTCATTCATCTCTTAGCTAAATGTTTGTTTTCTTGGTATCTGAGATATGCTTAGTTTCTCTGTTAAGGTAGAGTGATTGCAACTCAAGTTTAACTTTTTATAGACTCAAGAAAGTACATAAGTTCCAAAGAAATCTGTTAAAGCAATGATTTTCAAGCTTAGAATCTATAAAGATGATGGGGAGTGTGATAAAATGAAGATTCTCAGGTTCTACCGCCAGGAAAGAAATCTGGCTGTGGCTTTGGAATGAACTTCAAAAAATATTTGAAGTGCTAGAATAAATAATGAATTTGAATAGTGGCAGCTCTTCCAAAGATAAGCAGCACTGCAATCCATAAAACTTGGGGAACTGCTGACTCACACTTGAAAATGAGAACACTAAATTCTGAACCTAATATGGGCACCTAACACGCAGGCTAAAACAGGGTTTATCCCTGCCACATATTCCTGTATGATCATTTATCTAGTTATTACTAATGTTTGATAGTACTCATAGAAAGAACTAACATTTATTGAGTCTTCATGATGACCTAAAATAATTCTTTATTCCTCTTTTTCTTCAACTCTCCCATTTAATCTATAAGCAAGACCTGTGTGTTCTGCAGCCCAAATAAGTCTCAAATCCACCTACTTTTGACAACCACTAGTTTAAGTCTATTATTTCTCACTCTGGAAACTCCATTGTGGCTAGAGCAGAGTAGGTAAGAAAGAACTAGATGTTCACATTAGAGAGCTAGCCAATGGGGAGATCATGTAGGGGCTCGTAGGCCCTCAACTTTGAATTCTATTCTGAATGTGATGGGAAACCACTAGAATATTGAGTTGTCATGAGTATCAAGATCTGATTCATCCTTTTAAAAGGCTCATTCTGACAGCTAAATGGAGTAGAGGCTGTTAAAAGTATGTGAAAATGAATCCAATATGAAATTAAATTCTAAAGTCACAGGACAAGGGTTTGGGCAGATGCCCTAGTCCATTGCTAGTTTCCAAATAAACAGACCTCCAATGGGAATGGAGAAGGTCTCTCCTTTTATGACGTATTCCTTTGTAATTTATGAACTATCTTTATGGCACTGTATCTCAATTTTATGGGCATATGCTTTGGATTATATTTCAAATGGTCACAAAGATTTAGCTATCATTTTTTCTCCTTGTCTTTTTTGAGAGAGACTAGCAATGAACTGCATGGTTAGATAAGATGAAGAAAACACATAATTTGTGGGAAGATATTGAGCTATCTCCACATAGAATATAAACATCTATCATTCATAAACTTCTATCATCCTGGGCTACCAAGGCAGAAATTTTTATCAGTGTCAAGCTATCCACCTTCCAACCTACCTATTGTTTTTAAATAGAGGGTTGGAGGGTTGGTGTGGGGAGGAGTATAAAATATTCATGGGTTATTGGACAAAGGCCTGACTCACCTCTGTGATGACTGAACTGCAACATAGGAGCACAGTGGCTAAAATTAGGCACAGGTGGAAAAATTGTACTTCACCTAAAGTGAAATAGAGAGGGCCAAATATTTCACTTCAGGTTAAAAGAGTAAAATGAGATATGGAGTTTTTAAGTTGATTTTCTAGTGCTCAAATTGTACTCATGACCTAAGTCTACATGTTAATTTACATGCATGCACAAATTTCAAACACAGCTTTCAAGCTGTACACGAACAAGTTAAATGAACCCCACCAGCTCTGTTTGAATATACATTTCCCTGAAATTTTTGTTGCTGTGGCAGACACTTTCGACCCTGAAATCATTTTTGGTTGAGTTCCCATTCACACTCTCTTAATAATACCCAACACCAAATGTACATATTGAAATTTCCAAGAAATTGCCATTTTCTTTTGAGTCGGGCTTCCCAGAAATCTCTCTCTTAATGTATATGCTGTAAATGAACCGGCTTTTGCATTTCATTAGGATAATTGCTTTTATGACACATCGCAGGCCCGGGGTTGATAACTTTCCTCAAAGGATAGATTATAACCACATATATTGAGACAAAAATATTTTTAACTTTCTCAGAATTCCATCTCTCTCTCTCTCTCACTCTCATATTCTCATCTTATCAATGCTCCCCTCCCCAAGGCCAGGCCAGGTATCCCCCAAATTCCATACTGCCAAGTGCAGTGGCTCACACCTGTAATACCAGCTACTCAGGAGGCTGAGGTGGGAAGACTGCTTGTGGCCAGGATTTCTAAACCAGCAGCATAGCAAGACCTATCTCTTTTTTTAAATTTTTTAATTTCAAAGTATTATGGGAGTATAAATATTTTTGGTTACATGTACCACTTTTATAATGCTTGAATTATGGTTATAAGTGTGCCCATCACCCAGATAGTGTTTGTTTTACCCATTAGGTTGATTATCACTCATCCCCTCCTCTCTCCTCCCCTGCTTTGTTTCCTTTAAGTTTTACTTCCCTGTAGGCACATGTGTGCTCATCAGTTATTTCCAATTTCAAAGATGTGGAAAAAAATTTTTTTTTTTTAATTAGCAGGGGCGTGGTGGCACATACCTGCTATTCAGGAGGCTGAGGCAGGATAGCATGAGCCCAGAAGTTTGAGGCTGCAATGAGCTATGATGATGCCACAACATCACTGCACTATAGCATGGGAGACAGAGTAAGACCTCATCTCTAAAAAAGAAAACAAACAAACACAAAATCCCCCAAAAACACAATGCTGTGGGATACAGGATCAGAAATGGTGAGCAGCCCAGAGGATAAAGTTAGTTCCTCATGGGGCGAAACTTGGCCAGTTGGAAATGGGAGATGAGAGATAGCTAAGCAAATAAGTTTCCTCCTCTTTCTCTGTCCATGGATTACTCTGTAGTGAGGTTTTCCTTATACACTTTCTGCAGAATCTTCATGTACAGAATTAATAGCCCTACTAAGTGACTTGCTGTGGCTTGTTATAAAGTAGTAGCTACTATGGTAATACCCTCCATTCCATCTTACCTTTTTTCCTGCGTCTTTTGCGCTCACCTTCATTATCATGGGCTTGCATCTCCAAGTGAAAAATGTTGGCACTGATTCCTTGTCTCACGATCTGCTTTCTAGAGGACCCAGGCCAAGACACAGTGTTTCCTGTAGATGTGGAAGAAGGAGGCAATTCAGCCAGCTAACATAGCCACATAGCCGCTAGGACTCTCAGCCTTGAGTGGGCACAAAATTATCTATGATTCACTTTTTAATAATACAGGCCCTTTCACCAACCCTCTGTTCAACCCAATGTAAGACCTATTGAGTTTCCAATGTCAGGATACCCACATATTTAAAAATCCCCTGCAATAATTCTGATGTACTGATGGGTTGCCTACAGTTTAGGGAACCAATACTACTCTGATCTCTGATAAAATTTGGCCTGGGAATCTAGGAAATTAGGAGATTATGATATTCTTTCCCTTCTATAACTAGTTAGCTAGATGGGCTTTAGAAGCTTAGCTTGAAATGCAAATATACCAAAGAAAACAGAATAAACCCTTAGCAGAGTAATGTATCATATCATGTAAAAAATGTAGTAAAACTTACAAAACTTAATTATTCTCATTTGTCTTTCTAACTAGAGAAACTCAAAGAAGTGGGTTGGTCAAGATCACTTACAAAGTGAATAAGAGATTGAAAATAGAACCTGCCTCACAATTTTTTCAGGCCAGTTTCTTACTCCACTCCCTCACTGTGGTGACAAGGCTTGGACAAGAAATGGTTTACCATAAAAGTTTGAGCGCAAGAAGAGAACCAGAAAAGAAGGGCAGGGAGAAGAAACATGGCAGCAAGATCAAAAGTGAGACCTCTCCAAAGCTATGCTTTCCTGACTTCATCTTTGGGTCTGGAGTTGGCTTTGGCCCCTCCTTGGTTGAGCCACTGACAGCCACACCTTGGACTTAAATTGACCTCTGCTGCACAAGCTGTAGACCCAGATAGGGTGAAAAAGACAGCAAATAATGGCAAACATTTATTTTGGTTTTGCCTATCCCACTATCTAGGAAGCGAAAAGGAAGAAATTTGGGCAAGTTTTATGTGTCGAGGTTTCTTCTTTTGTGAGCTATAGAAAGAAAGGTAAAACTTTGATCTAATACTTTTCACTAAGAACAAAATATGGTGCTAGATTTATTTACCTTCGATACTAAGATGAAATGTTTTCACATTTCATCTTGTTATTGTATTAACAAAATTTTATTAGGATATGTAGCTATTTATTTGTGGGTATTAAAAGACATGAGTTAATGACAATCTGAGGAATAATCTGATTATTAGGAAACAAAATGGAATTACTATTTATAATGATTATATGACAATTATGCCTTAAGTATTGTTCTAAGCATTTCATGTGCTTTCCACCATTTAATCACTACTACAACCTTATGAACAAGGCATTATTATTCTGATTTTATAGATGAAGGAAAAGGGTAAGTTGGGTAAGTAGCTAGTTAAGAAGTTAAAGGGTTAGTTTCAACTCCAAAGCCCATTTTCTTTCTATTATACTACAAGTACCATGGGGTTATTAGAAGTGTTAGATAAATTTTGACAACTTCAGCTACACATCAAATGATATCACCAAGTAAAATTCTTAATTTAGAAATCTGGAATAAAGATTCTTTTTTCTTTGTAGACTATATACATAGATAGTAGATTTGCGCCCTGTGTAGAAAAGAAAATGTTTTGAAAATGCATTCAGTCGTCTTGAAGTCATTTCAATCTTTTTTCCTTGGCCAACTATAACGCCGAACCATAAATGGCTATGATCCTTGTCCAGCTAAAATTAGCTTTGTTTTAGTCTTGTTATGAAAAAGCTGTTGGATGTGAATTAGGCTAAGAAAGTTGGATGCAGATCACCTAAGAATGAAATGGCATAGAAGTGAATTTTTCCTCCACCAATAAGCTGTGCAACAGATATAACACATTGACCAATGCCAAAGTACATAAATCATAGACCAGTATTGGAGTGTCGTTCTGATGCACATGCTCTGTTACTAATGAGTCCTTTTTAGGTGAAGGACTTTCTCCATCCACCCTCAGTCTTACTCTCTTCTTGACAGCATCAGTTACAATAACTATCAATTCCTGTTAGAAGTTCTCCTTCATGATATTAAAATGTTTTGGCTTTCTTCTCAGTGGACTATCCTCCGGTATACTTCCCCCAAAGAAACTTTACCAAAATATATAAAAAGCAAATTGTTTTATATACTATGTTCAAACTTACTACTATTAATATAACAATTAAAATTTATTGGGCACTTCAGTGCGTAAACAGGCATATTACATACATTTTCTTTTTCACATTGCTTAAACAATCTATGCATTAGGCTTTATGATTTCCTTCTCTCTTTCCCTTTTTCTCCCTCTACCCTTCATTCTCTTCCTCCCTTCTTCTCTTGCTCTTAACAATTTTGAAACTGAAACTCACCAATTTGAGTTATTTGCATAGGATCACATACATATGCACATGTAGGAGCCATGCCTGCTGGACTCCTCACCCTGTTCCTGCCCCTGTAACTGCATCTGCATCTGTGTGCATCGCCAGGGGCTGGCCAGCATGTGCCAGGCTGTGGTTCAAGGGAAATAGATTCCCTGGGATGTTTGGAGGGTGGTGGTGGTAGTGGTGTTAATTCTGTATTTTCTGTCCCCAAAATAACTGACATCACTTGATTTTCTTGAAAATTTGGATAAGACTAATTCAGGGCCTCACTTTTTCTCATAAAACAAAATAAAAATATAAAACAACAAAAATTTTAAACTTTATTTTTCTTGCAACCGAATTTATTAAATGGCCTAAAGGCTTGGCCTGATTTATTTTTCTCTAAAACGCTTCAGAAAGCACCTTTTTAAAAGAAGGCAGACTTTTGATAAATGTTAATTAAATATTTATTAGTAATGTTAGATTCTATTTTTGTCTTATTACATTGAATACACATGAAAGATATTTCCATGTGCCTGAGCCCATTACATATGCCCTCAGTATTCTAGAGCCTTTGGGGTACATAATTTTTTGTCACATTGCCCACATTGTACCCATTAAAGAAAAGTTAAAGGACTTTGCAGAATTTTGGAACCACTTTAGTGCTGGGGTTGCCATTCTCCTCTCCATGTTTGGCTCTCACTCCATCTGGCACCCCGGGATGAATACAGATGATGCAAGTGATCTCTTCTGTTTCCACGGGAGATAAATAGCCCTGTCGCCACAAGAATATGTTAGCTATTACAAATTTGTGGTCTCCTTGTAGACACTCTAGGCACTTCTGATATTCACCAAGAGCCCTGGGTAAGAGAAAAACTCAAAAGGAGAGAACTAGTGAAGAGTTGGGAGAACTAACAGATACTAAAGTATCACTTTATCCAATTTCAGGTCAGGCAGAATGGAGGGGGGGAAAAAAGGAAGAGAGGGAGGGAGAAGGGAAATAAGGCAGGAAGGAGGAAAGAAGAAAGGGAAGAAGGGAAGTGTGGAGGGGGGGAGAAAGAAAGAAAGAAAGAGAGAGAAAGAAAGAAAGAAAGGAGGGAGGGAGGGAGGGAAGGAAGGAGGAAGGAAGGAAAATCAGTCTTCATTACAATGATAGTAATAATTCATTATTATCTTACTAGCTTTCTAATGTATCAGTAAGATGTCCTTTATACTTTGTCCAGGTTTTCTAGTTGATCTCAGCAGAAGAGTTGGTCAGAATTTCCTAATCCACCATTATTTAAAGAAGAATTCTGATTGTTTTAAGAGAAAAACAAACAAAATGGTGTGTTTACGTTACATAGGAGCTTCATATTTGCAGCTAGGAAGGAATTTAGACATTATCATTTAATTCAGGTCTCTTGTTTTACAGTTAAGATAGCTCATTAGTCAATCAAGACTAATTGAAGTTTCTGATTCCCAATCCAGTAATTTCCCCCTTCAAATATATATATATAAAAAAGATCATTAAAAAACAAAGAAATAGACTGAACATTCTACTCACTCCTTCCCTTATCATTAATGATTATATTGGAATAAGATATTATGAAACAAATAGTGTCCTGGAAGTAGTATTGTTATAGCAAGTGTTACAGCGGGTGGTTCCGAGGACCAAGGACAAACTGAGCGGCACACGGAGAGTCTGAGAATCAAAGTTTATTCGCCGGCAGGCTCAGATGGGTCTCATCACCAAATTCTGAGCCCTGTCTACCCGATTTTTCCTACTTGTATTAAGTGGGGGTGGTCTGAAGGTGGGGTCTCAGGTGGCTAATGCCCGCCAGGTAACAGGTTAGTTGATGCGCCAGATAATAAGTTAGTGTTATGCTGATGCATGTCTTCCATGAGGGGTGGGGGTCTCAGGTGGCTGATGTACCAAGTAATAGATAGGGGTTTTCCTTATCAGTATTAGGTTTTCAGCCATGCACTTAAAACATATGAAGTGATAGATAGCTGTATCTTTTTAATGATCCCTAGGACAGATTAATTAGGTATTTGGATTTCCTATTTGAGAAGAGTCAGGAAATGCCATCTTAAATTGAATAAAACCACTATTGCTGTAGCCATTTCTAATTTTCTACTCTCTTTGGGAAAGATAAAACTGGTTTTTCTCTTCTACTAATACTTTAAACACATGAAAATATTTTTAGTCAAGCTCTCTGTCATCTATGATTTAGAAGAATTGACTTTAAATCTTTTACACTTTATACACTTTATATTCTATACTGTATTTTTATGTCAAGACATGACAAAATATGCTCTTTTCTATTTCCATCATTGATGAAATGTCTCTTTAGGGCTACCACATATGACCATACATGGTGCCAACTGAACAACTCTAGGGGTTCTCATTCTTATAGCCCTGAGACTTTACATAGACTCTCTAGACACCTCTGTGGATTATGACTCCTAGTCTTCTGTATAATTGTGGCCCTATGTCCATTCAAGTTAGTTTTAAAAAATTATTTCTAAAATAAATCTCTTATATAATCTCATTAACTTGAGTCCAGACATCCTTCTTCCAATTCACCCTACATAATTTACTAAAATGTGCATGCACAACCAGAAAGATTAGAGAGGGCCCTAGCACTCTGCATGTCCCTGCTTGAATGTGAGATTTTATACATATGTGGAGGAGGCACAAGGTTGCTCAGTAGAAAGTGGATGTTGGGGAAGAATAGTACATGACCTTAGCTTTAAATGTGTTCTCCAACCTACACACAGATCCATTAGTAAAGATAGAAACGTTACTGACTAAAAGTGTTTAAGCACAAGCTCTGACCAATCACTATCTGATGACTATATTATATAGACTCAAGGCTGACCACTAAAATACTGAGCTTAAAAATAAAAACAAAGATTTAAAAAACAACAGTGAACTGAGACATCAGTGAATGTATTCAGTGATGAGGTAGATTTCACAGAATTATTCTAAATAAGGCATGAAACAAGTAAACAAGCAATCAAACAAAAAATAGTAACAAAAACAACCACTAGGAGGGGAAATTGGAATTTATAATTTTACAATCTAGTATCCAAAATGTTCAGTTTTCATCAAAAGATTACAAAAAAATGCAAAGAAACTAGAAAGAGACTTATATAGAGATGAAGAGGCAGTTATTAGAAACCACCTTTGTGAGGGCCAGAGTTGGACTTAGAAGAAAAAACTATTATACATATATTTGCAGAATGTATTTAGGAAACAATATTTTAAGAATTAAAGCAAAGCATGCTGACAATTATCCATCAAATAGAGAATATAAATAAAGCAGTAAAAACTACTAAAAAAGAACAAAATGAAAATTATGAAATTAAATGTACATTGACTAAAATGAAAAGTTTACTGGAGGTACTAAAGAACAGATTTGAGCTAACAGGAAAAATAATCAGAAAAAGATAGAAAAATAGAAATTATCTAATCTCAAAGATAAAAAAATGAATAAAGAAAAATGAACAAAGTTTCAGAGATACATAGAAAGCCATCAAGCATAGCAACATACATAAAATGGGAGTCCCAAAAGAAGATGAAAGAGAGAAAGGGGAATAAAAATTACTGAAGAAGATTCTTTGAAATGAAAAAAAAAATGATACTAGAAAGTGATTCAAATACACATGCAAAAATAAAGATCACCAATAAAGATAATTACAGAGTAAAAAAAATATTTTTTTCTCTTAATGGCTTTAAAGCAAACATAATATATCTCTTGGAAATATCACATGCTAGAATAAATAAGTCCCAATAACTTAAAAAGGTTGAGGTGATACAAATTACATTTGCCAACTACAACAGAATTAAATTAGAAAGGAAAAATTTAAAGAAATTTGGGTAATTTGCATATAAAAATTAAACCACACACTTCTTAATAACCTACGGGTCAAAGAAGAAATAGCAAAGAAATTATAATATTTTATACTGAAAGAAAACAAAATGACATAAAATTCATGGGATACAGCAAAAGCAGTAGAAAAGAGAATTGTAGCTTTAACCTAATATTAGAACAGAAGAAATATATCAAATTAATAATTTAATCTTCAATCTTAAGAAAATAGATAAAAATCAAAATTAAATCCAAATGTAGCAGAACAAAGAAAACAATAAAGAAGGGAACAAAAATCCGTAAAATAGAAAACAGATAGCACTAAAAAAAAAATCAATACAATCCAGAGTTGATCCTTTAAAAGGTCAACAAAATTGACTAGCCAAGGGAAAAAAAAAGAGAGACTAATTACCAAAATCAGGAATGAAAGAGAAGACATCATACAGACCCTACAAACATTAAAAGATCAAAGGGAATACTATGAACAAACTTACACCAACAAATTAGATAACTAAGATGAAATGGCCAAATTCCTAGAAAGACACAAATTACAAAGACTACTTAAAGAACATATAGAAAATTGGATAACAAGTAAAATTTTACTTATAAAATTACTTGTTTTACTTATAACAAGTAAAACAATTGAAATAATAACTAAAAACCTTCTCATAAAGAAAGCACTAGGCCCAGGTAGCTTCCCTGGGGAACATTTTTAAAAGAATTAATATTGATGCTTCACAAACTGTTCAGGGGAATAGAAGAGAAGGGAAGTTCCTAACTCACACTATGAAGCCAATGTTACTCTGTTCTAAAAGCCAGTCAAGGATATTACAATAAAAGAAAACTACAGACTAATATATTTCATGTGTATTAATATAAAAACCCATATCCTAGAAAAAATTATTTGCAATTATGTATCTGACAAAGAACTTGTCTCAATATACATAAAGAGCACATATAACTCAATAAGGCAAGCAACTCAATTAAAACTGGCAAAAGATTTAAAAAGACATTTCACCAAAAAGGATATGTGAACACTAATAAGTACATAAAAAGATAATGTCATTAATCATTAGGAAAATGGAAGTAAAAATCATAAGATATCATTTCATATTCACTTGATAGTCATAATACACAATATAGACAATGACAAGGGTTAACTAGAATATGGAGAAACTGGAATATTCATACATTGCTGGTAGAAATATAAAATGGTACAGCAACCAACTTTGGAAACACTTACGCAGTTTCTTAAAAAGTTACACATAAATTTACCAAGTGACTCCACAATTCCACTCCTAGGTATCTATCCAAAAGAAGTTAAAGCACATGTCCATGTAAATATTTGCATGTGAATGTTCAGAGTAACACTTCATAATAAACAAAAAGTGGAAACAACACAAATATTCAATAACTACTTAATGGATAAGCAAAATGTGGTATATCCCTGCAATGAAATACTATTCAGTAATAAAAAGGAAAGAATTACTGATACCTGCAACAACATGGAATAATCTCCAAAACGTTATGCTAAGTGAAAAAATCTAGGCACAAAAGACTACATTTCTATGGATTCATTCATAAGAAATGTGCCCCGGCCCCCTGCCCAAAAAAGGAAATCTGTACAGACAGAAAGCAGATTAGTGGTTCCCTGGGGGTCAGGCAGGATAAGGAATTGACTGCAAACACATGCCGGTGATCTCTTTGGGTGACAAATAAGTTCTAAAATTCATTTGGTGATGATTATACAACTCTGTAAATTTACTAAAAATCACTGAGTTGTACACGTAGCATGGGTAAACCTTACGGTATATAAACTATACCTCAATAAAGCGCTGTTGTGGCCATTCTGCAGACTTAAAAGAAACACCATCTGAAATTTGGTTCAGACGATGCCACATACACACCAAGAAGGTATAGAAAGGTTTATTTTGCACATAACGAGGCCTTCTGGGGACAGCTGGTCAGGCTTTCCAAGTTGGTCTGAAAATGGCTTGAGAGCAACAAAGGATACAGGCACGGGATTTTTATTGTGGTTAGGTGGTACTGGGGCAAGGGTTCTCTTTCATGGACAGGGAATTGCATGGTTTGAGACTCCAGCAAGTACCAAAGAAGAGGGTATCTGGAGTTTAATACCAGCTTCCCCAGATGTGAGACAGAAAGGGATAAAAGAGGGGTATGACTTAAAAATTGTCAGCAGTCAAACATCAAAAAAATTGAGTCAGATTCTTTATTATAGCTGTTAAAAAATTCTTTTCCACTAGAAAATCTTTACTTATTCCTCAAGTCATCTTATATATTTCCTAAGCATATCACAATACACACTGCCTATGACACTCGTGAATCCTTATCGTCCATTCATTGTTTCCCTCACTACATGGTGAACTGCTTAAGAATGATCTTTAAGGCCCCAGTACTTTCATAATATGTGGAACATGGCACACACCATCATTGCTGAACATAGGTCACAGACAGTGTGGAGTGGATACAGGAGGAAATAAGGGAGAGAGAGAAAAAAATCAGATCCCTAAGGAAAACTCTTCCTCCAAAAGTCTGCTCCTTTTTCCTTCATTTCCTCAAGCTCTGTGATTAGGTACATCTTAGATGATTTAATTTCTTAATGTAAAGAAAATAGAAAAGTAATAGTTTAATAAAAGTGAGGTTTATATTTTCTTTCTTGCTAATGAGGCAATTTTATAGGCACCTTAATTTTTCTTGTTTGACTACTAAGTATATATAATTTCAAGATTATGTTTCAATATTCTTAATTCTTGCTCTTTTACTTAAGTTTCCTATACTCAGAAAAATATTCATACTATGATACTTGGTATACTCAGTAAACTTTTCTCCAGTCTTTTATCTCCTAATAAGTTCCAGGCCCTACAATAGCATCTTTATTCATTGCCTGGTTCACTATAAGCCCTTGTTTGCCAATGAAAGTTCTAGTTTACTATTGTTCTGAAGAATCTGTTGATAGTTCATTCTCAAAGGTGATTTAGTTTGGATATTAGCTTACACATTCATGCTAAACATTATCCATGGATAGAATTCAGGAACTTTTTAGATAAGTCTACTCCAGGTAGACTCTCCCATTTTAGATTAATCATGTGTAACTATATGCAGCTACACAATAGCATTGTAAGTATATTTAGCTTTATTAGATCTTTTGCTACATCTCTGTGTGTATACATGTGTATAGACATATCTGTATGTATGATTTGCAACATAGAGTAATTGAGAAAGCACTTATTTAAGAGTCAAAATACTTAATTTCTACTCTTAGGTATAAATCATGCCCAACTGGATAAATCATATAATCTCTTTGAGGCTCAAATTCTTTGTAAAATAGAAGTAAAAATCCTTGCTCTGTAGAAAAGCAAATAACGGGTTGGAAGGTCTTGAAAATTTTGCAATTTCACACAATTTAAAAATATTAATAAAACTATTTTGAGCTCCTGAAGAGATGACCCAGATAGATAATCATTTGGGAACACAAGAGAACCATATACAGATATTATCAAAAATCCAAGACCTTACCCATACACAGACTATAAGTGGTTTGCAAGTTCAGATGAAGGACAATGTACTTAAATGATATGATTAGGGATGGACTTTGAGATGTGTGGCTGATCCTTCTGACTCACTAACTCAACACCCACTCCAGACTCCTTTACTCTTTACCTTCTTCTGCTATGAATGCGGAAATTTTAAGTATTAATTTTTCATGCTTCTTTGCCCCTAAATTTGGCAGGCAATAACTTCATGGTCAATGAGATATAAAAGAATGTCTCTGGAGTCACCTGGGAAAACTGCTGCTAAGTTGATAAGAGGAAAGATATGGCAGGCAACACTCCCTCCCCACTCCTTTTTCTCTTGATATGACGGCCATCATGTGATGATGCCATGAGAATCCAGCACACTAAAGATAATTCTGTTGACTGCCTATCTCCAGACCTCTTGTTCTGTGTGAAAATCAATATCTTTATTGAGCCACACTTAGTTAGGTTTCTCTTTATGCAGGCTAAAGTACTTTTTGGTAATACAAGACAAGAAAGAACAGGATGAGACAAGGAATATAAGACAAATGAGAGGTGAAGGAAAACACCCATTGCACTGGCCACAGCTAGAACAAGCTGAATTTAAACAGGAAGGAGACAAAGGTGGTATAACGCATTTTGTTTCCCTGAATTTGGTACCAGTGACTGAGGGTCCTAATCTAATGCTGCTGACAGGACTCCTCACATGTGCTCACCATTCCCTACTGGCCTTGGTCATTGTTGTCCGGGAAGTATTTCTTCAGAGAATGATAAGTCGGTAGATAGCAATTACATAAAGATAAATATATGGTTCAATGTGAGAAAGTGCTTTCTAACAACTAGGACCACCCACACAACTCGTGTGACACTTGCATTTTTCTAACAATCTATCAGAGAAGCTGTGGAATGGGCTTCCTGAGTGAAAGGAAGGGTGCTTTTAACTCTGAAATCTAGGACTCTCTGATTATGAGTCCTTATTAGATGCTACCGTTGTGCAATGGCATAAGATGCAACCTCATCCCATAAGGAATTTATAACCATAAGAAACTATCTAGTGAAGAAAGACATTAACATAATTAGGAAGTTGTCCACATTGCTTTATTCAAAATTTGGGAAAAATTCACCTTATTTTGATTATGTATGCATGGATGGAAATTGGAGAGTACCAGTCATTTTCATACAGTTATTTGCCTACTTTGGGGGACATCAAGTAACTATGTAGAGCCCCAGACAGCATGGATGCCTAGTTTTCTATTGTTATCTGGCTCAGAAAACATATTATGCAAGAAAAAAGAACTTAAATGATGAGTATACTGTAGAAAATGTAACTGAGTTCTTCTCTTCAATGCTGAAGGGACCAAGGCCATCAGGGATAATTTTTTTTATATCACTTCTCCAAGTCCGAATAGCCATAGAACTCCAGACATTGATAGTACTGAGAATTCTTGGATAGTATCTGAAAATTGACTCAGAACTATTTTATATTTGGCACTTTACATGTATTATCCAAATTAATCTTCACGTTAATCATTATTTCCATTTTACAGCTGAGGAACTTGAGGCACAATAATGTTATATAATTTGACTAAGTATCAATTACTATTAAGGAACACAGTAAGATTCAAACCTAGGTCTTTTTCTGACTCTGAAACTTACACTCTTCCTAGTCTGTTTATTTGCTTTATATTGTTTACAGGTATACATTTGGTGAGTTCCACTCAACACTTTTTCCTGTTTATCTAGACATGGAGAAACTGCACTCACATGATAGCTGCTCAGTAGTGCCCCTAGGACATCATCGTGTGGGTCTAAGACAGAGCACGGTGAAATGGACAAGCATGGTAAAGTGACTTACATCAAAATGGGACAGACTAGCTATGCAGAGGGGCTATCCAAATCATGTATTTTTAAGGCTATTCCTCATGAACTCCAATTCTTTATTTTATTGAAGAAAAATTAAACAGTTAGTAGGTGACAAGGGATATTTCTAAGAGCAGATCCAGGGGAAGAACTATATCTCCTCTCTCCCTAAATCCTTTCCCCAAACCTCCCCAGTTGCTACCCAAACTGTGGAAGTTGTCTTGATTATGTACTTTAAAAGAAAAACAACACATTTAAGCATTTTAGATAGTCAGGTCCAGAGACTACATCCATTCTACAATGTGAGGAAGAAGAGTTCTTGGTTGGTTTGACACTTGTGCTACATCATATATTATAGATTATAATGATTTAAATGTACACAGGAGTATTTCTGAATATGTAAGCACATGAAATTCAAAAGGATCCCATGGGTTAATCTTTGTCTGAAGTGGAAAATTACCCAGACCAGCACACGAACACAGGCACACACAAGGAGACCACATACTTTTCCTTCGTAAACTTTTCCCGTTTATAGATTTTGCTACCAAGAAATTTCCTCTTAGGACTGGCCAATATGCCTCTTGTGGAATATAAACTTATATCTTTCTATGTTTCTGAAGATAGACAGCAGATGGGGGCTTTAGAAACAATGTTTTAGGAGGCAAGTGGGAAGGGCTGGTGTGTGTGTGGGTGGATGTGTGTGTACACATCAAAGGAGACCAGCTTGTTGTACAGAAGAGGCCACATGACTGTGGTACAAATCAGAGAGTAAAGTTCAAGCCAACATGTATATTTCTTGCAGTCCTTGTTTCCTTCTATGAGAAATGACCGAATTGGACTTGATCTCTTAACTTTATTCTTGGCTCCAAAATCCCAAAATGCTCTAAAAATAGGTGCCTTTTGAATTGTGACCAATTGTTCATTTTATATCACTATAGAGTAGGAGAAGAAGACATGATGTGTACTAAATTTAATGCTTCCAATATAGAATTATTGATCCCACTTAAATAGATCAGTAACAGGCTTCATGACAGCCTATACAATCATATGGTCAATCACGCTAAAGCAGAGGGAAGATGACACCACTTTCAACATTCTTTTTTTTATTTTTATTTTAATAAACTAGCCTCTACCTGCCTTCACTCTTCACCAGTAAGGAAGGGACATTCCACAGAGGTGTTACTAGGAAACCAAGTAGCCCACACAGCATATTGGAGCACATGCATCAGCAGACACTGTGTCTTCTTCACTAAAACAACTCACCTTTCTTCAATGAATGCTACAAACTTTTGGCCCTCAACTCTGCTATGTTCTTTTCTCTGTATGTTGGAACCACAGGGGTCTTTGTACAAAAGCAGGCTTGCATCTTATGCACATAAATCCACAAAGCTGAAGAGGGAGTGTGTATCTTTTTATTTCTATATAGAAGAACACCAAGTTTCCACTTCCACTTTACAGCTTGATTTTCTCTGGAATTAATCAGTGGCAGGAGCAAGCTTTGGGATCAAGATTTTTTGACTATGGTAAGGCTGACAACAAAACAAAAGGAAAAACTACATGAGCAATTTACATGTACATAATTATATATATATTTGAAATATGTATATTTCAAGAAAAGCCCTCTTTGTTATTTTAATTTCAGAACAGCAGTAAAGACTACAAAGTCAGGAATTTAAGCACTTCCCTGCTGGGCTGATGAGTTAATTTATTTTTTTAATTTGTTATAACCCCACAAAAAATTATATTCTTTGGAGACCTCAATAGCCTAAGCTCTGCGTGTATTATTTGGTCCAAGAGATTAATGAGGTAGCAGAGACAATTTCTAATGGAATCCCTTGGTTTTCATCACCCCCATCCTCACCCCTGCCTACAAACTTGGTTGCCAATTCAGCATTATGAATCTACTAAGAGTTCTTGGCATATTTGATGGGGAGAGGGGGAGAAAGTATAAACCACAGGCTAAAAATTTTTAAAAATCCCTTTCCTTCCTACCCTTGCCCTGCATCTATTAGCTGCCATGCAATTATTGACTCTTTCTCATCTTCTGTAAGAGATGTATGTTCACACTTAGCTTGAAATGCTCAATGTATGAAGAGGGTTCCAAAACCCTCAATGTTGCAAGAGTGGTCCAATCTGTGGTTTTGGATATTTCCAAGGATTAATTTACACTCGTCACTCCATGGAATACCCAGGCCACCAGACTATATAATAAGAGATTATCATTATTGCCCTTTCTTGGTAGGGTTACCTTCAGTATAGTCTTATTAGGGTGGGGAAACTGCATCCTGAAGGCCACATGTGGCCTCGTAGGTCCTTAAGTGGGGTCTTTTGGCTGAATTAGAATTTTACAGAGCAAATCCTTTTATTAAAAGGGGTGCAGCAGAGAAAAATGAAGCTTTTCTTGCCTCTTTTGGTGCTTAAAAAAGAACAATCTTGAAATCAGCAGGCCACAGGTTCCCCCCCCATGCCGGCAGGGGGCAATTGAAATCATAGGTAAAGCACATGCGGGTTCTGTGTGTTACATATTAAGTGTTTGAAGGGGAAGTTAAAGGTCTGTCCAATAGTGATAATGAAGTACAGCACTTCCTATTCTATTCCAGAGACTAATTCTGAGGATAAACACCAGAGAATGGTGTGGATTTCCCATACTGCTAACAGCACTGCTAGCTCTGTAGCATAAGTGAGGGTCAGGTGACAGGAGCCAAGAGAATTTTGACAAAAGCAGCATTTCTCACAGCTGCAGAAGGGCTACCACAAAAGAAAATTTAGGAATTCAAAGCTTTCTCTGACTCTCATTGCAAATTTAAATGGCTACTGTGGCATAACAGTAGAAATGTAAATTGTGGCCTAAAAATGTTTCTTGGGTGGAAAAATGTTTACTACATGATATTTAGTGAAAAAAAGAAAAATGCAAAACTAAGTAGTATGAACTCAAATTTGGAAAAGAACAGAAACAAAGATAAAACAAAACATTGAGAGACAGAGAGAGAGAGTGTTTGAAAAAGAGAATGGAAGTAATTAGACGAAATGTTAACAATGGGTGGCAAGATGGTCTATGGTTATTTAATTTTTAATGCATTTTTGTGTTTATTATAACATACAAAATAGATATTCTAAACATATTTTTAGGAGAAAAAAGCTATTGACAAACTGAATTATAGCCTTAACTGGTTTAACATATAATGATTGCATCTTCCACATTTGTGCCATTTTGTCATGAATTATTCCAATTTCCATCCTCCAACAAAATTCTCATCTTGCCTACTGGAGACTGAAAAATAAAGGCACCAATAAGTCAAACGATCTTTCAATTACCACTTAATTATAACAGAATTAAGTTCAATGAAAAATTTTGAATGCTTATTCTGAACAAGGTATCAGGGCTTGAAACAAAAGTTCTCAGAATAGTGAAGGACTAAATGTAAAACTATGCAGAAATAGGTTAAAAAAGAGTATAAGCTAGTAAAAACAAAATTTAAAAGATACCAGTATCTGGAGGAATATGATCAGGGAAAGTTATGGTAGCACATTTCTCATATTGGAGGTGAGATCTCTGAGAATCAACCATTTGTTCCTCTTGGAACATAATTCACAATGTTTTTTTGTTTTGTTTTGTTTTTGTTCCTTACCATGAGGAAACTGTGAATAACAATTATAACTAATATTTGTTGGTTGTATACTATGTATCAGATATATTCAGGAAACATATGATATGATATTTTACACATATTATCATATTTATTTATCATAAAATATCTTATTTTTGTAATAATGAAATTGTGGCATGGCTTAGGGATTAAGCCACTTATCCAATGTCACACCCCTAAAAAGTGCGTTATCCACACTTGAACCCATGTCTATCTGATTCTGAGTCTATGCTTTTTCCAACATTGTGCACAATCCTACATAGTGTAATGGGAATACAAAATATTGCCTAAAAATCTGATTGGCGTAATGTAAACCTAGAATTCCTCTAAACGAGAGAACTTTACCTTTGGTTAAGAAGCCACTTTAATTCATATGTTTGGTTAGGAAGATTAAATTAGTTAGGATAAGACAATAGTAATTCAGTGATTTAAGACATGTAGAAGTTTATTTGTCACTTACATAATGACCTAGGATGTACTAGTTCAGAGCATGGCTCTGCTCTACTTGACTATTCATGAACCCAGACAAAGGTCATTGCTGCCATCCTCAAGATATGGTTTCCAATATATGGTTATTCCAACCCTTGGAAAGGAGGAAAAAGCACAGAGGAGCACACATATGGGTGTCTAGGGGCCAAGCTTAGAAGAGGCACCTGTCAATTGCACTCACATTCTACTAGTGAAAGCTCAGTTACCCATCCATACCTCCAGAAAGAGGACTTGAGTTGAAGAGACATAATGCAGAGCAGGGATTCAGAAGGCAGTAGAAATATGAAATTGGAGCTAGAGCCAAAAAGGAAAGCCCTAATCAATCTTGAAGATATCTGGGTATGCTAAGTTTCCCAGAGTATGGGATTTGAGACATCTAGCCATTTTATTGAGATATTCACTGAGGGTAATTTCAGAAAGCTGGAGAATTTAAGGATATTCTGGTTACAAATGGCATATGCAGCTGTGGTAGAGAAAAAGAGATCATTGGACTTAGCAGAGAAATGCAAGCATCTTAATCCAGACTTTGCTACTAACTAGTTGTTTGATTTAGGGCAAATCTCTCTCCATCACTCTGAGCTTCAACTTCCTATGCAGTTAAGTAAGGAAATAATACTTACTTCGCAAGGTTGTTGACCAGTAAAATGAGATAATGTATGTGAAACATATTTGGACTTGTAAAATGCTATGGAAATGGAAGATAAAATTTCACCATTGGCCTAGAAAATGCACCAAATATGATCCCTTCACACTTGTTTGAGATATGTTCATGGTTAATGGTGGGGAGAAGAACGAGGGCTGAAAAAACCCTATGAAGGTGAAAATACAGACATCGGTCATTCATTAGTCATGTATTTTAAAGAAATTGTGCTAAAAATTTGATCAATCTCTTCTATCATATTTGATATTTTTACCCAATGAAAAGACCAAGACATTTAGAAATGTAATACACAAGAAAAGTTGAGCATATTTTGTATTTTAAATTCAGTCAGCAGCTAATTTTGCTTGTGTGTTTATATGTGTGTGCATGCATGTTTGCATTTAAACAATGCTTTCTAATAGTTGTGGGATTGCTGCTTTTCCTTTAGAAATAGATTTTACTCACCTTATGTTCTGTAGAGTTAATTAAATACCAGAGAAATATGTTTACTCTTGCAAGTTCCACACACTTGTGAGGATTTTGTCATTGACTTTGGTCCAAACAGGACACCTTTAGAAAGATAGCAACACTTAGCTGCTCTTGGGAAAAGCTAATGAGACATTAATATGTCAATATTGTTATTATCTGCCTTAATATCCCTGCCTCACCCAGTCATCATATACATCAACAAAATCTTCAGCACTAGGAAATTAATTCCAAGATACTTTTAAAGTGTGTTTCCCAGTGAAGAGTGCACAGGACCTCCCTGTACATTTTCTTGCAACTTCTTGTGAATCTATAATTGCTTCAAAAATAGATACCTTTCCCTAAATACTTCTAATACAAAGCACAGTACAAGGAAGGTTGTTTTGACTTATGGACATTGCAGCATCAGAAAAGTCTCTTGGAAGGGACTTCTCCATGTATCAAGAGCCAAGTGTATTTTAACACTTCAAAAAATATTCACTGAACATTTTGTATGTGAGCGCTACTGTGCTAGGCATGCAAAGAAAGTGGAAGAAGCTATCAATAATAACTGGTCACTGAGGTTATCAGCCCCAATACCTTCCTCATTCTCTGCATCCTAACATCCCCTAAGTGCTGTAGATTCTACCTCCACCATAACTGCCACACCATTTCTCCCTTCTCTTCTCCCCATTCCCACTGCTGCTTTTTAAAGTCATAGGACCAGCTCTCTCCAGAATAATAGTAACTGTGCCTCAGACTTCTCTCTAATTCTTTTTCTTTCTTTTTTTTAAATTTTAGAATATTGAGGAGGTACAGATATTTTTGTTACGTGGATCTCTTTTGTAATGCTTGAGTCATAGCTGTAAGTGTGCCCATCACCCAGATACTGTTCATTGTACCTGTTAGGTAGGTTTTTACCCCTCCCGCTTGATTTTTGATGAGTTTTACTTCCCTCTGCACATGTGTACTCATTGGTTAGTTTCAATTTAATAGAGAGTACATGTGGTGATTGTTCTTCCATTCTTGAGTTACTTCACTTAGGATAATGGTCTCCAGTTCCATCCAAATTGTTGCAAAAGGTATTAATTCGTCCTTTTTTATGGCTGAGTAGTACTCAATGATTCACATACACTACATTTTGTTAATCACTCATGAATTGATGGGCACTTGGGTTGATTCCACATCTTTGTAATTGTGAATTGTGCTGCAATCAACATGTGAGTGCAAGTGTCTTTTTGATAAAGTGACTTCTTTTCCTTTGGTAGATACCTAGTAGTGTGACAACTAGATTGAATGGTAGGTCTACTTTCAGTTCTTTGAGGAATCTCCATACTGTTTTCCATAAACACTGTACTAATTTGAAGTCCCACCAATAGTATATAAACATCCCTTTCCAATTCTTTTTCAGCCTTACCGTCAGCAGGATATTTTGTTTCAAGTTAAAATGTCATGTTGTTCTTAAAATCCTTTGTTGACTCACTTCTACCTATCCTTGCTATTTTCAATTCTCGTTTTATGCAGTGTAATACTTTTACAAACAAAGGAACCTCAACTTATTAAGCAGTTGAAACTAATTTGTATTGTGTTAAAATAATTTATTTTACAAGTCCAAACTAGTTTATTATAAGGTGAATAATGAGAATATTGAAATATTAAGATTATTACCAAAATTTGAAATTAGCTTTGTTTATAAAATTTTAGTCTGACATCAGCCTTAATATCAAATTTCATTTCTGAATTTGGTTTAGAGTAGTTAAAAATAAAATAAATCCTAATTCACATTGATAAATATTTGAAATTAGGAACAGGTTTTTAATAACTACTTTTGCAACCTCATGATATTTTTTTAATTAAATAGAATAACAGGAGAAGCTTTGTTCTGAGGGTTGTGCAAAAGGATGTGAATTTGGCAGCACAAGTTAATTGTGTTGGTCACTGCTGGTGTGTTTGAATGTGGTTTCTTGCATATTTGACAGGGTTTCCTCCTTTTATTGCAGTGATTAAAATAGTTCGAAATATAACAATATAAAATTCAAATCAACAGCCAGAAAGCAGAATCTAGTCCAAACTTCTTAGCACATTAGTGTGTCCTACAAAACCCTCTGTAATTTTGTTCTTGCTTATTTTCTCCAATTTTGTCTTCCCATCTTTATCCCCAGGCTTTAGCCCCGACCAATTATTTCAGATTTTTTGAAAATGCCATAATTGTCAGTCTTTGATTTCCTATCTTTCACTTTTACATCTGCCTATGATATCCTTGGAGTTTTCCTTACTTCTCTCCAAGGGATTTGGCCACTCCCTCTGTCCCATGCCTACTCTAGAGAAAGGATTCCATATATTACATTTATTTATTTAGTTTTACTTGTTCCCTTCATCCCCAGACTTGGGGGAAGGACCACATGTTATTCATGTTTGTGATACATTTGTATCATGTCAAGCTGGAACTATGACTCCCAGAATCTCCTTAAGATTTAATAGGAATCCTGGAGGAAGTGACTCCCCACCTCTGAAAATCAGCTTTTCTAAATCTGTAGGTCGCAGAGATATGCAATGGGAAATACACTCCACAAGTGAGTCACAGGGAATGATGGTAAACAAACACATTCCTGCTTCCCTGACCTTGGTTCCTGGGCCCATGTGTTCTATTTATTGAGGAAACAGTGTCATATAAGGTCTATTGGTTTAGGGAGCTTATGATGTCCTGAGGGATAGCACCCCATCTTTGCAGGATGTCACCTCCCAGCTAGCACCTCAGCTGCCCCTTCATAAAGTTGTTCCATTACTCTCTCATGCCCCCAGCTTCTGTATGGCATAGTACATAAGACCAGTAGGTTCCATGCCATGTGCCCACTGCCATGTCTCCTTTTTCTGTAAAGTGGGTGAGTGGTTCCAATGAGATGCTATTTAATATCCCATGTTGTTGGATCCAATACTTTTGGTAGTAGTGCTGGCTAGTAGTGCTGGCTGAAGTTCTGAAATCAGGAAATTCAAATCCATAACTGGAGTGTATGTTGATTCCAGTCAAGATTAATGACTGCCTTTCCCAAGATAGAGGGGTCCAAGAGTAATCAAATTAACACCAAGAGGCTTGTTGATTCCCTCAAGATATGATGCTCAGCAATGGCCTCTGTTGCTGAGAGGTTGGGTATCTGGCAGCAGAAGTAGTTAAGTTGGTCTTGATGAGTGGGAGCCCATGCTTTTGGACCCATGAAAACCCAACATCTCTGTTAATATGGCTCCTTGGTACATGAGCCCATTCCCTCAGCACTGGTGAACTAGGGGATATAACGGATACCATCAGCTTTCATCCTTTAGGTCTTTAAGGTGATTCTCTGCTTCAACATTTATTATCTTGGTCTTGGTGAAGGTTATTCTCAGAGTCTTCCACTTGGCTTTCCTCCCTACAATAGCTCTAATCTCACAGATCAAGGAACTAATGTACAGGTTCTGCCAACTACCAAGCATCTCTAATCCCATTTTGCATGCAAGGACTAGGGAAATTGACTACTAGCTGGGTCCATGGACTGAGTATGACCACTGTAAGTAAGACCTAGTACTCCACGTATTACTTGGTCTCCATGTACCTCAACTCTAATTAATAGGAAGGCCCTGATGACACTTCAGGTCCCTGAATATTGGCATTAATTTGAACTCTACATGAAACAACCTTTGAAATATCTGAGTATTCTTCTTTCCTTAGTGTATGACAACCCAAGTAAGCAGCTATAGATCTTTTCAGGGAAGAACTGGCAGGATCATTACTATATATAATTGTCATAGTGTTAAATGTTCTTCCTTCTGGGAACCCAGACTCTCCCTCAGTCAATGAGGTCAAATTCTAAAACCTAGATCAGGCCTGGAAATTAGGCAAATGACTTGTTACAGAGGAGCTTCCCTCAGCCTCCTGTCACCTACTGTTGATTTCTTTTCATAGACTGAGCAGTACCCTTGCTGGCTGGCCATTTATCTTGTCCGTGGGATGCTGTGTTCTATTACCAATGTCCACAGCTTTCTGGGGTTCAGGCCCTCTGGCTGCCACTCTAACTTTGCCATTCATTATGATAATTGCACCCACCTTTTTTGCTGATGGTTAAGTGCTACTAGTTTGGCTTCATTATTTTGGCATCCTATCTGCCCCATTGCTCCCAGGGAGCCCCATTCTGCAACAGCATTTCCTACTATCAGCTCTTGCTGGCCTATAGGAACTACTAACACAGCACATTCCTTACTACTTTGGTAAATCGTGTCTCCTATTATATTAGCCCTTCTGCAGAGCATAGTTGGCTAATGGATTTCCTGGCCATGTGTAGCATATCCACTCTTGCATGCCCACTGCTTTGAATCTCTTAATTTCTTATTCTGCATCTGCTAAGGTAGCTTTGGAATCTCACTGTATTAAGTGTGGATCACTGCTACCTCCAGCTTTACAAACCATCTCACCAGCATGTTAGCACCATTTCTTGGAACTTCACCAGGGTATAAAATCCTATGTCAGAAGAGAATGCTTTAATAATAATAAAGTCTCCCTTATTTAATTTTATGTTCTAACCCTGTGACCTAGCACTCTGAGGATCCAGTTCCATGATACTCTCCTAGCTCTTGCTAGTATATGTTGGCTAGGCTTTGAGGTTCTTTCAGGGTATAGTTATTTCCTTCCCTACTAAGCCCAGAACTTCCAGGGTATTGTGTAATGACTTAATCCTAACTTATTGTCTAGTAGCCAAGAGAGAAGGAGAGAGTCTGACATGGTTGTTGTTGTCCTGCAAGGCAGAGGTGTCCTCATTATCCTCAAGAAAGTAGGTCTTTAATAGGTAGGGTGGGCCATTTTTGCCGGTCCAAGGTTTTTGGGTATCTGGGATTTTAATATTTTTGAATGCATTGATTTAGATATTTCAGAGCCTACTCTTTCCCAACAAGGGCCCTGACCTTGGGAAAGCAGATTTTCTGCGATTGAGATTTTAACCTTTTCTGGAGCTTTGTTATCCTTTTAATTAAGTGTTGGGGACTGATCTTTGGCTTGTTCTGCCCTGTGGCTATAGGAGATAAGAGTCTTTTTTATGTGCCACCGAAAAGACCCTCTGACTTTCCCTCTTTGCCTTTGGTTGGTGATTAATCACTCTCAACCTTTCATTGTCTTTCTCCAATGCAAAAATTGTGCTCAGCAACAGCCATCTGATTCCTTTGTCTTTATAATACTATTACTCCAACCTCTCAGACGCCTGAAATATTGCACCTGCCAGTGCATTATCTTCCATCGATATTCCATCCCAGTTTTAAATTCTAAAGTTGTAACAATTGTACAACTACTGCATGGCAGGGGCTGTGAGAGTTCCACCTACCACAGTGATGGAGTCTTCACTACCAGCCAGACCATAGGTAACCTAGTTCCAAAATTGGCACCAACTGTCTTAGGTCAGGTTCCTTGAAAAAATGGACTATGAGGTGGACATTTTCATTGCAGGAAGATAAGCAAAGAAATTTGGTGGCCATGGAGGTGTGCCACACAGAGTTACCCACAGGTCAACCTCTCACAAGGAAGTAGGTTGACTGAGAGCCTCCAGATGCCACAACTTCAGATATTTTGCAGCATTTACACTGTGGCCATAGTCTCTTTGGGCTTTTCTAGACCAATAACTGGCCATAGCAGGGGTACTGAAGCTGGGACATTTCTGCCTGACTCAGGACTCCTCTAATGATCAGTCATTATTCTGGGTCCCCTCATCAGCCTGGCCAAGACTCTCCCAGAGCTATGCTTCAGTTTGAGGTTTTTCTCACTCAATCCTACTTCCTTTCCTCTTTCCTTTCACGGATGTCAGAGCTGCAGCCCAGCTTAAAGGTTCTCTTGCCTACTATTGCTTTCTCTGCCCTTCATTTTTCACAAGAATTTTCCTCAATACACACATATTTGTGTGTCTAATTCCAATTTGGCACCTGCTTCTTGAAGGACCCTAACTGACACAGGAGTGCTCTCCAATCAGGGTTTCAAGAAAGGAAGAGTGTTAAGAGAGAAGTTAAACTAGTGCATTTGCAAGATTGTCTGATTTCATGGGGGAGTTCTGGACCTGGATGGCCCTTCATGGTTGTCCCAAATTGAGGCAAGACAGCCAACCATGTATACCTTGCATCCATGAGTCATTGAATAAAGGCTGACACAGGGAGGGACACAACACTGAATGAGTCAACTTCAGCTGAGGACAATTCCCAGGGAAAGACTCAGCTGTGAGCCATTAGCAGCTAACACTGCTGGCAGCTGGGGGAGTAAGTTTCTTGGTCCCCAAGGGGAGAATCTAGCAGTACACAGCTTCTACTTCAAAGAGGAAACTAAAGAGGAAACTAAACATAACTTATTGTTATGATTAAAGGACAATGGTGATAAACTGCCCCCTTTATAGAGGGAGAACATGGTCTTTTATAAAACTCTATGGATGAGTAGAGCACATTTTTATTATTGGCTCAAAGGTCAGGGGAAGTGAATCTCACAAGCAGAGCCACTGGGAACAAGAGATACCCCACATGTCAATGGACTGTGCTTTGTGTGGGTTAGATTTGCATTCTCACCTGATATTCTGTGCTTCTGTTCCACACTGGGAAGATGTTTCTTCCTCTTCTTATAAAGAGTACAGGAAAGATACTGTGAGTTGTTCATCCATGCTAAAGTCAGGCACAAGATCAAGCTAAAGAGAGTCCCTGTCTTTTTCAGTGCATACAAAAAAGTACATACAAAGTGTTTTCTCACAGCAAATAAAAATAACCCTAACTACACCTAACCGAGTATCTACTAAGAAACAGGGATGTTTCTTACAGCATATATGATACTTTCCACGTCAAGTTATTTAATCCCCAGAAAACTGTGTGAAGTAGGCATCATTATCTCCATTTAATGGTTGAGCCAACTGGCGATTAGAGGGTGATAGTTTTTTCCAGTGTTACACAGCCAAGAATCAACAGACCTGGGATCAATCCCAGTTTCCCTTGGCTCCAAGAACAATTTTCTTTATACTATCCTATGGCTTCAAATCCACTTAGAAATTGGAGCTCCAAATGCAGGTGCTTTTATTCTCCATCACACCCTTCACTTTAAAGGAAAGGCAAAAGTCAAAGCCTTAGAAACCCTGGACTGTAATGATCAAATCCATTGATAACTATGATCAGGCAATAATTGCACAGGTGTTCGGTACAGCAGTGGCAGATTTCATCTGAAGACTGGGATGTTATTCTGTGAAACACGTGCTTTCTACCAGTGTGCATTCACTCAACTGCTTTTGTCTAGTCACATCTCTGTTCTCTCACCTGATTATTTTCTCCTTACTTGGCAGTCCTCAATATACAGGCTGCTGTGCGCACGCACACACACACACACACACACACGATTCTCCTTCTCTTCAATTACTAGGATGCAGCAGGCTGTTAGAGTCTTTCATTCTTTTTCCATATTCAACATTTTGAGGTGTTGCCTATACCATTCTTTCCCCATGAGCTAACAAGGCTGTCTGTGAGGAGGGGTTCATGGGCAGCCAATTAGAGAGAGGATGTGAGGGTGATCAGAATAGTGCAGCCTGCTGAGAGGCTGTCATTCACAGAACTAAAGGCAATGCAATCATTGCTAAAGGGTTTCATTTGTCCAGGAGCTGGAAACTTCCAGCCATACTTCCAGTCATATGAATTTGATGGGCTGTTTTTGTGTGCTTTAGGTTCTTTCATTTTTTCTGTGTTATATGTAATCATTGTTCACATTTAAAAATACCTAATAGTAATTGTTATCTCTTTGCAATAAAATGTGGATGGAAGTAGCCTGCTCATAAAATGTAATGCCGTGAAAAGAATCTAACAACCATTTGAATATATATATGTAAATTACTGATGGTTGTGAATAGAATTTCAACACATAAACGAAGGACGTGGAAGAAAACTGTATCACTCTCTGTGTGTGAAGTCCAGGGGTGACTCCATGCTACAGCTGTAAACTTAGGTGCTCCCAAATCAGAATATGTAAAATTTAAGCTTACAATAACCCAGCTATATCTCTATGATAGTATGTACCATGCTTCTATGTATATAACCAGAGCAGCCATGGAAGAACAGAGTAGGAAAGGGCCACTTTGCTTTCATGCTTCACTTTGTTCACAGTAAGATATTAGGAGTCTTGAAAGGAAAGCTGATCTCATTTGTTTTAAGGGACAAAAAAGGATAGAAAGAAAAATGGAGGGGAGTGGGCATGAGGAAAGATCACTCTATCCATATGCCACGCACCAACCCAATAAATAAAGGCCTTATCCAACAGACCATTCCCAATTCACTCCAGAGCCCTAAATGCCTGGGTTAACTGATGCCGGATTGTGTCTGCAACAATTTCCATCAATTATTCAAGGGGCATAGAGACAGGCTTTAACACATTCAAGTGTGTTTTTTGACCATGTTGAAACACAAACAGAAGAGTTGTGTATTTAACCAACATAAGCAGATGTCAAGGAGTGCAGAAATATGTCTCTTTCAAAGTCGGTATGTCTGTGTGTTTGTGCCAGCATATTCCCAAAAAGGTGTATTTTGAAAGGTAAGCATGAGGAGTAATGAGCAAAGGAACAACGAAGCTCTTCTCTTAAAAAAAATGCCTGTTGTAATTTCAGTAAGTTTAAAGTGTTTTAATAGTATGACATTTTGTATCCATTCAGAAGGGTGGGATCTGGTGGCTGGTTGACTTGTCTATCGAACTGAGAAATCTGAGAGAACATGGAGATGTGGGCTGAGTTGGTAACCTAAGTCATAAGGATTCACTCTTTCACTGGAATCTGGTACAACTTTCCATGATAAGACAATGATGTGATCTCCAGAAGTATTCTTGAAGGGCAGAAAGAAATGGAGAAATAGATTAAACTGAGAAAGCAGCATTACACAGGAAAGAATAGGATTTAGCTAGGAACTCTTGAAGGGAGCTGATGTAGAGCAAATTGTTCCAGATATACCTTTGAAAGGTAGATGAGGAAGCTGAGTTTCTCCACAAAAAAGGGCAGAATCAGACTTAACAATAGACCAGGAAAATATTCTTCAGGCAATCAAAGCAAAGGAGGGCTCAGGGAACTAATACTTGAAGGGGTGTTCAGATACTATGCTAGGCACTTTGGAAATGTCATTTTGCTTAACTCTTATACGAGTTCTATGAGGTAAGGACAACATTTCAAATTTTACCAAGGAAAAATCTAGGGTGACATAGGAGAAATGGTTTTTTGAGGATCACATTACATGGCTTGTATTCAAACCAAGCTCTGTCTGACTTCTAGGAACTGGGACCCAAGACAGCTTCAGAAGTAGAAAACACACCTGAACCAGGATGGTAGTGGATGACCTGGAGTAGTCTTTGGGGGATATTAATAGAATGTCTTCATCAGTAAAAGAGATTAAGAAACAGGTTCTTGAAGGTATTGGGAATTCTCCAGAACTTACAGTAGTGTCAACTTGAATCTAATGCAGGAATTCTGAGGAGCTGGTCTTATTCAAGGGATTAAATGGGGAGACTCCAAAAGTCTCTGAGAGACTTCTGCAGGTGTTTAGCAGCCATGGAGGTGAAGCATTCAGAGCTCCCTTGAAGTGGAATAGAGTTTGCTGATAACCTCCAGGGCCATGCATTCAATATCTGCTGCAGTATTCAATTTGAACCAATATGTGGGCAGGTCAGAAGTATTTGAGTCAGGCTATTCCCGCCAATGCAGAACTCCTCTGATAAGCGATCATTGTTCTGATGCACCTCATCAGCTCGGGCAGGACTTTCTCAGAGCTGCCTTCCAGTCTGAGATTCTTCCAACTCAATCGTCCACTATTAATTGCCCCAGAAGAAGTATCAGCCCATCGGGACTCGTGGTTCTTCTGCCTACCCCTGTTTACTCTGCCATTTATCCTTCAAAGGTCTCCCTACCCTCAGAGACACACTTTTAGTTCAGTGCTGGCAACTGCTTACAAAATGACACAGTCAGTACTGGGAATGATTTGGGATAGCAAATGATAAGATGGGATTTGGAGTGTGGATCATTCACTATCTAGCTGGTAAAAGGGGCTTGGTTTCATGTGTCAGATGGGACACAGATAGTCTCACGAGTCCTAGGTGGTGTCCCAGTTGGGGAAGGCTACACTCATGGTGGCCTGGGAGAATGTCTCAGTGGAGGGAAATGGCATTGTCAGTGTGATGATTCAGGCATTTAAAGGTATGTAGGAAATAGTTCCTACAATGACAATGAAGTTGACTGGCCATTACTAAGTTGCTTTGAGTTGCAATGCAGAGAGATGATGAGAATATGAAGGCTATGAATGAATAGTCAAAGACTAAGGATGAGAGTTAGAGGACCTCTTAGTCAGCAAAGAGGTTTTGTCTCCTGTAGTAGGAAAGCAGACACAGCTGAATTACAAGTGCAATGCCTAATAGTTATAAGACTTGAATGAGTCTGTTATGCTAAGGTCAGTGTTCTGGTTGAGAAACCTGGGCCCTGGCAACATGGGCTAAGGCTATCTGGATGGATGCCTTGATAACTCTGTCTCTGCTGACTTACCCATACTTTGGGTCTACAAGGGTGACCCACCTCTCCCTATTAAAAGCTAGTACTTTCCTTGTGGGGGAAGACACTATAAAAGTCTCACCCCTACAAGGCAACAGGTGTCTTCTCAGGACCAGTTAGCTTCTCTTCTGGCTGCCAGGATGATAAATCCCAGTATAACCCTGCTTGGGGATGGCTTGGATTGGTAAGGGAAGAAAGGGTTGATATTCCTAAGAAGCTGCAAGAATTAGCAGGAGCCAGTATTGAATTTTGCACATACCTGGTCAAAGGAACTGAAATGTAAAACTATAGAAGCAAGAATTCATTGGCTTAGAAATGCTTTTGTAGAACACAGGATATAATACTCTGGCAAGGATCCCAGGAATGGATGGCTCCTAGAAGCCTGGAGAAACCAGTATTTGACCATGCTGAGCAAGGATGAAATGTCTGAGTTGCCATAGCAGACAGCACAGGAAGGGATAAAAAGGCTGCAGGCAGTGGAGATGCTGGAGTAGACATATCAAATGATGTCAGAAGAACCACCAGAGCTCTATGTTCCCCAGGAGGAACCCAAGGACACACTGTCCACCAAGACCATCCGGAATGCACTGGTGAGGGTACCAGCATGAGTAAGCTCAGTAATAACTCTTCTCTGCATGTCAGGGCTGATGATGGTAAAGGTGGTCACAGATCTTGGCTTAATAAAAACAGTGGATGGGCAAGATAAGGGTCTGGAATATAAAGCAGCCAGGTGGTGCCAGTTAATTGCCAGAAGCTAGGGGGCTGCAATTACCATAATGACCAGCAAGATCAGAGAAGAAGAAAAGTGGGCTTGACCCACATGAAATTATAGAGACGGTCAATAGGACATAGTATCACTAGGAGTGAAATAGGCAAGCAGCCATCAAGGGTGCTGTTAAAATCCATAATCCTAACTAGGAAAGAATTGGAGAGCAGGAATTAAAGGGGCATTTATCTCAATTAAACATCGTGAGCCCTTGCCACTGATTTGGCAAATGCATTCTTTTCAGGAAAGAGGATAAGGAACAGCTTGCATTCACATGAAACAGGTAATGATATTCTTTTATAGTGTTACACCCAACTCTACAATCACTTCCCTATCTACTGTTATAACATAGTCCAGTGACTTCTAGATTGTCCAGAAATCTAGCAGAATATCACATGATCCATTACACCAATCAAATCATGATGATAGGATGCACAAGCAAGTTGGCTGACATGCTGGTTGCACTGGTAGGACTTACTCCACAGAGTGGGAAATAAACCCTGTGAAGCGTTAAGGACCCATCTCTTCAGTGAAGTTATTAGGAGTGCAGTAGTCAGGTGTATGCTGGGATATCCCCTCCATAGTAATGATTAGTTTTTTGCATCTTGCATTCTCTACTATTCAGAAGGAGGCACAACACCTGCACAGAAGATTGTTTGGAATTTGGAGGGAACACAGTCTACACTTAGGATATTTGTCCAGCTTATATATCAGGTCACATGAAAGTCTGCCAGATTTTAGTGGTACGTAAAGCAGCAAAGGGTTCTGGAACAGGTCCAAGTATAGTGTAAGGGGCTCTCCCTGTTGGGCCATGTGATTCTGTAGACCTACTGTCTGGTAGTATCAGTCGCCGGTGGAAAAATATGCAGTGCGAAGCTTATGATTGGTCAAAGTGGGAGGAATCACAAACATAGGCCCCTAGGTTCCTGGAGCAGGATTCCATCTGCAGTGGAGAATTAAACACCTTTTGAAAAATAGCTCCTGGCATGTTACTTGACCCAGGTACAGAAAGAATACTTGATCAGTGAGTACCAAGTGACCATGTAATTGGAACTTCCCATTATCGGCTGGGTTTCCTCAAACCCACCAAAGTATGAAGGTAGATTACCCAGAAACAGTCCATTGGTAGATTGAGAAAGTACATCATAACATGAAGTACTAATCAGCCACAAAAAACAATGATAATCTAGCATCTCTTATATTATCCTGGATAGAGCTGGAGCCCATTCTATTAAGTGAAATATCACAAGAATGGAAAAACAAGCACCACATGTATTCACTATTAAATTGGTATTAATTTAGCAACACTTATTTGAACATATAGTAGTAACAGTCATCAGGTGTTCAGCAGGTGTGGTGGCGAGGAGGGATTGGTATATACACACCTAATGGATGCGGTCTGCACTGTCTGTGGGATGGACATGCTAGAAGCTCTGACTCAGGTGGGACAAAGGCAATATATGCAACCTAAACATTTGTGCCTCCATAATATGCTGAAATTAAAAGAAATTCCTACTAAAAACAAAAATAAAAAAAAATAAAGTACATCCAGAATTGACCAGGATCAGAGGGCATAAGTAGCTACAAGACTAGATAATGCAGACTCCAGCTTCAATCACTACTAATGCTCCTCTCCCTACTCATACCTATGTCCGTATGGGGACCCTCCTAGGATGAGCTGAAAAGGAAAAGGCCTCAGTTTGTTTTCTGAATGGATCAGCCTGCTATATAGACGCAAGCTAGAAATGGATGGTGGCTACAAAATAGCATCTTTCAGGTGTGTCCTTCAAGGATAATGGAAAGGGAAGTTCTTTCCAGCTAACAGAATGTAAGTGGTGCACCTGCCCATTTACTTTGTATAAAAGGAGATGTGGTCCCAGGTGAAAGTACATACAGACTTCTGGGCAGTGACCAATAGCCTGGCCTTTCAGTCAGGAGCCTGGTGGAAGAAGGTCTATAAAATTAGGGGCAAGGAGGTCCAGGGTAGATGTATGCGAATGGGCACATAGGAACAGGCATAAAGTGTGAAGATTTTTGTATCACATGTTAATGTCTCCCAGAAAGCATCCAACACCGAAGAGGCACTGAATAACCAAGTAGACAAAATGACTTAGTCAGTTGACACTAGCCAGCCTCTGTCATTGGATGCCCTGGAACCATCACATAAGAACTATGAAAAAAGAAGTCAAAGACCAGCTTATGATAAAGGCAAGCTTGGAGCCATAGATATCTTGAGAAAGACCACGGACCTTTTCACAGTTTATGTTTTAAGATTTCTGAAACCCTTATAACCTGTCTCCGTGTTTGTTATTTTGTTTTCTGCTGCTTGATTTTGTCATATTCACTTACAGTAAACTCCTAAAAATAGGAAGGAGTTGCAGTGTCTGGTTAAAAGAGAAAGGGGAAGTTAGAAACTGTGTTCTGTTTTTCTGCTAGCCTGGGCAGAGAAGAATCCGGCAGGGAAAAGCTGCCGGTGGCAGAGAAAGTGATAGGAATACTTAGCCATAGGTAAGGGGGAAAAACCTAACCATCTATTAGCAACCAACTTAGCCCAAGTTGCATTTTTTCCCACTAAGATGTATTTAAAACATTTAAGCTCCCAAACCAATCTTTAGTTTTTCTTACACAAAGTGATGTTGATCACCAGGTCTTTGGTTTGGCACTTTGAAAGTTTATGAATATAATTTGATCTACTTTAATAAGGCTACTAAGAGAGGGGATTCCTAGCCATAGGGAAAGCATGAGAACCACAGCTATGTCCACAATTGACCAAGCATAGAAACAGGACGTTGGATATTTTCCTAAGGTGGTAATATAATTCCAGAAATACTTTTTACCATAGTGAGAGGTAACTATGAGATTATTTGGCACATTTGGAGAAAAAAAAATGGTACCTAAGCCAACTGAGGGGAGTGAGAGGAGGTGGCATAAAGAATACTGGCAAAGATCATAAAAGGGTATAAATATAGAACATACGGCCAGAAGAGAAAATCACTACCAACTAATAATGGCAGTTGTGGTGATAGTAGACACCCTGGTACCAGGTCTTGAAATGTGACATACCCAGGAAGCCTTAAAGGAAACTTGGAAAACACAAAATGAAGCCATTTAGGAATAATTTCTGAAGAGGACTAATCTCACTCATTTTATTTGAGCCCACCTTAGATTAGCTGAGCCCTGTCTAGATAAGCAGAACACCAAACCCACCCATAGACTTGTGAGAAATATTGAAGGGCTTTTTTAAGCCATTTAATTTTGATGTTTGCTATATATCAACTGCTAATAGATATGTAGACCAATATCATAAAAATTTTTAATAGACTACATTTTCTGTTAACTTTTTTATTTTGCAAAATAATTTTTTAAATCATTTCTACCTGTCACCTTTTCCCAACCCCATGAAAGCAACCAAAATGAACAGTCTCATAGGTAACTTCTTCACACCTTTTTTTCATGCTCTTAGACTCCCATATACGCTGATACATGTTTATTGGTTCTTTGCAAAAGGTTTCATTTAAGGTATCTTACTGTGTATATTTTTCACTATTACTTAACTCACCTAACAGTCTACTGTGGCAATAATTCCAAGTC
Organism: Cheirogaleus medius; assembly: GCA_008086735.1. Lineage (NCBI taxonomy): Eukaryota > Metazoa > Chordata > Mammalia > Primates > Cheirogaleidae > Cheirogaleus > Cheirogaleus medius. The sequence continues at coordinate 10,527,473 of VBSM01000413.1, forward strand.
AATAAATATAGAAATAGCTCATTCTTTTTAACAGATTCATAACATTTCATTATATGGATATACCCATTTACTCAACCATCACTCTAATCACAAACATTCAGATTTTTAATAATTTCTTGTCACTACAGACAATGCTATAATAAACATTTTTCTATCTCCCTAAAATTCTTAGTTCTAAACTCTCTCTAAACCCTTTCTAAACTTATACTATCCCTATATACAGGTGTTTTATTCCTATAACATGATGAAGACCCAAAAGAGATAGCTGGATCAATAGGCATGTGTATAGTTTTAAACAGATATTTCTAAATTAGTTTTTCATAAGCATGAAGAAATTCATATTCCCACCAGTAATATAGGTTATGCCTTCCTTTCCTCCACAACTCACCCTTGCCACCATCTCCTCCTCTAGGTCTTCTCATAACTCTCTCTCTCTCTCTCTTATTTTTTTTTCCAAGACAGGGTCTCACTCTGTTATCCCCTCTGGAGTACAATTGCCTCATCATAGTTCACTGTAGCCTCAAACTCCTGGGCTCAAGCAATTCTTGTGCCTCAGCCTCCCAAGTAGTGGGACTATAGGCATGCACCACCACCCCCAGCTAATTTTTCTATTTTTTTTTTTTTTTTTTTGTAGAGACGGGGTCTTGCTTTTGCACACACAGGCTGGTCTCGAATATTCCTGAACTCAAGCAATCCTCCTTCCTCAGCCTCCCAGAGTGCTAGGATTACAGGCATGAGCCACTGCACTCGGCCCCCTTCTCATAGCTCTTTAGTTTTGCACACATGGGACCTGATCCTGCCTCCATGGGCACCAGCGTGAGGGACGAAAGTTCTCCACTTCCTACATTCTTTCTTCTCGCTCCTGATGTTAAGGTGGGGCTCTCTGGCCCCATCAGTGGTTAGGTGACAGCCTGGGCTGCGGTGCCTCCCTCGTGGGATAGCTGTCCTCTAGCACCCTCAGCAGTCCTCTCCCCAAAGAGGACAAATGCCTTTTACCTCCACTTTTCTGGGTACTGTTGAGCTCCCAATATCTTAATAGAAATTTGAGGAATTCTGGATCTTTCTTTTCATTTTCTCCGATTTTCTTTTTACTTTCCAGAGCCTTCTCTGCTTAAGGATCCAGAATAAATCTACAGGACACAGGGCAAAATTTAAGGATGATATGAGCACATTTGTAAGCCCTATCTACTTAAAAACTCTTTCATGTCACTCACTGCACGTTGACCATGTTCTCGGAAAAGCTTCCTGTATTATTCTTCTCTTTGAGGCTCCATGGGCTTAGTCTACCATAGGTTTCCCAGAGATGTCTGTGCTTGTGGTGTCCACAGTCTGGGATCCACTTTATAGCCGCAAAAGGTCGTTGTTGTATGTGGGTGCCAGAGGGAATTAGCTTTTTTTCATTAGCGGTTCTTCTCTAACAGGAATGTTCAATATGGACTAATTCATGATCCTAACACTCACACTATCTGATCCTCACAAATCAGCACACGGTCAATTGCACAGCAAAATTAGAAGTCTAGAGAAGACAAAAAGAAAAAAAATGATAAGCCTGGAACAACTTAAATATTCTTTGTTTCTCTTTTCAAATATTGTTTCTTTTCTCTGGAAAATTGGGTGGAAAGAGTGAAGAAGATGGAATTTCTGAGCAACATATGCATGCGAGTACAGACTACATCATGTTCTCTGGCCTCCATGACATTGGAAGCAGCAAGAGAAAATGTGCATAACTATGGCCAAAATAAACCTTCCTCCTTTCAATCTATCTTTGGCCCTGAATTATTTATTACTCTTAGAAGCACAATAGAGATCAACGGACTGACATTTATAAGAACCAAAGATTTTACTTTCATGGAAACTTACTTTTCAAAAAGTCACTGTGGATGGGTCAACCAGCTGGGGACACAGATAGAATTTTCCTTCCCTCTGCATCATCTTTTTTGACTAGGCAGGCAGTTGAAGGGTTCTAAAAGTGAGAGACCACTGACATATGAAACAAGGCGATGACTCACCTTGAACAGGATAGAATTGACATGCTATCACCTTGTAGAGATGTAAGTGCCAGGAACACAGCTGGAATTTTGATGAGTAATAATTATTAAATCTGAATAATTAAGCATATCTATTCTTAGGGATTATTTGACCCAATAATTATTACCCAGAAAAATTAAGCATGTGTTTGAAATCCACATTTTATCACCAATGATGAGCCTGTCAATTCCATCCCATTAGCCAGTTTTTGTTACAGTCTAATGTTAATACAAGGAGAGTCGCTGGAAATCAGTTTATAACAATATAGGCTGTCAGGTTCTGTGGATTATAAACTATCAAAATAGTTTACTGCTTATGCACAGAACATCTAACGATCTGACTCATTTGAAAACAAATATAGTACAACTAGATAGCGTCTCAAACTTCTCACTCTAGCAACTTCACTGAGAGAAAGAAAAAAGACAAGGGAAGGATCAACGTTTATTGGCTACATATAAAATGCTGACCACTTTACATTCACCGTTCCATTTAATTCTCACAACCACTTTATTATTAGTCATTTGTTATGAGGAAAGTGAAGATTTGAGAAACAAAGTCCCTGTCTGGTTCACAGGGCTGTTCAGTGATAGAGCTGGAATTTGAACTCAGATCAGCCTGAGTCCAAAGCCCGGGCTTTTCCCACACTTCTCGACGTGGGATTTGTGTTCCACAAAGAGAACACACCAGAGTACTAGGGACTTGGACACCCATAGCATAATTCAATAAAAGAAAAAAACAAAGCAAAATGAAAACAAAATTAAACCATTTGACTAATAATTTCAAGCTGTATGTAGAGTGGATTTCAAAAGTCACATGGATTTTTACAATAAACTGATGTTTCAATGATATTTCTTGTGACTGCCGCTTAAAGTCGTGTTCTGCAATTGCCTGGGGATAAAAACATTTTTTATTGCCCATGAGGCAGCCTTCAAAGGAAAGTCGAGAGGAACACCAAGCTGGGGCAGAGGCAGGCAAGTCACTGGGGAGAGGCAGAAGCTCAGAAATTACCAGAAGCTGGCGTGGTGATGCTGGCAACAGCTGCAACAGCATTCATTTCACTCAATTCTATTTCAGCCACCAAACCAGGTGGTCAGAGGAACAACGAGAGTATGAAGTTATTTTCAGAATATTTCCAAATGTTTCTCTCCAGAAAACATGATTCAGACCTGGTTATATCATTGGATTATTTACAAGGTCAGGGTACACCCTTGATGACACGTCAGAAACCAAGTACTAAATCTGGACTGAATAGCTGGGCTGACTGCATGGAAAAGTTCCACATAAGCACCTTAAAATGTGTTCTGTTCTGTTTGGCAACATGAATTTTATTAGGACTCAGCCCGTGATAAAGAACATGTTAATTTAAACTCCGAAACCCTTCAGGGACTATACGTATGTGTAAGCAGTAAAAATAAACCACAGAGATTTTGTTTAGGATTGCCAGACAGAAACATGAGGCAGAAAAGAAGAAATTCTAGGTTTCAACTTCTTTATCTTCACTATGGACCTAGGGGTGCAGATCACTGAATTTCGAATCACCAGCCATGAAATCAATTTAGCGATGCTGGCAAACATTATTTTAAAACGAAATAGAATAGAAAACAGCAGAGTATATTGACCATAGTCAAAGTAAGTATTGTTTCATTAAAGTTTCCTTCAGTTGTGTATACATAAACACACACAAGTTTGTGAGTACTGGATCACAATATATAATATTTTTTATCATCTAAAACCACATTTTATTTTCGTGCAAATTGGCGGCATCCAGAGCAACTTTTTGCAGCATGCAAGTTTCGTGTAGGTTGCTTAGAGATGGCTAGAGGTGTCCCCTGAAGAGCTGATGTGTCAGAGCTGCAATCCACCAAATCAGGGGCAACTCCACTTTTATCTGTGGTATACAGTGTGATACTAAGCAAGATATGCATTGAAGAACAACCCAGCCACTGGAAACAAAACAAATAGCTCAAAATCTGTGGTCTGGGGATAGGCTCAAGAATCAGGAGCTGGAGATCCCCACGCAGACAGGGGACAGGATGCCAAAATGTGTCAATCTGCCACTATGGGCCAAATACATTATGTATTTTATATACTAGGTGGTATCCATATTAGTTTGTTTCATTTTCACAACCCTTTTAGTTGATAACTCTGTCTTCCTCCCTTGTTTTCCTACTTGAATAAAATAAAACATAGAAATAAACCCAGCTAGATTTGAGCCAGGCCTGTCTAATTTTAAAGCCATTTACTTTTCAACGTACGCCGGCTGTGTCTCCACAAACACATACTCCCTACCCCTATTGCTGAGAGAAACAAATGTTGCCAAATGCTTTTGGGAAATGAATTTTCCTTAGGATTACTAAGGGTTTGGGAAACTTGATTGAACCAAATATTACAGTTGGAAATAAAAGATTGTTCTAAAAAAAAAGAATTAGGAGTCTTAAGAAGAAAAGGCAAAAATGTAGAGGGAATTATAGACAGATAAGGTCTACAATACCAGACAGAGCCTGTTAGCATGACTTTCTGAGAAACGAAGGAAAAAAGGGGGAAGGAATGCTGAATTCAGCTTTTACAAAGTAATGAACAGCTGGAGTGTTTCTGCATGATCTATCCTAATGTAACAAGTTTGGAATTTTTAAGTTTGGGGAAGGAGAGCTGAAATGAAGTTCATGTTAGTTTTAGGTTATCTTAGCAGTAGTTAGTTGCCCTTTCACGCCTAGGAAGCTTCAACTTGCAAATCTAGGTAATGTGCTCATTGCATAACAAAGGGTTGAGACTCATCCCCAGAACTCGGAGCATTAACATTCCCACCTCAGGACTACCTTATCTACCCAGCCTCTTTTGTGTGGAGGCATTTCTTGGTCTAGGACTCTCCACCAGCACTGTGCTAGCACTTCAGCGAGGCCAACAGCTCTCGGGAGACCTTTCTACAAACACTGAGTTTCTGATTCATTTGAATGTCTGTTTTGGCCTCCTGGAAAATACCGTGGAGACAGGACAGATGTTCCCACAAACCAGGAACATCTGGAGAGCTTTGGCAAGCAGGTCAGGGTACACTCCTGAGGTACAGTGACCTCCCCTCCTTTGTGGTGACAGAAACCGCTATTTCCAGACTGGCAGGGGCCCTAGCAACCTGACAGTTCACATTTCTAGGCAAAATATGAATGGTACCATTACAGTCAGTGCCCCATTTGAAAGAATTTGTTTGGACAATATTGGCTTGAAATCAAAGATAAAGAACCTGGCTGTGATTCCAATGCCCAGGTGAGATGGTTTTAGAGCCCAGGAAGGGAAAGGGCAAAGAGGGTGTGAGTCTGTCCAATCAAGTAACTAAATAGCAGCTGTTCCCATAGGTAAGCAGTACAAATGACTCTGCTACAGAGATGGGCTTACAACAAATCCAAACTAATCTTTGTGAAACTGTGCTCTAAATGATTAGTGTTAACAAGCATTTACTAAGACAGTTGCATTATTTTCTCTCCTCGGGATTTCAGAGCCTAGCAAACCCCTCCTTCCCTTACCCTCATTTTCTTTTTTTTCATTTTTACAAATGAAAAATGCCAATCCAAGAATCTACACGAAGATGTAACCATTAGAGGAAAAATAAAACCTGTTAATTCTCAGAGCATTGGCTGTAGATTCTGCCCAGTTATTTAGTACATATCAGGAGGTGACTTTGATCCACAGGAGTTATGTGTGCAGACCAAACATATGAATTTCCACTCTTAATGTTCCAGAGGTGAGAGAACGAACTTTAGAAGTCCAGCTCAAGGTCTCATCTTGACTGTAAGTCTTTCCTTTCTTTTTGCCAGTGGCCTTTTAATCTAAATCACACCAGTTTTTCCTAAAGGTTTCAAACCACTATTCAATTCAGTATTGATGATTGCTTCCCCCAACTTCTAACTTCTACTGGATCCAAATCTTGCTTAACCTGGTCACTCTTAAGAGGTGATAAAGCCCTAGGTACAAGCTGTGACAAGTGATTGACAAAAAAAAAAAAAAAAAAAAAAAAAAAAAAAAAAAAAAAAAAAAAAAAAAAAAAAAGACATGCCGGTCATCTGCCTATAGAATATCAGAGAGGTATTGATGCATCGTCGCTGTTTGTTTTCCTCCTGCCTTTGCAACATTTTCTCTTCTTTTGGTGGCAACTTCATGGTTAGGACATGGGAAGAAGGGGCAGTTGCTGGCGTAGAAGACCAGCAACATGAAGTTTTGGTAGTTTAGTTGAGGGGGAAAGGGACATCAGGAGCCTAGAACTGAGAGGATTGGAGAGGAAGGACAAGTGTGCTGTGGGCAATGTACCCACTCTCTTTGGTTGGATATCCCCTAGAGGAATGCCAATACCGCTTACTCTCAACCAGTTGCTCTTATGTTCTTTGCCTCTTCTC
>VBSM01000413.1:10533982-10555735 GCA_008086735.1 Cheirogaleus medius
GGCAGGAGGATTGCCTGAGCCCAGGAGTTTGAGGTTGCTGTGAGTTAGGCTAACGCCATGGCACTTTAGCCCAGGCAACAGAGTGAGACTCTGTCTCAAAAAGAAAAAAATGCCCTTTCTCCCAACCAGTTTGGCATTACACCTATATATAAGATTGTCCCTCTCAAGAGATTTAAGGATAATAAAATGCTGTGAGCAAACAAAAGCCAAAAATGTTACCATTTTTATCTCTTAGTTTCAAGGTAAGTATAAGAACAATATAAACATGGGCTGTTTCTCTCATTGATTTTCCCTATTCAATGAAGCTCTTTTATTCATTCTTTGGGGTTTACTTCATCTCTTTTGATTTAATTTTATTCTTAGGCAGTAGTTCTCTGCTTTTCACAAACTCTTAGGGCAAGTCTCCCTATCTGCGGTTTTGGAATCAAGAACAACCTATATTCACAAACACTATGACTTTTCTGAAATGTTCAAGTACGAAGTTTTAATGAATTCCCTTTTACTTTACAGTTTCTCCAGAGACATCATGTTTCTGGGAGCTAAGACTCAGAGCAAGAAACAGACTCAAGACTATGTCCATATGACATGAAATCAATGACTAACAAATCGTTCACTTAGAAAAAAATTCTGGTGAGTGAAGATGTCTGCCAGGAAAGTTGTTTGGCAAATTATATGAAAATATAAAACCATCACATATATGAGTTTTTCATTTTTTATTAGTTGTCTTAGTGTAGAAGCAGACTTAGAAATATAGAGATATGTGAATGAAATAAAATAGAAGTTTATCAATCATTTCTTGGGATCTGGACATGAATTTTTAGTGTGCATTCTACATATTTTGTGAATAGAAGATCATGCATTTTATATACATATTTCTTAACTAGATTTTATCAAAAGGAACAAAATACATGACATGCACAAAAGACTAAAACAACCTCATCTTTCACAGTGAAAATTAAGATTCCAGTTTTATTTTTGTTGTTTTGTATATGATTTCCCTGTTTCTTCCTTTGCCTCTCTTCTCAAAAAGACAAAGTGGCAAAATCCCAGAGTCCAGATATTACCTGTAGGACTTAGTTTTCACTTAGCCTCATCTTCTTTTCTGCCCTACCCTCTTGATGCGAGGAAAATACCAGCTTGATTTTTTTCCAGGTCTGTGCTGAGCTCACCCTCAATGAAAACATTTAGGGATTCATTATCCATCTAGTGAAGTATGTGAGATTTATCTGTGTTCTCCCCTTTCCCTACTTTCCTAACTTTTAAATCATTTTTCTTCTCATTAGCATTGCACTCTGACCATACATGAAGGAAAGAACATTAAAATCCGTTCAGTGTTCTGGTAAAAAGACCAACAGTATTCTAATAATTTAAAAGAAGTGTCTTAAACGAGGTAGGGGATTATCTGTGGTTTTTGCAAATTCATAATTGAGAGTTAGCTGTATTTCCCCACAACCACCAGCCAAGTGAAGATGTAGGAACTGACTCTCTGGGCTGCACCATCTAATTGAATTCTGGGGATGCTCCAAGAAAGGTCACTGTGTAAAGCGATAAACTTAGGTCTCCCACATTCCATTTTCTCCCCACCCACCTCTAATGAAAGAGTAGCTGCTCCATGTAAATTTTTTAAAGCAAATTTGAATGTTCTGCCTCTACTAATAAGCACCCAGATGATCAAATACAGACATTACTCACACAATATGAGCAGCGCTGAAACTACAAACACATCATTTTCTACTGCAAGCAGTGCAAGAAAGAGCTATTTTTATGGATCTGCAGAGTGATGTGGTTGTGTACAAAAGGAGCAAGTGAAAATCACGCTACAGTGAAAATCATATTATGCACATGAGGAAGACAACTTGAACCGTCTATGCACAAGTAATGATTAAAAATGTAATGAAGTACATCAGGCATTACTTGGAGCAATGTACTCTAGAACTTTTCACTGGAAATGTATCGTTAAGGAATAAACATTTTGTTGTTGACGTCATAGTGGTAGTTTTTTGTTTCGGTTTTCTCTGTTAGGTTAGAGTGCTTGTTATTACAGCTTTGTCAAGGAACATACTTGAATAACTAATAACTGTTGATTGCTTGTTCAAGAGTTAATCCCCATCTTATAAAGCAAAAGTAGACTTTTATATATAACCACTTTCTTGGTATTGCCAACACTCATTATGGTATTTGAAAAAGTTAGAGAACCCCATGGGGTCATTATTAGGCTTAATGAAATACTCAACAGAAAAAAAAAAAGGAAAGAAGGAGAGAAATGATCGGTATATATTAGGTGCTCTATAAATGTTGGTTGTCAGGGATAACATACTTCTAAAGGCTAATGTTTCTTCCTATGTAGAGTATTCTAATTTGGGCTTCTGCATCATTCCTTATTCAGTGAGGTGGGGATGATCAATTTGTCCAGCCTCCCTCCTGCCCCCAACTTTCTCTGTATAAAATACAAAGTGCAAAATGGTGGGGGGGAGATGCTTACTAGTTAGTGAAGAATAATTTCTTGATATTCTTGACAGAGAAAAAATATACTTACCTCTTTTCTTGTTTGACTTGTTAGATTTTTAATCATGTTTGGTGAAAAATAAATAGAAAGAAAGGAAGAAAGGAAGGAAAGAAGGAAGGAAGGAAGGAAGGAAGGAAGGAAGGAAGGAAGAAAGAAAGAAAGAAAGAAAGAAAGAAAGAAAGAAAGAAAGAAAGAAAGAAAGGGCAAAAATAGAAAATTAACTACCAGACCATTTGCATGGGTAAAGCCATGAGTTAAAAGAACCAACAAATTAGTCATTAAGTTAAAATGAACTTAACTTCAGATACTGTAATTTCCACAATTTCAGTTTCCTCAATTTGCTTATGGTAATAAAATCATATTAAGTAATATTGGAGAAAAAGACATTTATCTTAACTTATAGTATTATTTTCTATTTGGGGGTGCCTGGATATTAATAGTAAAAGCAAAAATATATGGTATGTTTCTACTATGTTCACATATCTTTATGAAAAAATTTATCTGCCAGAAAATAACCATTTGAATTATTCAGGAGATTACTTTTTGATTTAGATATGTATGTGCATCTGTATGGATACATACATATATCCACATATATCCACTCAAACACAAGCGCAGAGAAAGTTATACCAAAATGTTGCCTAGCATTCTTTTTTAAAATTTTAATATTTATCACAGATCTAAAGTGTTCAGTTGGTGTTTTTGACAATCATATCCATGTGTGCGAACACCATCCAAAACGAAATATAGAACATTTCCATCACTGGACAAAGTTCCCTGGGGTCTCTTTCCAGTTAATCTCCATTCTCCAGAGGCAACCACTTGTTAAGTTCCATCTCTATAGATTAGTTTTTCCTGTCCTTGGAATTTTAATGAATGGAATAATGCAGTATGTTTTCTTTGTCTGGAGTTGTTCACTCAACATAATGTTTTTGAAATCATTTCACATTGTAGAGTTTATCAAAATTTGTTCCTTTTTATTGATATACTATATGAATGATCCATAAATTATTTATATATGTTCCTGTTGATGAACATTTGGTTGGTTTTTCTCTTGTGACTACTATGACTATTATCAACACCTTGTAAAAGATGTATGGGCATATGTTTTTCATTTTCCTGGGAAAACACCTAGGAGTGAAATTACTGGGTTAAGGGTAAGTATATGTCTAACTTTATAAGAAACTTCCAGACTTTTTTTCCAACATGACTGGACCACTCCTATCAGCAATGTATTAAATTTTCATGTGTTCCACATCATTGCAAATATTTAATATTGCCAGTCTTTTTTTTTCCTTTTTTAGCTATTCTAATGGGTGTAAAATAGGGCCTCATTGTAGATTTAATTCGTTTTTTCCCTGTGACTAATGATGTTCAGTATATATTATATTTACTGGCCTTTTCTGAGAAGTGTATATTCAAATCTTTAGACAATTTTATATTGGGTGGTTTGCTTTTTATTGTTGTTTTGTAGGAGTTATATATTTTAGATTAAATTATTTTATGAGATATATGTGTTCCAAGTATGTTTTCCTAGTCTGAGGCTTGCCTTTCCATATTTGATGATATATGTGATAAGAAGAATACTTTAATTTAGGTAAATTCCAATTTATCAATTTGCCCTTTTTTTCCCTTGTCTAACAAATTGCTGCCCATCTCAAAGTCACAAAAATAGTCTTCTGTGTTTTCTGCTAAAAACTAGATGACTAAAAATTAGTTGTCTATACATGTATAAGTTAATTTCTGGACTCTATTTTGTTACATTGATCCATTTTTCTATCTGGACAGCAATACCATATTGCCTTGATGACTCTAACAGTGTACGTTTTGAAATCAAAGTGAACCCTCCAACTTTGTTCTTTTTCAAATGTGTTTGGCTATTCTATACTGTGCATTTCATACAAATTTTAGAATCAACTTGTCAATGTAATTTTTATGAAAAAAGAACTCTTTGAGATTTTAATAGGGTTGCACTTATACCATATATCAATGTAGGAATCATTGACAGCTTAACATTTGGAGACTTCTGATCAATGAACAAGTTATGTCTTCCCATATATTAAGGTATACTTTAATTTTTCCCAAGAATGTATTGTACAAATCTTGCAAATCTTATAACAAATTTATTCTCTTGATGCTACTGTAAATGGTATCATAAATATTTTCTCATTCAATTTCCAATTGTCAATTGATAGTATATAGAAATACAATTGATTTTTGTATATTGGTCTTGTATCCAGCAAGGTTGCTAAATTCACTTATTGGTTCTAATAACTATATATAGATTCCACTGGATTTTCTACATAGACAATTATGTCATCTATGAATAAAGATAGTTTTATTTCTTCCTCTCTCTTTTGTTTCCTTTTCTTGTCTAATTATATTAGCTAGAACCTCTAATACAATGTTGAAAAGAAATGATAAGCATGAACATTCTTGTCTGTTTCTGATCTTGGAGGAAATGCATTCAGTCTTTCACCATTAAGTATCATATTAGTTGTACATTTATTTTCAATGCTTTTTAATGGGTTAAGGAAGTTCCTTTTATCTTTACTTTGCTGAGAGGTTTATATGAGAAATTAATATTCGGTTTTGTCTTTTTTTGTGACAAATTCTAATTGTTATTTCCAATGCTTTTTCTGTGTCTATGAAATGATCATATGTTTTCTGTTTATTTGTTAATATGGTCAATTAAATTCAGTAATTGATTTTCAAATGTTAAAGCAACTTTGCATTCCTGCGATAAACCCCACTTGCTCATGATGTATTACCTTTTTTATGTATTATTGGATTCAACTTGGTAAAATTTTATTTAGAAATAAAAATAAAATTTTTATTTAGAAATTATTTAAAAATCTCTGTACTCCTGAGAGATATTGATCTATGATTTTCTGTCTTGTAATGTCTTTATCTGTCTTTGGTAACAGAGTAATGCTGTCCTCATTGAATGAGTTGAGAAGTATTCCTCCTTTTCAATTGTCTGCAAGAGTTTGTATAAACGCCATTATTTCTTCTTTCTTTGGGTTTAATATGTTGGATTCTTTTCTTAGTTTCTTAAGGTGGAAGCTGAGATCATTGATTTATGAACTTTCTCTTTTTAAGCTATATCTCACAAATTTTAAAATACTTTAAATAATTTAGTTTTAATAATTGTAATCTTTCATCAGACTTATGTTATCTTGAGTTAATGCTTTCAGGTTTTTTGTGGTTTTGAGTATTTTTCTATGTAGATTATATTAGCTTAATTTTAATTTGAGGGGAAGTTTGTTGGTGTTAATTATTTTTATAGTTTTTAGTGGTTTTTGAAAAAAATTATTTTGAAATATTTTTATCTCCGAATATCAAAAGCAAGAGTGAAACCTATTACTTAACACACCACTACATAGGAGAAGAATTTAACATCCTTTCAGTTCCTATGTTACCATCTTATAGTGCTTAGATACATTATGTAAAATTTCAAATGTTATTTTTATGTATAGAATGAATACACACTCTTTAAATAATTAATTTCTGACATTTAGATTATAGTATATGTAAGGCATTTACAAAAATTATTTAGACTTACTTTTACACTTAACTGGCTTAAATACTCAATTCTTTAATATCATGATGTGCCCATCTAATGTTTTGGATCATTTCTGAGGTATCCAGAGTAAGCACACCCAGGTAGCACATTTTAAGGACTTGTTTTTTTATGGAAAATACACATATATACACACAATATATATGTATATATTTCTATTTGTTTCACAAGAGAAAGAAAATTTGGCTTAAATTATTTAACCAAAACTTTTCCTCTCAAAACTCTAGATTCTCTCAAGAAGTCTTTCATTGCCTTCTAATCCTTCTTTTAAAAGCATAAATGTTTTAGAAGCCATATCTAAAATCAGTTATGTTTTAATTTTTTTAGATTACCAATTTATTTTTCTATCAAGACACATATAAAATTTTTCCTCTTAATTTTTCTATTTCAAATTTTTGCCAGGATGGGTTTTATTTTATTTTTTTAAATTAATTTTGCTTGGAATGTAGAAAGACATTTTGATTAGAAGCCACTGTTCACTTTTTCTCAAAGTATGTTCTTTGGTTATATTATTGATTATTGCATCTATTTTTTTTCTTCTCTTTTTCAGGAATACCAATATACTATAGTTACGATATAAGTTCTTTTTACTCAATGTCTGCCGTTTCCTTTCTAAACATCTGCCTTATTATCTATATTTTTGGAGGGCTTCTCCAGTTTGTCCTCAGGATAAAAAAGTTAAATCTTCCTGAGTATTCATTTGGCACCTGTCTCTCTTTGACAAAGATTTTATTTCTGTTATTATGTTCATGTGTCCTTGTGATTCTTTTTTTATCTCACTCATCTCCTTTTCCATTATAATACCTCTTCACTCTGTTCATTGCAATTCCTCTTATATCTCTCACATTGTACATTCCACTAACATTATCCAAGGGTTTTCTAAAACTTTATTTTGCCTTCTTGAGGAAATTACATTCAAATATATGTAATTACTTTTAATCTTTGTAATTATATTTTCTTTTTATTTGCAATGCTTTTTCTTTATCAGTTGTCTCAGTCAATTCAGGCTGCTCTAACAAAAATACTATAGATTGGGCAGCTTAAACAACAAACATATATTTCTAACAGTTCTGGAGGGTGCAAAGTCCAAAATTAAGCACTAGCAGATTCAGTGACTGGTATGGGCTGCTTCCTGGTTCATAGATGGTCATCTTCTCACCATGTCCCCACATGGTAGAAGAAGCAAGAACACTTTCTGGAGTCTCTTGTATAAAGGCACTAAACCTATTCATGAGGGATCCTATCCTTTCAACCTAATAACCTCCCAAAGGCCTCCACCTCCTAATATCATCACACTGGAGATTAGAATTTCAACATATGAACTTTAGTGGAGACACAAACATTTGACCCCTAACACCAGACTTGATGGATTTTATATTTCTACTTTACTCATCCTATAATGAAGAGATTTCTAGCCAGAAATAATATTTTCCAATAGAAATGATTTGTATCTTTCTCTTGACCTTATGCAATGTCTTGGATATTGGTAGAATCCTTTTCTCAACTTGAACCTGGAAGACATATTTATGGACATTCTTTCTAGTAAAAGTTCCATAATCTAGCAAGCAGTGAACTCATGTTATTCTGCTAAATTATTTAAAGTTAATTATATCTCTACAATTTCTTTGACACTCTAAATCTATTGAATACACAGTAAAAAAACAAAAATGACAAATTTTATGCTATCAATGTTCTTTATTTCATATCCTAATCAATTTTGGTCTACTCCTTGGAACCATACCTCTCAGGACACAATGTACTTAAAATGAATCCTATTTCCCATCCAGCTCAGTTGCTGCTCCCTCTCCTGTTGTTGTTCTATGAGTTTTAGTTTCAAAATGGATATACAAGAGGAGGCGCAAGTAAGGTTGAGTAACAAATATGAGTAGCCCGGTTGCTTCAAGGATAGCATTCCTGAAGCTATCAAGTTACTTTCAGTGACACAAACACAAAGTCTCTGAATCAGTGGTCTACTTTTTCAGGTTGGTAGTTCTTCTTGGTATCTGAAGAAAGGATGAGTTCATTGCATTCTCTGTTAAGCTCCACAGTAATCTTAGCTAATGAAATTTGCTCTCAGATTTGGCAAAAGTGGACTGATACTTTTATTTTTGTAGTTATTTTTTCTGTTTCATTTTTTCCTGTGTCCTTATGGGGATTGTAGGGGGGAAATTAGAGATACTGTGTGGGAGACAACTCATCTGACAATATTTTAAACTGGAAGGCCATTAGAGTCCTCCTTAATTGCCACTGAAAGTCATTGATTTCACATTAATCTATCAGCAACCACATACATAACATTTGACTTTGTGACTCTGTCTTACTCATGCCTCAGTACAAAGCATGATGAATCACTGCTTCTGAATGTCAGCCTTTGATTCAACTCACTACTGCAGAAGTCTTATAGAGAAAACACTCCCTCTAAAACCATTTTGCCAAAGTCAGAGAAAGAGAGGAGATTCTTTTCACAGCATGGGCATATCTTTGAGATATTGCAGGTTTAGTTCCAGACCACCACAATAAAGTGAGTAACACAAACTTTTTGGTTTTCCCGTGCATGTAAAAGTTATGTTTACACTATATGTAGTTTATTAAGTGTACAATAAAATTATATCTAAAAAACAATGTACATCCCTTAATTAAAAATATGATATTGCTTAAAAAATGCTAAAAAATCATCTGAGCCTTCAACAAGTAGTAATCTTTTTTGCTAGTGGAGGGCTTTGCCTTGATAGCTGCTGACTGATCAAGGTAGTGGTTGCTAAAAGTTGGGGTGTTGTGGCAATTTCTTAAAATAAGACAACAATGAAATTTCCTTTCTCAATTGACTCCTCCTTTCACAAAAGATTTCTCTGTAGTATGTGATGCTGTTTGATAGCATTTTACCCACAGTAGAACTTCTTTCAAAATTGGAGTCAGTCCTCTCAGAACCTGCTGCTGCTTTATCAACTAAGTTTCTGTTATATGCTGAATCCTTTGTTGTCATTTCAACAGTGTTCATTGACTCTTCACCAGGAGTAGATTCCATCTCAAGAAACCACTTTCTTTGCTCATCTAAAAGAAGTCACTCCTCCTCTGTTCAAGTGTTATCGTGAGATTGCAGCAATTCAGTCATATCTTTGAGCTACACTTTTATAATTCTCGTTCTCTTGCTATTTCCACCAATCTGCAGTTATTTCCTCCACTGAAGTCTGGAACCCCTCAAAGTCATCCATGAGGGTTGGAATCAACTTCTTCTAAACTCCTGCTCAAATTGATATTTTGACCTCCTCCCATGAATCAGAAGTGTTCATAGTGGCATCTAGGATGGTGACTCCTTTCCAGAAGGTTTTCAGTTTACTTTCCTCAGATCTATCAGAGACATCACAATCTATGGCAGCTATAGCCTTATGAAATGCATTTCTTAAATAATAAGTCTTGAAAGTTGAAATTATTCCTTCATTCATGGGCTGTAGAAAGTGGGTATTGTGTTAGCCAGCATGAAAACAAAATTAATCTCTTCATACATCTCCATCAGAGCTCTTAGGTGACTTACATGTGTTCTCAATGAGCAAAAATATTTTGAAAGAAATACTTTTTTTCCAAGTATTAGGTCTCCGCAGTGGGCTTAAAATATTTAATAACCGTGTTATAAACAGATGCACTGTCATCCAGACTTTGTTGTTCCATTTATAGAGCACAGACAGAGTAGATTGATTACTAGCATAATTCTTAAGGGCCCCAGGATTTTTGGAATGGTAAATGAGCGTTGGCATCAACTTAAAGTCACCAGCTGCATTAGCCCCTAACAAGAGAGTCAGCCTGTCATTTGAAGCTTTGAAGCCAAGCATTGACTTCTCTTCTCTAGCTATGAAAGTCCTAGATGGTGTCTTCTTCCAATAGAAGACTGTCTAATCTATGCTGAAAATCTTTGCTTAGTATAGCCACCTTCATTACTTGTCTTAGCTAGATCTGGATAATTTACTGCAGTTTGTTCATCAACACTTGCTGTTTCACCTTACCCTTTTATGTTATGGGTACAGCTTCTTTTCTTAAACCTCACAAACGAACTTCTGTTAGCTTCAAACTTTTCTTCTGCAGCTTCCTCACCTCTCTCAGCCTTCGCAGAATTGAAGAGAGTTAAGGCCTTGTTTTGGATAAGCTTTGGACTAAGAGAATGTCGTGGCTGATTTGATCTTCTATCCACAACACTCCAACTTTCTCGGTGTCAACCATATGACTGTTTTGCTTTCTTATCATTCATACGTTCACTATGTTCACTAAAATAGCATGATTGATTTCTTTCAATAACTTTTCCTTTACATTCACAACTTGCCTAACTGGTATAAGAGGCCTAGCTTTTGGCCTATTTCACCTTTCAACATGCCTTTCTCACTAAGCTTAATCATTTCTAGCTTTTGATTTAAAGTGAGAGACATGAGACTTCTCCTTTCAGTTGAATGCTTAGAGGTTATTAATTGCCTGATTTCAATATTGTTGTGTCTCTGGGAATAGGAAAGCCCACGGAGAAGGAGAGAGGTGGGGGAACAGTTAGTCAGTGGAGCAGTCAGAACACACAACATGTATCTATTAAGTTTGCTGTATTACACAGGTGCAGCTCATGACACCTCAAAACAACTACAATAGTAGTATCAAAAATCACTGATCACAGATCATCACAACAGATAAAATAATGATGAAAATGTTTGAAGTATTGTGACACAGAGATAGGGAGTGAGCACACAGTATTGGAAAAATGGTGCCAATTGACTTGCTTCATTCAGCGTTGTCACAAGCCTTCAATCTGTAAAAAAAAAAAAAAATGCAGTCTCTGCGGTGCACAATAAAGCAAAGCACAGTAAAGTTAGGCATACTTGTATTTGAATAGGAAGAAACAGTGCATCTTCTCTTTACTTTCTCCTCATTGTTTGTACAGCCATAGATCATATTTCAGCATTGCAGTAGAGCCCTCTTGCCATCTTAATGAGGTGTGGAAGGAACTAGCATGGGGGACTTAAAAGGATTCTTGAAATTTAGGCTTAATCCTGGCTCGGTTACTAACAAGGTTTGTGACCTAGGTCAAATCACTTCATCACACTGGATCTTAGTTTTTTTATCTGTAAAATCAGTGTCCCTTTCAACTCTCATTCTACAATGAAAGAAAAATATTACACAAATTTTTATGGAGTGAAAGCCATTAACAAGGTACATCAGATTATCCAGTTATGCAACATATTTCCAAACCTCATAGCTTATATAACTCCCAACTTTGAGATCAACCTTTTTCTTAATTTGGTAGAGTTTCCCTGAGCTCAGAGGCTCAACATTAAATTAATGTAACATCTCTTTCCATTATGACCCTATTGTGCAATTCTGGTTATTAGATTCTTTTCTTGATTTTTTGTACCAATCACTGCCTTGATTTGTTTTCCTGTCCTAAATTCATGCACATGTGACCTGTACATTGCCTGGTACCCCACAATTAGTTTAATGTTCAGCTCTTGGTATCTTGAAATTCTTTGAATTTGTGTTTCGTGAGTAAAATGCATTGGGATAATAGAAAATGCATATTTTCTTTGTAAATTTGAACTGCTGTAACAAATTACCATAATCTGGCTCGATTCAACACAAAAATTTAATAATCATAGTTCTGGAAGCTGGAAGTCCGAGAGCAGTGTTCCAGCATGGTCGGGTTCTGGTGAAGGCTCTGTTACAGGTTTCAGACAACCGTCTCCTCCTTGTATCCTTACATGGTAGAAAGAAAGCAAACTAGCTCTCTGGCCTGTTTTTATAAGAGCACTAATCTCATTCACAGAGGCTCTATGCTCATGAACTAATTACCTCCCCAAAGCCCCAACTCCAAATATGAACACATTGGGATTAGGGTTTTATCATAGAAATTTGGGGGGAACAGAAACATTCAACCTATTGCACATATGAATAGAAGAAATATGCACAATATTCATGTCCACTTTGCTTCCCTGTTCACCTATAGCATCTATGATGTCCCATTGGCACAGAATTCTGGTGGAACCGTGATGCAGGGGAGTTCAGCTAGACCCAGAGTAAGTAAAGGGTAAACATGTTATATCTACAACTGAGTAAGACAGTGTAGGGAGGTAGAAAGCACTGACTCCAAGAGACCTCACCTTCTGTTCCAACCAGAACTTGCTTCCAATGCACAAAGAAGGCATCGGCATGCTAAGCAACACAAATGAATAAGGAACCGTATCTGGTCCTTTCTTACATGTTACTTTGCTGTATTAATAAACCACTTGTGCCAAAAAATGATGATACAAGGATAAGGAAAGATAAAGCAACTCATAGTTCTTTCTTTCTTTCTTGTTTTAAATCATTCCTTACTCATCAGTAAACCAAAGCTAGAAAGTTTTGGTAGAATGTGTGCATATCAGGAGGTTGAAAATAATTTGTTTCACAGCGTTTCTGCTGTCTTGTAAGAATGGAATATTAATACTTATGCACATATGAGCCTGTTGGAAATGAAGACCCTCAGGCCCCACCTGCAGCCCGCAGAATCTGCATTTTAACAGGCCTCCAGGGTGATTTGAAAGGACTTTAACATTTGAGAAGCACCAGCCTCAATTTAAAATGCTTTTAAAATGGAAGGGCAGAGAGAGAGAGAGGGTGAGAGAGGAAGAGGAAGAAGAACGTGAAAGAGAAACACTGCGAAAAATCTCTCACTCCGTCCACGTCTAGTCTGAAGTGGGGACTTCGTTCCCTTATTTCTTTTATTCACTTTTCTTCTTTTTGTTTTTTTTTCCCCAAGTCTTTTTGTTACTGTTGTTGTTATTATACTGAAGAGCTACGTGAAACAGAAAGCTTGGCAGCCTTCCCACAATCCTCAGCATGTGGGAATAGCAAGTAATAAAGTGTTAGCCCCTGCCAACTGGTGGTTCCGTGTAAATGTCTCTGTTAACAACCAACACTGCTGCTAGCAGCCATCGGAGCAAAGCGGCAAATCTGTTCCTCTCTCCGGTGTGGAAAACACTAACGAAAAAGTCACCTAATTACTTGATTAAGATGTATCAATCCTAGAAATTGTTGATCTAGAACATTGAGTCTCTGACATTTAGTTCATTCTTGATTAAACAGAATAGTTTCAACCTGACTTGCTGTGTTATCTCCGAGTACTGTGTGCCATGCGGAGAATTCTAACAGAGGAAACTTTTAATGGGGGAGGAAAAAATAACCCAGTTTGGGTTCAAATCCTTGCAACAGTTTCAGTAGAGCCCTTCAAATACGTCCCGGTGTTGCTATTGGGAAAACATGGATGACCCTGGAAAGATTAGGACTCTCTACAAGTCTCTGATAATAATTGAGAAAATCATTTTTTTAAGCTTTCTAATGCTCTTAGTTTCAAACGCACTTGAGAATATTCTCCCATACCTAGGCCACCAAAACCCCAGCACACCCCTACTCTTTTTAAATGCACCCTTATGGGTGATTTCTACCTGTACAGTCTCACACCCAAATTCCTTTCCATTGCTCCCTCCTCACAAGATGCGGTTTATCTGGTTCAGTCATTACATACCTGGGACAGTAGTGGATGCAATTTAGTGACAAGCTGCTTCTTTTGGTCATGTTGTCACATCATCACTTTAAGAGGATCAGGTGGGCCCACATTCAGGGATGACCAGCACCAAGAATTAAACAATAATGAGAAAGTTCTTCCAAAGATTGTATTTTCTTTGAAAGCAAAAGTGAGAGAAATGAAAACTAGGATAACACTCCAAGAAGTCATAATTTATGCCCGTTAAAGAAGCACTTTCTATTTTCAACTAAGATAAATGGGTACCATTTTACTCCCACAAACATTTTCTTTAATTTAAAAAGAATGGAAATTTGCTTTTATTATCAATTTCCTGTTGACATTCAAGTAGGGTCGTTTACTGTGATTCCATGGTTTCTTCTTTTTATGACTACCTGGCTATTGCCGCATACACGAAAACACAGATAAGATTGCTTAGAATGATCCCAGCCTTCTTTCTATTTCCCAAGCATCATAAACCATATAGCAAGACAATATCACCCAGGGCTGCATGTACATCCAGAAAAGTAACCCTGTTTGGCCCAATGCCCAAGCACTGCATCCAACCCATTCATGTGATCTCAAGCTGTAAAAAGAAGTGAGTTTGCTTAGTTGGTACAATCATAAAACTAGAATCCAATAGTGAAAAAGATGCTTTGGTGGCTCACTTTTAGCACCATAAGTACACACGTTTGTTTCAGCTGGCACAAAGAAGCTTAACAAGCTAGAATAATTCCCATTTTGCCAAAGCAATAGATAGAACTTCCAGAGTCAGGTAATTGCTCCCATATCCCATATGGAAATGATGAAACCAAACAGAAAGGTTTAGTTTATCTTGACCACCACTCAGTCAAAACCTTGACAGTCTCAATTTTAAATATCGTATCCTATTACTATAGTTTGTGTTCTTAACTGTTACAATACCACATCCCTGTCTCTATAAACCTTGAAAATGTCCTAAGTATCTGAAGTACATTTCCTAGTATTTCTGAGATAATAAAAATTACCCAAATGTCTCCTTTCAAACCATGTTCTTATTGGACATTCAGAAAAGTAGTCATGGTATATAGGTCATTGGAAAAATACCTAGCTGTCTTTTGAAGCAGTTCTACCATATTTTAAACAAAACACAAGTTATGTGCACATCTTACTTTTATCTTCTTGTTTAGGGGCTTCAGCAACACCAACTAATGACACTTAAAGGTGTCCATGATCATTCCAAAGGATGATAGCTGATAACCACTAGAGGAAACATACAGATAATTTAACATTCTATATTTAGTATAGAGTACATTCATCTGAATATGCATTGGATGGGAAATGACTGATAATTCTGAAATAAGAGAAATTACCTTCAAGATTTCCAAAGCTACTACTGACTATCTCTTCAAATCAAAATCTTTAGCCAATTCAGGTATTTTTTCATGTCTAAATCTGGGCCATTACGCTTTACTACTGTGTATAAGTAAGAATTAACCATGTGTACTAGGCAAATTCTAGACAGGTTTTCTTTTCTTCATTTTTTAATTATATGTACTCCCTTCCTAGTAGAGTATTATTTATAGTAAAGAAGAAGATTCATAAAATTGAATCTATCTGAATCCTTTAGGAGAGGAGAACTATCTCTGGGTGTTGGTATAATTCATGTCCAGTGAGATCATTCTTACACAGAAGCAATGATAACAGAAGCTTTTGGTGAACCTGACATGCATGGCTACTCTCTGTTGTTCTTTATTTCTTCCTTCCCTTCTCCATGGCTGTTCTCTGAATTCCCTGACCATGTTTGAAGTCTCATATGTTAGACTCCTTTCCTCTTACCAGACTTGATGCCATTCCCCAGGGTTCCATCTTCTACTCTCTTCTATTTATTCTCCTTAGATAATTTAATTTACTCCTATGACTAATATCTAAACTCATGATTCTCAAATGTATATCATCAATTACATTCTTTTTTCTAGACCTGATCTCTATTCATCTCCACCTTTATGGCCTTCAGACAGTTTATTCATACCAGGTCTAAGCCCAAATTCCAAATCCTGTTGTCCTTAAGCTTTTACCTATGCCTATGTTTCCAAGCACAATTAACAGTATCTACATATAATCCATAATCTAAACTAGAAACTTGAGATTATTCCATTTCTTCTCTGAGCCACACGATTACAAGAAATTTGTTTCACTAAACCCGGGATACCCAACATTTGGCAAAGTACCAGGAAAATTACAGGTGCTTAATAAATATGTAATTAATAGATAAATAAATCCTTGACTCATCTTTTCCTTTCTCTTATTACCCATCTTATTATCAAATTTTGTAGTTATATTCCAGGAGCACTGCATGAACTCATCCTCTTTTTTCCATTTCTGCTATCCCTGCCATAGCTGTCTCCTTCTCTGTCTCTTATGTCTTCTCATGGCAGGTCATCCTCCACATTGCCAAAGGAGTTATCTTTCCAAAGGAAAAGTCTAATCAGGTTGCTCTCCCAAGGGAAAATTGCTACTGTTCTTCCAAACTCTTCAACATGGTCTTCAGCTCAAATGTTTAGGTTCTCACCATCTGTCATATCTCTATTATGAACCTTATGTTCTACCAAACTGGACTTGTTTCCATTCTTAAACACAATGCCATTCTTCTCTTCCCCCTCAATGTCTCATACTTTTCTCTTGGTTGGCAATACTCTTCCACTCTTCTTCTGTCATGGTGTGACAAATCAATACCATCTCTTTTGAGAATTTTTTTCTGTTCCCCACAGATTTTTCATATTTTGTTTGCCCATTGCATTTGCTCAGCATTCTTTAAAAAATTTTCATATATTTTATTTCGTGTCCATTTGCCTGCTACATTGTGAGTTCCTTAAAGGAGGAACCATGTTGAATTTATTTTTACCGTCTCCACTGTCCAGCAAGAGTGTAGCATATAATGGCCATTCTGTATGTTTTAAAGTGAGTCTTTGGAATATCGAGTAGAAATTCTAAGTCTGATTGACTATGAAATGGAAGCATTTGCTTGCATCAAAATTCCAGAAGACATTAACATACCATAAAAAACTAATAATCAAGGCTATTGCTATTAAAGCTTAGGTCTGCAAGAGAACAGGGCAAAGGGCTGAGAGAAGAGATAGATAGATAGCACTTAGTAGTTTGTTTTATGTTTATGAGAATTATGTGGACAATTTTTACTTTTTTGACCTTGAATCATAAGCTTCCAAGAAGTCCACCTACACATGGTTTCCTGATGAGGTCAGCATAAGCCACGCTCCAGTACTTGCTACAGTTGTTTATCTAAGCAGGAGCAAGTAACAACTGGTATAGTTTCAACCCTACAGTTAAATGAAAAATGGTTTGGCACAGACTTCAAACTATGGTAACATAATAGAGCACTGAGATGGGGGTGGGGCAAACTTTATTCTACTTTTCCTTCTGGAAATTATCTTTTCTCCATTTACAATACATCACAATCCCCTGAAGAGGTACTAATAGATGTGTGAGAGAATATGTCATTATATGCATGCATCTGTATTTCATTTATTCCACCAGAAAAATAAACTGATTAAAGATGGGTACTATATTTAATAGAATTAATATGAAATAATTTTCAAAAATTAAGAGCAATATGTTCTGCCTGAAATAATACTATGCTGTTTGAAGATCTTCTAATTGAGTCTATATGTACAGATAACAAAAGGCCATGGTAGTATTTTTCAATTTTAAATTATCTACATTTCCCTTTATGTTTAACCCCTCACCCTATATCGAACATAGCACATGCCTTGCATAGGGCAGTTTGTATGCTTTTTAAAGTACCTAATAAAGATCTCTATTATTTGATCTGAAATTTGTCTGAGAAAAGAGCATTGTATTTAGTAGATACATAGTAGACTTTTTGTATTTGAATGAATGAGTAATATAAAAAGAGCTAGCATCCTTAATTGGGATTCTAGAGTCCCACACCTGTAGGAGCCTATGGCCCATTGCTAAGCCATAGTCTCCTGCTAGGTTGGGGGTGGAGAGGAAAGGGGTCCTACAAATCCCATCAGGATCAACCTTGTCAGCATCCACAAATAGGGCTCTTTGCCAAAGGAGATAATCCCCACCCTCCACTATTGGTTTGATGATATTAAATCTTTCAATTTGAGACAGAAATTCTCCTTTCACAATTGAAGGGAAGTGTAAAACCCAACTGAGAAGGGAACAATAATAGCATATTGGTTTAACCATATGATAAGTAGGAATTAGTAAACAGAATAAGAACATTCTATAAAATCTTTTTGTTTTGTATTTTGGGTGAGTAACATCATTAGGGAAAGAGTAAGGAATAAAACTAGAAAGAATGAGGAAAAAGGAATTTCCAACTTGAAGATGAAAAGCACAGTGAAGGAAGACTTAAACCAATGAAAATGAATTTTCATCTATTGAAGTCATTTGTTCACAACTGATCAAAAATGATAAAACTAATAGCAATAATTATAATAATTGAGTGCTATCATATGTGAAATAATGAGCCAACCGTTTTTCATAGGCTTATCTGATTTAATCCTCTAAAAGAATCCTGGGAGGTAGGTAGTATTATACTCATTTCACAAGTAAACAGAGGTTGCATATGTTAATTAACAAGCCCAAGGTCATATAGTTTAAAATGTGATGCAACTGAGATTCAATCTTAGGTCAGTCTGCCTCCGATCCCATGCTCTTAAAAAGCACAACATTATATTTATCTAGTGCTTACCACATAGGAAGTTCTTATATGTGGCCTCTCCTACTTCATTTCCCACTTTAAAGTGGAATAAAATTTAATGACAGTTGTGGCAAGATCGGGTTCCAGAAGGAAGCTGAGTTCAGTCCTAAAGATACTAAAGAAAGTAACATTTGCGTACCTGAATTTTGATACCTGAGAATACTCTCCCAGCTTGTGGCGATGATGGGGCACTTTATTTGAATTCAACGGATAGGTCAAATTGGAAATTTGGCTTGTAATCTGCCTCAACTCCATTGACCAGTTGACTTCAGTGAAGGAAATCAGTGATCCTACCTGTGAATCTAATGTGGCTTAGGAGAGCTAGCCAAACACATTCCTTCAACTAGAGGAACTTTCCAATTAGATTTTGCATTTAATATTGTGAGTCATATTAGATTGCCACTAGTGAAGAGCAACTGAACATTTATTGTTATTATTACTATTAAATACACTTTATTATTATTAAGGGAGAGCAAGCTCGACATTTATTCACTCAGGAAACAGTTTCGGAGACTCTGTGGTCAGCCAGGCACTATTGCAAGTGCTGGAGATTCCCCAGGTACCATGACACACAAGGTCATTGCTTTGACAGAACTTTTGTGCTAAGAGAAAAGAGTGACTATGAAAAAGCAAGAACACAACAGAGAAAATATGACAGAATTAAACTAGAGTGATGCGAAGCAATGCGACCTGGTGGATACTTTGTATGGTCAAAGGCAGACTTGCAATTAAATGGAAAGATTATCAAACATTCAAAAGGGATTTTTAAAAAAAAAAATCCCAAGCTTATTAATAAGAAGACAACTGCTTATTCTGGGTAATAAATATTCAATCTAGTTTGTCAGTAATAAAGATATAACAGGTAGGTGGTTACTCCTTGAAATAGCCCATGGAATACAGCTGCCCGTCAAAATGATTTAGAAATTCTAAAGTTGTTTCTTTTAATCTCCCAAGATCATTGATTATTAATTGCACATTCATGAGTTTTGAAGAAAGAAACACTGTTAATTGGGCTTTGTGGGGGACCTTATAAAATTATGCAAGAGTCAGAGAAGCTGATGAAAGGAAAAGATTTGCACCCATGTGGTGCCAGGAGGGTGACTAATGCGATTACTTCCTTATGAGGCTGTAGCTCTCAAACTGTTGATTCTGACTTTAGCAAAACAAAGCAGATTTGAAGCTCATGCAATGACTTTTTGCCCAAGAATATTTGAAAATTCTTTTTCCTGGAATTAGAAACGTTACTCCAGTGATGAGGAGAGCTTTTCTTATCCCGAATTAGATAATTATCATACTTACGAACAAATTGGCTTTAGCCACAGTGAATAATACATACTGGCATAAGAGCCAAAAATGTTACTACACAGTACTTTTTATTTGGTATGGAAATGCTAATCAACCAGAAGTATAAAAACATAAGGAATGTATTCATCATTGCAATTTCTCCATATAACATCATAGTCATAAGTGGTTTTTTAATGATATTTATTGTACTTTCTTAATTTGGATTCAATGTGTCTCCATTGCTTTTATTTTCTTTCAGAACACAAATATCTATTTACACCTATCTAATAATCAGAATGTATTCTTTAATTAATTGCAGCACTCTCAGTGTGGCCCTCATTAGATGTTCCTTAAATATAGCAGGAATTACAACATCTCCACTCCACTAAATTAAGTGTTTAATTTTGAATTGAAGATATATACAGCAACATCTTTCTGCTCTTCCTAAGAGAAGTCACCTGTCAACCTTCAATATAGTCAGAAGGATTCCAGGAGCAAAATGGAGAAATCTGAAAGTAGAGTTTCCCCTATAAAACTAAGAGAATAAATGAAAGACCTCTTTGAATGAATAGAATCAGCATTTTTAGGTCCCCATTATTGATAATTGTATAACAAACCACTCTAAAACTTAAATTTATCATTATCCCTCACATTTCTGTGGTTTGCTGAGCACAGTTGAGTGGTTCTTAGTTGGGGTCCCTTGGAGAGCTGCAGTCTGACTCAGTTGGACTCGATGGCCAAAACGGCTTGCTCTCAAGGCTGGCAGATGACACTGGCTGTTGGTTGGGAGCTTATGTAGCTTCTCCATGTGACAGGCTTCTCACATCATGGCAGCTGGGTTCCAAAAGCAAGCGTTCCAAGAGCCCAAAACTAGAAGTTTACTATTACCGTGTAACAAATTACCACAGACTTGGTGGCATAACACAATGCCCATTTACTATCTGACAGTTTCTGTGCGTCAGAAGTCTGGGCATGGCTTAGCTGGGTCTTCTGCACAAGATCTCACTAGGCTGTGATCAAGATGTCAACCAGGGCTACAATTTCATCCGAGGCTCAAAGTCCTTCCCTAAGCTCACTCAGGTTGCTGGCAGAGTCCTTTTCTGACAATTTTAGAACTCATGGCAATTATATTCTTTGAGATCAACAAGAGAATGTCCCTGAGCTCAGTCAAAACCCAAACATATTTTTTCTTAAGAAAAAAAAAGCTTTGTTGAGATTTAATTCATGTACCATACAGTTGACTCATTTAAGATGTGCACTTCAATGGTATTAGGATATTGACAGAGTTTGCAACCTTCACTGCAATCTAATTCTAGAACATTTTTGTCATTCCAAAAAGAAATCTTGTGTCCCTTAGCAGTTACTCTCAATTCCACCTCTACCCCTAGCTCTAGACAACCACTAATCTATTTTTGTCTCTATAAATTTTTCCTATTCTTTCCATATCACATTAAAGGAATCATTCAATATGTGGTCTTTAAAGACTTAGCAGGTTTCAAGATTCAACCACATTGCAACATGTGTTAGTACTTCATTCCTTTTTATAGCTAAATAATATTTCTTTTTATGGTTATAGCACATTTTATACTTTTGTTGATGAAAACTTGGGTTTTTTCTGCTTTGGTGTCAATGTGAATAGTGCTGCTATGAACACTCACATAGAATTTTTGGTATGGACTGATGTTTGTAATTCACTCGGTTTTATACCTAGGAGTGGAATTGCTAGATTATTTAGTAATTCTATGTTGGAAAGTTTGAGGAAATGCTAAAATATTTTCCAAAGCAGTTGCACTATTTTACATTCCCACCAGCAATTTTTGAAGATTTCTATTTCTCATCTTTTTCAACACTTATCGACTGTCTTTTTTATTATTATTATAACCATCCAAGTACATGTGTAGTATCTCATTGTGCTTTTGATTTGCATTTCCCTAATGACTATGATATTGAGCATCTTTTCCTGTGCTTATTGCCAATTACTTAACTCCTTTGGGAAAATATCTATTCAAATCTTTTGTTGATTTTTTTTATTTTGGCACATTACCAGGGTATAAATGTTTAGATTATGAATATTGCCTTTGGCCTACCCAAGTCAGAGCTTCACGCATGTCCATCCCCAAGAT
>VBSM01000413.1:10557352-10586426 GCA_008086735.1 Cheirogaleus medius
ACACATTCAATGCAATCCCTATTAAAATACCAACATGATTTTTCACATATTTAGAAAAAATAATTCTACACCTCATATGGAACCAAAGTAGACCTCTTATAACAAAAGCAATCTTAAGCAAAAAGAACAAACTGGAAGGCATCAATTTATCAGACTTCAAGCTATATTACAAAGCTATAGTAACTAAAACAGCATGGACTGTCAATTTTTTAAATTAGGTTATTTATATTTTCATTATTAAGTTGTAAGTTATATATATATATATATATATATATAATGGACACAAGTCCTTTACTAGATATATGATTTAAAAATATTGTTCCCAGTCTGTGGGTTGACTTTTCACTTTCTTGACTATGCCCTTAGAATCACAAAAGTTGATGAAGTACAGTTTATCTATTTTGTCTTTTGTCTTTGCTATTGATATTGAGAATTTTTTTTAGGACAGGGTCTCACTCTGTGGCCCAGGCATGAGGGCAGTGGCATCATCATAGCTCACTGTAGCCTCAAACTCCTGGACTCAAGTAATCCTCCTGCCTCAGCCTTCTGAATACCTGAGACTATAGATATATACCCCCACACCTGGATAATTTTTCTATTCTTTGTAGAGATGGGGTCTCACTATATTGCTTAGGCTGGTCTTGAACTCCTGACCTTAAGTGATCTTCCTGCCATTGCCTGCCATAGTGCTAGGATTACAGTCATGAACCACTGTGCTTGGCCATATCTGATGAATTATTACCCGCCTCAAGTTCATGAAGATTTATCCTTATGTTTTCTATGTTTATAATTTTAACTCTTATATTTAGGTTTATAATCCATTTTGAATTAATTTTGCAAATGGTGTGAGAGAAGGGTCTGACTTCATTCTTTGGATATCCAGTTGTCCCAGCACCATTTGATGATAAGACCTAACCTTCTTTTAAAAGGATCACCTGATTAATTCTGGCCTAACTAGAATAATCTCCCTTTGATTAACTCAAAGTAACTTACTAGGGACCTTAATTACATCTGCAAATGCATTCACCTTTTCACATATGGTAACATAATCCCTGAAGTGACTTCCGCCATGATCACAGGTCCCACCCATGATGAAGAGGAGGCTACAGAACAGGGCATGTGCTCTCAGGGGTGAAGATCTTGAAGACAGCTTGGAATTCTGCCTGCCAAGGAAAGCTACCAGTGCCTTCCGGCCTGGACTTGAAAACTGACAGAGCATAATTTCTACCATATTCCATTGGTTAAGCAGTCACACAGCTAACCCAAATGCAAAGGAAGAGCCAGAATCTACCTCTTAATGAAAGGAGTTTCTGAGAACTTGTGCCTGTCTTTAATCTGCCACAACCTGCTATCATAAAAGCAGCTTTAGATAAGGTTTATTAAAATATTTTACTTATAGTGTTATTTTTTCTATTTTAATATTCTAAAGAACTCTGAAAATCAAACAGATAACTTCTTACAAAGAAAAAATGTGAAACAGAATCCAATAACTACTTGAGTTTACATACTGAGTAGGAATTAAAAATCAATTCTGATAGGAATAGGGCCTGATCCTCCACTAGTTTGTGCTTAGTACATGTCCAGGTAAATCACCTGGGTGACTTACATAGGATATATCACATAGGACAATCACAGAGGACATTTTCTTCTTTGTGAACAAAAGATGACCCATGACTGACCTTAGGTGATCCAAATCATATACCAAGGCAGTTTTCTCAGAAGAGCTCCAAATGACTTAATTAAAGCTGAAAGAGAAGGCCTCATTTTAATTCTTGAGGAAACATTTATAAATCCACTTTTATTTCTGTGGCTCTAGCATCCAAGCTAGTGTTACCATCAACTCAATTCCCAACAACATTACCCTTCACTGCCTCTTCCAGCTTAATTCTAACAATGTAGAATAAAAACACCAAGTGGCATTGACTAACCTATGCCAATTTTTGTTAAAGTATACAGGAAAAAGAAAACCTATATCCATATGCAAATTTCACAAATATAAGTACTCTATAGTAGTCAAGGCATTGCACAAACCTTGTCTTCATGCAAGGGGATGATCAAAGTTTTTCTTTACTTCAAATAAAGTCTCTACATTACTTCATTTCTGTTGCATGTGAATAGGTATACCTTGGATATATAATAAACATACTCTGGATATATGAAAACCAACATGTGTGTGCTCTCTCTCTCTCTCTCTCTTTCTCCTAAAAGAAAAACTGAAGTGGAAATCTGAAGGAGGTTGGTACAATACTATATGAAAGAATAACCAGGTTATTAAAATAGATGTAGACTATATTGTTGGCAAATATGTATGCTTATATCCGTTAGCCTAAGCTAGAATGACTATAAAAGTCTTTTTCTACTGTTCAAAAGGCAAAAGAAGTAAACCTAAAACTCAAAATAAAAGACCTAGTTGTTTCCAGAGCAGTTTCTAAAATTTGTTTTGATTAGTAAACTGAACGAGTCACTCCCATTTCTGAGCTTGCATCCTTATTTTTTAAATGGTAATAATCATACGTATTCCATCTATCTCAAGAGACTATATTATGAGAATCCAGTAAGATACACCTGTATGTCTTATAGCATACTTTGAGCTGCTTTAAGAAAACCGAACTTAAACTTGCTTGAACAGTCAGATAATTTCCTATCACATGACTTCCAGAGGCAGGGCTAACTTCAGAGTTGATGGCTTCAGTAATTCTGTGACATCACCAGAAACACATGCTCTTTCCAACTCTCCTTTCTGTTGTCAAGAGATTTGGCTTAATCCATGAGCTTATTCCTCCACTGGTTATACAATGACTATAAGTAACAGTAGGGGCTCTCTGCCTCTGTGTTCAAATCCAGAGAGAAAATCCTCCAGACCTTATTCCCATTCCTAGTCTGATAACATGGATCAGTGAACTGTGATATGATTGACTTATAGTTGGATTCCTGGAATGATCTGGCTTTAATTTATTAAGATCCATTTCTGGAGCTGGGAAAGGGAAAGTCTCTTGTGAGTTCCAGGGCTATGTGAGGGATGTAAAGACCTATTAACAAAATTGGAGTTCTGCGAAGAGGAAATATGACAGAGGGCTGAGTAGGCAATCAACAGGGTCCAATATATACCAGGAAGTCACTTGGAAATAGTATAATACATTTTTATAAATATACAATAAGATGTTATTTAACTATATTTTCTTCAAAGGCACCAGTTTGTTTTTCCCTAGAACTATATTGAAGTTCTCCTAAGAACCTTGATGGGCTTATTTGGTGAGTATAACTTAATCTACCCTGTTCAAGGTAGATTTTTAAAGGTGTATTTTTATATATTATGATATCAAACACTATTATACAAACAAGAATGGCTCCAAGGCATGGGTATAAAATGTGATGTGGAGAGAATTTTTAATGAAACAGATTTGTATGATATTTTAAATGAAGAAAAGTAGGGTTTAAAATAGTATACACAAAAGAATGAAGTTGGATCATTA
This sequence comes from Cheirogaleus medius, assembly GCA_008086735.1. NCBI lineage: Eukaryota > Metazoa > Chordata > Mammalia > Primates > Cheirogaleidae > Cheirogaleus > Cheirogaleus medius. Next base: position 10,560,826 of record VBSM01000413.1, read on the forward strand.
CCTTACACCATATACAAATATTAATTCAAAATTGATCAGAGACCTAAATGTAAGAGTTAAACTATGTAGCTCTTAGAAGAAAACAAGGGCAAAAAGCTTAATGATGTTGGATTTGGCAATGGTTTTTGGATATGATACAGAAAGCAGAGGCAAAAAAATAGAAAAATAGATAAATTGGACTTAATCAAAATTAAAAATTTCTATACATATAAGAATACAATCTACAGTGTGAAAGGCAACCCATAGAATTAAAGAAAATATTTGCAAATCACATATCTGATAAGGTTTTAATATACAGAATATATAAAGAGTTTCTACAACTCAAGAACAAAAAAGCAAACAATCCGATTTAATAAAGGACAAAGGACTCAAATAGACATGTGTCCAAAGAATATATACAAATGGCCAATAAGCACATCAAATTGTGCTCAACATCACTAGTAATTAGGGAAATGCAAATCAAAACTACAATGAGATACCACCTCCTACCCATTAGGATGGTTATTAAGAACAGCAAAAACAACAACAACAAAAAAGTAGGAAATAACAAGTGTTGGGGAGAATTTGGAGAAAGTGGGAACCTTGTGCACTGTTGGAAATGTAAAATGATGTAACTGATATGAAAAACAGTATGGTGATGCCTCAAAAAATTCAAAATGGGATTACTATTGATTCAGCAATTTCACTTGAGTATATAGCTAAAGGAATTGAAAGTTAGAGACTTGAAGAGATATTTTTACACTCATATGCATAGCAGCATTATTCACAATAGCCAAAAGTGTAAACAATCCACATGTGCAACAGATTAACGAATAAAGAAAATGTGATATACACATTCAACGAAATATTATTCAGCCTTAAAAAGGAAGGAAATTCCAACACATGCTGCAGCATGGATTGACCTTGAAGACATTATGTGAAGTGAAGCAAGCCAGTCACAGAAAGACAATTACTGTGTGATTTCACATAAATGAGGTACCTAGAGGATTCAAATTCATAAATTCATAGAGAAAGAAAGTAGAATGGTGGTTGCCAGAGGAGCTAGTGTTTGGTGTGTGTAGAGTTTCAGTTTGGAAAGATGAAAAAGGTTCTGACAATGAATGGTGGTGATAGATGCACAACATTGTGAATGCATTTAATACTACTGAACTGTACACTTAAAAATGGTTAAGATGGCAATTTATGTTATATATATTTTGCCACATTTAAAAAAAAACAATGTGTATAGAAATGTTTAAAATTTTACTATTTTACTCCTAAGTTTTCTAAAATGTATTACACATGTAATAAGAAAAACACTAATTTAATGCAAATATCTATCCCAGGTGTTATCTCATATTTCCCTGCCTCATAAGATCTCCAAAAGATTGCTTGAATTTCTCTTCCACTTCTGGTGGAAGTTGAAATTTCTCTCCGAGGTTTCTACTAATTCTGAGTTGTGGAATTTTCCTCTGAGTCTCAGTTCCTGATCCCACTGAATTATTCCATGTTAAGAAATTTTTTATGTACTCTCAAAAAAGCTATTCTCCTCTATATTACATCTACCTAGACTCCCCTCGATTTCACAAAAGCAAAAAGAAGCATTAAAACCTCTCATAGACATGCGTTTTTAAAGAGTTAACTGAAGATTTGGAGAGACGCCAAGTGGAGTTTGGTTCTATTCACAACTCAGACAACTTTAAGTTGAGTATTAGGCACCCAGCCCTTAAAAGTCATCACAGTCTCTCCACTCTGGTCACTTTGCAGCTATAACACCCGAAGCTCACACCACTTCAGCCCAGTGTAGCTCCTCTCCTGCTTTCCTCTTTTCCCTCTTCCTCACACGTTCTCTTCTGCGTGCTTTCTCCTCTCCCTCAAAGCTACAAATTCATCTTTATCCTGTCAGTAATTCAGACTGCTCTATCCCCTATCCCCAAATTCAGCTCTAAAACTTCCTGTGGGATCAGCAGAGTGAAGAACTCTTCATACAGGTCTTCTCCTTTTTATTAATATAATAGAAGGAAACTGTAGTCAGGATAGGCATTCTCCCCTCCCTTCCAAACAAAAGGACAGAGCCCGGATCTCCTTTCCAACACACTCCCATCTTTCTCCTCATGTGAGGCTCTATGAGCTTCTATCTAGGTAGATTCGCCTCCTTGAAGACAGCAGGCCATTCTTTGTGGTTTCCCACAGAGAGGAACAGTCCATTTGACCCTAGTCCAGCTCAAGGCCTGGTTACATAATTTTGCAGACCGCCATTTTCAGAGGCAGCATATGGGGTCCATTTGCCCGGTCCTTCTAACAAGTGCTGGAACTCCTTGTTGGCATAACCTACTACAGTGAACTCTACTGGGAATTGCAAAATATTCTCCTTCCTCTGCATCCTAGGAAGGATCTCCTTGGTGTTCTCTCAGACCTTGAAAAGGGAGAGGAAATAAGAGAAGAAATATCTCACATTTGGTTAAACAAACTATGTAGAACAAGATTCATTCATCTCAAGTGCCTCGGTTCTATGAGGGCTTATTAGTTAATGCATATTATGTATTTGAAAAGGAACAATAGCTCCACATGTAGGAAAATAATGCTTTAAAAATGAATGGGCAAAATGATTTAAGTTTCTATTCAAGAATGGCCTGGTTTGGCTTTTACTAACCATTAGTTTTGAAGGAAGGGGAAAAACATTTTAAGTAATGTCTTTTAAATTGGTATAAATGGATGATTGCTGATGTTTTAATACAAAAAAACTCTCCTCATGTTATTCTGATAGTGTAAAGGAATTACTTGTAAAATATTTTGAACCAGTCATTTATTATTCTCTGAAACCTACTCCATTTATTCTTCTGTCCATAAATTCAGTGACTAATCTTTTCACTCATTGATATGACTCTCTAAACATGTTCACATAATGTTGTGGTGGATGCAAGAACAAAGTTAAGACGGATGTAAAGGTAAGTTGTAGAAGTCATGAAAATGGTAAATAAAAGAGATTCTGTGATTTATTAACTTTATAAATCAAAGAAAGAACCCACAGTCCAAACAAAGCCAAATGGATAATTATGAATGAGTCGCTAATATGAAACTATTATACTATCAAACCACAAAAGTGATGATAATTTAAAAACAATAGAGAAATGATCTAAGTGTATGTAACTTTTTTGTTTTGGCAGCCAGATGAACAGTAATATTTTTACTAATGCTGTTGATAGATAGTCTGAAGATTATTTGCTGGCATTCAGCAAAGTAGACTCTAACCTATGGAGGTGATCAAAGAAATATGATCAGGTGTGAAAATAATTAATCCAAATGCCAGAAAACCAGTTTCTCAGGTAAGAGCTGTCACTTAACTCCGTAGAGGACTTTAGGTCATAATCCTTTTGTCACATCTGTCCATTCTTTCTTTTGTTCATTCAATAAGTATTTTTTGAAATGCTTACTACTATGTACAAACAAAGAAATGATAAATTCTGGATTGCAAGAATTAATTATAAATGTCCAGTGGCCTCAAATAACTCCCAGTCTAGAGGGAAAGACAAATATCTGAGATGTTTGTTGCATTAATCAATATCTTTAGGTTTAGGGTAGCACCATCTACCAAGTATTGTTGTAGCAGAGAGGAAACCACATTTTTGCACCCCATTCCTCACTGTCAAAGGAAATGTCACCAGTTCTGTCCAACCCAAGTATTTCAGTCACAATGCAAATAGGCTATAAAAGATGAGGTGCTGGGTGGGCTGAAAAGGCCCATCTATCCTTCCAGAGTAGAAAGAGCAGAATCTTCAAGCTCATTCTCACACCGCTCTGCCAGGTAGACACTACAGCCACAATGTGCGAACCCATGAACTTTTCAAGAGCCTGTGAAAATGTTTGCACCCTGAAAAAAACAAAAAGCAAAAATCTGTTGGCTGCAAAATTCAAAAATAAAATTGCAAAATAAAGATTTATAATTATTTTTCTCTACAGCCATGAAGTTACTTATTTTTAAACAACAACTCAATAAATATGGTAATAAATAAATTATGTTTGAAGTTGGGTGTTTATTTTAACATATTTGAAAGAATATGGGCTGGGGCTTCCTAAAAATAAGAGTGGCCAGGACTCAAAGGTCCTGTGTAGACAGACATGGGATCAATCTTGGCTCAGTCACATACTGGTTGGGGACTGGAGAAACTGTCTTGAATATCTTAGGCATTAGCTTAGTATTCTGTTACATGAGGATAATATTCAACTTAAAGTATCATTATGAGTAACAAATAATTTATTATATGGAAGTTACCTAGCATTATGCCTGGCACTCACTGGCTAGTCAATAACTTCTATTTTTATGTTCTTCCATGTATAGTAGGCACTACTGTTGATATATTTACTGTACTTTTCCATAAATTGCCATTTTTGTATTTTGTTCTTTTAAACTACGTATTTAGTCTTAATTGAGATCCCAAAGTGATGTCAGTCATGTAACCTGATTTTTTCTTAAGTTTTATTTTATTTTGAATTGACAAATAATAATTGTATATTTATGAGGTATAATATGATGTTTTGATGCATTGAAATCTTGTGGAATGATCCAATCAGGCTAATTAACATCCATCACCTCAAGTACTTATCATTTCTTTGTGGTGAGAGCATTTAAAATATTCCGTTTTAGCTATTTTAAAATGCACAACACATTATTATTGACTGCAGTCACTGTGCTGCGCAGTCGAACACCAGAACTTATGCTCCCTGCCTAACTGAAACTTTGTACTCTTTGTCCAACATCTTTCCTTTTCCCATGGACACTCCTGCCTCTGGTGGTGAGAATTCTTGGAATCAGTTTCAATGTAATAACTTTCACAAACAATTTATCTGGTCCTGCTAATGTTAACTTCACGCTGTGCATATCTGATTGCTGCTATCCTCCCAAACATTAGTTTCTGAGGACTTGTGAGGAAAACAGTGATAAATCTGTAGATATCTTGACTTCCCAAGGTGGTGCTGTTGTAATACTGAGAAAAGGGGTTTACCTGGCTGATGCCAGCGATGAAGTTTGCTCAAGAGACACTTCATGGTCTCTTCAGAGAATTTCCAGCCCCACCCCTAAACTTCTCGCATGTTTTTCTTTATCCTTTTGCTGAACTTACATGAAAAATAACAGATTTTACTGTTGAAAAAGTCATTCCTCCTAACTAACGACATGTTTAATTGTATGATTTCTTTTTAAAATTATGAAGCCTTGAATAGTTCTTGGAGAGTTCATGTTGATTTTATATTTGGCATCTAAAATCCTGGAAAAAGTCCCATCCTTCAAAAGAGAGAAAAGTCTGCATGAGGAACAGATGAGTGAAATTTTCACAACTCAGCCTGCATTTCCCTTCCTTCTCCAAAGTTCATCATTTTTGTTTTGAGCATTGCTTTCTTGCCTGTATACCCCAAAAGTATTCTTTTATTACTCTTTCTTAAAGATTTTATATGTTTTCTTGTACATGATATCTTCATTAACTGGTCATTTGGTTAAGTGATCACATTGATTTTATTGATGTTAGTGTGGTATGTAACCGGTAAAAATGTTATTACAGGCAATTAATTAATTCCCTTTTCTCTGCCTCAAGTATGATCTACTTTTATCATCATGAGCTTTGCATGCTTCATACACTTTTGCATGATCCATAAAACCTTTGCTCTCGCTGAACCAGCCCAAGGGCAGGAACAGGGAACCCTCTGAATCTTCTTCACCCAGAAACATCACATTAAACCATCAAAAGAGGCAAATGTATTTGGCTCCTAAAAGCCAAACCCTGCTCACAAAAAATTGGTTATCAATAGAAATGTTACAAAAAATGTGTCGTGTGTATGATTTAAATTGAAGTGGAATCCATGAAGAATTAAAACTATTAACCCGTGTCAGTGGATCTCTCTTCCCAGATGCATTCTTCATGGGTTGAGAGAAGCTTTAGGTTCTAGTTATAAGACACCCATTTTATAGATTCAAGTTTAGGAGGGTTCAGTGAGTTTCCCAAGATAGTTTCTGTTTCTGATTTAATGCAGAAGAAGGAATAGAATATAGGTCTTCTAGGCTCCTAAACTCCTGCTCTTTCCTCCACACCAAAATGTTCTTGTACCATGAGCCTCTTCTCATGGCCTTTTTAAAAGAATCTCAAGTAGTTCCTGGAGAAAGAAGAAAAGGTTGTTATCTGAGAACCAATGAGTTAAAGATTATGTATCTCTGGGCCAGGCTGACACATCAGGGACCTAAGTTGGCAGTCTTCTCCCTTCCTAAAGTTCTGCTTTTCAAATTTTTATACTAGAGCAACATGGGGGTCAGAGACTGTGTGATACTCTTGTGCTCTTCAGTGAAAAGTATACTTTTTCATGCACTCAGAGTAATTCCACAGTGGTTCTTAAGATAAATTTATTATAGCGTTTAATCCTTTCCCAGTTTGTGGATTATTTAGCCGAATAAAGAACAATTATTCCATTTTTCAGCAATATGTGGTCACAGAATGAAAACCCAGAAAAATTAAAGCATAAATAGCTGCATTTGCTCAGCACTTGACAGTTTGTAAAGTCCTTTTTCACATGCATTCTCTCATTTGATCCTAAAAACAACCGTAAAAGCAGAAATAGTTGTCTCCATTTTATGTATCGGAAAGCTCAGTGAAGTTACATAATTTGGCCAAAGTTATTCAAATAGCAGTAAACTATTTTAGTCTTGTGCACCAATAGTAAAACTCTGAATATTCCTTTCCATATGCATATATTTATTTATAAATGATACATACATAATACTCCATTAATATGTTGAATGTGTTATAAAACATTCACAAAATAGAAATTTTAAAAGATGAGATAAATATGAGATAAATAACCAATATTTTTAAGTTGCATATTTTTGTCAATGAAATAAAAGTTTTACTTCCAAAAATGATAAATGATGTTTTTAGTGCAAAAAGTATGACTCAGTGTGCTTTATTATTTTTGAAAATATTCATTTAATACTTGTGATTTAGCAACTTGAAATTCTGATTCTAAGTTCAGTTTATTTTTCATACTTGATTTTATGGCCAGATAAGTGGAAAAGCCACTCAACAGTAATATGTAAATATAAATAGAAGAAGAGCATTGTTGATCATACTGATTAAATTGTGGAAATCATTTTCAAGTTCATCCACTAATTATGCAATGTTTTCTCTTAAAATTCTGTTAAAAATTTCCCTCTTATCTGACCTCAGCTAATTATTCTTGCAAACTAATCAGAAGATATTAAGGTACTGCAATTTTTTATTATTAACAAATGAGCTCAGACTTCTAGTCTTACCCCTGACATGTAAAGAGCTTAGAAGTCATTGCTCTCACTTTTTTATACAAAATAAAGTTGAACGGACTGAAAATCAGTGAATTCTCTTGTATCTATGAAGAAACTGAGGTAGCAGAAAAAACTGCAACCAAGAAATCTCACAGCTGAGACCTGCTTATCTGGACCAGGAACCACTGGAACTTTAAAGTAGTAGTAAAACTTAAATGGTAATTTTGATGCATCACAGGAGACTATTTCAGACCAGTTTAAGAGTAAGAAAATCCCAAGCCTTAGGAATGCCCCCTCACTTTTACAATTAGGAACCCCAACAAGTCTTCATGGTGAAGAGACAAGAAAGACCCCCTCATGGCTCTGGCAGGGACAACCATTGTGAAACATACCCAGAGCACCCTCTATAACAAAGGACTACTCTCCAGGGGAAAAAAGACTTTACCCAAGCATTATCCCACCTGGAGGAAAGATATTCTTCTGACTTCTGGCTCCTTTAGCCTTCCTGTCTTACCTAAGAGGGGAACAGAACTAAGAAACATTTGTGAAGGTCAAAGCCCAGGGACTCAGGTCCACTAAAAGGCTGTGATTTAATCATTAGATTACAGAACACTTCCCTTTCCTGACCTTATCACCATACCAACAGGACTTTAGTAGAATAACAGTGGATCACTGCTCAAAGAGCAGCAAGTCACGGTGACTTAGTCCATTCATGCTGCTATAACAAAATACCTTAAACTGGGTGGCTGAAACACCAAATATTTATTTCTCCCATTTCTGGAAGGTGGGAAGTCCAAGATCAAGGTGCTGGCAGATTTCCTGTCTAGTGGGGCCTGCTTTCTGGTTCATGGATAGTACCTTCTCATCACCTTCACATGGGGGAAAGGGCTAACCAACTCACTTGGTTTTACTTATTTTTTTCCTTTTTTATTTTTTATTTCCACCCAAAGTTCTTCCCTACCTGGGGCATCTTTTATAAGCACACTAATCCCAATCATAAGGGCTCTACCCTCTTGACCTAATCACTTCCCAAAGGCCCCACCTCCTAATACTACTACATCACGGGTTAGGATTTCAACATACAAATTCTGTGAGAACACAGAAATTCAGACCATAGTACATAGACTCTATATGAAGAGGAATCCTCAGGGAAGCCAAAGGTATTAAAAAATAATAGACACTAGAGGAATTTGAAGCCTCTACCACCTATAGCTATAGTAAACATTAAACACAGTCCAACTCATAGCCAGATTACTATAAGTCTAAAGGCCTAATTACCTCAGTTCCTATTACCTTATATATCATGTCTGGTTTCTGACAAAAAATTACAAATTATGCTAAAAAAAAATAAAAACTAGAAAACACAACACATTTGAAGATATAAAGCAATCATCAGAACCAGACTCAGATATGACATAGATTTTGGAATTATCAGCCAGAGAATTTAAAAATACTATGATTAATATGTAAGGATGCTAATAAAAAGAAAAGTAAACGACCTATAAGAACAGATGAGTAATGTGAGCAGAAAGATAAAAATTCTTCAAAAAAAGCAGATATGTTCAAATCCACATAAACTATTAAATAGAACCTGTTCTAATTTAGAATATATTAAAAATATAATCAAATATGCAACAGTACCATCCACGACCTCTTCATGACATGGAGCTCCAACTCTTTTCCTAGGGTTTCATCTCATGCCGTACGTGACACGAGACACTCCATACAGAACTAGTGAATGAACCAATATCAATCTGCATATTAAATATATATGCACCCCACTTTGGAGACAACTGCATCATGACATAGCCAAGCCCCACTACATTGGGCAGCTGATCCATGAAAGAAGAGCTAATTCATGCTGTGATTCCATTTTCCATTGTGACCCTCAGGTGAACTATGTCCTCCGATGATTAAATTTTTTATAGATAGAAGAATAATGCTTTCCACTTAACCTACCAATGCCCAGAATTGATATCTAGAATCAAAAGCTAGTCACAGTAAACCAGTATTTAAAAAGAGAGAAATTGATCTGACTAAGAGTCAATTCACCTTTCATTTAATTACTAAATAGAGTTGTCTTAGATTAATATCTGTCAGTTACTTTAATCGATGCTAGTGGGAATTGAGGAGTCTTGGGTTTGGCTTTTTCTAACTGATTGACAGAACTGTAGTGTTCATTCAATATTCACCTTCCCACTTTGTCCCCAGCCTTCTTTAAATATAGCAAAGCCACATGACTGGCTCTGGCCAATGGGCTGTGAGCAGAAGTGGCGTGGACCACTTTTAAAAGAAAGTTAGCAGAGGAGGCACGAGGTCTTGATGTGCCCTCTCTACCACATGGTAGAGCCTGTGTCAGCTGTACCCCTAAGCTTCCATGAGTAGGAGAGCCTCATACCACCTTCCTCCCTACATACAACTCCATTAGACACATAGCATAAGCAAGAAACACAGTTGTTTGGTTAATCAACCAAGATTTCAGAGTTCATTCATTATTCTTGTATAACTTAGCCAATCCCAAATGATACAGTAATCCTGTGGCAAATTTAGCTCTTATTTTTCTTGCCTTTTCTATAAAAAGAAGAAAACCACAAATGTAGTCTACCTGCTTCATGAGCTGTCACACAGAATTAGATACAGGCTAATTAGTGGGTAAAGCCTGTTTACACAGATTGGAAAATGCACCCTAGCACTATGTATGTGAACATTATAGTTTCTATGGATGCTTACTTTCTGAAAAGAGTTCTCCTTTTTTAGTGTAAGTGCAAATATATGGCCTGTAATTGTCCCAATATTGGACTACTTCCTACTATTCAAAATAATAAATTTTAACTTCGCCTGATTTTCCTCAAGGTGTCTTCGCAAATAAAGGCCTTTTATTTAGCGTTATACATTCTCCCTTCCTCCAGTATACACCCACCCATACTCATTTGCTGCCCTGTGACCTCCATAACCACACATGTTAATTAAGTGAATAATAAACCTAATGCATTTATTGTAAATATTTATTTATTAAAACAATAAACAGATTTGACATTTCAAGACTCTGGAATGTGTTATTCTCCAGTTATGGAAGTCTCAGCCTATTGCAGGGAAAGGAAACTATATGAAGAGAGAGATAGGAGAGGGGGAAGAGAGGAGACTCAGGCAGGATCTACCGATGTATTTCTTCAGCTCTACTGCTCTGCATATTACCTAAAACTTTCATGAATAAATGAAAACTAAAAGCAGAAAGTTTATCACAGAGTAACATTTTAAATGACTCACAAGTTAATTCTTTCAGTAAGTTAAAAGATAAAAATGACAACAGTGGAAGCAATGCATTCTGTTGTCACTAAGATTCATTAATTTGAAAATAAGCTGATGTTCACAAATCAATTTTTATTTTTGTTTTTATCTACTTGTACAGTCCAAAGATATATAAAAATGAAATTTGAGTAAGTGATCTACATATTGTGTTAGAAATATTAGTAATCCAGTTGATAGCAGTGATATAAATTTGCTTAGTTCTCCCACTTCAATTAAAGGACATTACAGCATAGCATGTTGAAATCTGTGTACTAGTGAAATAACCATTGTTGATGTTTTATACCCAACTGATATATCTAACAGTGAGAGGTCTTTCAAAACAACATTAAGTATCTTTTTAGACTTTTATAAGTCATTTATTTCTCAATACTTTAATCTTTTATTTTATTAATGTGTTGGGTTTTTAAAATATATAGTAAGATAATTAAGCCTTTCATTGGCCAGGTACAAAAAAATTGAAAGATGAGAAAGCTGAAATGTATAATTCAGCAACTCCTAACTAGAAACATTAAATGTTTACCCTGAGCATCAGTTCTGATCACAAAGGAAACATTTTCAGTGGATATTTAATGTTTGATTTATCCTTAGTTATGGCTTCATGTCTATGAATCAAGCCCAGCATTAGACATTAAAGGACATAGTTTCTGATAGGAAGGATCTCACAGTCTCGTGAGGAAACAAGCATGAAAACAGATAACTAGAATGAATGTGATGCAAAAAAAAAAAAATGATCCTTTTGGGGGGTTAGGAAAACCTATGGGAAGAGGATCTAACCCAGGTTAAAATGGGTATGATTAGAAAAAGAGGAGTAGGATTTAGTAAAGAGAAAGACAATTAGGACACTCTGAAAAGAGGGAAGAATATAAGCAATAATATAGAAGAGAAGAGAGTGTATATGGTTGGGGAACTCCCAACCAGGTAGAGATTGAACTATGAGATTGAACTTTCTCCATTGAAAGTTCTATTGGACAGCTCATATTTTCTTCTCTCCAATGCAGTAACCACTAGCCACATGTGGCTATTAACCTCTTTAAATGTGATGCGTGTAACTGAGGAATAGAATTGTTAATTTTTTAAATATTTTAATTAATTTAAAATGACATTGATGCAGCCACTTATGGCTAGTGGCTATCCTACCATATAGCAAAACTATAGATTATGAACTGCTGAAACAAGAGGCAGAACACAAGGCTCACACGTGGAAGAGTTTTATAAGCCATGTTAAGTAGTTTGGATTTCAGCCCAAAGGTAAAGAGGAGTTAGTGGCGAAGAATGTTAAGCAAGGTGTGATGTGACCAGATTTCCTTAGAAATACCATTCTGGCAGCTGTGTTTAGCATGGGTAGGAAGGCTCAAGGCTTGAGGCAAAGACAGCAGATAAGCTGCTAAAGTTATACAAAGGAAAGTGATGAGGACTGGATTGCAGATGATAGCAGGGGAAATGAGGAGGAGGAGAGAGATGTGATTGTATGTGAGATTAAGGGACAATATGAAGAGCCACTTTATGGTGTCTAGATTAAAAAAGGTGCTAGTCACCAACAGGCAAAATATGAGTTAAAAAAAAAAATGAAGAGTTGCTCTGCCTTAGGGATGTTGAATTTGAGTTGCCAGTGAAGTGGACAGTGAAGGGAAAATTGTATGATACGGAGTACATTAGCAAAGTATAATAGGTGGGTACATTAGCAAAGACAAAAGAAAACAAAAATAGCACCTGGACAAATTTTGTTTAGTCTTTATATTCATTGGAAGACATTTCATAACAATCTGTTAACATCTTTTCAAGCTCAAAGAATTCAAATTTAATTCAATCCAAAACATTATTAAATATAATATAATCAAAATCATAAAGTGCTTCTAAATTTCACTTTAAATATCAATTATAATTATGTAATGTCTTGAAAAGCATCTTCTTTAAACTTTGAGACTAGTTATGTTTTAGATCAACTTGAGATTAGTAATTTCTCAAATACTAAATTATAGTGTCTTTCCAAAGGTACATTCTAGTGTTAGGTGACATTCTACATTAAATAGATTTAATTTTAGTGTATGGGTATCTTTTTTCTGGCCAATGAAATAAATATTTGCTTTCTTAAAAGCCTTTCTCCCCATACAAAAAACAAAAAGCTTTTATTGTTTCAGAACCCATCTGGAAATTGATTTAAATCCATTTTCAGGTTTCTACAGATAGCAATTATGGCCCATTTCAAAGTACGCAAAAAAAGAAAAGAAAATATAATTTCGAATCTACACAATGACTATTTTCATGTCCTAAACCCGTATCTGAAATCTAAACAAAAACTCTTTATGGGGAGACACAGTCCACTATTTACATTTACAATTCCATGTAGTCACAAATAATAAAATAATCACTGGTTCCAAATGCTTTTTGGGAGACCTTGATATTATTTCTCCAATGATTTATATACATCTTTGTCATTTTTACACTGGATATCTAGTTCCTTTTTGTGATTCTTTAAAAATACAATGCACATCTCCAAACTACAAGCTGGCTGTAGTCTAAAAGTTTGTCTGGGTAGGCAGTTTGGCACCCAGAATATATGTTTTTGCCATAGAAAGAATGTTATAAATGTTTGAGAGGTTCCAGGTGATATACAAATGCCTGCTGGCCTGTGGATGAAGGTAATGGCACTTCAGAACCAGAAGGCTTGTTGGGGACCCTGAGGTCTGGAATGTAGGAGTGATGAAAAACCTTGAAAATTGAAGAGGAAGAACGAAATTATGCTGAATGATGCCAAGAAAAAGGGCAAAGGCTGAGACTACAAAAAAGGTTAAAACAGACACACCTACACATATCCTTTAGAAATGGTGAGGAAAGGGGAGAGAGAAAGAGAGGGAGAGGAGAGGCTATATTACCGTGTGATGCTATTTTCAATTGCACTTTCACTCTAACCCTCCGTGGTTAGTGAAGGGGGAGATAAAGGGCAGGAGACAAGTCAAAGGAGGAGGGCTTTCTCTCTCTTTTCCTCTCCCTGCCCCCCTTTTGGAAATTGGCTCCTTCCAGCTAAGCTCAGATTCCACCCTTCTTTCCCTAAATCTGGCTATATCGAGATAAAAGACTGTACACAAATAAAAAACTTCAAATAACAAAGGCTACCCAGTGAATTGTTTTATGTAGATAATTATAATATTGGCTACTGTCTTTTGGAACTATCGCATGCTGTGGTCACACAGCTATAATGAAGAGATCATGCTGTGAAGTGAAAAGTCTCCTTTTCCTCTGGGATTAGATGCAGATTTGCCTTCTTCCAGAAAGGTTTCAGAACACTGGGAGGAGAGAAACAGCAGTAAGGAGTAGTAGAAGGAATTGTCTTGATTTCCTGTTTTGTTATCCTGGAGAAAAGGTGCTTTTGCAGGAAACAAACAAACATCTTTTGTGTTTCTTGTTGGCAAAGCAATTGATTCTAGTTAGAGATTGGCTGGGTGCCACCATGTAACCAGTTCGTCTTCTTTATTCTGAAGACTACAGTAGGAAGAGCTATAATCAAGACTTTTTATTTTTTCCTTTTCTTATTGCAGCTGATTTATGACATTCCTTTCTTCCAGTTGCATGCGATTCTGAGGTTACATTTTATAATATTAAAAAATGATAAACAACAAAAATTTACCTTTTGAGATAATTTTTAAAAATAAGTGGGAGAGGACAATTTTTTATACCAGTATCCCCTTCCTCCAAAGTGGTATGTTTACCCTCCATCCTGAGAAAGAAACCAAACCAAAACCTCGTGCTATGAGCAGAAAGGTAACAGGGGCTGTATTGAAATTCTATCATTCTGATGTGGATGTTACAAAGAGGGACTGCAACCTGTGATGGGCACCTGAGGAGCAGAGAGGACACCCTCAGCAACCATCACATTTCTGTTAAGTTTCCTTTAAGAAGTAAACATTGTAACATTAAGTTTTATTTAAATTTCAATTAAGTTTTATTAAGAAAGTAACTGATAGCTGAGATCATTGACTTATTTCACTTATCTACTATATGCTTATATGGCAAGCTATTTAACCTCTAATTTATTCTAAAGGTTGATTTATTTTATTATAAAGGAATACATTCTCATTAATAAAAGGAAATAAAATAGAATAAGAAAAAAACATGACCTATAGTTTTGGCACTTAAAGACAATCTCTGTTAGCACTTTGACCTATTTCTTTTTGGTTTTATTCCTTTATGTGTCTATATTGTATACATTTATGATATATAAATATCATATTTATGCACACAAAATTTTGTTTTCTACTTTTGTTTCTTTCATACTTTTTTGTTCAACATTAAAATGCATTTAATAAGACATTACTCTTTTTCTAATTATAAAGATAACATAATGTTCTTTATTTTTAAAAAAACTATGGAAAGATATATATATAAAAAAATTAAAATCATCAATTTGATGACAGCAAAGATAAGCACATTTTGGTGTATATCCTTTTCATTTGTAGCTCATGAATATCTACTCATTCATTTACTCAGGTATCTTTTTGAAGGAGCTATTATGTTCCAGGCTCTGTCCCTTGTGCCAGAAATACAGCAATGAATCAAACAAAAATCCTTGCCCTCATAGAGCTTACATTCTAGGCAAGAGAAACAGAAAATAAATAACTAAATAAAATATGCAGTTTGTAAATGGCGAGATGTGCTATGGAGGAAAAGAAAGTAGGAAAATGACATGGGGTGAGTAGAGTGATTTGCTGTTGTAAATAGGGTAGTCAGAGAGGGACTCACTGAGACTGGGACATCTGAGCCAAGACAGGAAACAGGTGAAGAAGTAAGAAGACTATCTGACAGAAGAGTAAGTGCAAAGGTCCTGAGGTAGGAGGTTTCCCAGTGAATTCTAGAAAAAGCAAGAGGCTAGAGCAGAGAGAATTGAGAGTATACAAGGTAAGATTCCAAAAGGTAGGGAGAATGAGATTTCTTTTCTTTCTTCTGAGTAAAATGAGAAGTTACTAGAAAAAGTTAAGCAAATAATTGACCTGATGTAGCTTTTGTTTTAAACAGTCTGTCCTGGAATTTTGTGTTTTAAAAAAAAAGCTATAGAGGGGTAAAGAGGATCAGTAGGAAGTTGTTGCAATAATTCTTGGGAGAGATGATGGTGGCTTGGACTGGAGAGGTAATAGAAAGTGTGTGCATGTCTCTAAAGGGTTCAGATAACAAGATTTGCTGATGGAAGGTGGGAGAGAAAGTGGAAAGTTACAGGTGAGTCTACCTTTAGTCTGAGCATGTGGTGGGGTGGAGTTGTGTTTACAGATGCTCCTCAACTTATGATAGGGTTATATCCAGATAAACCCATCCTAAGTTGAAAATGCATTTAATAAGCCTCTCCTACCAAACATCATAGCTTAGCTTGGCTGCCCTCGAATGTGCTCAGACACTTATAATTAGCCTGCAGTTGAATGAAATCACTTGGCAACACATGTGCTCTAGAGTAACAGGTGTTTACCCTTGTGACCCTGTGGCTGACTGGGAGCTGTGGCTGCCCAGCATTGCAAGAGAATATCATACTATATATTGCCATCCTGGAAAAGATCAAAATTCAAACTTCAACGTACATATGGTTTCTAATGAATGTGTATCACTATTGCACCATCATAAAGTCAAAAATTGTAAGTGGAACCATCATAAGTCAGGGGCCATCTGTACTGAGTTGAGAAGGACTAAGACAGGAGCAGCTTCATGGGGAAAACAAGAAATTTGGTTTTAGCCATATAAAGTTAAAAGGGATATGTGACTCTACAGTTTAAGGGAGTGGCCCAGTCTGGAGATAAACCTTTGGCAGTTGTCAGAATATTTATGCTATTTAAAGCCATGCGATAGGATGAGATCATGGGAGAGATGGGGATGAGGGTTGCCTCTTGCACAGAGAAAAAGGAATGTTACAAGAGTCATTAACAGGATCTAATCTGGTAGAGAAGTCACATAGAATTGTATTCAGTTACAGGCTATCATAAAAAATGAATAATCTTGTGACTTTGGATTTTTAAAATTTTGGTAGACTTTTTAGAAAACAACCCTAACTGCTAACTTGTCTACATAATAGAGCAGTGATCTCCAAATATAGTATTTAGACCTCTGGAAGTGCTTAGATGATACATTGGGGAATGGAAGAATGTATTGGATCATACAAGAATTAATCATTCAATATATTATTATAGTATAGTATGTACTTTATATGAAATGGCAAGAAGACTTGTATATGCATGTATGTCTAAAAAAATTTTAGAGGCAAGAGATTTAAAATGCTTGAGAAACACCACCCTGCAGTGACGGAATCAGCAGAAAGTTGAAAAGGTCTTTTTGCTCCTTAATTGTGTTATGGTCATCTGGAAACAGACTGCCATCCCTATCTTTGGATGTATGGCTAAAAAGGCCACTAAGTAACCATGTGCTTGGCTGCAGCTAGGGTAGCTTCCGTAACCCCAGTACCAATGCTCCTGTCCAGCACCCTCGCCCTGGAGACCCGGAAGATCCTGATGCCGGGCTCAGGGTCCACACTCTTGGTTCCTACACTCACTGATAGTGTCCTGCAGAGCCGAGCTGGGTCTCAGCCACAGCAGCCAAGAGGAATATCCGTTGCAAAGTGAAATCGAGGGCTTGAGAATATTGTCCTGCTTCCTTTGTTCTGTTTTCTGCAATTATTTCATCTGAGAGAGACCCACTGGGGTTCCTGCATTTGTCCTCTGAGGAAGGGGCCCAGTACAGCAAAGTCTGGAGGCTGCTTAAAAACTCTGCGTGTGGCACTGTGATCATTTCTCATCATTTATTTTTGCTGAAGCTATGTACCTTTGATTAAACTTGGCACAGCACTTTAGAAGTCACTGATACACATCAAAGAGGTTAGCTCTCCTAGATCAAAATAGACTGTAGGTTTGGACTTGGACCAGCGCTGTTTGAACACTAAGAACAGACCACAGCAGGAGGCAATTGCTTTTGGACAAGAATCAGGAAATAACCAAATAGATTTCCTCTATTTCTTCCTTCATTAGCAGCATGGCAAATGCCTTCATCCTGTCAGAAGATAAATCTTTATTGGATTTTTATCCAAAAACCAGTTTGGAGGGTAAAATTCAAGGTGGAAAACTTAACTTCTTAAACTACTAAACATTGTAATACAGATAAACATAATTTGTGTTTGATGAGTCAAATAAATACCTTGATTTTTCCTTTTATTTTATATGCAATTGTTGATGGGGCCCAAATGTGTTTGAAGAATGTGGATTTACTTTGTCTCCATTTGGCTATCTGGGAACAATTAAAAAGGACACATAGATACATCAAAAAATAAGATCAAGTAGAAAAATTATACATGTATGTATGTCTATGCAAATTTTTTTCCAAAGACATTTTGAGAGAATGGAGGAGTTTCATTTTTTATATAATCTATCTTCAGAGATCAGTACCTTGATGTATAATAGATATCCAATAAGTATTTGTATAAGATACTCTAAATGCCTATTTCTAAATCACATCTATTATAAATAAATGTATTAAATATTAATAGATCATACATCATCTATTTAAAATTAAATTCAGTCAACATTTGTAGAAGGATACGTACAACTAATAGAGCAAAACAACTAATAACCAGCAATTCTGTCTTTACTGTTTTAACAATGAGACTTCTAAGTGCTGAAAGATTAGCAACCTCATTTGTTCTGTACAACAGCTCCGTGATGTAACTATGTTATTGATCCATTTCTACAGATGAAGCCAGTGAGGCTTTGAGAGTAAATCAATGTTCCTATGGTCAGTCAATGATTTGAATCAGGCATTGGCAAACTTTTCTGTAAAGGGCTGGATAGTAAATATTTTAGGCTTTTGGGGACCACACAGTCACTGTTGCAACTAGGTCACTGTTGCAGCTTACCCAACTCTGCTGTTGTAGCATAAAAACAGCCATAGCCCATACATAAATGAATGAGTGTGGCTGTATTCCAGTGAAATTTGATTTATGGACTGACATTTGAATTTCACATAATTTTCACATCATGAAGTATTATTCTTCTATTTATTTTTTCCCCAACTATTCAAAAATATAAAATTCATTCTTAGCTCACAGGTGTCACCAAAGAGGTGGTAGGGCTGGATTTTGTGCACAGGTGGTAGTTTACCAACCTCTGATATAAACGGTAGTGCCAGCATTCAAACTTGGATTTTTCTACCATAGCCCATGTTCTTTCCATTACACCATATGGATTTGTTTCATAATTGAGGAGAGACCCTACTCAGAGACTTGAAATCTGGAGAGTTTTACTGCTGTTTCTACTTTTGAAATTAAGTATAAGACTCAAACATATTAAGCTTCTGCATCCAAAGAGAAAGATAGAGTAATCACCGGCAGTAGAGTAATTACCAAAGAGAGAGCCAATAGCAAGCCCAATGAACACTTCATTGTCAGCTAGAGGGTTTGGCTAAAAGTAAATTTAATACTCATTAAAAAATGAACATTGCTTTAATGCCACTTCAGAGGCTGGTAAATTGTAGCTAGCTCTAAGTAATTCAGGAAGCTGTCCCATTGCTTTAAGGCTGACATGTACTTACAAACAAATCCTTCAGTAGGAAGGAAGATGGGGAGAAGCCCCACTGTGGAAAGATTAGGTGTCCCCTGAAACAGTCCAGATTTGGAATTCTTCCCCTTGTGAAGAGCAATAGGTGCAGAAGAGAGAGCATGTGTCGATTCTACAAAAAAAGATGGCATATGAACTTCATGAAGTACAGCCCCGTGGAGGAAGGGTTTTGAGAATTGCACCTGCCTATGAAAATACTGATTAAAAACACACTCCTATCAAGGCACATTTCATCATTTTTATATTTGTTTTCCTCTTCCCATACCATGATTTATTACAACCCCTCTAAAGTGCGAAGCTGAAATTTGTCTCCTTAAACCTCTCTTCCGTGAGCGATTTTGTTGGGATAGGGTTGTTCGTGAGAGCTTAGCAATTGCTGGTGTGCTGTAGAATAAAACTGTCAGTGTGATTTAAAAATACATATTGCAGAAAATAAGAAAATGCATTTTAAAAACCTTGTCATTTTGTCTTCTATGGAAAACAAAGGCAGTGAGAGAGAGAGCTCAAAATAATAAAAAAGGCTCTGTTAATTGTGAGGCACTTACAACCTCAAAAATCACATCAGAGTGCCATGGGAACTAGCAGGTATCCAAGTGTCTCCGATCTAAAATAACAGGAGCCAATTATCCAAGTGATAGATGACTTCAGAGAAATGTACTTGGATAAGTTTATTAATGAAGGAAGGAAGTGAGTGATTAACCACATGTATGTACACACATGTACATTTTTGGATACATTGGAATTTTTGGATTTATATGTAAGGAGTTAATTATCTTGTGTACTACCCATTTTATTTTGTTCTGATGCTTCTATGACATCATGAAATTAACTGAAGAATATAAAAATTGATTTGAAATGCTGGACTTGTCTTTAAATTGCTTTAATTTTATATTTGTCTAAAAGCTATACTTGAAGTACTTCTTCAGCTATGGGGGTTTGTAGATGCATACCTATGAACTTGTAGGACATCTTTTCATCAGAATAGCATTAATATATCACAATGGATACTCTACACTGCACTACTCTTTGAGAGGAAAGTGCATATTCATGCACTATTGTGAATGAATAAAGGAAGAGAGGAAGAAGATAGTATGTAGAAAAGAGATAATTTTACCCCTACCATTTAGACAGGTAGATATAGATAGATGATAGATAGATAGATATTTAAGTACATCTTTTAAACATATAGCTAGGTATTTAAATTTTATAGACAAGTTCTTGCCAACCTCTTTTTTTTTCAAGAAACACATAGAAAACTATAATTTGTAAAATACATGTGGCAAACATGAAGGAGTTTGAGAACATCTATTTTGAATTTGGTGTATAATATTCTTTTATTTTACTTATAAAATTTTGGTAAGAAAAATAAAATGTAATGTATTAGTAAAGATATTAGTTATTTTTAAATAAAACTTCCAAATATTTAAAGAGAAATTGAGCTTGCTTCTTTTTTATAGTAGATTTTAAGCTTGAAATGGCTATATATTTTTAAACATCTTTAAAACCTTTCAATTATTTACAACACTTGATTTTTTTAAAAGAATCTAGTAAGTCTTCCTTTTCTTAAATTATCAACTATGTTATCAAAATTTCTTAAGATAGTGTGTTTGGACTTTAAACCCAGGTAATTTTTGTTTCATATCAAGCATTTCAGAAATAATGATGAAACTCCAATTTGCAAAACATGCATACATTTACTAGGGCAGTCACCTGGCAGCCAGCTCATACGCTGATAAAGGATATGTCCAGCAAATGGCCATGAGTGTACAACTTATGTAAGGATAAGTATTCAGGACCCTTCAGGAACATATCAACTGGTAGGTTCCCTCCTCCCATCCATGATTCCCCACCCTCCACGTGTATGACACATTTGGGGATGAGGGCCACATACTTTGAACACTTGGTACATTAACTCTAGGAGACCCTTGTACCCTGGTTAGTAATGGGCACCCACAGACTCTGCAGCTACTACAAATGCTGGGTGCTTACGCATCTCCTGTGCTATGCACAGCCATCATAGTGGGCAGGGAGCGGTGTGTTACTCACGGTATTCTTTATTGTGAGGCCCTTTAAGTGGGCCTTTAAAAAGTTCCACCAGAGGGCCCAGGGAGACAAGGAAGGGGTTGCATGTGTTTACCCAGCCCAGACCAGGTAATAAATGTAAATTATTTGTTAAAAGTAGTCCCTATTCTTTAAGTGCTCTAAAAGTCTTAATATTCTGATGGTAGGAAATTTAGGGTTATGCTGAAAGTGTGAGATTTGAGTTATAATTCTGTGATACCAGGGCAATTCACAGGAATCAAGTCAAACATTGCAAAACTGATATCTTTAGGTAGCTACTTGTCATGTCTGGGTTGACATCCTCAAAATAACACCAAAAATAGCTGGAAGAGCCAAGACTGCAAAGCTACACTCCAGATATTTGGTTACATACATACAGACATGGTCGAGAAATTTAAGCAGTAGTATTTAATAAAAGAGAAAGCAAATTAAAAATGAGTTGTATTGATAAATGTGATTAACGCAATTTAAATTTCAAGGCTTTAATATTTTAATAGGCTTAGTCTTTTGTCCTTGTCACATGCATAATTACTTTTCTTCATTCTTTCAATTTAATGACAGGAAAATCTGAATAATCTTTGTAGATAAATATACAGTGGGAAAAACTGATCTGAGTGAGCATAAATGTTACCAAAGTCCTGTGGTTACATTGTATGTGACCAAGTGCAAAAAGAAACCTTTATAATCTCACTGATCATGTTTAGAAACAAATACTTTGTTTTCTCCAAATATAATGGACCAAGAGAATGTTTATCTAGTTAGCTTTAACTCTAATAGTTTGTGTCAAAATTGAAACAAGAAAAAAAAGAAAGAAATTTTCAGCATATAAATCCCAGGACGCAGGCTGACTCCTACACAACTCTCTATTTTTTCCCATCGTCTTAAACACAGAATACACTCAAATTCCAGAGAACAGGCAAAATTCAATTACTTTGTAAGTAGTCTTTGAAAGCATATTTAAGTGGTTTACCATTGTCAAATTCAAAGGTTCTCAATAAATGCATAGCAGAATCACCAGCAGAATAGCTTCAAAATACATATTTCACCAAAGATAGATTATGCAAATCAATGAATAATAAACCCACCTCCAATCTACTCTAGTTTGGTGACCTCTTAAACTCAAAGAGACCAAGAAAGGAATGCTGTTTATCTGGGTATATTCTGAGACTCGTGTGTGTGTGTGTGTGTGTGTGTGTGTGTGTGTGTGTCTACACATACCATATCCTTTCCCTGTCTCCTGGAGCAAGAACTGCCTAGTTTGACTTTGGAAACACTCAATTTCTGCAGAGATCCCCAGTCTCTGCCTTTATGCCAAAGGCATGCTTAGAATGGGGATTTGCCAAGCATACATTCTTCAGTTTCTCGTTGCAGTGCTGTCAGCCTGACCATGTTTTCCTCTCATTCTGCCATGGAGCTTATCAAGGCCTGATTGGCACGGACAGAGCCAGCACTTACCCACAATAATTTGGGGAATTCTGTGGCCTCATTCAGAAACCTTCAAACATGCATGGTTTCTGGGAGGCCAGGGAGTGAAGGATCGGAAGGGGCCAAGATTTCTTTGAGCTGTTTTCCCAGGAAACCTGGGTGTCTAAGTAATAGAAATGGCCATTCTGTTCTAATAATACCTCTTGTTTGTTGATGGACAAATTCTACAAATTTTTATTTGTCAATATAAGTGCAATCTGTGAATACCTGATTGTTATACAGTTATACTTTCCTGTTGTTTTGCTGGGGTTTTTTTTTTCCTACTCTAACACCCCCCTCTAGGGAAATTACTCACATTAAACATTCACTATCAAGGCCCTCAACCTTGGCTGCACATTGGGATCACCTGGAGAGCTTCTCGAAATACTGGTGTTTGGGTCCCACTCACAGAGGTTTTGCTTTGACCAGTCTGGTGTGGGCCTGGGTATCATGATTTTTAAAAGCCCTCCAAGTAATTCTAATCTAGGATTGAGAATCACTGGTCTATGGAGAAAAAAAAATCCTAGGCTGGGAGTGAAAAGAGTTAAAAAGAGAAAAGTGAGTAAATCAACATGATCCAATGTTCTATTTCTGAAAGACAAAGAAGCCTATTCCTGTAGGGGTAAATGAGCCCAGTCACCTTAATTCAGAATTTGCAGCTTTGCTCACTGTTTTGCAGTCTCCATGTTATTAATTTTCTGTTTCATAAACCTGACAAACATAATTGTTAATTACATACCATACACTCCACCTTCACAGTAATGGTTTCTCTCAGAACCCTCATCTGATATAAAGCTATAGTACAATGCCCTACTATATTAAATTTCAATTTAATTATCTTTATTACAGCATCACTTCCTTGGAGGAAATTATTAACTCTGAGATGGACTTATAATAGGAGAGAAAGGTAATGCAGGGAGCCTTGCCCTAAAGCCCTGTGCTACTATATAGGCTTCAGTTGCAGGCACAAGAGCAACAATAAAATAGTTGAAAAATGAGCTTCTCTTCCATTTCCTCAGCTCCCTGTGATGTGAACCCTCAAAGGTCCCTACTGGCACACACAAAGTGAATGGCATAAGGAATTGGACTTTAACATGCAACTCATTTGTGTGTGTATATGCACACTTTAAAGGCAAAGAATGACTCTTAAATAGCTGGCACAGGATAGAATAGGAAGTAGCTCATGGACAGTACATATTTGTGGCATAATAATTAATCTTTTAGGAGTTAAACTTCATTTAGCACCATGTACCTTTAAAAAAAAAGCTTAGAGTATTTAACTTTTACTTGAAATGACTTTCAGTAAGACTCTCTTTAACCTTGGTTTGAAAATTAAAAGAGCTAGAAGCTTGCAAGCTTCCCAGAAGTAATTGCGTCCCTAAATTAGTACTAAGGGGCTTGAATCCCATGCAACTATGATATGAGGTGATTGAGAAAAAATGAACTAGAAAATGGGACCACAGAGCCTTCAGACTCTGTGTTACTGGAGCAAAACAATGAAATAAATTTTATTATTACTAATGCAGCATTTATGTAATAGGTATTTACAGAAAGTATTAATGCTTTGGGATCAACTGCTGTCAGGAGTGGACTAGCGGCATGCCACACACACACCCCTCACCACTCCCATTTTTGTTCTTTTTAAACATGTTAGGAAATTCAGACAGAGAGACTATGACTTGTCCAAATTTCAAACAATGGGATGTAACACAAGCACAGACAATATCAGGGACATTTGAAGTATTCTGTGAATTGAAGATGTCAGTATGTAGCTAGGACTACAGCTTGAGCCTAAGTTGAACTCACCACAGGATATTGACACCTTTGGGTTGGTGGGGATGTGGGGAAGAAGGGGTTCTATCTAAGAACCTTCCTTGGTGATAACTCATCTTGGGGAAGAGCACCTTGAGACATTTAAGTGAACAGCCAAAGGGAAGAGAGTACTTTGAGTACACCATGTGCCTTTTATTCATATAAACACCACCCTCCACCTCAGGGAGAGAGAGTAATAATAAAGAGTGAAAACTGAATTAAAAATGCTGTTCAATTTCCCGCAGCAGATTGGGGGCAAAGATGCCTTATCTATTTGGGGTTCTAACAAAGAAGAGATGAGCAGCAAAGACTCTTTTCCAGAATTAGCAAATGTTAGAAGCTAGAAGAGGTAGGAAGTGGCTTCGTGGCAATAAAGAAGTTGTGCTTTTCATGATCATTAAGGTATTTGAGGAAATAAGACAGTGGGAAGCGGTGATTATTAGGCAGTAGCCAAGAGCTCCGTATTCATGGGGGAGAAATGTGAGGGTGTAAGAGGTGCTTGTTTTTATGATCAAATTGGTGTGAACTAAGACAAACGATTATTTAGAGTCCAAAGAAATTCTCCTTGAATATCAATTGGCAGCCCTATAGGGCCAAAATATACAACCTTTATGTTCTTTGTACTGTATTAGAACTTTGTGCAACATGTTTCCTGTGGACGTTGAATAACATTTGCTCGTTAACTGAGACCAGTATGAACAACTAGCATCAGTTCCCACGGGTCCTTCTCTGGGCTTTTCCCCTCTGTGTGCCAAGATTCTATATGGTGTTACTGATTCATCTGTCAGAGCTCAGTCAGGAAAGTAGAAAGAATGTTAGGAGTTACAAACGGAGGCAACAATATAGGAAACTGGTTATTTAATATTGGAAGACCTAAGGGAGTAAAAAGGGGAGGGTTTGAGCAGTAACTGCAAGATGATACTTTCATCATATTAGTGGGAAGAGTAAAAGGGAAAATACTATCCAAGAGCCCAAGATCTTTGCCATTAAACCTGCTGGATAATGCCCTGCTCCCATAGAGTCACCACTGCCACTACTTGGCAAGACCGTAGGAGTAACCTGCTTCTTCTGCTACTTGCTGCCTGAAGTACTGCCTGAAGCCAAAAAAAAACAAACAA
>VBSM01000413.1:10586565-10603042 GCA_008086735.1 Cheirogaleus medius
GGTAAGGAAATCTTGTTAAATAAAGTTTGCAGACTGCCAGTCTGATTATAAGAGAAGAATATAGATGTATGAGAATGAAACTGATAGCCAACAGGTAAGTAACCAGCATACTGGGTAATCCAACTCAAAGGTAAGAAGGAAGCCGACAATATTGTGATAGTCCTATTAGATTAAATTCCATTGCCAAAGGGAAATTTTTGATAGAAACTGCAGAGTGACTGTCTGCCACATAGTATAATAGGAAAACCATTGATTTCCTCCTTTTTCTTTATGTGTGATTCATAGATTTAGCTTTAAAATGCTTGTTTCTATTTGCAAAAGTTTTGGTTTGGAAACATTTATAAAAACAAGCAAAATTACATGTGATATATTGCAATCAATAATATATAATCAAGATATATAATGTACATTTTCTTAGACTAAGAAAGAAAATGCAGGAAAGGAAATCTAATGCTTGACACAGGGCCAAATACAACATCTGAGGATGAAATTTGATGAAAATAGCTTATGAAAATTCACTCCCATTAGAAGATGGCTCTTTTATGTCAGCTTGATAATTTCCAGGAAATAAATGAAGACATTTTAAAAATCAAAGTGATATAACCACATAAGTGGAGCCTTATAAAAATCACTAACGGCACAGCATACCAACTCCAAACTATGACAACATTAACCACATCAGGAGAGACTAATGAATTATAATAAGTCTGGAAACATGCAAAGAAGTAAGTAATTAATATCTCTGAATCAGTTTTGTGAAGCTATTATCTTAATTTTGTGGTATTTTGAATAGAATGAAAAATATTGAGTAACAAAAGCAAGATATTAACCCAACAAAGGTGATTTCTGTGACTTTTATTGGTACACATGCCATGTCTTTCCTTTTTTATTGGAGACTGAAGTGTTACATTTCATCTTTGGAGAAAGTAATCCCCTACTTTTCTAAAGCGAGTTAATAGTCAAATAGATCCTGATTGACAAATATCAGTTCTCCCCAAAGGCTGTACCTATCTACAACATATCTTCTACAAAGGAAGGATCAAGTCCAAATTATTACAATGTCTATATTCACACTGATAGACTTTACCATACCTCAGTAGACATTTCAAAGCAAAAGTTATATAAGTGGTTTTGAATTTCTCATCCTCCTTTATTTCTAATAACTGTTTACTGTTTCTAGACTGAAGATCCTGTTCTTTCCCTATGAAGAAGCTAACATCACTCCTCCAAGTCCCAGAGAGGACTGTGATTGGCGAGAGACAGTGGAGTAAATCCCTGAGCAGACAGGAGGGGCAGCTCCAGACACACCCTCTCCCAGCTGTTTAAGGGCCAGAGGCACCAGCAGGACTACCTTGGAGTCAATTTCATGCAGTTTAGGAACCTTGGACAATTACTGTAGTTCTTTGATTTTATGATACTCTGCAACAAAGAGCCACAGTGTGCAGAGAAGGAAGGAATTGTAACTAGAAGAGAATATTGGAAACATGTGCCATATTATGTAGGCATAATTAATCTGTTTATAATCCTAGAATAGTCTCTGGCCAAAGGATGACTTAAAGCTTGGTGAACCCTCATCTCCATGTCACCTTTCCTGTGCGAGCCTCCCTGGTCAATCTAAGCAGCTACCCTGATTTCCCCTTATGAGAAGATATGTGCATATTCTTTGCAACATTTGCTCTGTTGTGAAATACAGACTGCAGATTATGTGTTTTATGAAGGAGAGCTATGTTTGTAGTAACAAGGTAGTCTTATGCTTAAAATCTCTCTGAAATTAGGATGTGTCTCACTGTCAAAGTGAGTTCATAATTTAAGTTGGTCATCTGTCTTTTTCTGTCTTATTGGCACATAAAGTAATGGCATGTTTTATAATCTTTGGTATTATAGATTAGATAGTATTAATATATGGCACTTAGTAAATGTAGACTATTGGATGAGTTTCAGGTGCCTACTCTATAAAATGTAGAAGCCACCACTTAACTAAAATGATTTCTTAAAGTTTCTTCCACCTTCAAAATCTCCTATACTATATACTGGACTCTCAGCAAAGAAGGCATTTGGTAAAGGAATTGAGATATCAATGACAAATGATACAGCAAGGAAACTAAATTATTGTTCAAAGTTAAAAGGCAGGAAACAGTTTAGTTGAGGACAAGACTAGTCTTCAGAAGACAGAGAAAAAGAGAGAGAGAGAGGCTAAAAAAACAAAATAAAATTGCATTTACAATATTTAACATTTCGTATTTCTTCAAATGCACACACTCTCTTTCCTGATCTGCTGGATCATATAGTAGCAAACACAACCCTTCTCCATATCTCATATTTTAAAGCATCAGGAAATTGTATTCACAATTTATAAATCAAGTTAGAATATTCTGATTAGAAAAAAGAAAAACTCTGATGCCAAAATGGCCTGCTATTTTCTACTGTGGCAATGGACCTAGAGAAAACCACTAAGTCATTTCATCTGTTAAGGATATCATTATTTTTGATTCTCTAAAACACTATCTCAAAATCTGAATGTCTTATGTATTGTCACAAAATGCCCTTTCCCCTTAGCCTTCTGAAAGCAAGTGCCCTCTGGATGCATCACAGGGACACATCAGGCACTCTGCAAGCTGAGCATGCTCCACTTTGATGTCCCAACAAGCCAGCTGTGACAGTGTCTCCACAGAGCTGAGTGCACAGCACAGGAGGGTCTTTTAACTAAAATGCACACAGGGAAAATGTATGAAGTTCTTAGGAAATGGTTTGGTTTAGCTCTGAATGGTGGGAAAGAAGTAGAGAGAAAAAGGGGACACAATTTTGTGACACAAAGATGCAGGTGGACCTAGCGTGATTTGTATCATCTTAAAGCACATTTGAGAAGACTAACCTTAAAGCATAAGACTGTCTCAGTACAGCACATAAAAAATGTAAGGCAAAAAGCAGCCTGTCTGTAAACAACCCACAAAGCAAATCGCCAGTTGATATTTCCTGAACTAAAATTCTTTGAGTTACAATGGGAACAGCTTCACAGTAAGCATGAGTCTTCTCTTTGGTTCCAATGGGGCTTTGTCATGACTTGTAATGAGCTGAACATTGTAATGCATGTTCTAAAAAAAAATTGACTATTACTGTGTGTGCAAAAATACAATGCACATGCACCAGGATGTTAACAAAACAGCACCTGCACAAACTAAGATTGCAACTCTATTCTCAGCTTATCTTTGCTTTTCACTCACTGGGATCATTTCTGTTTCAATGGGAAGGAAAGCCGCACATGCAAGTATAATTCATACTTTAAGCCACAGCTACCACCTTTATATGAATCACTGCTCTGTAAACAAAACAAAAATCTGAAAAATTTTAAGTCCAAATATTCTCTGTCAGATAAATATAATAAGCTTCCATGATGACAATGGCAATAGCAATAGACTATAAATAACCCAGGCTTTTAAAATCGGGACTGGAATTTAAGGGAGGTACTACATAATTGTAGGCTATTTAAAAAAATGATTTAAAATGATTTAAATCAACTATACACTCAGAAAGTAATTACTCAAACTTTATATAAAGCCATTCTTAAAAATAAATAATAAAAACCACCACAACTAACAAATATTGAATATTTATAACTATATTCACTAGAAGTGCCACACCTTTTGCTAGATACTTTCTAGTTTTTTAAAATTTAGTCCCTCAACAGCTCTATTAGGCAGGTGCCTGTTATGCTTTGAATTTGGCAAATGAGCACCTGAGGGTTAGTATTTATGAACCTAGCCCATGTTGCACAGCCAGTAAGTGGCAGATCCGGGCAACGTGGCCCTGGGGCTGAGCCTTGGCATGTCACTGCTTCCCTTGGTCTAGTCATCACATATTTCTCGGTTGCTATAGCTGTACAAGGAAAAAGGGCAAAATGACATTATGAATGCTGTTATTTGGGCAAATGCACATTTTAAAATTCTGGAAAGTGAGAGGGCTTACTAAAGCAAGGAAAGTTGACAGTGAATAGTGGGCATCCATAATCCGAATAATTACTATATTACAAAACTGAGGGCCTTTAGAGAGTGTCACCTCCTACCCAACACAGGGGTTCTGTCAGTGCCTTCCCCCCAAATCAGAGTTGCTGTCACTTCAGGTAATTACTTTACTGTACCCTGTATTGTTTGATCATTAAAGGGACTCCTGCTTCACTGTAAATCAGGAGGTAAAGTATGCACAAAGGGCAGCATCATTAGTTTCATAAATTCATGTCCAGGTTTAGATCTGTTTCTTCATTGTGTTGAGGCCAATAAAAACTAAAGGCAAGTCTGGATTATCATGCACAACCCCAGATAGAATTTACCAGCAAGCCAAGGGCACCACACATCGCAACATCATTTCACTTTGTTGCATCAGCTTAATTACAGTTGTGTTGGTAAAGATATATTAAGATTCGGAACCAGGCAAAGTAGCAGTGAATGTGCAGTGGGTCTATGAGCAGGTAATCTTCACTAAAAACCCACTGAGTGAGAGGCTGAGGAGGATGTGAGCAGTAGCTCAGAAGTGTAGGTGCAACGTGGGACACACAGACAGGCTGGAGGGTGACTGCGGCCCCCCATGCCGCCAGGTCTCCTCAGAGTGTAGGGCTTCTGGTGGACATAGCAAGGCACGTGCCCACCCTGCACATCCAACCACAGAGACTTAACTTCAGGGAAAATATTTGTTCTCAGAGCAAATAGAATCGGCATACACTTTAATCTGTGCTGTGGATACACAGTGCCGCCTCTTAGCCAAATACCTCACTCCTGAGCAGTTCACTGCACTCTGTAAACCAAATGTCAGGCAGGACAGGAGAATGTAACTCCTTCATTTCTAGAGAGAAGGCTAAGGTTTGTTCCTATTGCTTAACAGTTTTACATCCATTGTGTTTAAAATGAAAATCCTAGAAGGGACGGAGGCTCAATTATATTCTAAGCAGAGGTTGTATCAGAAGAACTTTGTGATTACTAAGCGCATTTCACGAGTTGGTACTTCACTGCTGATTTCTTCTGCCCCACTCTCCAGGAGAAATTCCAACTGACTTCCAGAATTGGCAAAATTCTGTGGTCTCTCTCTGAAATTAAAACCCTATTGTTAAAAACAGACTTCTCAATCTTGCAACCTGTGGGGACAAGTTGACTTATTTTTACTAACATCCAGAGTTGTCTGTTGATATTAATTTTATTGAATTTTTAACTCAAAATTTATGATCATTATGTTGAAATTACAAGTTCCTTTCCTTTTTTTTTTTTTCTGAGACAGGTTCTTGTTCTGTCTTCCAGGCTAGAGTGCAGTGTCGTCATCAAAGCTCAATGCAACCTCAAACTCCTGGCTTCAAGCAATCCTCCTGCTTTGGTCTCCCAAAATACTAGGATTACAGGCATGAGCCACCTCACCCATTTCCTTTTTTCTTTTAATCCATTTTTGAACAAACTGGTGAGAGTATCTGAATTCCAAAATAAACTGCCACCTAATACAGAGTATTCCAAAAGTCTTAGTGTAGTTTTAAACTTTCATAACTTAAGGGGGAAAAAAATGCTACAAACTTACAAAGGGCACCATTTGTAATATTTGTGATTATCTTTTCTTTCCACTTTTGCAGTTTCGTGTAGTTTTTAAATCTATTTTTAATTTTTTCTTCAGTCTCTCTTACTGAAGAACATTGATTGAAAAAAAGTGAAAAAATTATTCAGGATTCACAAAATCACATACCTATAAAAGGAACATAAATAATTAGTATTTCAAAAGATACTTTTATAAAATAGTGCATTTATACTTCTGAGGTAATTAAAGCTAGAAAGTGAATGAAGACTTTTGGAACACTTTGTAGAATGTTCCAATTCTGGAACCCTGTGAGATACCTTAAGTTGTGTGAAAATATGGCAACTGAAATGCCATCTCTGTACTTATGTTTCTCTACTCACTGCCTGACAGTGAGCAGTTATAATATAGAAATAGAATCTCTACCTTTACGATATCATTTCTACTTTGTGAATGTATAAATTAATGGTGGAAGTGTTTAGAAAAGAGCATCTGCCCCAGATCTAACCCTGGGCTCTGCCCCATGACACAAGATTGGAATTCAGGGAGCAAGATTTCACCCACAATATGGCTGTAGAATCTAATGATAATGAAGCTGGGGGTTTGAGAAGAGATTTTCTTGATTGAGTACTCAAAGTCAAAGCCTACAAAGAGCCTGCCTCAAGAAACTTGGGAGTACGTGCAGACTTCATGCATTCTTCCTACTCGCTAGTCTAAAAAAAACACAGGAAAGTTCAGGCTTGCTCTCATTCATTCTCTTTCTTTAGGCCTCTTTTCTGCTTCCCCAGACTCCTAATTCTTCTAAGAGACATCAAATGGAATGTCACCATCACAGAAAAGTCAAATTAGACTTTGAGGAAGTCAAATTAGACTATTTCACTCAGCCAATATAAAAGAGTCAAGCAGATAATCATCCTCTGGCCTAATCACATAGGCTCATGAATAAGATAAACAAAGAGAAGAGCATTTTATCATACTGTGTTTTATCAATCTTGGATAAAACCTGAGTTGAACTTAAGCCTTCCACCTCCCAACAGAGCACTTCATCAAAGACACCACACAGATAGCTTAGGTTTAGTTTGAAGTCTGCCACATAGACTGTAACCTACTTGTAGGTAGAGACCCTATCTATTCTTCGTCCTGTCTGTCACTAGCACAGAACTGGCACATGGAATGCAATCGACAGATGTGTGTTTAACAAAATGGCACTAAAGACGGTACGAATTCTTACAAGAAAGCAAGCTGTTATCTAGCATGCTGATCCTTTGCTTCCTGTTTCTTCTGGGTTGGATAAAAAAAGAAAAAAGAAACAAGAGTGCTTTTATAATAAAGGGATGATACTGTGCCCTAACTCTGATGGAAAGAACAAATTCCAGGAAAAGGTTGCGAACACTCTGGCTTGAATTTTTTTAAAGGAGGGGGAGGAGTGGCAAGCAGGAAGACAAAGTGTATTGAAACAAAAAAGAAGCCTAGACAATAGCACGGAGGGCGGGAGATGCAGAAGAGAACATGAAGAGATTGCGGTGGGACTGGGACTTGGAACCACTTTCTGTAAATGTTGTTTTAAGTATTAATTTTTGTGTAAATAGCACATAAGATCCTCATGCACCATCCACATAAGAGATCGCAGCGCCAAACAGGACTACCCATGTAGGCTTTGTTTCCAAGTCAGCTTTCTCGCAAATATCTCTACATTTTCTGACAAATGAAAGTAACAAGTTCATTTGAACGAGGAGGGTGTATTGTCTCTATTTGCCTTTGGCTCCTTGCTTCCTTGGGGGACTTAATGAAGGAGCAACATTTGGGCAGGAGGGAGAGAGCTTTGGAGTTGTCAAAAAGCACTAGTTAAAAAGCTTCAAACTGAGTCTGCCAGTGTGTAACTGCTGTGGAAGAAAATGCTTGAAAACAAGACGTGCATTTTTAATAAATGGAGACCTGAAAAGTTATTTGTATTTGATCTGAGCCTGACATTATTCTGTGCTTCTAAATTCCTTTGGAAACACTAAAATTTTCAATTCTCATGTCATCTTCAGAGTGCTTCAAGGAATGTGAATATTGTGCAATTATCTTTTGAAAGAATGGAAAGTAAAGGTAATCTTTTGTTTTTGAAAGGATAACCCTTTCTCAGCCTAGAGTGACAATTTGTCATTTCCTTTATCTGACACCCTGATGCAACACCAAGAATTTTCTAGTTCTCTTGCAGAGATTCTCTGTTCCTCATGTTGTGTCTGGAAGTTTTTATAAGTGTTCCTCACATAAAGTTTAAATCGATTGGAGTTTAAGTAGGGTAAATAGCAGACTTCTTTGTTTGCAGTTCTCTCTCAGTCTCTTGCCCATAAGTCATGGAACGGAACGGACTTAGAGACCTCCCATCATTTTACAGCTGATGAAACTGAGACTTAGTATGTCTGATATTTGTCCAAGACCATATCACGGATTCTGCAGACTCAAAACACACTGATTCTTCAAGATCTTCCATCTTTCTTCTGTACAATAATAAAATATACACTATAAAAAAGAGTGTGCTGCTTTTTGACACAGATTGCTAGATGCTTTAAATGTATTAAATTACTTTTCCTTATTATCTTCTTACAAAATAGATAATATTCTCCCCATTTGAATGATAAAGCTGAGACCCAAAAAAGGTTACGTAACTCATCCAATGTTGCAAAGCTGTTCAGTGGCAAAACCTGAAATAGAACATGGCTCACACTGATCCCAAAGCCATGATGGCTAAGCTGACATATCCCTAAACCTCAAAATAAAATGAAAATCTGAATATGGAAATAGAAATAGAGGCAGATGTCTCCCCAAGTACTGTGACAAAAAAAAAAAGTTGTGAAAATCAAGCTGTTTCTTGACCTAATGGGAAGAAATCTAACCCAGACATGGTAGCCCCACCCAGTTCCATCAATCAGTCACTGGCAGTGGAAACATTGGCAAAACCCGGCCTCCTCGAGCCCTGGAGTCCTGCTCTCTGGGGCCAGGATTGATGCTACCTGCTCTACCTGCTTCACCAGGAAATTGAGAGGCTCAAATGGGAAAGATAAATATGGTAACACTTCTGAATATTTATCAGACAATTATCATTGGAAATTCTAATCCCCAGTGGAAAGTGTCTCAAACCTCTGCATTCTTCCTTATTAATTGAAGAAATAAACAGAGTGATGAATTAATACCAAAAAAATGAACGCATCTCTACCATGTTGCGTAGAGAAAAAATTACTGAAAATATTTCTCCTTCTCATTCGTGAATCCTCCTGCCATTTACATCAGTCTGAGAAACATTGAAAGCAAGCGGGTTAAATATTGATCAGGTTAAATATTGACCCCCCTCAAATCATGTCTACCTGGAATCTCGGAATGTGACTTTATTTGGAAATAGTGCCTTAATAGATGTAATTAGTTACAGATCTCAAGATGAAGTCATACCTGGATTTAGGGTGGACCCTAAAACCAATGACTGGTGTCCTTATAAGAACACGGGAGGACAAAAGACACACAGGCACGAAGGCCATGTGGTGGTGGAGACAGAGATTGGAGAGATGCTGTCACAAGTCAGGGAAGGCCAGGCGCCACCAGAAGCCAGAAGAGGCAGGGAAGTATTCTCCCTAGAACCTTCGGAGGGAGTGTGGCTCTGCTGACACCTTGATTTCAGATTTCTGGCCTCTAGAGCAGTCAGAGAACAAATTTCTGTTGTTTCAAGCCACCTAGTTTGTGGTTTCTTGTTCCAGCCCTAGGAAACTAATGCAGAGCATAATGCACCTTCATCAATTGTGCTCTCAAACCACCGCCAGGGAGACAGCTTCTCTCTCACACCCACCGGCAGACGCCCCCCTGCATGGGAGAGGTTCAGCTCCCTCAGATGGCACCGCATGAGTTGTTTGTAGGCGACTTCCATTCCAGTTGATCAGTGCTCGGCTGCTAAATAGGATAAATATCTTAAATATTTCTCCTGCTCACAGGTATTATGGGGAAGCAGTATTCAGTTGCAAATATATGATTCAGTCTAGCTGCTTATCTGTTATTATGTTTGATACAATTTTGTGTTCAGAGCTTTTCATGAATAGACTGATGCTGGATGGAACTAGAAGCCCATCTGGGTCAAGAATAAAAATGTTCATGATAAAAATTGCACATTATAGATTTGGGCATATCTTATGGTCTCAACAGAAAAGGTCCTAGCAGATGATAATTACTTTTACTTTTCACCTTTGCTACAAAAAGAATGTGAAAGACAGGAAATGGGAAAGAGCTGCTTCGGCTTATAAAAAAAGAAAGAGTATGAATATATTTTTTTAAACTCTGTTTACATATTAAAGGGATTGAGGTCCCCACCACGGTTCAGGGGGTACAGGGATGCTGCATGGGAATCTCTTGATTAATGACTGATGGAAGAACAAACAATAAATGATTTTCACATATTTCTTACCTTAATGAAATTACTGTAGGCTATACTAGAGTGTGTGATCATAGAGACTAAAATGTTTGGTAAATTATAAAACATCTATTTGTATATAGGGGAGTGGGAGGTGGATGTTTTTAAGGCAGGGTCAGGAATCCTCTGCCCTTGTTTTGTTTTCTTTCTAATTCCTCCCCTGTCTCCACTATTAACAACATTTTAACCAGACATATAAAGAGTCCAAATAACCATGAGGGGCATTGAGGAGAACAATAATGCTTAACTGTAATGAAATCATAACGTTTAACTGATACTCTTCACCTCCCTAATCTAGCTGATACTCTAGCTGATACTGATCTAACTGACACCCTTCACCTCCCTGATCTATACCCTAGGGCCCCACCCTGACTCTATCTTGCCCAGCAATAATGCAGCCAAAAAGAATGGAAATAGGTGTTCCCTGTGAACACCTGGACCCTGAGGACACCAACAGTGTCCACATAAACCCAACACAAAGAGTATCCACCTCAGTTGTGACAAAGTGATAGGATTCATCATGTTCCCTGCCAAGGCAGGAAACTGAGGACAGGTAATTTGGCTCTTTTACACATCAGAGATACTCTCCCAAACACATGGAAGGGGACAGCATTCTCTTCCCTCCTGAAATTCTTCAGGAAAGAAGTAGGACTCAGCCAATACAAAATAAAATTCCCAAAAGTGCATTAAAAATATCAAACAGTTATCAGAGTTCATGTGACTCTATTTCACCACGTGGCTCATTCAGAGCAATATGCTGAATTATTCACACCAGGAAGTGAGGACACTACTAGCTCCAGAAACAGGCATGGTAAATTGCTGGTTGGGATTCTTGTATTTCACAGAGCCCTTTTGTCCCCAGGGTTCGTGGTAATCTCCCTTTCCTTGGCAACAGAACTACAGAAGTGGCTGGTCAAAGTGGAGCTTGTATTTCCAGCTCCAGGGATGGGAACTCACATGATGACATGGCAAGGCTTCTTGTTTTCTTAGCACAGCTGGCAGCCAGAGGCAGCAAGGCACAGGGATATCTAAGAGTGGGAGGAGACATTTAGGGACGACAGGGCTAATGGAGCCACAGGGTGAAGTGTGTCTGATCTGTACCAACAACCTTCCCAGCACCAACTAGAGCTATGTTTTCTCCCAAAGTAATCTCACAAGATTAAAATGCAATATTCCTCCCAATATTCTGGAAAGTCACATTTCTGTACCTGAAATCTTCCTTGGTGATTTTGCCTTCCTTGGGTGAAAGCAAGCCCTATTGCATACCAAGCTGTCTGCTCAGTGGGTGTTCGGGGGCTGCAAATCTGAGAGTCTAAAAAGGGGATATTGACCATACTTTAATATGGAGAAATGCACAACAAAGCTAGATGTGCCGAGAGAGGCATTTGGAAATGGCACACTAAGAACCAGAAAGTCTCATTGAGAACACTCAGTCTTGGGATTGCTGGACTCAGGCTACTACGGGTTACAGTTATCATTTCTTGGGGACAATATTTCTTATGAAATATGTCAGTTCTTTGGCATTTTTGCATGGTAGATTTTATTGACGTAACACTGGACCCAACACCTGGGCCTCATCAACCCCACTGCTAGCGATGATTTGTGAATGCTTCATGGTCTTTGGGCATATAAAGGTGCACCCTTGGGCACAGTCTCTGTACACATCACACCCTCAATGTAAGATCATCAGAGTTTGTGGGATAATTCCTGGGGCCTCTCCGCCAAATGCTGTGTGACAGAATAAGACCTGGTGTCATAAAATAAAAAAAGAATACCCAAGCTCTAGATGCCTTTTTAAAACTTTAGTGGTTCAAATCTGTATTAGCATATATAATACATAGTGTACTTTGTTCATGAAATTTGTTTAACTCATAAATATTTAATTCATTTAGATACAGACAAAGATCATATTTTTTGTTTTACAAAACTCCCTTAAAATATGAATAGTCACAGTTTTGTTCCTACAGATTTAACTTTTAACCATTAAAATATCTTTCGTCTTTTTCCCTAGATTTTTTTTTTTTTTTTTGGTGTTTCTTTCCTATAACCAGGATGTCAGCCCATAAAACAAGCAAGTCAATGGCTTTCAAAGGTTTTATCTTCGAGACCGGAAATGATTTCTAGTTGCACTTTCATAGCAAATAGGACGCTTGGATAATAATTTTGATTGCACATGCAAGTTACTTTCCAAAATGTATACAGATTTAAAAAGGAAAAGGAAAAACACACTTGCCAAAATAGTCATTGAATGTTGCAGAAACTTAAACGTGCAAGAAAAATCCAAGGCACTTAATACAATCAAGTGGCAATGGGGTTCGTCTACCCCACTGCCACAGACTAAAATGGTAAAGTTCCTGCTTTGCAAATCTGATTTCTTGCCCAGAATGCTGCTCATAATTGGCTCCTGGGCTGGCATGCCCATTGAGATGTAGGAAATAGCTGTTGTTGATATTTTAATGCCAAAAAGGGTCTGTCAGATTTTTCTTTCCTGTAACCACTCACTTTCTCTTTGCCTCTTGTCACATTTCCCCCCTCTCCTGCTCATTTTACCCACATTAAAGCTGTAAGTAAATAAATGACAGGCTGTGGCCTATCATCAGGTGACAGATCATCCTGCCTGGGCTCTGAAGAACGGAGACGTTGTCATCTGTCTGGTCCCCCTCACATTCGCTGTCAGCCTCACCGCATCCGGGTGGCATGTCACAGTCATCGGAGCAAGATGAATACAGCCGTGTAAACATCAGCTTGGGAGCCGAGTCAATCAAACATGGGACTCTAACTGCACAGAAGCCCTTCGCTGCTGGGGAAAGAAAAACACTCAGAGAGAAAGAAATGTCTTTTGGTGGCCTGTTTCTGCATCTGCTAGTTATTTCTGAATTGAATTTAACAGGGTAGGCTTTTTTTGGGGTTTTTTTCCCGAAGTTGAGGGGGAAAATCATATTGTATCCCACCAAGAGTAAGGGACCCAATACAAATCTCTCTGTTTTTGATCTAATCAACAGATCCTGAATTTGCCCAGTCACCCAAGGAGAGACAAATCCATGCTGCAGACCAGAAGAGCTGTCATAGAGCTTTACACCCCCCACCAAAAGGAAAAGTTTAGCCAAGTTGCAAGAAGCGACAACAAAGAAGATGATGAAACATCTCCTTGACTGAGCTCAAGTAGCATTTGGAGGAATATTTTGGAGGGTTGTTCCAAAACAAATAATGAACCATGTATTAAAATAAACAAAGTCATAAAAATGTCAGGAGGAATGCCAGAATAATAATGACTTCCCAGTGTGAGAGAAAATTCAAAGAAGGATAATGAAGCTTCTTCCCAAATGAACATAGCCGGCACTAACTGTCCCCATGGACTTGCTCTCTCCTTCTGGTTATGGTTTAAGAAGTTTTGGGGGCTGTCCTTTTAGAACCCCTTTTCATGGTACACGAAGAGAAAAATTGAATGGATAGTTATGTTGTTCTGTTAAAAAAAAAATAACTGTCAACCACCATGTAGCTCTTTAGTGCATTTGTAGGAGGAGGAGTGTATGTAGAAAGACTCACACCAGGAGGGCACCTTCTGCTGAAATTTCCTGAACATAGGACAGAAACCCTGACACCCACCTTGGGAGCGGCCGTTGACAGAGCTTCCACCAGGGGAGGCCATTTGGCCAAGCGTTGATGATTTCTGAAAACGAGGTAGCTGCTCCTCTGTCAAAAGCACTTAGGTAATAGTAACTCTCCAGCAGTTTAAAGTATGGAAGCAATAGTGCCAATCACTCTGGAATTATCCCAAACCCTCGGGGATTCTGAGGAAATGAAACTTGCAGAGTCTATCCATATCATCTAATTAAAAGCCATGATACACTCTATTCCTTGATCTAGCATGGAAGACTCCGCAAATTTTGGCTCTATTCTAAATTTTCAACTGTGTTTCTTTTCCTTTTCTTTCTGCCCTTAACAGCATCCTTTCAGGCAAACTATATCACTCAATGTCCCTGGTCCTCAGGTGCCTGTACGTTTTTTTGGGTCTAGGTTATTGCTTACATTATCCTTGCCCTGGAATACATCTCATCCTTCCATGTATCCTTTAAAAATATGCATGCACATTGCCCTCGATATTCCACTGCTAGACATTCATCATTAAGAAAACAAATTCAGTTTGAGATCTTCTTTTCAATGTGCTTATAATAGAAAAAAGACAGAAATCCCAGATTCCCAACATTATATAATAGTTAAATAAATTATAATACATCTATATACACTGATGTAGTATTCAGGCAATTAATATGATGTTATGGATTAATACTGATTCTATTCTCAAGGAATGATATTTATTATACATTGTTTGGGAGAGAAAAATAAGCCACAAAACTAGAATTTACAAAATGGTTTTGTTTTTATAACAAGAAACATATCTAAAAATGTATATGTTCATTGATATCCATATTCATATTTTTATTGAGAGTCTGGAAATACACACCAACGTATACATGTGAGTTATCTATTGGTCAAGGTATTGTTTTGTGTGTATGCATGTTGCTTATCTGAATTTTATAATCTTTCAAAAGTAAACATGAATTGCCTTGAAAATAAAAATAATGTTAAAGTAAACTATGCTTCAAACTCCAGCTCAGATGTTTCCTTTCTCACACAGAGCTCTTCCTAAAATTTCATCAGGAAGTTCTTTGTCTGAACTCTATCTGTATCTCTTTTATGCTGCTTAAATTTCAGGTTGAGTTAAATAATATTTGTATATTATTAGAATATAAACCACAAGAGAGTAGGAATCCTTTCTAATTTATTCTTATGTGTAAACTTGTAGCAAGTGTTTAACAAATGTCAATTGCATGAGTCAATATTGTTTGCCTAATCAGTAATTCTAAAATTGGGCTGCACATCAGAATTACTTTGAAAGTGTTTTAAAAAGTACAGAGTCCTGGGCTCATCCATGCTGAGGTCTATGCAGCCAGCACTGCTTTGGGGTCACAGGTAGAGTCATGGTCCTACGGCTCCTCTTAGACTATTCTCTTAGTTTAATTTAGGAATTTCTCCTTCAGCATGGAATGCTCCTAATAGCTGTCCGCATGCTTGGGCTTTGGGTCATTAATGTCCTGAATTAATTCCTGCCCTTGCAAAAGGTGTATAAACAATCATTAACTGATCAGACTTCATAATCACAGTGCCTGGAATATTGTAAATGTTTAATAAATGTTGGTTAAATGAATGGTTACATTCTCCTGTCATGTTCCAAAGCACCAAGAGCTTGTAGATTACTTGACTCGTGACTTCTACATGGAGTTCTCTGTTTAATTGCCTTGACTTGCCCCTTTTATGTCTCCTTGATACTCATCTAATTGTCTTCTTGAGAGCTGATTCACCTCTTAGCCTGATCATAATATTTTTGTAAGTACAGATTTTTCAGCTAGCTTAGCACAGGAAAATTAGCTGTGCACAAGAAGGAAACTTAACAATCAGGATCAGAGGTTCTTGGATGGGTATTAGGATCTGGGGTTGAATATTCGGTGACAGGCTCAATCTATGATCTAAGAGGTGAGTTAGGAGCAGTTAAGAGCAGGTAATGAAAATCATTATCTGGTGGTAGAGAGATAGGAAGAGAAGGAAATGCAAACTAGGATATTCCAACAGCATTAACTCAGGAAGAGAGCTGCACATTAGGCATGAGGGAATTCTAGCCAAGAAATTAAAATAGGGAGACAGTTCAAAGAATTCTTTCAGATACCTTCTCTACCCAATACAAAGCACAGCTAAGTGTTTGTCACTGTCATTTGTTGTCACTGTTGCTTATCAGCTCTGTTCTTCACTCACTGTTTCTCCTAATCTCTCACTTGTCTGGTTCTAAACCCCGGACTCCCCTCAATCGTCTGTCCCTATTAGTCAGGTCCAGTCCTGGGAGTCACTGTGTGTATTTGACAAAAGAAAATAATATTGGGGTAGAAGGTAGTGATGAGAAGAGAAACAGAGAGGCAGAGCAAGATGGCGGACGAGAAACACCGCAGACAGAGTGTCTCTGCAGAAAAGACAGCTTCTAGAAGATATTAGAAGAAAGAAGCAAGCAGACGACCATACATTGGACGGGGGTCAGAAGAAGGGGTACCAGAGACTACGGGAGACTCCATGGGAGGAGGTTGCAGAGGAGAACTGGAAGCAGAGATCTCCCGAGCG
Organism: Cheirogaleus medius; assembly: GCA_008086735.1. Classification (NCBI taxonomy): domain Eukaryota; kingdom Metazoa; phylum Chordata; class Mammalia; order Primates; family Cheirogaleidae; genus Cheirogaleus; species Cheirogaleus medius. Next base: position 10,602,713 of record VBSM01000413.1, read on the forward strand.
AGCAGCTTGGAAACCAGCAGCAAGGGTAGGTGGAGTGGCTAACTTTCCCCTCCCTTGCATCTCGGACTGCTGGTGGGCTGCCCAGTGGTGGGAGAGACCTGCGGACACCAGTCCAGAGACGGCCGCCGCCAGCGAGCAGTAAGCCTGTAGTGGACGTGGGACGTGGCACCAGGCTCCCAACCCCCCTTCAGGGCACCTCAGTGTGCACAGTCCCAATCACGGGGCAGGCGCCATATTGCTACACTCTCCCCTCCCCCATCCCTATCCGTGGATGCTGACAGAGACAATATAGCCACCAGCCGGAGGCATCTCCAGGGAACGGGACCTTCC
>VBSM01000413.1:10603142-10621868 GCA_008086735.1 Cheirogaleus medius
TATAACTTAAATATTTAAAAATAAAGTCAAGTAACCTTTAGGAAACGAAGTAATTTGAGTTTTAGGAGCTTCTCTCTCCATATGCAAATTATCTGGGCAATGTAACTGTATAGACCAGCATTCTGTACACTTTTTCTTTAGCATGCTTATTTGGGATTGATTGAAGGATGTGAGTTTTTCCTAAAAATCCATATATTTACCTTAAGTTTTCCTATGATGTCTTTTCCTTTAGATCTTTCTTTCTTTCTTACTGAGCATCTGGCACATGGTGCCCTCTGCCCTGAGTCTCAGTTCATTTCTTGATTCCCTGTGGAGGTCTGTCTGTGATTTGGGTTTTCATAGTAAACATGCTCATACTTTTTTTTTCTTTTCACAGATTGTATTTTGTAAACACCTTGAATTTTCTCAGATTTGCCTACCATCCTCCCCGCTCCCTCACCAAGAGGGAAATTATGATGAATCCATGGAAACAACATTCACAATAATTATAAACTTATAGCTTCCCTCCTTCTCAGGTGACAAGAGGGCAGCACACAAAAAGCATCCTTTTAGCCTCTATTGCTGGCATGGTGAGGCCCAGGGCAGAAGGACTATGTACACACCACTGAGGCCACATGGAAGGTGTGTGTGTGTGTGTGTGTGTGTGTGTATTTGTGAGAGAGAAAGAGAGACAGACACCAAGAGACAGAGACAGAGTTTCTAAAGAGAGACACAGAGACAGAGACAGAGAGAGAGGAGAAACAGAGTGAGATGGAGGCAGACAGAGAAAGAAAGAGACAGAGACAGAGAGACAACGACAGAGAGAGGAATACAGAGAGACAAAGACAGATAGAGACAAAGAGAGAGAGAAGAAGAATAAAGGAGAAAGAGAATGAAGCATATATATGAACACCAACCCTGAAGTGAAAACTATGCCACTTAAAAGTGTACACTCTGAGCTCTGAAATCCAAAAGAAGGAAGCCCAGGTGACTTTGATGGTCAGTGAGATGATGTTCAAGCAACTATAGAGGGTCTGGCTTTAATCTTCTAACAAATGTTTTCCTTTCTCCTGCCTACCTCTACCCATTCACACACACACTCACACATGCACACACACTCACACACACAGGTAAACACTTTAGGATAACAGAACACATCCCCTGCACCTGGCCCACTGCTCCCAAGATGATGGAGAGTTTGGCAGGAGGAAACCTTTAGGTCTAAGAGTCTCCTGCTTTCAGAAAATCTATTATACAAAAATATAACCACACAGCACATTAACTTGGAAATATCTGATGACTTAACCCAAGGAGTCTTTATGTTTTAAAACGATCTATTGCAGGGTTCTTTAAAGTAGCAAATATTATTAAATCATTTAAAATAACAGTTAATTTATAAGCAAATTTTATAAAATCAATCTCAACTTCATAAATTTAGGCACAGCTTTTCAGCTGTTAGAGGCACCTTCGCTTTCAAATCATAATTTTTGTCACTTTATACAAAACTACGAAAAAATTAACTTCCATGGGAATTACACTTATAAAGATTTTCAAATGTCTGTTCTGGATAGGTACTTTGGCTCTAATCTGTCATATGGCTCTTCTACTTCCAGTCTAGTGTAAAGATATAAAAGGTTATTCTACAAATTAAAATACTTTAAAGAGAAAATTTCAAGGAATTTTCATAAGGAATAGCATCTGCATCTCTATGATAAACCCCTTAATGAATAATGTTATCAGAGTTATTTAGGCTAGAATTAATTAATTGAAATTTTCAAATGGAATCCTAGACACTGTGGATAATGCTTTTCTGTGTTGGCATGCAAAATTGAGCCTGCATCTGTTTCCATTCAAAAGTTCCATCAGTGGACACTTTAAGTTGCCTCGCTCCATAAGTAATTCAGAAGGTGGAACAGCAAAAAGATAAGAGAGTTCATTAAGTGATTAAAGTCATTGGAATTGAGAAAATGTTTTAGCAAAAGATATCATAGAGAAAATGTGACTTTCAGGAAATTTGGATATATAGGATTTTGTGGGGTTTTTTGTTTTTACTTTGGAGGGAAAGGAGATGGTGCAATTAAATTAAGGGATGTTCTCAAATACCAGTATGGAAAGCCAAGATTCTTATTCACATGAAGCCTTCCATGGCCTCTTGAGAGTCATGATAAACATGATTTGGGGGTTAGTCATTTGATCTGAGATGACCAGAGTTAACTTGTTAGAATAAAAAAGGGAGACTAAGGCTTCCCCAGCTTCTGCTTGGGTAAGGAGCTTGAATCATGTGTTAGGCGAGTTATGAATAACCTGAGAGTGCTTTTGAAGTTAGCAAAAGGCATCTTCACACAAGTCAACCTATCCATGCTTCCAAAATCTTATAATCACTGGTAGGAGAGAACCCTTCTGCACCAGGGCAGTGAGACATGGACATAATATGTATTCAAAGGGAAAAGTAGTCAGGCTCATGCAACAAGAGGCAAAAGACCAGATACGCACCTGAGTATCCCAATATTCACCAAACCATGAGAAAATTTATACCTAAATCTCAGTGCCTCAGAGCACCCACCTTCTTCCCTTAAGAAAGCCTATTATTTACAGATATTTCCTAATGTATTTCTAGGAACCTCCCCTTAGGGGTCCATGAGTCATGCATCAGATCTGTCTTTTATACATAGCTGTAGTTGGCCAAGTCAGGGCTCTGCTGCCTCAGATGCAAGAGTTTCCCAAAGAGGCTGGGATTCTTCCCTCATTGCCTAGGATATTGTCATTACCTCTGAGTAAGTGAAGAGAGGCTAGAAAGCTACCATCACTGTATGTCATGAACCTGACCTCATGTACTCTAAGGCCACGTGAGTCAGAATATCACTGCAACTTGGTGCCAATGAGCTTAAGGGTATATATCTGCATCATTGCTTTTCTAAAATAAGAAGTGTGTTTCCTTGCTTGCAATTAGAGTAGGGGACCCAGAAAATGCAGATTAAGCCCCCTAAAACTTTGCAGAAAGCTTAGCTATATAATAATTTTTGTCCCTGGGGTACAAGATACTCTTAGAATGGCTAAGCCAGAAATATTTTATTCTTCAGTCACCACACTATACTTAGTACCACTACCACCTACTCAGATCATCCACATGAAAATTTGATGGAAAAGTGTTTACTCCAGTATAGTTTTTGATACTCTAGGGCCTCAGAAAATGATAACTAAAAATGAAGGCCTCAGAGGCAGCTCTGCCTGACCTTTTCAAGCCCTCCTGTTTCTCAGTCCCATTCTTCCCTGAGGCTAGCCATAGAAACTAGAACTTCTTTTCCCCAAAGCCAGCCACAAAACCTAAAAATATTACTCTAACTTTCCCTCCACCTTCCTGTGTAAAAAATGTGGCCATAGAGAAATTATCTGACCCACTCTGGTCTTAACACCCTCATTCCAGAGAGGGTCCTGCCCACAGCTAGAAGGAAGGAACAACGCACGCTCAGAGAGGCCGAGAAGCTAGACAGACAGGCCTGGCTGGGTTTCCCCACTCAGACTATGAGCATTAGATCATACTCTTTTTGGACATGGCTGCCCATATCTTGTTGAACCTAAACATAAAAATGGACAGTCTCTGCTGTACTTTTGAGTCTTCCTACTGAAGACTCCCATGTAACATAAAGGGGAGTGATCCATGAATTTGTATGCCTTTTCTTCTATTAATTTGCCTTTTGTCAGCTTATTTTTAGAAAACCTTCAGGGGGTGAAGGGGAAGTTTTCCCTTGGCCCCTGCAATACTGTGGGTGCTATTTGTTATTGAGGAAAATACTGCGTAATGGTTTTGAGCTATAGGGTTTCTATTAAGGCATTCGTCAAAGGCTGCTGAAAATATTCTAAACCCTTACCATTATCGCTTTCTAAGACAAGTCTTTTCAAGGCATTTTTTTGGAGAAGGTGATAACACAGAGTAGAGATAACACTTTTCTATAGAATGTCTTGGTTCTCTCAGTCAAGTTCTATCATAGTGTGTGATGGGTCAACTTGAATAAGCTAGACCCTAGAGTCCCCTTTCCTGCATAATTCCAGTTGCAAATTGACTCCAAGAGGAATTCACATGAGAACTGGAAGCAGAAGTGAAGCAGCAGCCAACACTCTCTGAATGAAGGTCATGATGGTTAGAAGTGGTGACACAAGATGCGGAGAGGCAGGCGGGTCCCAGCTCAGCCTCATGCACCTCCGTCCTGGGTCCAGCTCTTCTGTCCCAGCTGACCCTGTTGACCAAGAGCAGCCCGAGGCCCATTGCCAAGTGCTTGGCAGCAAACCCAGAGAGGCACAGCTCCCCAGAGCCCTCCACGACCTTCCCCTCCACCGTCCACCTTGGCGCCACCGTGCTTGGCTTCTGACCCACTGGCTGCTGACTCTTCTCTCATCCTCCAACTCCCGCCTGGACCTCTGGCTCCCAGCCCCTCCCACACTGAGAGAGGTCTAATTCCTATAACAAAACCCTTGTCCCATAACTCACAGGGGTTCCCTGACTGATACAAGTATGTGCCATAGACATCCAAGTGACAAAGAAAACATGAGAAATGAATCTCCAATAAATGTGATTTTTCTTGTAAGTAATTTCCTTCTGGGGACATTGAACTAAAATACAAAATCTCTGTCATTAATCAGTTCTGTTTTTAAAAACATCCTAGACTATTGCTCTTTAAATGCTTTTCTTAATACCAAAGACGACTTGAGGGGAAAATAATACCTGTATGGATGGATTGCCTAAAATGCTTTCAAGTTACTCAAGTTTCTTATGGACCATTCCCCTTGAGGAAGAAGAAAATGTTTCTGCAGTCAGGGAAATAGGCCTATTTGGTGCAGCATTCTCTTTCAGTCAACCAGTTTCTTTCCAGATTTAATAAACAGCTTTCAAAAGGGGTATAAAAGTGTCTGCTCAAAAGCCTGCAGTCTGTTATTTGTGGAAGTGCCGGTGGATTCGCAGACCTGTTTCCAGAGGAGTGGATTATCATCTTGTGATAACTCATTGCTCAGCACTGAGTAATACAGTTCTGTGGGCAAACAAAAAAGCCATTCTTTTTTGGTGACAAAAGATGAAGCTAGTTATTAGCAATTGGATACAAAAGAAGTAGAAAGGACTGGAAATGAGGAGTCAAGCCAAGTTTGGCATCTATTATTCACACAAAACCAAGTAATGACAACTACCCCAATCATAGAAATGTCCTATTCATAGGACCCATTTTCTTGCTTCACTGTCAAAAGTATAGATGAGAGATAACATCCAATGACTGTCAAAATTAAAATCAAATCAATTTTAATGAAAGAAAATAGACCATTTCTATTTGTTGATTCCAGAGAAAATGGGTGATGATGAATTTCTGAAACCTTTAATTTATCATTTCACCCTGAAAAGAATCTATTTTTGCAAGTACTTTTCTGTATTGTTGACATCTTTTTTTTTAAAAAAAGTATATCTGTTTAAATGCTGAGCACTATTCTGAATCCCAATCTACTGAGTTTATTCCCAGAGATAGTTTTTTCTATATTATCTCAGACTTGCAGGCTTCATCAAAGGTCATTGGATCCACTGATTTTTGTCAAATATCCCCATGTTATTTCATCTGATAAATTATAATTTGTTATTGGCCTTTTGAAACTTCAAAGAATGGGAAACAATAGCTCTATTTTCCAAAGTAAACAACAACCTCAAGAAAAAACTAAACTCAAAACTCGAATAAACAAAAATCAAAGGAAAAATATTAGAGGGATAACAATTCAGAAGGCTTAATCTCATTTAATAATTCATCTGTATTTCTTATTATTTATTTTCCAAATGAACACAGGGCCAAATTCTCATCTCCATAAATCTGAACACAGTGGGAACAAAGAAGCACATGTGACAATTTCCATCTGAACTTAATATTTGAAGCATGAATTTATCTCTTATCACAAAGATCACACACTATTTACAAATACTAGAAGGCTGAAGCCAACCATATCTATTAGCCAGATGTTATTTTAGTATTCTTTTAAAGCTGTGCTTATACTTAATTTTATGACACTACTATAGCTTTTGAGAACTCTGGGGGCCGTGAATGTATAATGCATTTTCCTGTTCCTTGAATGATCTACAAAACAAAACAGTGGAAAAGGGTGGGTATCAGATGGCTGAGCCCTCTGTTAGATATGCCTTAGAATAGCTAATCTGAACCCTAAAAAGCATTTTATTTATTAGTGCCATTACATTATTTAACCAAGTACAACTCAGGAGCCAATACTTTAATGCTTTCACTTCCACAGTATATAAGGGACTAGCATGGTTCTTATCACATGATAGGCAGTTAATATATATTGGCTAAAAAGAGTGAATGGGAAAGAGGAAGCAACCAAGATAAATTAATTTGACTAACACCTTACATTGCTCTGAACCCTCTCAACGTCTTAGTTTTTTAAAGGGCTATTACCATGTTGTTTGATAATTGCAGTCTATATCTAAATATTCTCTTTCCCTGAAGCTCCAGACAATCTCTGAAGCTGCTATTTACTGTGAGCACATTGCTTACATTAAAGATGTAGCAAAGCCGTGTCTAAAGGTTTATCTGAATCTGCTATTTTAGAAATAATTTATGAGTAAATATCTACTGTAATGTATGTGTAATAAAATATTTTTTTCTTACTAGAAGCCTACCAAAGGCATCAATGCCAGTGATTTAAAGACCCTGAGCTTCAGAAAGCTCCTATAAATCTGTAAGTATGACACTAGTACTTCAGTAGGAAAATAGTGAAGGCCATTAATGGATTGGTTGCTGAGAAGTAAAAATATACAATGTAGTTTCTATATTATTTTTCTGTGCAGATGCTACATATAAAATGAAACAATTTTGCCCATAAGAAAAATTGAAAATAAAAGTAAGACACAGTTTTTGGAAAACAAAATAGCAAAGTTTTTCTTTTTCTTTTATTTTTTTCTCCCTGTCTCCCTCCCTCCCTTCCCTCCTCCCTTCCTTCCTTCTTCCCTTTCTTCCTTTCTCCCTTCCTTCCATTCTTTTTCTTTCTTTCATTTTATTGACAGAAGGAACCTAAGTTAGTACAAATTTCAGAAAATTTCACATGTAGTAACCAACATTTAAAAGCTTTTGGTAGATGTTGGTTACTACATGTGAAATTGGGCATTCTAATACACTATTAGTGGGAGTATAACTTATAAGACTTTCTGAAGAACAATATGGAAATAGATTTTAGCATTTAAAATGTTTACATCCATTAAGCATGTCCACTTACAAAAGTTTTTTCGGAAAGAATAGTCATACAAATGTGCAAAGATACATAATGGAGAAAATATGATATTAATACCAACATCTACCAGTAAAGGAAATGTTAAATTAGACTATAGTTCTTCCATAAAATGGAATACTAGGTAGGAATTATAAAAATTATACCTGAGTATATTGATGAGAGAATGGTACATTATATGATGGCAAGTTGAAAAATAAAAAGTAAATTGCAGAACAGAATCATAAATGTAGTCTAATTTTTTAAAATTCAATATTAAGAACAATATAATAGCATGTCTATTACTAAAACATTTAAAATTTTAGAAATTTATATTTTATTTATAATTAGGAGAGAAATATAGGTATGTGTGTGTTCGTTGTAGATTTTGGCTCAGAAATTTCATTCTCAGAAATTTTTCCTAATAATGAATAATATGTTTCTATTAAAAGAATCATTTAAGTGGGGGATGAGTTGAATATTGTATGCATATACTTAATTAAATTCTATTCAGTAAATTAAAATAATGTTTTAAGGTCTATTTTTTAAACTAAAATATGCTTATATTTTTAAATTTCGATGGGTTATAAATTTTATGTATACTGTGGTCTCCTTTTTGCAAACAACTTCTATAAATGTTCCTTATGTTTGTAAGCAAAATACATAAAGAAACACAGACAAATGTATATGCATATGCAAAGAAAAATGTCTGGCAGAATGTTAAGGGTGGTTAATTTTGTATTGTTTTGATTGTGAGTATTTTTTTCCCTTTTTGTTTAATTATAATTCCATTTTTTCCTCAGAAGGCATATAAAATTTGAAAAGATAAAAGATATATTTTTTAAAAAAACACATGCATAGAAACTGACAATATGTGTAACTGTAATATTTGTACCCCCATAATATGCTGAAATTAAAAAAAAAGAAAGAAAAAAGAAACTGACAATGACAGTCATAGAAATGCATGTATAATAAACAAAAAGCTTTCTTAGGATAATCAAAGAAATACAAATTAAAGCAATAATGACATGCAAATTTTCGCATTAAACTGGCAAAGGTCTTTGGAAGGATTCACTGGAGGCATGAGGTGAGGGACAGCCCAGGCATTGCTCTTGAAGGATGTGTCAGTCTGACCTTTCTGGAAAGCAATTCTGCGATAGTTAAGAACCTTAAAAATGCTCATAATTTGGGCCAATAATGACATTTAAAGAATATATCCTAAGAAAGTAATCAGAGTTGGGGGTAAAGATGTATGACATTTGGCCATTTAAAATTATGAAAAATCAGAAATAAATGAAATATTCAATTATGGTGGAAACAGTTAAACCATATTCATAATCACATCTGATGTATTGTAATGCCACTTAGCATCATTATTTCAAATAAATCGGAAAATAATCTACTATAGTATGAAGTGGGTATAAAAGGAGGGAGGGTTCCAAATTATATAAATTGCATAATTCAAAACAAAGTTCAAGAATATACATTTACATGAAATATTTTTCTCACTCTTTGTGGGAGAATTGCAAGTAATTTGCATGTGCATCTTTATACATTTTTCTGTTTTTAAAAATTGTTATCTTTAAAAATGGCTTGAAAATCTGTTGAGAGAAAGGCATGAACAAACACAAAAACCAATATATGATGCAGGAGCCAAGAAATAGGCCAGGGACTTTCGTGACATACACTGGCCTAGGCTCTAGCCACCCATGTAGAGCAGGCCTGTGCCCCTGTAGAGCACTCCTAAACCCTTGTGTGATATTGCAAAATATATATTTGGTCTTCCTAATTACTGGTATACAAATCCTAAAATTTTGGGAATCTTCGAAGTGGTATGTGGCTGTGTGCATGCTTATGAGTTGACTGGTGGCTGGCAGGCCCTAGGATAGGGCTGGCCACACGAAAGACCTGGGCAGGATTAGAGACTTTCAGCCCCACCCCAACCTCAGGGGGTTTATCACCAATGTGCAATGATACAATCAATCATGTGTGCATAATGAAGCTCCCATAAAAAACCAAACAGACTGGGTTTGGAGGGCTTCTGGAGAGCTGAACATGTGGAGGTTCCTGGAGGATGGCGTGCCCAGAGAGGACACGGAAGCTCCTCACTCTTTCCCACATGCCTTGCCCTACGCATCTCTTCATCTGTATCCTTTGTAATATCCTTTATAATAAACCAGTAAACGTAAGTGAGTGTTTCCTGGAGTTCTATGAGCCTCTCTAGCAAATTAACTGAAGCCAAGGTGATTATGTGGGGACCCCAATTTATAGCCTATTGGTCAGAAGCACAAATGGTTTCTGACTGGTATCAAGAAGTGGGGAACAGTCTTGTGGGATTGAGCCCTCACTCTGTGGGATCTGATGTTATCTCCAGGTAGACAGTATCGGAATTGAGTTGGAGGACACCCAGTAGGTGTCCCTTGTAGAACTGATGGCTGCTTGGTGTGTGGAGAAAACCCCCACATAGTTGGCCACTTGAGTCTTCTGTATTAATTACTGAGCAAGAGTATAGGAGAACCTGAGTTTGGTTTCTTCCCTATATCCTCAGACCTTGCCACCTCACATAGTTATAGAGGAGTTGTGAGGGGCAGGGACACCCAATCAAGGAGGAATAGGCTTACTGAGGCTTACTGAGGCTTACTCTTGAGGTTTGCTCAGTGGTTCTCTAAGTGTGATCCCCGGAGCAGAAGCATCAGAATCACCTAAAGACATAAATTCAACTTCTCAGGCCCCACCCACACTTGTTGAATCAGACATTCTGGAGGGGGGACCTGGAAGTCTCTGTTTTAACAAGCCTCACAGAGATTTTGGTGTGTACCGAAATTTGGGAACCACTGGTCTTGCTGATGTAAGAAACCGTCTGTCCTCGGGAGTACAGGACTGAAATGATGCACATCTGCGCTGGTTCTGGCCACAGGCATCAAAGCTGGAGGCCCTGAAGGGGAGTGTGGGATCTTTCAATGGGCAAACTGCTGGGCTAGCCACAAATGTCATAGCTTCAAGCGGTTTTAAAACAAAAGACATAATGTGGTTTATTCTGTTTGCAGAGCTTTGGTTCTGAAAAGAGATCTGGAAGTGGTCTGAGTTCTATGTGTTTAAAGATGAGAAAAAGACACCCAACAAGGTGAAGTGATGTGACGGGTCCTCATTGTCAGACAGAATCTGGACTGAGGTCAGCTGTCAGCCCAATGGCCTGTGGTTTTATATCACATGCTATTGTCTACCAAGCAAGAAATCATAATGAGAGTCTTTCAAATTTATTCTTTAAAAAAGTTCACATGCTTTTATAGCCCAAACAAATAGGAACATTTATTTTATCTAATAATATCTGCAATGTATCTTCCAGGCATGCTATCAAACATCTGTCTATTTTGAATAGCCCTGGGAAATTATCTACTAGAAACATAACTAAAGAGATTTTGTGAGTTGGAAGGAAACTGGAAGGCCAAATAATTCATAGCTGAGAAGGCTGAAATACATAGAGATTATTAAATAATGTTAATATTTTAAAATTGTGATTCTTTTAGGATCTTGTTATTCCTAATGTGGTCAGTGGTGCAGGTAGACTCAACATCCTATTAGGATGGGAAAAAATGGGGGTAAATAGGTATTGTGTATGCACCTGACAGTGTCTATTACAGGAGGCATTGGTAGAATTTACAAGCCCTGCAGACACAGGCAGTGTTGCTGATCAGTAACCATAGCACTTAAGCCAGGCGCCCTCAGCCACCTGAGGAGGGTGCCCAACACCAACACCCTGGTTGCCTCTAATGCTTCATTAAATATGATTGTTTGGTGCTGAAATGGCCATTCTTCTTAGAAATGATGGTGATACTATATGGTAGGTGCACTTTCCCCCCCTTACTTGCAAATGTAAAAGCTAGCCAACCGATGTCAGCCTTTCACATTTTTGTTAATAATTTCTCTGGCCAGTGAAATTTCAAAGTCAGGAGACAATCTTATAAGGCGTAATAATAACTTTCACCTTCTCACATGCAAGGTGTTTATTATTAACATTATTAGGAAACGTTTGCAAAATGATCAAAGCCATTTGGAGAGCAATATTAAAGAAGTTTTAAAGGTGAAAAATAAATCATGTCAACTTCCTACATCTAGCATAATAAATGATTTCACATTGGGGATATTCCTTTCCAGTCTTTGTTCATGTGATTACACATTTTAACACAGATGTAATCACAGCATAACTGTAATTTTGAGTTCTGCTTTATCACTTTAGCACCATATTGTAAACATCCGAATTAGAGCATCATTCCTATAAGAAGTGTTCAGGTGAAAGATATTGAAGCAATGAAATCCCTGAAAAACTGACAGCTACATGAAAATTTTCTGTTCAAGTCCATATATTTTAAATCACTCAGGGATTTGAGAACTTGTTCCTTTTGCTTTAAATGTAGCTTTTATTGGCAATCCAAAATCAGTAATCATGCATTAAAGCCCCTAAAAAATATGGTGCTGATTTTCAAAGAAAAGGTACGCATCGCAAGAGGCAAATGGGCCTTTTGGCTAAAGACAAAATTCTCTTCATTCTTTGTTCTTATTAGGGATTATGTGATTACCCTCACTCAGGTATTTGATGACGTTTCATGGATCTGTAACGTGAAAGAAAAAGAAAAATGGAGGCCACAGTTTAGATATACCCCAAAGTCAACCACCTGTAACCACACAGCCAAAACTTGTCATCCTGATTTCCCTGAAAAGCTAGCTTTAATCATAAACATACAAAAAAACATAAGCTTTACATTCTTGTCAGAATGATTCAGTGAAATGAAACCAATCATCTAGAGACAAATCAGCTTAAACATCTCCGGTTGCCTTCAAAAGAATGTTAATGTCTAACAGCCAATCACAAAAAAGGTCAAAATATGCTTCATGCTTTACAAACTGTACTGTAACTGCTGTAAGCAGAGCTTCTTGCCATTCTCAATTTGAAGTATCATGGTTGGCAAATGGTTCTTTCATATGCACACTAAAATTTTCTAACTTGATCAGATCTTATTTTTGAGAGTAGAAATACCTGACACTTTAGGCTAAAATGAGACATGTGTCTGTGTATCTAAATGGAAAAAATGCCAACTGAGTGACTATGCTCCATCACCCCAGTGGATGGTCATGGTGACAGAAATAAACAGATAACAAGGGGCTTAAGGCAAATGACATTTCCCTTTCTTTCCATGCTCACAAGTGCACAGAGTATGGTTGCACCATGAAGTAGTATATGGAGGAAAAAGCCTCACATATGCAGTGAGGATTCTGCTGCTAGCTTTCTGAGCTTCCTCAACTATCATGCTTTCCCCAGTTCTCCCTCCACCCCCATTAGACTACGAGCACCTAAATCACATGTGAGTGCTTTATTCTTCCCTGTACTCCAAGCTCTGGCCATAGTTCCAGGCAATATGGTGCTCACTAAATACTGACTGGATTTCTGAATTAATCATGACATAAATTCCATAGTATATAATATTTTGGAAAACAACAGTATAGTTTATACTTTATCTGCAGGTTTTACATCCACAGATTCAACCAACAGAAGATCAAAAATATTTGGGCAATATACGTAACCGTAATATTTGTACCCCCATAATATGCTGAAATAAAAATAAATAAATAACATGCTAAACACACACACACACAAAAATATTTGGGGAAAAACAATACAAAAAGAATAATGCAAATAAAAAACAATACAACTACTATTTGCATTACATTTACATTGTATTAGGTATTATAAGTCATCTAGAGATGATTTAAAGTATACAGGAGGATGTGTGCGGGTCATATGCAAATGCTATGCCATTTTACATACGATGTTTGAGCATGCCCTGGGGAGTCCTGGAACTAATCCCTCAGGGATACCAAGGCACGATTGTATTCATTAGGTTTTTTTAAAACCTGTGTTCACTATCTTCTCAACCTCTCTAAGATGCTCCCTTCATCAAAAGGCATATTTAATAAATTGCCTCTTTGATTCAGTGGGGCAATTTGTTAATGCAGAGGAACACTTGGATACCACAAGGGCATAATTCCATAAATTGTCCCCTCTGCTTCCACTATGGAAGCTTCAGTGAGCATACTTACAGGCATCATAAAACACAAAGTGTGTGGTTTCATCAGGGAACTGTGCCATTGTCTCAAAACTAACTAGTCTGGATTAATTGTGTGATAGGAACGGAGGAAACATTTTCGGAGAAGCAGCCACTCCCCAACACTAATGGTGAGAGTATCTATCGGTAAAAACCCTTCCGGGGGAGCTGGCAATATGCGTAAAAAGATTTCCACTTCCAGGAATTTAGTCTCAAGGAATATTTGAGGAAATGCATAACATTTTTAAAATAATATTTATGGTAGTACACTTTACATGTCTTCTTTTATGAGAATACTGATCATTTTAATATATGCTTCTCATAATCAGAGAACTTCAACAGAGTGGAGCTTCCATCTTTTCCATCCTAATAGGGTGCTTTCTATGCAAAGAGGGAATAGAGAGATAACAGAGCCCTCGCTGTGAAACAGGATGTATCATGTGCTGCCTTTGGGGAAAATGGGGGAACACTGGGGTTTTTAAGTGCCAGAGCAATAACTTTTTCTCGCCTAAATTTCCAGACATCTATTTTACCTAATAGCCAGGAAAAATCAACAGTTAGAAGTTTCAAGCTAATACAGTATTTGTTGCCATCGGGCAAATAAGTACTGTGCATTATAAATAAATATAAGTATATATTTATATGTATACTTCTATATGTGCAAGTTACTATATATGCATATGTGTGTGTATATATATATATGATATATATAGTAACGCTTCTACAGACAATTGAAAGCAACTGTAAAAAAGTCACATTATTCAAGGCCCCGTGAGAATGGAACATAACATCTCTGATGGCCCAGTTTAACTCCATTTTAAAATTAGCATCTTCTTCTATGTGTCTCTGTTAAACATTAGTTATACTATTACTTTCAACTCCTTTGATTACTATGTTCAATGCTTATGCTTGTGGTAACATGATCTATAAAGCACTGTTTCTGTACAGTTATGTTCCTAAACATACTAAAATATCTGGTCTCCGTACTAAGCATTTTATGATTTAATTTAGGCAAATGAAACATGTAAGAAGAGTTTACATCATATCTCTTTCTACCCCAAAAATAAAAATCAAGTCATAGACATCAACTTATTTCTTCTGAAACCTGAGATTAGGAAAAAAAAGAAGTAAAAAGCAACAACAGGAAAGTTGTTTTCATTAAGAAAAATTGAAATACAGTTCTGTTAGACACAATACATGGGGAACTATCACCAACTCCATTGCGAGAGGGAAATCAGATGGAATGTATTTTTGTTATGATTCTTTTTATTCTTAAAAGGCACGTGGTCACTTCACACTTTAAGGATCTCAAGGAACTTAATGAACATAAATCACATTTAATCATTCTTCTTATATACTTTACAGCCAACAGTAAGGCATTACCTCCTCCAACCCCCAGACCCAGAGGATTTTCTCTCCACAATACTTTCCCTTAACTACGGATACAGAATATTCCAACAAATGTCCCATTTTCACCCTAACACAACTTAAAAGAATTTATAAAACATTTTGTTTCATGGTCCCTCGTAACCAGAGAAAGAACCCATCATTCATCTTTTATTTTCCCTTCCACTTCAGAAGTGGCTTGTCATCCAAAGGGGTCAGTGAATGATTATGCCAAATGGTTATGCCAAATTTGGGGCATAATCTGCTTTTCTAACAATGGTGGTTAAAAAAACAACATAAAATTTATCATCTTAACAATTAAGTGTACAGTTCAGCAGTGTTAAGTATATTCACACTGTTGTGCAATAGATCTCCAGAACTTTTTCCTCTTGCAGAAGTGAAAATCTACATCCATTAAACAACTCCCCATTTCTTCATTGCCCCAGCCCCTGGAAACCACAGTTCTCCCTTCTGTTTCTGTGAGTTTGACTACTTTCCATACCTTGTATGAGTGGAATCATACAGTATCTGTCTTCTTGTGACTGGCTTATTCTCAAGGCTAATCCGAGCCTGGCCCAGTTGTGTATACTTGTAGTCCCGGCTACTCAGAAGGCTGATGCTGGAGGATTGCTTGAGCCCAGGAGTTCAAGTCCAGCCTGGGCAACAGGCAAATTGCTGACAATTTGTATATCTTCTTTGGGGAAATATCTAGTCAAGTCATTTGTTCATTTCTGAATTGGGTTGTCTTCTGCTTGTTGTTGACTTGTAGGACTTTATAATATATTCTGGATGTTAATCCCTTATCAGATATATGATTTGCAAATATTTTCTCCCTTTCTGTAAGTTGCCTTTTCACTCTGAAAATCCAAATCCAATGCCATGAAGCTTTGCCTCTATGTTTTCTTCTAGGAGTTTTATATTTTTAGGTCATATGTTTAGGTCTTTTATCCATTTTGAGTTAAATTTTTATATAATGTAAGGTCCAGCTTCATTCTTTTGCATGTGTATATACACTTTCTCAACACCATTTGTTGAAGAGACTGTACTACCCCCACTGAGTGGTCTAGGCACCCTTGTAGAAGATCATGTGAATATATATGTGAGGGTTCATTTTTGGAGTCTCTGTTCTGTTCTATTGGTCTACATACCTGCCTTAATGCCAGTTGGTCATTGTTGTGATTACTATAGCTTTGTAATATGTTTTGAAATCAAGCAGGATGAGGCCTCCAACTTTGTTCTTTTTTTTTTTTTTCAAGATTGTTTTCACTATTTTTGATTCCTTGTGATTCCATATGAATTTTAGAAAAATTTTTTTCTATTTCTGAAAAAATTAACATTGGGATTGTATTAAATCTGTAAATTGCTTTGGGTAGTGTGGATATTTTAACACTCTTAAGTCTTATAATCCATGAACACAAGATGTCTTTCCATTTATTTATGTCTTATTTAAGTTCTTTCAGTGATGTAGTTTTCAGTGTATGTCTTTCATTTCTTTGGTTAGGTTTATATCTAAGTACAATATTTTATTATTTTTGATGCTATTGTCAATGGGATTGTTTTCTCAATTTCCTTTTTGGATAGTTCATTGTTACTGTATAGAAGCACAACTGATTTTTGTATGCTGATTTTGTATACTACAACTTTGCTCAATTTTTTAATTCATTCTGACAGGTTTTGTGTGTGTGTGTATGTGTGTGTAATCTTTAGGGGTTTCTAATATGTCATCTGTGAACAGAGATACTTTTACATCTTTCTTTTCAATTTGAATGCCTTTTATTTCTTTTTCTAGCCTAATTTTTCTGGCTAAGACTTCAAGTACTATGGAAATCATTGACCTGTTCCTGATCTTAGAGGAAAAGTTGTTAGTCTTTCACCATTGAGTATTATGCTAGCAATGAGCTTTTCATATATGGTCTTTATAATGTTGAGGTATTTCCCTTTTTAGTTTGTTGAGTATATTTATCATGAAAGAGTATTGAATTTTGTCAATGCCTTTTCTGCATCAATTGAAGGGATATGAAGTTTTAGTTCTTCATTCTGTTATGTGATATATTTATTGATTTCCATATGTTGAATCATTCTTGCATTTTAGGAATAAATCCACTTGATCATGGTGATAATCTTTTTAATGTGGTGTTGAATTTGGATAGCTAGTATTTTATTGAGGATTTTTACATCAATATTCACTAGGGTTATTGGTCAGTAGTTTCTTTTTCTTGTAGTGTGTTTGGCTTTAGTATCAGGGTAATACTGGCCTCATATAATGAGTTTGGAAGTGTTCCCTCCTCTTCAATTTTTTGAAAGAGTTCCAGGAGAATTGGTGTTAATTTTTCTTTAAATGTTTGGTAGAATTCTCCAATGAAGCCATCTGGTCTTGTGTTTTTCTTTATTGGGAGGCTTTTGCTTACTGATTCAATCTCCTTACTAGTTGTAAGTCTGTTTAAATTGTTTATTTCTTCATGAATCAATCTTGGTAGGTTATATGTTCATGGGAATTTATTTATTTCTTCTGGGTTATCCAATTTGTTAGCTCATGATTGTTCATAGTATTCTCTTATAATTATTTTTAATTCTGGGGCATCAGTTGTAATGTTCCTTCTTTCATTTCTGATTTTAACTTTTTAAGTCTTTTTTTCCTTAGTTAATCGAACTAAGGATATGTTAATTTTGTTAATCTTTTCAAAAAATCAACTCTTTGTTTTGTTGATTATTTTATATTATTTTTCTATTGTTTATATCCTTTGTTTATGTTCTAATTGTATTTTCTTTTCTTCTGCTAGCTTTAGGCTTGGTTTGTTTTCCTTGTTCTAATTCCTTTTCTCTTATTCTAGGTTTTTGATTTGAGTTCTTTCTTCTTTCTAATGTGAGTATTTACAGCTATAAACTTCCCTCTGTGTACTGCCTGCACTGTTTCCTGTAAGTTTTGGTATGTTGTATTTTCGTTTTCATTTATCTCAAGCTATTTTCTGATTTACCTTGTGATTTCTTCTTTGACCCATTGGTTTGCTGAGAATGTGTTGTGTGGTTTTCACATATTTGTAGATTTTTCAGTTTTCCTTCTGCTCGTAATTTCTAGTTTCATTGCATCGTGGTCAGAAGAGATACTTTGTATGATTTCAATTTTCATAAATTTATTAAAACTTCTTTTGTGGCCTAACATGTAGTTTATCTTGGAGAATATCCCATGTGTGCTTGAGAAGAATGTGTATTCTCCTGTTGTTGGATGAAATGCTCAGTATATGTCTTTTGGGTTCAACTGGTCCATAGCAATCCCCCATTATCCTTGGTTTTAGTTAGCCATAGTCAAACAAGTTCTGAAAATATTAAAGAGAAATGCTCATATATTTATCTTTACCAGAGAGCTTTATATTTTCATATGGTTTTGTGTTGCTGTTTAGCATCCGTTCATTTCAACCTGAAGAACTCCCTTTAGAATTTCTTATAAGGTAGGTCTAATGGTGATGAACTCCCTTAGCTTTTGTTTATCTGGGAAGGTCTATAATTTGCCCTTCATTTTTGAAGGATAGTTTTGTATGATGTGGGTGGCAGGTTTCTTTTTCCTTTCAGTACTATAAATATATCACCCCACCTTCTTCTGGCTTGCAAAATTTCTGCTGATAAATCCGCTGATAATCTTATAGGAGCTCCTTTGCATAGGATCAGTCATTTTTTTCTTGCTGCTTTCAGAATTCTTTGTGACTTCTGACAGCTTGATTATAATGTATCTTAGTGTGATCTTTTGGATTTTCCTAGTTGGAGTTTGTTGAACTCCTTGAATTTGTATGCTCATTCCTTTCCTCAAATTTGTGAAGTCTGGGGCCAGTAATTCTTCAAATAGTTCTCTGCTCCTTTCTTCTCTTGGTTCTCCTCAGGGACTCCCATACTGCTTTTATTGGTCTGTTTGATGGTGTCCCTTAAGTCTCTTGGGCTGTCTTCACATTTCTTCATTTTGTTTCCTTTTTGCTTCTCTGACTTGATATTTTCAAATGGGCATGACCTACTTTTGTTTGGGGGG
>VBSM01000413.1:10621968-10647374 GCA_008086735.1 Cheirogaleus medius
GCCTCTCAGAGTGCTAGGATTACAGGCATGAGGCATCGTAGCCAGCCACATGATCTGCTTTTGTAACCTAAAATTTTCTTAGAACACAGCTGTACCCATATATTTATATATTGTAAACCTTTTTGTACCTTTTGTGCTACATTGGCAAAGTTGAGTTGTTACAATAATATATTGACCTGCTACTGTAAATAGGGCCCACAAGCCTAAAATATTTACTATCTGGCCTGTTTCAGAAAAAGTTTGCTGATCCAGAACAGTATATATTGTTTACAAAACAATAGATTATTTTTTTGCAGAGAGTAAGCACTCTAGAGATTCTGCTTCTCTTGTCCCCTCTAAAAGGAAATAAATAAAGCACAGTAAAAAAGAAAAAAGAGGAACTTGCAGGCCAGTGCTGAGCTTCAATCATTCCACTTGTTCTGGACAAGCACTTGTTCTAGGGTATAGCATCCCTGGTTAATAAATGTGTTTTGCTCTTTACCCAGCACCTTTGAAAAACCATCAGGCAATTACAGATGAATCAATAGCATGGTATCTAAGTCAGATATGGACCCACAGCTAAGAAAATCCTTTATATAATATAATAAATACAAACATATATTATATTATATTATATGTAATTACTTCCCAGATTCATGAGAAAAGCCCTTCAAAGAAATCAAACTAATAAAATCATTGCCATAGAAAAAATTCTCCTAAGACCTAAAGAGATTTCACTGACTTCAAAACATTTATGGGTCATGTTGGCTACTTTTCTATATTAAACACTTCCCTTTTATTACACTCCCCTTTCCCACTTTCTGTACCTTTGTCTTTCTTTCTCAATATGCTGTTCTTCCATTAATTATCATTATCATTGCCTCTTCTGAAAGTCAATTCCTACACTTTGGTTTTTCTTCATGTTGCATTATTTTGTTTTTCCCATTCATTTCCTCATCTCCAGATATGATGTATAAAAATCACTGAATTGAAAAATGGAGGACCCTGCTTCTATTATGAGTTTTGCTACCATCTATTTTGGTAACTTAGGGATGTCTTCTTATTCCATGGGTGTTAGATCAATCTGTAACAGAATAGATTGACCCAGCATCTCTAAAATATTTCAAAAATATGTGGGTAAGATAAAATTTAGGCCATTTGCTTCTCAGCAAGGAAAGTAACAAGTAACAGGTGTTTTAGAAGCTATGAGTGCAACACTTCACAGCAATACACCAGATGTATACAGGCAGATTATCTGCAGAGCTGCCAGGAAGCTGCACAGAGGCATCTCCACCAAGGACTACAAACCATAAGCTAATCTCTTCCAGACGTATTGCCAGACATGCCTCTAGGGCCAAGAAAACTGGGTCTGATTTAACATAACTCATCCTTCCTGTTTTCTAAGAAAATATATTCCATAGCCTATGAAAGTAAATCACATTATGTAATACATAGAATTATATAGAATTTGTATAAAATACAATAATTTATTTTATATATAATTATATTACATAAGATATAAATATTATATAATATATAACTAGGGATTATAAATATAAAATATTATAATTGTATAATGTCATACATAATAACTGTATGTATTTTACTTCAATTACCATTAGTTTGCTGTTTAATTTTAAGCATGTAGAAGGTGGCATGAATGGGACACATCAGTCCCCACCTCCTGCCTCTGCTCTCTCTAATTGACATGTCCTTGTCCTGAACTTCCACTAATGGAAAGCAACTAAGTTTTCCTCTGTACAGATATGGCCACTGATTATACAAAAACTTGACACTGGAACCCAGCCATGTTTCATCTAGCAACTTATGAGGTAGCCTGATTAAGGGTAATTAATTTGTTAGTCAATTATTTGGGTTGCTCTGAAATTTTAAGTAAAGAATATGGCCATTCTCAAAGAAGAAGGAAAGAGGGCAGGCAGGTGAGCAGTGAGGAGCAGAACTGCTATCAGGGTGACCCTATAAGCCATGAAAGGAGGTGAAAGGATTGGGGTGTCACTACTCTCTCTATAACCCTTTAATGGTTTCCCACGGCTCTTTTGAATAAAACCAAGACATCTTTTTTCTAACAAAAGGCTCCAATATACATGTCTATGTCTCACATCTCATCTCTGTGTACTCTTTCCCTTGCTCCCTTGGTTCCAATCATACTGATTTTTTTTCTAATTTTGTTGCTGTGACTGTTGTTACTATCTTGGACCACTTCATTTCCTATAACTTCTGCTGGAATAAACTTCCTTGCGTGGTTGGCTCCTTCTCATTATTCAGGACTCAGTTTAAATACTATGTGTTCCCTTACTGTCCAGTCTACATTAAGATCCTCCTAGTCATTCTCTACCCCATTGGCCTGGGCTTCCTTTCTCATTTCCTTTTTTATTGTCTACCTCCTCTCACCAGAATAAAGTCCATGAGAGAAGAAGGGACATTGATCATCTTATATGTTGTTGCACTTTCATTGCCTAAAACAGTGAATAGCATAAATGTTCAGGAATTATTATTAGAATAAATAAATGAGTGAAAAGATAATAAGATAGTGAGATCCTAAAACTTCCATATATCTGGTGGATTTCTGATTTCAGTGCCAGGCTACATATATCCTTATAATAATCTACATTTTCTTTAAAATGCCTTGCATTTGTGCTCTTTGCAACCAGAAAACATCATGCACATGAACCTTTGTGTGACTTTGATAGACAGGCCATCCGCCACCATACTCTCCCATACTGGGCAGGTTCCCAAAGCAGCCCTGGATTTTCTGGTGTTCCCATAACTGATCATATGGGATTCCTAATTAATTCATACAGACTTTGACTTCATACAGTTTTCGGAGAACAGAAGATACACTTTTTATAATCATGTTTTATTTTTGTACTTGGCTATGTTTGTATTCTGACATTCTTGTTGTTTTTACTTCATTAGTTTGCATTCTACCACAGCTGGTAGTCTACTGTGAAGTTTCTTTTTTAACTTTATGAACTTTGTTAAGGCAGAAATAATTTAAATATGGCAAAACGAAATCACTTTTCTAACTAAATAGACCCCCATTAGTAACTTAAAGAATATAGCATTACAAATAATGGGTTTCAAGATTCAATCATAACTCCTTGTGACTAGAAGTGCTGACTAATTAGAGATATACAACAAGGTTTTAATTATGTTGAAGATGCTCTTATGGGAGGAATAAGGGCCAAAGGCATTCCTTTTGTTTCTAAGTTCTCATTGTCATCCTCAACTATTTTTAGGTTTAAATATTTGATTCCAAGCATCCCATTTCCATCCAGATGCACTCAGTATTGTAACCACACTGCCGTCCTCCTGCATAAAGGTCAGACACCCATTCGCAAAAAAAGTCTCCATCCCTCCACATGCTAGTGATTTTCAGGAGTTTCTCCAGAAACTGTTTACTCCATCTTCCCCAACTTCAGTTTCTTAGGATCTCGTTCTTGCTGGTTTTTGGCTTGTGGCCTACCCCTTCAGACTTACTTGGTTCTATAGCTCACATTCACCCAAATCCCTGTTCTGTTTGTAGCTTGTTCCATACCTGGCAGCTGAGTGTCATTCCTCTCCACTTCCAGACCAAAGCCAGCTTCCTGAAGCCCAGCTGAAGGACAGCTCTAGGTTTCCAATTACTTGGGAGAGGAATTCAGATAAATTCTGTATCCCACTAACAATCATTATCAGATCTAATTACATCAAAAGTAATAGAATGTAATACTAAGATTCTGCAATGAAACAACACTATGCTCATTGAGTTTTAAGGATCCATACCATTTATTCACTACAGGGAGAACAGAACATTTTAATTTTATGTCTCCATGGATAACTAGAGAAGCTAAAAGTAACACAGGACTAGACTAAGGGGCTGGATATGTAAAGGAAAAGATAGAAGTGAGAGAAGCTGAGAATGAAAATAGGATAAGGATTTGGCTGTCATCTATATATTAGGGACAAGGGAGACAAATGTTTCCACACTAATGACAATATTTCGAACTTGAATGACTGGATGCTTTATACTACTGGAAAACAGGCAACTAAAGAGGAAATAAAGAGTGGAAGGGATTGATAATAAAGCCAATTATTTAAAAAATAAAACAAATATCCAAAAATACACTTAGTTGTATATTTTTAATTAATGTGGGAGTGGGAGTGGATGAATGGATAGATTTGATCATTTTGGCTGTTGTCTTCTGGGACTCTTTCTGTCTGCTCCCAGGAGCTTACCTCTCCTAGCCTGCTGCTCATATTTTAACCAGCAATCCTTGGACTTTACAACCAAGAACAGCATAAGGAAAAAAGAGCCAAAGAATTAAAAACAAAAGAAGTACTTAATGAGTTAAAAGAACCCAGCAATTGCAATGTCATGGAAGCCAAAATATGAAGGAACTTCAAATAAAAAGAGAGTAGAAAACAATTTCATATGCTAGAAATTTCAAGAAGTAGAACTGGGAAAAAGCAAATGTATTTTTGAAGATGACTAGATAGTTAATAATTAAATATAGCAGGCAAAGGGAAAATATTGTTATATAACACAAGAACTTACTGCATCTGCTTTTTTGTTCTAGGGTGAGAGTGTTCATTTTGGGGAGAAGGTTCTATGCATAAGAAATTGCTTCAGTGATCTTTTTGTGTGCATGTGTGCAGAGAAAGTTCCATTTCTACCTTTCGAAGTGAGTTTAAAAAAAACAACAAAGAACTTAATTGCTCTGCAAAGAAGGTTGTAAAAGTATTATAGAATGATAAGATTAGGGATCTGGAGATAAAATTTAAAAATCAATAATGATATATGTGAAGATGACTTAGGTAGAGAAAAGAGCCTTGGTGCCAAGGTAAAGATCTTAAGAAGAGAGAAAGCTAATATCCTATTTTCAGAAATGGCTGATGAATTTTTCAAACTATAATGTCTAACAATAACTTTAAATTGATGTTCACACAGTACTGTATTTATAATTGTTTACCATTATGTCAAGCCTTTGGAAAAGTTTGCCATTCAAAACACCATTACTGTAGTTGTTCATGAGTGAATGAAGAAATTAGGGTGGTGTCCACCATGGAGGGGAGTTGGACAGCAAGAGAAAAGGAATCTTTCAGGTACTGACAGTGACGGTTAAGAAGAAAATTACTGTGCAGTTCAATCAAGAGCTATCAATTTCCCTGAAATCCACAGAAATATCAGGAATATTTTAAAAACTTGATACAGGGTTGCTATGGACTGAATGTATACCCTCCAAAATTTATATGTTGAAGACTTGCTCCCTAATGTGATGGTATTTGGAGGTGGGGCCTTTGGAGGTATGAATGGGAGTAGTGCCCTTATAAGAAGACACAAGAGAAAAATGAAATTTCTCTCCACCCTATGAGAACACAGGGAGAAAGCAGAGAGCTACAAACCAGGAAGAGGGCCCAGACCATGCTGGCAATGTGATCTTGGACTTCCAGTGCCCAGAACTGTGAGAGATAAATATTTGTTGTTTATATCACCCAGTTTATGGCATTTGTTATAGCCTCCAAAGCTAACTAAGACAGGGATAGAGTCTTGGGTCACCATATTTGGATAGCAAAATAAAGGGTAATCTTCGAAATCTAGAGAACACAATGATACTAAGTCAGCTGACTCTTGGAGTGTAATAGTTTCATGATTTATGTTTTTGTTTTTGTAATCAGTGTTGCCAGCAGTTGTCTCTACTTAGCAGGTAACGGCTTGTTTGGTGTCATTTAAAGGATACCATGGAATTTCTCTCTGCTTAAAATGATCTCCCTACACTTCCTGAGTATTATAAATTACAGATTAATTGATTAATTTGGATTGTACAGGGAGATATCAGTTATTCCCGCAGTGGTCTAAAAATTAGTTTAAACAAATTGTCCTTCCTCTTCGAAGCTAACTGAGATTATATGAAAGTTTTGATGAGAGAAAAGAGGAGAAAGAGATGAGACACCCAGCAAATGGGTGTCTCCTATTTCCACCAGCAAATGGAAACCCAGTCCCAGGCAAGGAGAAGCTTCCAGGGCCCAAAAAGTGGCAGGAATGCCCTGGGTGCTGGAAGTGGTGAGGTAGGGTGAGAGGAGGGGAAAGCAATGATGCCAAAGATAATTCCACCTATTTAGAAATTTTGCCTGGAGCCAGGCTTGCATTAAAAAAAAAACCACATAAAATTCAAATTGCCATTTTCTCCATTATTTTTTCTAAACCCCTATCTGCCTCTTCACTCTTTATTCTTCCAGGGTAATCTTTAATCATTTGCTCTAGCTCTCCATCCTTTCTTTTCTTTCTCCAGATGTGTGAAAAAGCTGAGGAAGGTTAAATTTAAGCTACAGGAAAAAGAGGTGAGACAAACAGAAGGAGTTCTCAACTACTTGGCATGGAGATGTCTCAAATCCCAGAATATGACTAAAGTTTTCCTGAATTTTGACTCTAGCCAGTTAGTTCATAGACAATCTATCCATATATAGTCAGTTCTTCAGCAATTACATTCAGAAGATGGGTTTTGAGATTTATCCAAGGAGAGGGTCATATAGTCTTCTGAGTTTAATTTCTCACCTCAGCTGTTTATTTGCTCTGAAGAAAGCCTGTAGGATTAGAAAGGGAATCACTTGCATATACCAAAGCAGTTCTTTTAGCTACAACAATCAGGCTGAGTCCTTATCTTGAGTTTTAATGATGATTAACATCTCTATGATGATCTGTGTTGGACTGAATTTTCTCTGTCTATGGAGAAAAGGAGGTAAAATATTTTAAAGCAATCACAAAACTATTGCTTATAACAAACAGATGTGAGTAAATTATAGCCCATCAACCAAATTTGCCCTGTTGCCTGTTCTTATAAAGTTTCATTGGAAAACAGCCATGCTTATTTGTTTGTATATTGCCTATTACTGCTTTTGCACAACAGCTGAACCAAGTGTTGCAACAGAGAACATATGACCTTTAAAGCCAAAAATACTATCTGGCCCTTTTTAGAAAATGTTTGTCAACCCCTGACTACAGCATGACATCTTCCAGTATAGGCCTCCTTAAATGTGTATAGTTTTTGCTCATAAATCATGCTTAACTGGTACTGCTAAAGGCATATGACTAGCATGGGAACTAGCAGAGTCATGAATTAAAAATAAATATTTTAGGTGTTCTCAAAGCTGCATATCCCACAGTTGTACTGATGATGGTCTAACTCTCTTTGACCATTTTGAATAGACCATAGAGATTCCAGAAATCTACAGACTCTGTGGAGTATGTTCCAACCATTACACAAGTTCTTTGAAGATTTTCAACCACTACCTAGCAAGCTTGAAGCAACACACTGTTATCTATCATGAGGTAAGATTTTGATTTATGCAATAGTGTAGCAGAGCAAAAGGTATTAGTCACATCTGTACTAGGAGAGATATTTATAACACAACTGCTATCAGCTCCCAAATTTCAAAACCTTTTAAACCACTTTAGCTTGGAGTGCATTTCAAATGCACTTTCAACTAAAGAACAACATTCAAAAGTACTCTAAAAAGCACATCAAGTTAGAGAAAAATTCAAACCCTTTAAATTAGTATAAATATAGCAACTTAATATCTCTAATTATACTTGGTAGTGTCAAACTTTCTCATTTATTTAAAATTTTCTATAAGCAACTCCCTTAACCATAATCTTTGAAATCTTCCCACAAAGAAAAAACTAATATTCTTAAAATTAATATTCTTCTTTCATAGAAAATACCTATGGTGTGAACTTGTAAAAATGTATGATTTTACAAAACAAAAACATGGTTGGACTATTTTGTGTATAAAATGTCTTAAAATTTGGAAAATATTTTCATAGTTCAATTGACAGAATTCTCTTAGGCTGTTAGACCAGTTCATCTGAAATTTTAATGCCTTTTTTTTTCTCAAAATAGGCATTGCTGTGTCTGACTTTTTCTTAAGTTCTGGTGTCTTTTTTTAAAACCCGTTTCTAAAGGCTATTTCAGACCAACATTAATAGGTGAGACAATCCTTAGTTTATAACTTTTGCACTCATTATATGTTGTAACAAATGTATAGTCAGTCTTAAACAATCCACAATTGCTTAAAAATTCTAAGAAACTGATTTAAAAATAATTTCCAAACACTGAGTTTATAGGACATTCAGCCTTTAATTTGATGTGTCTCACATATCCAAATTTAGCAAACTATAAAACAGCAGTTCTAACTTGTTCCAAAGATG
Source organism: Cheirogaleus medius (assembly GCA_008086735.1). Classification (NCBI taxonomy): domain Eukaryota; kingdom Metazoa; phylum Chordata; class Mammalia; order Primates; family Cheirogaleidae; genus Cheirogaleus; species Cheirogaleus medius. Next base: position 10,630,157 of record VBSM01000413.1, read on the forward strand.
ATCTAGTCAAGAGTTGGCTATCTCTCCAAAGTGATATGCCAAATCCTAAGGTTTTTACTCCTCGCTTTAGGAGAGTCTTGTTATTGTGGTTTGAGGAGGATTTTTTTATGTTTAAATACCTCCTTTTGACTGGCACAAAGCAGTGATATCCCACTAATTTTGAATGTGGCAGAAGCAGCTCAGTGATTTGCAAAGCTCTTCTGTATCTGTTATCTCATTCATTCCAGAGAAGAGGATATTTTTATTACCTGTTCTTTACAGATGTGGAATGTGAGCTCAAAGAGGCTGAGTTACTGGTCATGAAACTAGATGGATATAGAGTTGGGTTCAAACTTATATCTCCTAACTCCAGGTCAGATCTTGCAAATAGAACCAAATCAGAATTTGGACAGATGAGAGGTCAAAGCAGGCCAAACAGGCAAGTCGTGCTTATCTCAAGTACAGTATGGATATTAAAGCAGTTCGGATTTCTGCAAAGTCAAAGTACACAGTGGATTCAAAGCTAAGAAAAAAGACAAGGGGCAAAGAATGCAAACACTATGAAATGCAGTAAAAGAGAAGACTCAAAATATAGTGGAGAACCAGGGAACCCTCATAAGTTTGGGAGGAAAAACAGAGTTGATGACAGAAGTCCTGGCAAAGAGTCAGCCATCAGAAAGTGACAGGAACTGAAGGACCAAGGAAGGCAGCAGAAAAACAGGGATGCCTCCATGTATTTGTCAAGTCTTCATCGACTATTTGATTCCAGGCACACTGCTAGGCTGAAAGTGCATTAACAAAACACTATCTTGGCTCTGCACAATTTCAGAATATTGTAGGAAAAATAGAAATACAACCAAGTATCTACTTAATACCACTGAACTGTGGTGTTAAAAATAGTTAAGATAGCAAATTTTACATTGTGTATATTTTATTATAATTAAACATAATTTTTAAAATATTTTTAAAAAGCAATAAAGGGATATAAGTAAATAATTACTATACAGTATTACAAATCCTAGAGTGAATGTCGTGGGAATGTCATATATAAAGTTCTGTAGGGGCACTAAGAAAAAGTCATATACAGTCCCAATGACAAAAGATAACCTTAAGAATTGCTTTATAACCAGAAGCTTTCATACCGTTCTGTGAAGGTGGGGTCAGTGGCTGAACTGAGTTTTATAGATCAAAAAGATTGGGAACTTTTGGCCTATTTGTGGACAAAGAGGCCAATAGCAATATAGTTGCACCAATATTTAGTAGCAACCAGTTAACAACCAGCTGAAACAGAGTGAGAATAGCACACAGTTTAAAAGACCCAGGGGATGGAAAAGTATGTCCCCAGGAGGGAGGAACTGAGGTGACCTGACAGATGATGCAAGAAAGGCCCCAAGACAAACTCCTCCCACTTTGCAATGTTGCTTCAAAGCAATTCTGGTGCTAATTAATTCGGACTCTACAATGTATTGACCAAAGCCCTATTGAGAGTAAAAATGGAAATCCATTAATAATCATCCAGGGCAACTGGGATGAAAGGTGATTTTATATATGATCTGACTCTGGCTGTGGGAATTTGGCCAACTCCTCTTTCTGGTCCTCCATTTAAATGGGAGCTGTAATATCTACTCCAGAGCTGTGAGCTTTTCATTTAAAAAAAAAATTATGTAAAGTGCTGGGTTTATTGTAGGCAACTCAACAAATACTTTAATATTATTGATAAATATCTAATTAAAATAATCTAGGTTCTATCCCAATTCAAACTTTGGCCTTATGCCATCAATACACATTCATTAACTCAAAGTAGAGATGACAAGGGTAATCATGACGGTTAGAAGCTGAATGAGTGGAGAAATATGCCAATGTGAAAACATTCTTCATATGTTTCTGCCTGCCAGGGGCTTCTGCTGCAGCTGATATCACAGTGCAGACCTCGGCATGGAAAGCAGAGGTCATCCTGAGGGAGTTATCTCAGACACGCAGCCAGACAGAGCAGACACATCAGGGAATAGCTTTATGTTCGAATGAAACACCAAGTAATTTGTAAGTTCTTAGGTCTGAATATCACAAGCAATCCCTGTTTCCATCTAATCATTTACTCCATCCATGCTTAGTGTTTATAATGGCGATCTGGACATAAGAGAGCAACTGTTGCGAATGAGCACATCATATGTTTGCTTCTCTCTTGTTTTATCAGAGCTGCCAAGTAAATTATAACAAAATTATAACAAAAAGAAGGCAATTTAGCAAAAACAGTGAACAATATTATCTTCACTATTATAGGTGATGATCAAATCCATGGGAGGCCCTGCTATAGACAAGGCAGAAAATGTTTATCTGCCCCTATTGCGATTTCATTTAGGGTTTGCATAGCTCAATTTATAATATGGCTCTAGAGCAGAAGGCACATTGTAGGGGAAAAATACAATGATTAGAGATTGTCTCAATCTGTAGTGGTCCTAAAAATCTACACTTGCAGCCTAAATCTATCTAAAGATTTGCATGCAGTCTTCTCTCCTTGTATACATTATTATTACAGGTTTTGTCACTGGGTATCTGTTGAACTTGACTTTGAATCTCTTGACCTCTCAGTGTATTTGCTTTGCTTCTGCCTAATGGGAACAATATTTTTCCTAATGAAGGAGACCAGAAACAAGTTTCAAGTCTTGCTTCCTCCAATAAATTATATGACCTTGGACAAGTCATCTTATTTCTCTAGGCCTTGTAGTGCTCATCTGTAAAATGAAGGAACTGGCTGAGTCTCACATTCTCTTCTAGCTCTAATCTTCTTGGAGTCCACTGTTCTAAAACCGAGCACCTCAAACAATCAAAGTGTAGAATAGAAGGCATGTATTTCTTACATCCTACAGAGATTTTTAAAAAGAAAATAAAAAGAATGTTATTGCATTCTTAAGATGACTATTAGGCCTTTGGGAAAACAGGAGTAGGCAGATCTCTTCTCTTATGGAACAACTTTTTTTTTTCCAGAAAAGATGCCATGTACCTTTCTTCGGTGAGCACTTAATTTCCAGAATTAGAATCGATTCCAATGAAATGAAACATTCATCACAAGTGATAAAACACGAATGTATTTGTTATAGATTTAATAATGTATGGCTATATATAAAGCAACTCTATTGACCTGGCAAGAACAAGGTGCCATTCTGAACAACCATATAAAGTTTCTGAAGCAACAAGCAAACATTTTCACTTTTGACTCCAGAAACACATTTGCATATTTAATGCAAACACAAACACACACACACACACACACACACACACGGACACATACAAAGGAGGAAAACAAAGATACTACGTGTGATGGTTAAATTTAGGTGTCATATTGACTGGATTAAGGGATGCTCAGATAGCTGAGAAAGCATTATTTCTGGATGTTTCTGTGAAGGTGTTTCTGGACGAGATTAACATTTGAATCAGTAGAGTGAGTAAGGAAGTTCTTGCCTTAATGTGGGCAAGCAACATTCAATCTTCTGAGGGCCCAGATAAAACAAAAAGGCAGAGGAAAGATGAATTTCATATCTCTCCTTTTCTCTCTTTCTCTTTTTCTCTCTCTCTACTAGAGCTGGGATACCCCTCTCCTGCTCTTGAATATCAGAACTGCAGGTTTTCCAGCTTTCGGACTACGTGACTTGCACATCACCTCCTCCCCACAACTTTAGTTCTTGGACTGAAAGTTCCACCATTGGCTTCCCTGGTTCTGAGGCTTTTGGACTCAGACTGAGCCACTCTCCTAGCATCCCAGAGTCTCCAGCTTGCAGATGGCCTGACATACGACTTCTCAATCTCCATAATCACATGAGTCAATTCCCCAAATAAATCCCCTCTCACATATCTATCTATCTATATCCTATTGGATCTGTCTTTCTGGAGAACCCTTACTAACACAATTTTTTTTAAAAACACTCGATGAAAAGAAAAAGAAAAATTTTATGCCTTATACATTTTGAAAATATGAAAATAATTTCCATTTTGATATAACAAATATGATTTCAAGTTTTGCAAACGTGGAATTCTTTTTTAGGTTTAACTATTCAGAGAAGGAAGAAGGCTCCAGAATTCTTTAGTTTGATCTCTTACTTTTGAGAACCACCTCAGAGTTTGCTGCACAGAAAATACCCCAGTCCTGGTGCTTAGGAATTGAGATTTTTGTCCTGATACCAGCCATTGACTTCAGGGGAAGTCAGACTTACTTTCTTATCCACAAAGAAACATGTTTGAATGCTAAATACTATATATTCTTTAAATCATCAAATAGATAGATATTCGTCCTTTGCTGAAATGACCATAGTCACAATAATGATGACAACGAAAGCAACAGGAATCCAGAGAAACAAGTTCTATAAATCCTATCATCAGTAGTGGACTGATTCAGATAGAACGGACTTTCTTAAACCTACTTCTAATTGCTCACTTTAATTGAAGTCCATTTCTGTCCCCAGTGAAGGCATATTGCTAGTACTCCTTATCTTACTCCGGAGTCTTTTTTTTTTGAGACAGAGTCTCGCTCTGTTGCCCGGGCTAGTGTGCCATGGTGTCAGCCTAGCTCACAGCAACCTCAGACTCCTGGGATCAAGCAATCCTACCTCAGCCTCCTGAGTAGCTGGGACTATGGGCATGTACCCCCATGCCCAGCTAATTTTTTTTCTACATATTTTTTTAGTTGTCTGGCTAATTTCTTTTTATTTTTAGTAGAGACAGGGTCTCACTCTTGTTCAGGCTGGTCTCGAACTCCTGACCTGGAGTGATCCTCCCACCTCGGCCTCCCAGAATGCTAGCATTACAGGTGTGAGCCATCGCACCTGGCCACACCAAGGTCTTTATACACATAAAGACAGTTAAGCCTTAGTTTTGCCTTATTTGCTTCTAGTGTCAAATAGAAGGATTTAAAAAAAAAGGTTCTGGGCATGAAAGTGAGAGGAATTACAATACCTTCTATATTTCTAAAAGAACATTCTTAGAAATGCGAAACTGACTCTGGTTAAGAAAGCAAATTCATGTTCTAATAAAATAGAGTCACATAACCAAATTGGCAACATCATTTTTAGATACATTTGTTTCCCTGAGTGTTCTTTACCATTCACACTCTATTCTTGGTACAGTGTTACCCTACAGCCCCTGGGTCTCTCTGTCTATAGGTCCCTTTCCTTTCCTACTACAGGGTGAACTGCCCTAATTCAAAAATCTAAAATCCAAAACACTACAAAATCTGAAACGTTTGAGTTCTGATATGACATGCCTCAAATGGAAAATTCCACACCTGACCTCAGGCCCACAAACTTTGTTTCATGCACAAAAGTATTAAAAATATTGTATAAAATTACCTTAGGTTATATATATATATAAGGTGTATATGAAACATAAATGAATTTCATGTTTAGACTTGGGTTCCCATCCCCAAGATATAGCATTATGTATATGCAAATATTCCAAAATCTGAAAAAAATCCAAAATCCAAAACACTTCTGGCCCCAGACATTTCAGATAAGGAATACTCAACCTGTATTTCTATTTTGCCCAAGTGCCAAGTGTTTTCTAAGTGAAAACACTTTTCCACTAGTAGAAATGAATAGAAGGAAAAAGAAGCTATTAGCTAGCCTGACCCTGCTCTCTTATTTCCAAACATTCCACTATTACTACGATCCCTCAAATGTTGAGGAGATGACATTGAGTCTACAAAAGGAAGAGTATATTGGTGGAAAAACCAAATAGAAACAATTCTCCCACATTCTTGCCTCACCCCAATCCACATACAAACCCATGGCCCACCACATTCCCTCTGAAACAGTGATGATACAAGGCAAACATTTCAAAAAATTAAAGAAGACTGTCCTAAACCTTGCTGCCAAGAAGTGAGCCACACCTTTCAGTTAAAAGCAAGAAAACAAACAAACAAAACAAGGCTTTTCTACAAAGCTGCAAAAAGATTTCCAGGCAAGGAAATTCTAAAGTTTCTATCAACAAGGGACACTAGACATTTTCCCAAACACAAAGTTGTTCATACTTTTGGATGCTGGAAACATGTGATTACCTAGGAAACAGAAGAATGTCATGCAAAAGTCGTGAACCCACTGGAAGTAAGATGGTGCAAAGTCTACAACTGTGATATTTTAAACTACTTTTACAGAATGTACCTAATTATGTCATCCTAAACCTTAAGTCTGTATGCATACACATCAGAGCCAACATCTTTACATCATGCACACGTGTTTAACATCTTACTAATGTTTTTGAGCAGGAGAATAAAGTCTTTGTGTTAACAAAAGGATCATACTGTTTTCTTCACACAACACCCACTTTTGTATAGCCAGACCCTCTAACTCTAGCTTTTAATAAGCAACTTGCCCGCAAATTAAGAGGGATTCTGCCATACCATCACTAGAAAAGAATGTGATTCAGCACCACAAAAATAAATAAAAGAGTAATCCTAGTGTTATAAATTATGCACCTCTCATCTCAAAGGACAATAAATAAGGCATCTTTCATCCCTATGAATCCTGAAGCAGTTAACAATTTATATGTTAGCACATGGGAACCACGTGATTCATCACCGAAAGGTACCCTGCTCTGGGATGCTGTGGTATTTTGTTAATAGAAGACACAAACCTTACCGAAAGATGAGGAGCAGGGACATATTACATCGATGACCTACATTTGAGAGAGTCAAGTAGAGGTGATAGGAATCTAATTGAAATTCACTCAGAATGGGAGTTCTCTGTCATTCGAGCTCAAGATGTTAATTTCAAGACTTCCCAGATACAGAGCTCAAAGTTCATTGCTAGTGTTTCCATTTCTTCTCACCTGGATTATTAAATATGCTTTTTGAAGCAAATATTTAGTCACATCATTAACCTTTTAAAAGGCCTTGTCATTCTCCTTTGCCTAGCGTGAAGCCCAAACTTCTTAGAATGGCACAGAGGGTCCTCCACCTTCTAGCTGCTGATTATGAAAGATCTTCCAACATCTAGCTATCCCATCTAGCTCTGAGGAAAAAATGGGCTCCCAGAAGGGTGATCAAATAATTTGATTGATGTGACTAATGCTTGATGTGTTAGTATTGGGGAGGAAATAGATAATGTCTGTCCCTATAACCCCCATATATACATGGCCATACTGAACCTCAGGGAGATTAGATGATTTACCCAAATTCACACAGATATATATAGAGATGAGGTCTGGATAACCCCACAGAAGTTATTATTAACTGGTGGGAGAGTAAGATCCAAGTCAAAGATAAGGTGACCATATATCATTCAAACTAGGACACATATAAGAATGAAAGGGGCACACAATAGTAATATTTACACAAGGACGGCAAGAGTAGACTGAGAATGTCCCAGGCAAACTGTATCATGTCTTCCATAGTTAAGGGAACCCTATCAGAGCTTCCGGAAGGTTTGTGTAGGGGGACATAAACAGTTTGATAAGGGATATTTAATGTGCCCAGTGCCTTTGGAACAGGGAATCCACAGCTGAATAACATATTTCTGGATGATTTGGCCTCTCTAGAAGATAGAATGGGAAAGCATTTATAGGAGTTTAGAGTTTTGAAAGGCTGGGTAACACTGCTCTAGAATTAGCATGGCAAAATTCTTTCTGGAAACCCACCAGGCTCTGTGAGCTGCACTTGAAACCATGTGTTCCCACTTCAGTGGGATGAGGGGTACTCCTGAAGAGCTGGCATGTTCAGAAAGAGAAGCTCTTCTCCAAACCCTCATCTTTGGCACTGTATGAATCTCTGGTTGGGTGCCAAAGGCTTTACAAAGGTTGTATTTTCCTCATTCACACATTTAAGATATAACATCATTGGTGATGACTTAGTGTACCAAAGGTCATATTTTCACCTTCCATGTCAAATATACCATATCCTTAATGAACAAGGCATCTTTACCCATGTTTTTAGACCCTGTTGTTAGTTATGATCGAATAGGAAAAATTCCATCTGCTAAACTATCAACATCACTAGACAAGTATTTACAGTTTTCTTTAAAAAACATCTTTACAAATACACTTTTGATAGTGAGATCCTATAATATCAGAATCTAGCAGCAGGTTGAATTGACTCCTGAGAAGAGGCTTGAAGCATTCTTTCTCCAGGCTTGAGCTCTCTCTGTGTGATAGTTAGCTTTTCTGTTTGTTTGGTTTTGACTTGCAAATATATTTTTTAATATAAACTCAACATGGTTGCACTGTAATGTAAGGTACATGAAAGTACATACCCACAGAAAATAAACTGACTCCAAGTCTTAGACTTTGCAAATATTGACAATGTCAGCCTGTAAGAGCCTTTACACATGTAAGTGTTCAATCAATACATGGATTGATACTTGTATGTGATCTAGAGACAGTTAAAAAGAGCAGCATTCAAGAATTGTGAGGAAGAATGACTTGTTTGCAGCTCTGGTTTCTGAATACACTGCAGAGCTCAGAGAAGAGTAGGTGTTCAGTAAGTATTTGTTGAATAAGTGTTGAAATAACACCTATAAATCTTTCCGCTCTCACAGTGACTCAAACATATAAAACAGAATGATAGCCCTCGGGCTAGGAAGGTTAGCCTGCGAGATCTCCCCACTGGCCTGCCTGATTCCAGGTGGCAACAAAGCAGTTTGGCTGCCTCTGCTTCCACCTCTAGCTCTTAGCTTTCTCATTGCTTTATTAGACAACTCATCTTTTCCTCACCTTAAATGGCTTCAGGAACATACAGATACCCCAAGGTGAAAAAGTAGGACTCCATGCTTAGGAAAGACTTAGCAGTAAAGACACGTCATGGATCAGAGCTGGCTGATTTCCAATATTCACCCTTTTCTGAACCTAACTTACCTACAGATGCAGGCTCTGAAAGATGCTGGCTCTTAAACACTGGCCCTATCTTTGTAAAGTAATTCCAGTCCAGGACCAGCACAATGCACAACGCATTCCACCGCACACGGTGACACCGTGCCTATCCATTTACCTAAAGCTTTCTTGATCAAGTGGAATGAAACGCAGATCCCTGGAGTACACACACTGACCAGTAACCACTACTACCTACCAGTAGGCAAATCAACATTAGCTTAGGACAAAGTAGGTTCTTATACATCTGGCATTATTTGGGAACAAGATGTTCCAGATTTATGAATTTGCCAGATAAATGGTTTAGGAAATAGCAGGCTCTATATGAAGACCATATGCAAGCGACCATATGATGATTCACGACCTGAATTACATCTGCGCAAGAAGGAAGCGAGGGCCAGAGAGGGTAAGGACAACCAAAACCTCAAGAATGCCTAAAGAGAATGTGAAATAAATTTGCCCAAGTTTGAGAGGAATTTTTAGAATCTATCTATCTATCTATATATATATAAACACAGCTTCCACCCTATAGATATACAGTGAGCTCTCTAGAATGCACAGTACGGGTTTCGTTTTCTGCCTTCTGCATCTGTAACATCACCGCTATTTCAGAGAGAGCCCTTTCAAGGCACAGGCGGCTGAGGAGGACGATGGGCCAGTCAGGGCGAACCGGCTTGTTCCCACTTGCTACCAGAGGCGAGGAGCAGCCGCTCTGCCAGCTGCCCCGACAGTGACTCCGTTCGCCCTCCCCCCCCAACCGCCCCGGGCGTGCCCACACCTCTCCAGGTCCAACTGCGGGGCTTCTTAGAGCACCCCGAGGCCCCAGGTGAGCGTTACCTGGCAACCGCGCACCTGTGGGCCGGGTCAGCAGGCGGGCGGCGCTCACCTGTGTGTTGGGGCTTGCGGGCCGGCGCATTCGTGCGCTCCTTTATTGCAGCTCACTCCTTCCGCCCTGAGAGAACAGAGCTGATTGTTTTCCTTCTCGGTTTCCTAGAGACAACAGATCCACTGATTAGCTCTCTCCAGTGAGTGTCCGAAAAGGCCAAGATAGACAACCATAGCATTAACCTTGAACATGTAGCTTTTTAAGAAAGTGTCCAATTTTATCTTGGGAAAATATCTCTGCCAGTAAACCAGATCCTTAGCATGGGAAATTTAAGAAAAGAACTCTGAATAGTTCACAATAAATTATAACAAATTAGTTTACAAAGAGAAAAAAAATGTATGTAGCAATTATGATTTCTTTTCTTTCTTTTTAATTTTTTTTTGTTTTAAATCCTGCTCTTCCCCAACTCCTCCCCAACACAAGGGGTTCACAGAATCTGAGGAGAGGAGATGAGAAGGCCCTGGAACTGGCCTGGATGACCATTTCAATGAGCAGCGTTGGGGTTTGACCAACTGTAACTCTCCAATGTATCCAGAGTTCCTGTTCCTGGCATGGAAATCTGACATTGACCTCACTTCCTGTCTGCTGACCTTGCCAGTTTTGGAACCCATTTCCTGGAGGCAGAGGAACATCTGTAAGGACAGAGGACTGGGCGTGGCACTGCCTCCTCTCGTTGCCCCAGGGAGAGTCAGCCTGGGCAAGGCAATACCCAGCCAAATGTGGCTGTCTGTATGCTGCTGGGGCAACCCCAATAAATATTTTGTAAATGTTTCTTCAATCCCCCTTAGTGCATTAAGAAAAAAAGATTCTCTTCTCATTTTTGTATATACCATATCACCAGCTTTGTAGTTCTAGACATGGATTCAGTTGTAGCAAAAATCTGACTTCCCTTACTACTCTAGCTGTCTCTTCTTTTCCCTGCCTTTGTTTCTTCTCTCCTTCTCCCCATATGTGACTTCTTAGCCCGTTTCTTTTTGTTCTACTCTCTCCTCTATCCCATCCATTCTTATCCTCTAGACTGTTTAGCCTGAAAATGGCCAAGTTAGGTGTTTATGCTTCCCTGAAAGGTGTTTTCTGAATCATCCTGTTTGTTCCAAAAGCCTGAATGTATTTTAAAAAAAAGGCAAACAATAAGGTGAGTCAGGAACCCAGTGGTTTCCAAAGACTTTTTTTCTTGTAAGTAGACAGTGCTCATAAAGAAGATGCAAATACTGGTTGTTCTTGTTCTAATCAGTTCCATTTCTTATATTTGGGGAACTATTGCACAATCACTCTGTTCCCTTAAATCTTCTGTTGTTAAACGTTGTCCCCAAGAGCGCTTGTTTTCCAGTTGCTTTACACATACCACTTCCAGGTTAAATCCTCACAGGCTTTGAGCTGCCTGGGGGAAGGTGAGCTACTCCTCAGAGCTCCCTTACAAGCATCTCAGCACAATGATGTGGGATTAAAGGTGACTTTGAGATTCCTCCACCTTTTCTTCCTTCCAGACTTACAGAAACTCAGACATTTTCTTGTAGCCAAGAAAACTGTTAAGTTGCTATTGTTGATTTTTCAAATGTGTTGCTTTTTTAAAAAAAAATTTAAGTGTAGGAATGGAATACCAAACAAGCTGTTTTTTAAGAAAACTAAATCTCTCCCTTTAGGGGTCTTTTATAATTTACTTTGTTTTTCAACACTGGGATTTTACAAACCTGTTTCTTCCTTGTAGTCTCACTTGGAAAAAGAAAATCTCCAGCTCTTTCTTGTTTTGCTGATAGGGTTGATTGTATTTTGAGTTCTTTTGTTTTAATAAGAAACATTTACATGCTTTATGTGCCATATATATATATATATATAAAATAAATCATTAGCAGTGCCCAAAGTTAATAGCATAAGAATGTATAGCATAATATACTACAATGTCACTGATAGAGTAAAAAAGATTTAACATAGGACTCAGGGGGAGAAAGTATAAACAGTATGAAACTATTACTACTCCAACTAGTTCTGAAAGAGCTCAATGTGAAACCAACCAGAAAATGATCATCCCACAACTATAAATATAAAGCATTAAAAAAGACAAAAGCTCTCCGGCATTGTGAAAAATCCATAAATAAAAAGCACCCCCAAAAGCATTTGCTGGCAAAAGTATTTATTGTGGCAATAAAAAAGAGTATTTGTTTTCTTTATATTAAGTGATTTTTTATGGAATCTGTACAATTAAACGCTACGTAAAAACATAAGAACTGGAGTTTGTGTTTGTACCTAATTGAGTTCTATAGAATGAGGAAGATGTAGACTCTGAAGAGGCCACGTGCCTTACATTGTATGCTCAAGGTTACTTGTAATGTCTTGTTAAATAAAAAGTGTCCCAAACTGGAAAACAAATGATTCTTTGAATGTACACATATACCCACTAACACATAATATGAAAACAAGCTTCTCTTTTATTTTTAAATACAAGTAGAGTCACATTCTGCGGTAGATAGCTCTGCTCCAAAAGTTCATTCTATCAGGCCAGTCTTCACATCAGATATGTTTTCATTAGGAAATATATTATCTCATTTCCTTTTGTTGATATTCCTTATGCTACATAGAGTGATTTCTTTTTGAAAGATAGAATTGAACTGAAAGAAAGCCACAGTAGACATAAGAACTAAGTAGTAAGCACTTAAAACAAGTAGCAGCAAATTAAAGAATAAACTTAACAAATTACACACAATATTATTTTCATTTATCACAGCAAAGGCTTCCCAGTCCCAAAGATTAGGGTTCCAGATGAGGATAATGAACCTAATAATAATAATCATAACAACAGTGTTACCTTCTACATGTTTTGTACTTTAATGAGTCGACGTGACTAAAGAGGACGGGTCAGCCGTTTCAGGCCCCACATTCTCTCTGTGGCACACGGAGGTAACCAGGACATCCAGGTGGACAGGGCCGCTGACAATGAAGGCAAGGCAACAGAGGTTGGCAGAACCTTTGCCTCCACCCCAGTATCATTAGCAAAGGACATGCTTGTGCAATGTCAAGAGGAGCCTTCCAATGTCTAGGCTCTCCTGGGGGAAATGTGAAAGGGTATTACCACAATTAGTTTGGACCAAGTGCAATTTCCAACAATTGCCTTAAAAATGACCTACAAGAATAGCAATTTCATATGGACTCAAATTAATAGTCTATAAACTCAGTACAGAACTTGATCCTTTGAGAATCTTTGAGAACAGTTTGCCTATTGCAAAAAAGGGGGTTTTGTTGTTGTTGTTTTATTTTTTGTTTTTCTTTGAGACAGGATCTCACTGTCACCCAGGCTAGAGTGCAGTGGTATCATCGTAGCTCACAGCAACCTCAAACTCCTGGCTCAAGTGATCCTCCTGCCTCATCCTCCCAAGTAACTAAGACTATAGGTGCATGCCACCACATCTGGCGAATTTCCCTTATTTTTTTAGAAATAGGATCTCACTATGGTGCTCAGGCTGGTATTTAACTCCTGGCTCAAGCAATCCTCCTGCCTCCCAAAGTGCTATGATTACAGGCATGAGCCACTGCACGCGACCAAATGAGCCGTTCTTAATTAGTCCAATCCTACTTATTTTTACAAATCTTTTCTCCCCGAGAGTGAAACTTATTTGGGGAATATATACCTGGCTATACCAAAGATTAAATCAAAGCATACCTCTTTAGAATTTACAAAGAACTTTAATGCATATCAGCTTCTGTAACCCCACAACAATTCTTTAAGAAAATTATTGCTATCACCTTTTTGCAGATGAGAGACTGAGACAAAGAGAAGTTCCATGACTTGCCAGAGGTCACAGAGCTTCAAAGTGGTCAAGTCAGGCTTCAAGTTCAAGTCTTCTGTTTCCAAGTCTAGTGTTGTTCCCATTCTATCCCAGTGCTTATCTCAGGAACTACAAACGCCCTTTGAACATCAACAATGTAGAAGCACCACAATCTGTCATGACTGTACGTGGAGGGAGGTGAATCAGGGAAAGCACAAAATTAAAGCTGATCCCTAGGTTTCAAATCTATACGTCTGGAAGTATTTCCCCTGTATCAGCAAAAATAGGGCATGGGAGGAAAAGATGGTAAGTGTATATTTAAGGTCAGTGTTTGAACTTTTACAAATTATCTAGTTGGATGTGCCCAACAATCAGAGAGCCCAAGGAAGAGCTTGAGAATTATGATGAGATTACAACAGAAGCTCGTTGAGAGCAACCAAGGAAAAGAATGCAGATGGAGAAAGCCTACAAACAGAAAGAGTATCAAGGACACAGAGGGAGAGAGAACACATATTCAGAAAGATAGGAAAAGCAAAGTCTCATTTGAAAGAGTAGAAAAATTTGGTCTCAAAATGAGGAAAGGTCGCTACTTCCTCAAAGATAAAAAGAAATGACAACAGAATGTAGTAACAGCGCAAGATATTATGAAGTGGAAGGAAGAAGACTTGAGAAAGTTCATGTCAGATTATCTCCACTTTCTCATTTAAAGACAAATGAAAGAGATGAGTTGTGATCTCAAGAGTAAAATTTCAGGACAGTTATTGGGGGGAAATTAGGAGGAAATAGAGATGAATAAGAGCAAAGCCACTCAGTGGGGGGGGGCCTAGTGTTGTGATGAACTTGAATATGTAGGGGAAAAATTATCATAGTTACCAGAATTTATCCCAAGACTAGAGAAATAGAATAATTTAACTAGGTTTAAGAAATATCAAGAAACATACACCGTAAGGTCAAAAGAATGAGAGGGATTTTAACATGCGTTGAGAAGTTAGCTAAAATGGATAAACATAAAATCTAGGCTGTATATGTAAGAAAGAAGGAAATAAAGAGAGAAAGATTGCAATAAATGTGGACAGCAGTTTCAGCAGGTGTAAGGGGGGACGCATGGAAATGCAATCTGTGTGTTGATTTGGTACACTAGGCATGTGATCTCAAAACCACCCGATTTTACCTCTCCCACTTTCATTTTCAACCGTGTACTTTATCTGCCTGTCCCTTGAGAACATTTGAGCTTGTAACCATTTGAGAAAACTTTCTGTCCCCATTCTTTACTCCTCACTGTCTCCTGAATGCCCTTTGTATTAGTTTCCGGTGGCAGCTGTAACAAATTAACACAAACTGGGTGGTTTAAAACAACAGGACTTTATTTTCTCACAGTTCTGGAGGCCAGAGTCAGAAATCAAGGTATTAGCAGGGCCACACTCCTTTGGGGCCACTAATTCATCACACTACATATTTCCACCTATTGTCTCTCCACATCCAGCCCAAACACACACACACACACACACACACGCACCCGATTCCATTTTACCAACCTTCACTTATAGTACTCATGACCTCCTAATTTTTAGGTATGAGGGTCAGTTTTCAGTTTTCATGAGGTTTTCCACAATATTGGGCATCATTAACAATGGTGGGCTTCTCTGATCATTCTCCTTGCTGGAATTCTAGGAGTCCATTTTCCTGGCTTTCCATTCTTCTCACCATTCCTTTCAGGCTCGTTTGTTAGTACCGTCTTCTCCCAAGTTCACCTCTTCACTGGTGATGTACACCAAAGGGTTGCTTCTTCTCTCCTGCTTTTTTACTCTCTCCAGGTAAAGCCACACTCACAGCTTAAACTATGCCTTTGTGTTCACTGTGCCCCACCTATAGGCAACCTTGACTTCTTGCCTGATTTCTGCACCAGCACCAGCCCATGGAACTTTCTGTTATGGTGGACATGTCCTGTATCTTCACTCTCCAACACAGTAGCCACTAACCACATGTAGCTATGGAGCACTTGAAATGTGATTGGTGCTATTGAGAAGCTAAATGCTTAATACTTTTTCTTTTAGCAAATTTAAAGGAAAGTAGCCACACATGCTACTGGCTACCTTATGGATGATGCTAATCTAGAGTCTCCTCCACCCTATTTGTCAGTCCTAATGCAATACACAGTAGGTCTCCCCATGTGTTCTTCTCTTTGATTGGATAAGTCACTGTTTATCCTTCAGGACTCAACTGTTACGTTTTCTGAGAAGCCTTTTCAACAACTCCAGGTTGAATTACTTGGCCCCATCTTTGTCTCTCCACAACTCATTTGCCATGACTCATTTATATATAAATACATAATTTTATAATGTTATATGCTTGTGTTTATTTCCTTCATTATACCATGAACCCCTTGAAGACAGAGACTGTATCTTAAGCATTCTGCAGTCTTTATAAGCTGACACAGAATCTGGTACCTGCTCATGGAATCGATGAAAGAAATGAGTGACTGCAGTTTGCTTAGAGGTCACCCCACATTGCCTTAGAGATAAAGCTGATCAAGGTGCAGACTAAAAACAAGAGGCTTCCACTCCTTACCTAATCCCCTCATGAGAATGGCCAAGTCCAGGTAGTTCAGGAAGGTTCTGAATCCAGGCACTGGATGATAGAGAATGTTAGGTTTTGTTTTGGTTTAATCTTGGTTTTGGGTTTTAACGAGAGGCAGTTTTAGGAGACTTAAAAACTCAAAGTTAACATGGTGAACTGGGTACATGAGCCATTTGGCTGTCGCCCTTCATGCTTAAAGTGTAAATCATTCTAAGAATCACTCTTCTCTGAAATCTGAAATATGGTGATTTGGAGAATTCCAAATAGTGGTGCATAATTTTTATAAAATGTGCTTTAAAAAAAAAAGCGAGCTGACATTTTTGCTAGAGGAGGAAAGGAAAGAAAAGGAGAAATTCTGCTCTCATTTTGGCTATAGGATGTGCGTGGGCGTGAGCATCTGTTAATGGGGTGAAGGGCAGCGGCAGTAAAGGGTTAGGCAGGCATACAGATTGCAGAGAAGGCGACTCAGGGAGGCTTTTTCTGGTTCTGTGCATTCAGCCCAGGCTTCATTGCCTGTGGCTGCTCTTTTTATGAGAATTGGCGCATATTTAACTGCTATAGCTGTTGGCTTCTAGGCTTCATTTTACCCACAGAGGAGGCATTCATTCACATTTTAGCTATCATTTTCATTAAAACTTGCAAGTACCTAATCTAACTGGGTAAGGCACAACCAAATAAATATATCCTCTGAATACCCTAAGTATAGGGTATCTAGAAACACAGTGGCCGTACTTATTGAAAATAAGGACATTAACCAGAAACTTAAAATTCTTCTTCCTAAGTATAAGGAAAAAACCAAATAATCTTTATGCATAAGGTGGGGAGTAGCAATTCCATTAAGATATTACATGGAAAAAAGCTCTAGTCCCATTTTGTCTATTTCAAGCTCCACTTTACTCCTATTGCGACTTAGAGAATCATTCAGAGACAGAGGGGGAGGAAGGATATAGGCTACATTTTGTTGGAACTTTAGATACATTTTTCTTTCCTGTTTTATCTGTGCATGCAGGTGACATCTCCTTAATGAGAGTCTTCAAACTTCTCTGCCTTTTAGAAGTATCTCTACTGTGCCCTGGAACAACAGCCACTGATTTTAGCTTTTAAATATGCTTATGATCTTTTTCATAGAGTGACTTTTGTTCTTTTGGGTATATGCCCAGTAATGGGA
>VBSM01000413.1:10647474-10677030 GCA_008086735.1 Cheirogaleus medius
AATATTTGTACCCCCATAATATGCTGAAATAAAAATAAATAAATAAATAAATATGCTTATGATATAGAGTAATGTTTTTTTGTTGCACTCCTCATTGTTTTACCTGCCTTAATGGGAATTATGGGTTTGATTAATGGGCTGAAAGATTTGGTTCTTGTTAGGTTCCTTATCTCTCTTCCCTCCTGATGCTTGATGCTTCCAACAGTCTCTGAATACTTGCGAATAATATCTGAAAAAGAGAAGTTTAAAATAACAGTAAAAATTAAAATGGAATGGTTTATCCATGGTCCTAGCATTTATGGTGTTCATTTTATATTAAAAGTATTCACGTATACATGCATACACTCAGTTGTATATTCATGTATTCATTCAACAAACTATTCTATATAGGCATTGTACTTGGCACTGAGAACGGTCTGGAGTGATTTTAGGTTCTACTAAATTAAAAACGAGGTAATGGCCAACCATTTAGCTTTACTTTAAAAAGTGCCCAGGGGTATGATAATGGAAATGGGCATGAAAAGAGACGTAACCAGAGAAGGACTTATTTATTCTGTTTTAATTTGGCTGCTATGTATAGTTAATCAAATAGATAATCAGGAAACACCTGTGTTCAGCGAATTAATAAAAATGTATGACACATGCTTCTGATGAAATAAACTACTAATCTTGGAATCCACAGGTGCTATAGAAATAACCACAACTAATCCCATCATCACTGGATGAGCAAGCTTTGACTCAAATATGCATATTTATCGCCCAAGTAGCTCTTAAAGGTGAAGTAATACTTGTAGGTTTATTAACAAGCTCAAGGAGAAAGAATTACCTAAAACCGCAAAGTTTTCAGGTGTGGGGCATAAAATTAAAACATAAGATTTCAGTGAAAGCTTCACCTTGATTTATCTAATAGAAATATGCTATTCTGACATGTCCACACCTTCATGTTCACATGCAAAACCAGACAAGTATGTGAATTTCTTTTGTCTTTGGGGTGATCAAGTGAAATAACATTCTATCACTAGAATGGCACTAATACTAACTCTTTGGGAAACAGTGTATTTTTTCTTCACTCGGGCAAAATATGAGTAAGTTCACTAAAATAAGCTGGAAAATATTCCTGACTCGTTCAAATGCAATCTGTGAGCTCCAAAAATAAATAAAGATTGCTCCTAAGAAGTCTAGAACATGATATGATGCAAAGCAGTGGTAACAGATTAAGTACTCTGATGCTCCCAAACGTCTGAATCAGCCTGTTCTGCCTGGTTAACATGAAAATAAGATATGAGCAAAGATCTTAAATTGTAACGTTTCTCACAGGTCCTCAGATTGGGAATTTAAAATATCTATTGGATGAAACTTAAGTAGTGGTCATTGGGGTATGTGTGTGTGTATTCATTCTAAAATGAAACATAAACACAAATTAATGTTTTAATACTTATGTATGGACATGGGATGCACTTAACAGCACTATTATTATAGAAATAAAAATTATGCTTAATTAAAAATAAATATATTTTGCTCAATCATACATACATATAGGTTCTCTCTCTCTCTCTCTTTCTCTCTCTCTCTCTCTCTCTCTCTCCTTACCAACATCTTATTTGATCTTCAATAAAGAGGAATTTGAGCCCAAATAGTAGCGGGTATGAAGTTGATTACAAAGCAAAATTTCAGGTGATGTAGCCAGGGAAGATGTAAATGTTTCACAGGAAGTATGATATCATTTATGTTTCTGCCCAAAGGAGGAGCCAATTTCAGCTCAATCCCAATCAGGAAGTTATTCTTCACGCCAAAAGGACATATTTTATACATGGCTGGGTAGAACACATAGCATTCAGATTCTAAAGAGCTAGAGCAGAGGGGCCTTAAGTATGAGATGAGCACAATTTCTGTGATGATAATTTCTTCCTGGAAAAGGGTTTTATCAGATGGCCCTAAAAGAGGAAAATGCCATCTTTAAAATATTCTTAACAATGGATTTAGAGTGGATGCCAAAGCTAAGACTTGCACTTTTGTGGAAATAGTAATAAGCAATCTGATACAAAGGCATAACCTCCTAGTAAGTAATTCTGCCACGCAAGAGTAGCATGGGGGCATGTAATAAAGAATGGGCAGACACTGGATTGACAGCTCAAATTCTTCACCCCTCCCTTTACCATCATTCTTAACCATGTGAACTGCATGTTCTCCTAAAAAGAGAGAAGATGTTTCCCCACTTTGGGTTTGAAAATGGGCCTTTCTTCAGCCAGTGGAATGTTAGTAGGGGCAATACGACCAAAGTCCTGTAAAAGGATTTGAGTGATTGGGCTTGTCCTTTTGCATTTCTGCCATTGCTAAGAGAAGCACTTGCCCAAGCTAACCACTGACCCAACTGGAGGCTGAGGGATCATGTGAACTCTAATCAAACTAGACAGCCTCGATCAGTCAAACCTCAGCCTACCCTCAAATCCGTAAGAATAAATGTTTCTTTTTGTTTGTCACTAAGAGTTTTATGATTATTTGTTATGCAGCCATAGCTAACTGATAGAAAGTGAATAATTATCTTCAAATATATGAAGAAATTTTCTTTCTTTCTTTTCTGGAAGTGAGAAATAGCTAGAAGAGATTCAAATTAAAAATATGGAAGATTTGTATTATTAGTACCTTTTCAGTGTTTCAAGAATGGACAAGATAAATACTGGAGCCTTGACCTCTAGAAAAAACAAGCTAAATGCTCTTTGTACTTATTGATTTCATTCATAAAATCACAGATAAGTCCATAGCAAATAGATAAACCATTTGATTAAAAACAGACTCTCTGTCAGTTCCTTGAAATAGATAAGAAATGTTTTCTTTATAGTGACCTACTCTACCATGATATATAAGGTCAATCCAATACTTTTGTTGAGACATATGGCTTATCTTGGTCCTCATTAACTTGAATCTAGTTTCTCAGAACAAATATTCTGCTAAGAAAGTAAATAACAGAGAAGCATCTCAAAACTAAGAACATTAAACTTTCAGTTAAACTAAACTTTGCGTTAAATTCAAAGTTTTTATTTTATTAAATTGTAAGTTAATGACAACCAGGAAATTCCCAGATAATCTTTGACAAATAAATGTGCTCATATTTGCAAATACAGAGTTATATTTGTTAAGGCTCTTTCTGGAGTCAGATGGATATAATAAACTCAGACCCCAGTTCTGACTCATTAACTATAGGACCTTTGGTAGGAAGTTAGTTTTCTGAGCCCCACTTGTCTATGAAGTATGAAAATTATGTCCATAATAAGTGATTAACGAATAGTAGTCATTACTACTATCATCATCAATACCATCCTCCTCATCATCAAAAGTTGTGGGGAAGTGGAGATATAATCCAAGCTGTGCCTTAGAAGAAGAATTTGGCAAGAGTGTGCAGAATAAAATGGACAGGATGAGCAAACTAGAAACACGAATGCTTTTATTGAGAATATCTCTATCTTTTTCATCATCTTCTTGAGATATCCCACACACTCATACACATCAGAGTTGAAGTAGAAAACCTAACACTGAAGCACAAATAAAGCAATGCTGTCATTTCCACCTGAAGTAAGTAATAGCCAAAGATGCAGACTGAAATATTCCCTATCCCCACTTTGCTCAGGAGCTCAGAGTTCACTAATGGACAGACAGACTCCAAGCTTGTGCCCAGGGCTCTCCCCCTCAGCACTTATTCCTGATGCTCCTACATAGTTTCTTTTCTGCCTACGCTCCTGGCCATCTGTTACAGTGGCATGGTGCCAGCTGACAGGATAGCTTGCTGGCTTTGCTGAAGCCCAGAGTCCAGGAAAAGGTTTTAGACAAGAAGCTCTTACAGAACTCACAAGGGTGCTTGGAAGGAGCTCTGGGTTACCTCTCCCTTTCCCCACGCAGCAATGCTGAGAGTAGTTTTTTTGCTTCGCAACATTTTATTTCACCTGTTGATTTAACTAGTTGAGTCTCCAATCTAAATCTTGAAATCTGGAGAGGAAAAATCATGAACCATGTGTAGGTACCTGTGGCTGCCAAACAGACAGGTGGTGTTATTGCCTGTTTCTTGGCAGGACTGATGGGAAACAGCAGGGTTTCCACCAATACTCTGCTAGTGCCTCCTCAAATTCCCCAATGATCTCCTTTTTTCTCCATGACTCCTCCCTTTTTTCCCAAGTCATTACATATCTGTAAGATTTAGCAAAGATTTCTTTGTTTTACTTGTCTTCCATTTGCATTCATGGTAATTTAAATGTACAATATTAGAATACATTCATATAAGTTATTTTTATTAAGACATGAGGAAAGACATTTAAATGCAGCTGGTATCTTAAACTGATGCTTAAATGTTTATTCCAATGAGACTGGAATATGCTTTATAATTATATTTAAAGTCACATGCTTTTGGAGCAGATAGAACCAAAAGAGTAAAGTCAATTGGAAGTTAATAAAATGAAAATTTTCAACCTAAGAGCATTTTCATTTTATATTCAATTAGGTTTTAAACTTTTTTTAAAAAAAGGCAAAAAATGCACTTGAATGTCTAAAGCATGTAGTACCAAAAAACACTTTGGATATTCCTAATAATAGATATGGACACCTCTTAGGGAGAAAGTGCAGAGATAAGAGTTTAAATGTTACCTGATAATGATAAGAATGTTGATTTTTTTCTAGGCCAATATTCACTCATTCATTCATTCAACAATTACAGCCTGAGCATTTGCCAGAAGCCGGGCACTGACATTACTGATAATGATGGGAAAGCAAATCAACCAGAGCATCTCTCATCAAGCATTTTGCCAGCTAGTGTCACATGTGAATATGTGACAAGACACACCCAAAACAAAGCACAAATGCACTGGTTGGGATATATACCAGTATTATGAGAGTACTTACTCCATCCTAGAGGAATTTAGGGAAAACTTCCCGGAGGAGATCAAACATGGGTTTTGTTAAAAAATAGAATTCTTAAGGTCCAAAAAGAATTAGATATCACTTGCCCTTACTTACCAGGTTGGATGATTCTGCACTGCTAGCTACTCACTATTCAAATCCTGCAAAATTTCTGGGTTAGAGTAAAAATAATCTATAAAAGGCAAATAATTCTTGCTGTCAGTCACCACAGGGTGGATGTCAAAACCAGCTGAGACAAAGAATGTGAAAATACGTAGGAAAGTATATAGCATTGTATAAATGAAAGTTATGATTATCATTTATCTCTAATATTCCTTTTCATCTGCCTGAGAATCAAAACTAAAAACAAACAAATAAAAACAATTGCAAAAATGTGCAGTGTTCTTTAGACTCCTTTTCAGAGATGTAGTTTTCCAGTGATGGTGGAATGATAGCACCAGCAGAGGCTTTGCGATGGGAAGGGAAGTCTGATTGTTCATTTCCCTGACTTGAGAGGAGGGACAGAAGCCCCAAATAGTGGCCAACTTTGTCCATTTCTTTGACACTGGTAAGGCTGCTTTCCTCTCCAGAAACCTCCTCTATGTTCGGATGTCTCATTGCTCATGTTATGGGTGGGTTAGACAATGTAGGAAAAGTTGAAGATGTTGACTATTGCACGGAATAGAAAACAGCCGGGATAGGGTATATGATATTGACACTGGCCAGAGGGGCCGAAGACTAAAATTCCAGAACCAACCTAGTCACTGCTTTGCTGCAAGATTGTCTATCTAAAAGGCATTAATGGGATCTTCATTTCTTCATCTACTATATAAAGGAAGTAGAACAGGCAATTCCCAGGCTTCCTTCTAGCTCTGGATTCAAAATTTTGAACCAAGAAGTTCCATCTATAAGCTGCACGGTAGGACTAATAGTTTCTTCTGGCTTACTACTGCATATGAAAAGCCTGTATAGACTATAAACCTCTAAGGATGAAATGACAACTTTTCAGTTTCTGTTACTTATAAACTTTAACTCCTCATTGATAAGTATCTTATTTTAATATCATTGCCTCTTATTTAAAGAGGTGAAATGATTAACTTTTCTATTAATAAAATTTCTGAGTTTTTGCTTCCTTCCATTACTGCCTACTACTATTTGTTTTAATATTTTAGAAGCAAAATAAACATGACATTTTTCCTTTTTTTAGAGTGTCCAAGAAGAATTAAGTTCTTGGATTCTATTTCAGTCAACACTTAGGATTAGCTATTTCCCAGAAGGTGGGAGGGCAGTGAGGGAGATGGTATTTTAACAACTAAATATTTGAAATGGAAAACATGAGTTGATTCACATATACGTATATATCATCTGCAAACATGTACATATATTTTTCCCTGATGTACGATCTCAGTAAAATATCAGAGAGAAAAAATGTCAGACATACATAGCATAGCAATCAAGGGCTAATGAAGATCCAGGTATTAAATCAATTAAGAAGTATCAAAAGCTACCTAATCATCAAGGAACAAAATTGGCACCACAATATGTAGTGAGTATGGGAAAGCCTAATTTACTAAACATACCCTGCAGTCACATAATTGCATGTAATTTTACCAGCATAATTAACTAATTTAATTACCACTTCTCAAGTGCATCAATTATTGACATTACAGAGTTTTCAGACAGCAGAATTACTGTGTGGTACATCCAGAGAATGCAAAATGCTTTGTACGCCTATTTTCCCAGTCACAGTCAACTACTGAAGAAGAATGTGAAGTTGGAGGTAGAAAAAAGTCCTCTCATAGAAGACTCAGTTGGAGGGAAGGTTTAAAGGATGGAACACCTCAAATGTGTCTGGCAGGAGGCAGAGGAGGGGAGGAAGCCCCAAGACCACTCTTTTCATAGCAGTTCTCTGCCAGGGTACAAGCAAAATACGCAAAGCTCGGTCAGGAAAAGAAATAGAAGGCTCTAAACTTTTTTTTAAACTATGCAACAATTTCAAATGTGCCTAACAATACTTTCAGAAGGAAAGGGGAAAAAAAGAAACAGAAGTTTGAGGAAACATTTTGTTAAAGAATAGAAGCTTGCTTTTGAGAGTAAGCTTTTTCTATTTTATATCTTTAAAAAAAAATCTAACTGTTGCCAAAACATTTAATGTAAGGGATCTTCCTGGAAAACTGCTTGAGCTTGTCAAGTCAAAGAGATGTTATAGTCCACACCCAGATGGGTCCTGGTTTCATGGCTGTTTAAAAAAAAAGGGAGGCAAGATAAGTTGGGAAATTTCATCACAGCATGAAATTTGTGAACAGAAATGACTAAAAGTCCTAGGAGCCATAGCGTGGTTTTGTGTCTCTTTTCACAATGCTCCCCTGTACCTGACCTTTGCACACCTGCTTCATAGCGTGTGGAGGTGGCTGAACTGTGTTCACATTAATAGTGTTCACATTAGCAAGGTGTTTTAATGAGACAATTTAATATAGAGTAAGGGATGTGAAACTAACACTTTTTTCTTACCTCTTGAGTCCTTGGATAGTTACATTGTCTTCAGATTTAAATTGAGATTTTTAAGTTCCTTGTTGACTGGAAAAAGAAAGGAAATATTATTTACTTCCATATTTAGGAGTTTCCTTATTGCATTACATTTAAATGACTATGTCAAACAATTCAGAAATTAACTCAAAGAATATGAAAATATATTTCTACTCACATGGTTGAAAATCAGATTACATTCTGAAGACCTGACTCTTCTATAACAAAAAACTTTCAGAGCCTGGGAATGAGTGGTTGCAAATGAATGGGGTGCGTTTTACAAAGAGACAGTTTCTGTGAATCATATTTATTTATTTTACGTAATAACTTGTTGGAACCAAAAGTTGGAAACCTCGAATTATTACCTCACCCTTGGTGTGTGTCATTAAACAGAGCAAAGTTGTCAAATGCATGAAGTTCTCGTTGCTTCCCCCACCCATGCTATATTTTCTTTGTAATGCTTCTTCATGCCCCTACCACCTTTCAGAGTCACAGAGTTCCTTTCTGTTTTCCCCTACCCTCTACCTTAAATTGGCTTACCTCTAAGTCTATGTATTACCTTAAAGCTTTCTCCATAATTTTATATGCAAAGTTTTAGGCTTTTAAAAAGCCATTATGACTTTTTAGTACTATTTCTAGTATTAATGAGCAAGTGATAAAAGGTATTTGGGGAGCAAGTGGGGGTGGGTGGGGAGAGGACCCTCACAGAACTCCTAAAATCTCATCCCATTAGTAATTCTCTTCTTCCTCTGCAAAAGGTGGTCTCTAGGGTTAGGACACACCCCTGTGAATCAAACCCAGTGAATTTTTTTTTCAGTCCTGATCCAGCTCTTTATTAAACGTATTAATATAGCCCACAAAAGTCAATAAAATATGTTCTGCATGAGAAAAAGACCATCTACTTAAGAAATGCTTGTTCTTAGAAGTTTATTAGCTTAAGTCTAAGCCTCTGTCTAGAGAAAGTCCCTACTAAGAAGGCTTCAGATTAACTTCAGTCTTCAGTTCACTCAAACTAAGGATGTTTATTCTTCACTTCCTGTTATCCTTATCCACATGTATTTTACTTTCTGTACCATAGATCTCTGTGGGCAATGGTGCAGGAAGACCAGTAGTACCAAGGAAGAAAGGGGCCACACCTGTCAACTGGTGCTAAAATAATTCGATTAGACCAAAAACACCCCTTGCCATCATCAAGGAGAGGATACGAAAATAAGGACCATGTGGAAAGATGTAATGGATCCTGCAAGGAGAGCAAAAATATATAAGGCATCTTTCCTTCTAATGGCATTCAAAATCTGGCCAGGCCTGCAGACCAGTGCATAAGTATGAACCATGCAAGAACAATTTAATGTGCTTTAACATATCAGTAGGAGAGAAAACTTCTAGAAAGGTTGTTTAGGAAATTCTTCATGGAAGGTAGGACATTTTATCTAAATCTCAAAGGAAGGATGGAATTTAACACAGAGAGTCAAGAGAAGAGACTAGAACAAGCATGGGAAACACCTTGGTCGAAAGCACAGAGATGAAAAGCTTGTGATGAAATTGTCAGTGTCCATGTAGCCTGAAGCACAGGAGGCACACATAGAATCGAGAAGGCAGTAGGGAGGAAAGGAAGAAAATATTTAGGGGAGTCGGGGTCCCAGGGCTCTAGCGCCAGCACTACTACTAACCAGCCATGAGACCATAATAGTCATTTCACCCTTCTAGGTGTAAAATGAACATGTTTAATTCAGAAGTCTTATCTTATAAGTTGGAATTAAAGTTTGCCATTTTACAGGTTATAAATATTTCTTTCCTTTTTTCATTTTTGACATATCTTGATCGCCTTCTCTATGTGTACTGCAATCTCTAATTGTACTGTATTTCCCAAGCTAGATCAGTTCATCTTATGGCAATCAAACATACACTATAGCTCCTGACCCCATAGTTGAGGTGGGATATAGTTCCCTACAGAGGTTATGCAAACTACAGTCAGCCAAATCAAGGATGTCTGCAGATAGTTTGGGTCATCTAGTTCCTTTTTTTTTTAGTCAATGTTTCTCAAACAAGTGGTCTGTCTACCTGGTCTCCACGTCTTCAAACTATAGTTTCATTCCTTATACTCAGAATTGGCTTCTGCCATCACACTTTTTACTGGATCCTTATTTTCAGAGATTATTGGTAAGTTCCTAATCACTATTCTGTATGAATTCTCTGCAGTATTTTATATGTTGACTTACGGTTACTGGAAAGTGACAACCAGACCCATAGTCAAATAAACACTTCCATATTTGAGGCAGTTGACTTTGGGGATGTCAGGATAGAAAGCTAAGAGCGAAGAATTCCCTGAACTGGTGAATATGTCACATCAACTCAGCACCCTCCAGGACCACTGAGAGGATTGTTTCTCCTGACACTTGTCTTTTCTAACGTCAATCAATTCTCTGATTCTTCAATACCACACAGGTGGCCAGTGGTTCTATTCAATTCTTATACTAACTCCTTGCGTTAGAATCAGACCCCACATGTCAATGGCTCAGTCTGACAAGACTGCCCCACTTCTGACGCCAGCTGCAATGGAATTTCCAAGCTTCCCACACTCTTGCCTGGCTAACAACAAATTCAAGGGTTCCCACAACCTCCCCTCTCAAGTTTGGTAATTCACTAGAACAACTCATGGAACCAGGAATGTGCTTTACCTATTATTACTAGTTTATTATAAGGAATACAACCCAGGGACCTTTAAATAGAGATGCATAGGGCAAGGTATGGGGGCAAGGGGTGCAGAGCTACCCTGTCCTCTACAGCTCTTCGGGGATACCACTCTCCCAGCCCTTCAATGTATTCCCCAACCCAGAAACTCTCCAAACCCCATAGCTTATGGGGTTTTATAAAAGTTTCACCATGTAGTATAACTGATTAAATAATTGGCCGTTGGCAATGAACTCAATCTCTATGCTCCCTTTCTTTCTCCTCAGAGGTAAGAGGTGTGGAGGGAGGCTGAAATTTCCAACCCTCTAATAGTGGGTTGGTTTTTCTGGAGACCAGATCCCATCCTGAAGGTATCTAGGGGCTCACCGCCACCAGTTATCTCATTAGCATACAAATGACATTCTTATCACCCAGAAGATTCCAATGGTTGCAGGAACCCTGTGCCAAGAACCAGAGACAAAGACCGAATATTTATTTTTTATTATATCACAATCATCCTATCTAGTATTATTAGGGAATGTCAAGATTTGACCCCCTGGCTCTTGAATAAACATTTCCTGCTTTTGGTCCAGAGGGGAAGCCCAGGATGACCCAGAGGAAACGATATCTCTTATGGCTATCCTTCTGCCCAGGACTGCAGTCGTGAGCCACTGGAAGGTAGCAGAGACATACCACAGGCTGAGTCGGCACAGCTGGAAGATGGAGGACCAATCAAAACGAGGATAAATATTTACCAAAAATCCATGGTTGTTTCACAGTGTTAAGTCCATGGCCCTCTGTTTATCTCACTCTCCGTATTTCCCTCAGATCTCCTCTAATAGCAACATTTCCACTGGAAATGATGATCTCTTTGGAAAAGCCTTTCAAATCCACATCTCTAACCCTCTCCCCTTAACCCAGGCCTTCGACATCAGCTGACAGCTGTGCATGCATTGTTGAATATTACAATATCATTTTCCTCTCAACACATCCAAACCTAGACACATCACCTCTTCCTGAAATAAGATTCCTCCCAATTGCTCTTGCTCTTTTCTTCTTTCTTTCTTTCTTTCTTTCTTTCTTTCTTTCTTTCTTTCTTTATTTCTTTCTTTCTTTCTTTCTTTCTTTCTCTTCCTTTCTTTCTTTCTTTTCTTTCTTTTTTCTTTTTCTTTCTTCTTTTCTTTGTTTCTTTTTCTCTTTCCTTCTTTCTTTCATTTTTTCTTCCTTTCTTCCTTTTCTTTATTTTTTTATTTTTATTTTTTGCAGTAGGACCACTGTTCATTCTCAACTTCTCAAGTTCAAAGTTTGGACATCAATTCAATCTTCCCTTTTTTCCTAACCCTGTATCTAAGCATTCATCAATCTTGTCAATTATTTCTTGATAAAGATTCTTATATTTGCTTTTTTCCCATTTCTCTGACAACTTCTAGCCATGAAGGTCAGTTATGCTCCATAAACGTCAGAGTAAAGTGGTTAATCTGTGGCCAATAATTTCTCATCTCGAGCTAACCCTGCATATCACCATATGATTAGTTTATTAAGATACTGCTTTTTTCACTGAAATTCTTTCATTGAAGATTTAATGGTTCACATTGCCAAAAATTTCACTCTTTTCTTTAAGAGCTTGCACAGTCTTTGCCTTGCCAAATGTTCCAGACACTTTTTCTATTCTCCCATACATGTAACCCTCACTCCAGTTAGCTTGCTTTACTCTGGTATACTTGAGCTGTATACTAGAAAGCATCCTGAAATCAGAAGATCAGAGTTCAAGTCCAGTCTCAGCCACCTGATGTCTATGGAACTTTGAAAACTCATTTCCTTCTCTGAGAATATTTCATAGGAGTAATAAATGTCTTCATCTTAAGACTGTGTTGAATAAAAGATTAAATAGCAAATATAAGAAGAGTTTGATAAACCTCACCATACTATCCAAGTTAAAGTACTCATTAGTTATTATTGAATCAGGAAACAGGAACTGTGTCCCACTTACTGCTTTATATCTGGTACCAGACATAACACACATAGGCCTTCAACAAATACTGGCTGAGTGAATGCATAAATAAATGACACTATAATTGTCTTTACTACCTTCTGAGATTCACAAAAAACTTTTTTTGACACTATAACTTACTTCCTCTGACTCTTATGCATTTACAAGCTGTAAAATTTTAGCTGCATTTTTATGTGAATCTGACTTGTCTTCCCAGCTAGATCATAGTTGAATTGAGGACAGAGATTTCATTATGTCTCTTTGTATTCCTGCACAATGCCTATCATTATAGCAATAACTTTAAATCTCTTAGTAATAATGTAAAACATTGTCATTATTGCTAATACAATTCTTTAAATTACCAAGGGTGTGTATGTATGTGTGTGTGTGTGTGTGTGTGTTTAGTCGTATGTACCAAATCTAACCAGGCCAGAGCTAGAATGACTTCTGAATTAATTGGAGTCTGAAATCCAACATCTCATCCTTATTAAAAAGTATTTCCAGATGCAGTGTCTCTCTCTGCTACTAATTTAGGAAAAATACCTTCCACTAACAAACCTTCATCCTACCCATCAAAATGTTAGCTAGGATGCCATCTTTGCACAAATATGTTCTTTATTAAAATTTTCTACTTGACATGTTTCACATTGTTTCTTTCTATTCCTAAAAATCTGAAATATTTAGTTGTCTAGAAACATGAACATCTCTTATGCATATGATCATAGACTTGTGTTTGCCTGTTTAAAAAATAAATCCATTTGGAAGGGATAACTGACAAAACATTCAAATAGTTTTTTGAAGCTTTATGGCAATAACAAAAAGAAAAAGTTCTCTGGCCTTGGAGAATAAGATTAAGGACCAAAAATCATCCCCCTCACAATTGAAATTTTTATTCATGCAACTGGCTTCTTCACTTTAGCTTTTTACCATCAACATGAGGAATCTTCCAGTAGAATCTGAACAATTTACATCTTGTGTCGTTGTAACAGCTTTTCATTTTTTCACACTTGAGGCCAGGAGAAGCCTAAGAGTTAATTTTAATAAGACTAATCAGCCCATCTTGACAATGGAGGGGAAGAATCAGGGACAGGTAGATGACTGTATGTTTTGACATTAGACTATTAACATGCAAATCATATGCAAAATCATATGCTAACAACTTTGAGCCTTTGTTTGTGGTTGGACACATTTTTTCTTCAAATGGACTAGAGCCCTGATTCCATTCTACACAGGAAGACACTTAGCAAGGCATCAGATATGCCCAAGAAAAATATAAAATACTCTCTGAGCACTTGTTTTGACCTCTTTGGAAGAGCAAGATTCTTTTAAACTTGACTTTATTGCCTGCTTATTGGAAGGGAGCACCGAAGCATGGCAGGGAACAGAAGCCCAAGTAATGCCCATGCCCAGCACACACGGTAAATAACAGTAGTGAGAACACAGGGCAGCAGACAGCGTCCTTCACATTATCCAGAGACCACTGCAGAGCTCCCAGGGACAAGCAGCATTAATTATAGACTAATGATGCCATTTGCATGCACATTTTTAAAAACAGTAGTGAATGTAGTTCTAATAATTAAAGATGAGTGAGAGGAGGCTGCATTAAAATGCTCTATTCAGTCTCTTATCTCATTTTCTAAAAAGACCTCTGTCACCTTGGTGCTCCTTGGTACGCATTAATATGGCGTAACCAGGCGATATGGAACATTATGCTGGGTCTTTATAGATTCAATCACTTCATCAATCTGCTTTTGAGGTGTGTTCCCTCTTGACAACCTCTTATGATCATAAACTCAAGATTCTGGTGGGAGTTAAAAATAACATATAATAACTTCTGATGTAAGTGTGAAGACAAAATGAAATTTAAGGAATCTTGATGTAGGTGAAAGATAAGGATTGCACAATTAAATAAGAAATCAGACATCATTTTGTATGTATATTGGGATTTTGCTCTGGTACAATCAAGTACCAGTTTATGTGGTTCAGGCAATCACAGAATAGAAGGACAGGAAGGGAAAAAGACATTTAAAAAAAAATAGCTCATTTCCATCCACAAAGCCACGGAGGGTCTTAGCATTGTTATGAGCTCAGACGTATACCTTGTGCCCTCAAGAAAGGACATTGGCCAAACCAGGAGCTGAGACTTGCAGCTTATGAGGGCCAGAGGCCATGCATGCCCCCAACTGGACTTTGTTTCCATAAGATTTCTTCAACCCCTTCGGGAAGAGCTAATGGCCACCCAGGAAGCCTTTTGGGTGGAGCAATTTGTGTTCAGAACCAAGAATAGTCAGGCAGATGGTAACTCAAGGAGATCTCTGCTTCCTTTGAAGATTTCTGTCTTTTAGAAAGTGATTGAATAAGACTTGCTATACACATTCTTTGTTATTTTTGTTTTGCATTCATTAACATTCAGATTTCAGTACAGAAGCAATAGAAACAACTTTCAGTGTTGGTCTAAGCCCATTTGGGCAGCGCCTCTCACTCCGACTTCCTAGTTCCATAACTCCTGGACTGGGCGACATTTTTAAATGTTTCTCTCATGGAATAAAATTAAAATTCATTTGGCAAAAGAAAAAATGTGACAGCCCCCTCATTCTCCTCAAAACAATTGTCAATATTTTAATGTCTTCCCAATATTAGTAAAACATAAAACTGAACCATAGTGCCTTAAATATTTACGACCTACAATTTCAATAGGACATCTTAATAAAAGTCATGGCATAGAGAACGAAGATGCAGTTGTGCTGGAGTTTTTATAGGACGTGCTACAGGGACACCTCAGGATCACTTTGTCCGTGTTCATGGTTCAAATGGGGCTCAGGAAAGCAAAATTCAAAGGCCTTTGTAGACAGGCTATAAGAGATTAAGTAAGTTCATAGAACATTTACAACTGGGAAAAGCCATCCAGATCATCTCTTCCTATGCCCATATTTTAAAGATGAGGAAATTGGGATCCAGGGGTTATTATTTGCCAACAATCACAAAGCTATTAGTGACAGAACTAGAATTAGAATAGAGGTCATCTGGCACACATTCCAGAGTTTGGAGCTGTCTTTTTACTCCCATGTGAGATGGCTTATAATAAATATTTTCACAGGAAAATGGAGCTGGGAAAGTTTGTGTCACTTCATTGTTTCACACACTGCATGGTGTAGACAATTCTCACAAACTTTCCTGGGCATGTTTCTCCATTAACAGGAGATGGTCACTAGAATCTTACTAGAATCTTCCTAGAGCCTCATAGGAAGGCCCCTGTAGCCTTATTATTTTTAGTTATATCGATATTAGCATTTTATATTGCTATAGGTTTTTGTTTTTTTCAAAGTACTTTCATAATTTCATTAATTTACTCACCTACTATTTCTTAAGTACCATGCACTCAGCTAAGTCTTTTATCTTCATTATTTTACTTAATTCTCATATAAACTCCATAAGGCAGGTGTTATAGTTTGTTTTACAGACAAGAAACAGGCTGAAGGAGGTAAAGTAACCTGTCCTGAGTTACTATTACTGGTCAGTGTAGGAACCAAATATCAAACCCTGGTCTTTCTGACTCCAAAGCCCAAGTTTTTAACCACATGGCTAAATGACCTCTGAAATGACATGTGAGTACATGCATCTATACTAGGTTACCTAAGTGTCACCGAAGTACCAGAAGGCATATGCTGTAATACCCATTTTACAGATAATTTATTCATTCTTTCATTCTTCCAACAAATGTGTATGCAGCGTGAGTTATTATTATCTCCTATTATTGCCAAGCACTCTTCTAGTCATGGGAATAAAGGGACATTAGGTTCCTATCCTCATGGAGCTTAATGGGAACTTTCCCTCATGGGAAGTTCCTTCCCTCATGGGGGAAAAACAAGCCATTAGCAAGCACATTTATAAATAGATAGCATATTTCAGGTAAATGCCAAGAATAAGGAGATTGAGAGACACTGGGTGGTGACATATTTTAAACTGGGTGGTGAGGTAAGGCCATTCTCTGCAACTGATATATAAGCTGAACATTTATAAGTAGAAAAAGTGAACTACAGGAATCTCTGATGAAATGAAGCCTCAGAAAATAATAATAAAGCCAAACCTTAGAAAAATAAAATCACCTAGCCTAAGATCACACAGCTAGTAAGTGGCAGAGCTGGGAGCCACAGTCTAATCCCCCAGTCCTTCCTGTTCCCATTACAACACATACGGGTTTGTGCGGGTCAACCTTAAACCAATCAGTCATGTCATTTTTTTTATTCTCTACAAGTGCTTCTGAAAAATTTTTCATATAGAGACAAACAAGGAAAATAGATGTCGTCCCTTTTGCCAGCTAGTTAACCAATGAATTTACTAAACACCTTCTAATGAGCAGTTCTCAGAGGATGTCAGATATATGAATTCTCCATTTTTACTAAAGACAGAAGAAAAAACATTCTCATATTTGACATGCCTTCCTGAATAATATTTCTTCCTACTATTATGACTATGAATTGTTTTTATGATATATTCAAGTGTATGTTTTATTTTTGAAATTGGACTCATCGTAACTGTTCCAGCCAGAATCGGAAGCAAATCCAATATGAGGCAAATCACTGGGTTCTGCCCCTGTTTTACTGGGGTCCTCTGAGAACCCCGAGCTGACACAGTCCGAGCACATTGGGGATGTCCAGCCTCTGGACTTCCATCCTTAGCAACTTCCCTGAGAGATGCTCACTGTCCAAGCTCACGTGACACTCACACAGTGGGATGCTTCTAGAAGCAGTGTCCATACTTTCCAAGCCAAAGTTGGCAGCCAGGACCCTCACTGCCCCTCTCAAGGACACACAAGGGCTGATCTATCTCCAGGCATCCCCACGGGTTCTCCTTAGGGGTCCTGCTCCCTGCAGGGGCATTACATGGAAATGGGTGCTTTGCCACCTTTCAGGCACTGGGGAATCCAGCCCTCTCCCTCACATTGGCCCCTGCCTGCCTCTTACCCTCTTCTCTCTGGGGCAATCAGGCAAAATACACTTGGTTTGCAGTTCAAACCACAAAGATGATCTCCTCCCTCCCTACTTCTTCTCAAACTTAGACTTCATAGAACTAGCTTAGAGAATTTATTAAAACACAGATTGCTGGCCCCCACCTCAGAGATTCTGATTCAGCAGGCCTAGGGCAGGGCTGAAGAACTGACATTTCTAAAAACCTCCTAGGTGATGCTAATGCTGCTGGTCTCTGGCCTTTTGAGTAGACCTGCTTATGTTACTTTTGCTTAAAGGGGAGAAAAATTTGCCTTTCATTCTTTTTGTGAAATACAGTTCAGTGTGTTAGTCCATTTTGCATTGCTATAAGACTAATACCTGAGGCTAGGTAATTTATTTAAAAAAAGAAGAAGAAGAAGTTGGTTTGGTCATGGTTCTGCAGGATGTACAAGAAGCATGGCACCAGCAGTTGCTTCTGGTGAGGGCTTCAGGGAGCTTCCAGTTGAGCCGGAAGGCAAAGGTCAGCATGTCAACTGATGAGAGCGAGAACAAGAGAGGGAGGAGGTGGTGCCAGGCTCTTTTAAACAACCAGCTCTTGTGTCAACCGATACACAAGAACTCACTCATTATCTGGGGAGGGCACAAAGCCATTCAGGAGGGATCCACCCCCATGACCCACACACCTCCCCCCAGGCCCCTCATTCAACACTAGGGATCAGATTTCAACATGCAATTTGGAGGGGCCAAACATCCAAACCATACCAGGCAGCAAAAAGGACAGGACCCCAATTAATTTTTCAATAACTCACGCTGTTACACTAGCAAAGACAGAAGAGGGAGAAAATAACAAAGGAAATTTTATTTCCTGAAACACAGGTGTGCAATGCTTTTCTGAGGGGGACTTTGCTGCCAGGACCTCCTAACCACTGCTGCCACCCCTCGCCAGAGCTTGGCTCATAAACCCACTCTCAGGTAGACCAGCTGCAAGAGGAACAGTTGGGGAATTTCTCATAGGCAAGTCTAGGCATTTCCTTTTCACTACCAATTAGCTAGCCACAACCATAATAGAAGGCTCAGCTGCCCCAGCCCAGAATGCAATCCACACAAATGCTCATTGTGTGTCTCTGGCAGCATTAAGAATTTCATATTAAAAGAAAAGGGGAGGTGAGAAGGAGAAAAGAAAAAAATACATATATGTAACACATTTCTAAAACCGAGATCTCGCTCTTGCCACCATGAATTTTTCACACTTTTCATTTCTGCATTACACTATAATCCTGTGTATGTTTGCCCTCTGCCTTCCACTACAATACTCCACTGAGGCTGTATTCTTTTTTCCTTTATGTTTCACTGGCTTTCAGCAAAGGAGTAGCCTGGACTCTCAGGGGAAAACATTTATATCTAATATCTGCTTTCATAGCCTGCACCTTTACCCAATCTTATTTTTTAAAATGGTCCATGGATTCTGCCAGGAATGCTACAAAAGTACATCACAGTGCAAAGAATCAAAGAACTCAGGCAGGGATCATGTCACACTGTTTAGGAAGTTTTGCTTCCCTGTGGTATTTCTGTAATTCCTAACAAAGCTAGGCAAACCAGAATAGAGACTGTATTCTGGAAGTACATAAAAGAAACAACCTCTAAATCAACTCAGTCTCAAGTAGCTGTTCTCTCTAAGGTAAAATAATCTCAAGCTGTTCATAGGTGCACTTGGAAGATATATAAAGAAACAGCCTCGTAAAAGTTACCCCAATGGCTAGGTTGGGGTAGATGCAGCAGTTTTGAAGGGATGTCTTCGATATTGTCATAGAGCCCACCAAGGGGCAGAAGGAAGTTGGAGACAGGCTCTGCACCAACACCAACACCATTCGATGTTGTTATGGCAGTGTCATTCTCAAATTCAATCTCATCACGGATACAAAAAGAGAAAGAGGGACCTGCTTGCATTTTTCCTATCCCGAGGAAATTTAGATATCATATCAGGCATATTTTGCACTTTTCCCTTCTTCAGCAGCCTGTAATATAAGAGCACCAGGTATGACAATGCATCATTCATTCATTCATTGTTTGACCTTTCTCTCCGGCATTCTCCCCTTAAGTCAGGAACTATCACGGTAACAGCAAAATTCTTGACAGGCAGGGTTTGCTGAGGAACCCCAAGGTAACACAATTTCCCTCAACAACCTGGAGAAAACAGAGTGGTTATCTATTTAAGAGAAAACAGAACATTCTGTGTATTTAGCGTCAATAAAACAACCTCCACAAATGTTAAAGTAAACATGGAAAAATATAGCTTTAAAAAAGTGGCCAACTGAGAGAATTTCCTTTCACATATCAATGTACTCTCCCCCTCACAGTGAGAGTCATAATTTCATACCCTTTCTATATGTGAGAAAGGGAGCTGGGCATTTTAGCCATCTATTTACTAATTAATATTCTAACCAAAACTGCTGGGCTATAGATACTGGAAATCGAGCGTCCCACAGGACTGTCACATTGTGTTTAACCCAAAGCAATGATGTTTCTGCTTACAACTCTGAAGGTTTCATGACTGTCTGCTGTGTCTTCATTCTCCTTTGGAACGTCTCCAATTTCCCCAGAAACACAGGTGGTCTTTTGAATAAACAGAACTAACATATTGAGCTCCATAAGCTCTATGATGATATGCATTTCTCTCGTTCACAGCTGTTGCTTGCACAGTTGGAATAATGTGCAACTATGAGGTGGCTACTTAGTGAACTGGAGGTTCCTATTCAGAATATAAATTCTTGAAAAGGCATCTCCAGGTAAAGAAGGAACAGAAAATAACAAGTGGTGCTCCACGGGGATCTGTACACTTTTCATTATCTGTGTAAGGGAAATGAAAACATGTGTTTAGGAATCCATTGAAGAATTTGATGGTATTCATCCTACTTCAGAGGAATCCCGTGCTGAGAGGATTTCATTCTATCATGAAATAATTGGTACCAAAGGCCCTGAGCAAACGTGCTCTATATTTCTGGTACTTAATAGAACTGAAATGTTAGCTGGAATAAAATATTTTACCACCTCTCGTTCATCTAAGACTAAAAAAGTTTGAGGAATCCATAAGATTATATAAAGTCCATTCTACAATGACATGAGTGTCAGTGTTCAAGATTTAAATAACAAGCAGAATCAACAACGAAGCAAAGACGATGATATTTATCCGCAAAGTTGTGACACCTCACTCAGCACAGCAATCTTGAAATTTTCTCATCTATAATTCCTCTTTGAATGAAAAGTTAATTATAAAGACTTACAGTAGCTTTACTTACTGAACCGCACCTCTTTATTTGCAACAACCCCAAGGAAATGTTTTAGCAAATGAGACAATGTCACCATATGCCAAAATGGTGGAGGGGGACTTCTAATTTACATATATTAGAAAATTTATATTTATATTTGTATTTCTTAGAAAATGAAAACAGAACTACAAGACACCAAGCATCTGGAAATCTAACATGTGAAAGAAAGAAAACAAGATCCACTTATGGAAGAATTTAAAGTTGAAGAAATAGAAATAATGGAACAACCAGAAAAGGATTTTTAAAATACATATGTGTAGTATCCAGTGAGATAAGTAAAGATGGGAATATTATAGGGTATATTATAGTTAATTGTTTTTTATAGAATATGGAAAATATTATTATTGAGTAATACCTGGCACATATTAAGCACTCCATGAACGTTAGCCATTATTTTCCTTTATTACAATATTGGCTCCATAAAGTCCAGGAATTTTGTCTGTTTAATGCTATATTGTCCCACATCTAGAAGAATTTCTTATACAAAGTAAAAAATTGAACAGCTAATTATTAGATAAGAGAATAAATTTAGGTAAATTCATATGTAAAAAAACAACAGTAGGGTATTCAGCAAGAGTAATGGTTGTAAAACAAGAATGAGTTTTTATAACAAAAGCTGATTAGATATCTTAACTATGAGAAGAATAATTATTGAAATAAAAAATAAAACTTTCACGAGCAATGTATCATAAATCATCGTTGCTGTGGGAAACTCACCTTTTCACAAAACTAGACTCTGAGAAAAACTTCACTCCTGGAGGTATTGTAGGTCTTACAAAAAGTAGGAGAGTTCTCCAGGGACATTCTCAGAGAAATAAACACAAGCCTGCAATAGAAGGGGCTAGGGTTCCTGAGGCCAACATCTGAGATGGGATTGCTTACAAACCAGGTTAGGAACACACAGGAAAAAGGCCCAGATAGACAGGAGCACAGGTCACACATTTGAGGAGCTGAGCTAGAGCAGAAGAGACTTAAAGCTTTGGGAGCCAAGAGAGGAACAAACTTAATGGAAATCTATAAATACCAGTACGTAAATCTGCAGGAAAACAGAAGTAAAGTATTCTAAAGTTTATGCATTGTTTAGGATGCAGATAAAGGTATTGTTTAACTTTAGATTTTGTTATGTTAACAATGCATGGGGAAAGTTCAAGGGTAATTAATAAGATAGTAACAGGAGAGTGTTACACATTTGAATGAGAGAAAAAGTTTGTAAGTAAAGCAGAACAAAAATATTCAATCCAAAAATAGTAAGAGGAAAAAAATGGGGCTAGTAGAACTTAATAGAAAAAGGCCCCACAGCAATAATTGGGACAAACAAATGGACTAACCTCACAGGTTTAAGGAAAAAGAGAGTCACATTGGATTTAATATTAATACATATGTTAGTCCTGAAGGACTCACCATGATTAGGAGCACGTAATCAGCTTCCAAACAAAATTAGCAAAATTACTGCTATTAGCATCAGTATGCATAAATAAGAAATAACAGATTTAGACTCACAAAAACTGCAGATGTTTAGATATATGTCAGAGCTGTGTGAAATGTTTTAAAAAGTAAAATATTCAACATAAAGCTAAGCATTCAGGAAGAAATTGAGAATAGAAAGAAAATTTTAGGGGAAAAAAGGCTTTTAGAAATAAAAAACATATTTGTAGAAATCACAAATTCTGTGGATGGGTTAAACATCAGTTTGCTGCAATAAAGAATTAGTAAACTGTATATCCCAAAGTTATCCACAATACAGCAAAAAGGAATAAAGAGATGAAAAGATGAAAAAAGGTTAAGAGACATTGGGGGGCAGAATGACAAAGACCAACATAAATCTACTTGCAGACCCACATAGAGAGCCTGGAGGAAAGGATACAGGCAATATTTAACCTCTCAGAAAGGATAAAAAAAATATAAATCTGTGGATCTAGTAAGCAAAACTTGTCCCAAATAGGATAAATCAAAAGAAATTCCCTAAGACATATCTTAGTAAAACTAGAAAATACCAAGGACCAAGAAAACACCTTGAATGCAGACAGAAAAAAAAGAACAAGATCTTGTCTTATTTAGGATGAAAATAAATAAATCGTTTAACTTTAGATTTTATTAAGTATGCATGGTAAACATTCAACACTAATTAATAATAGATTAAAAGTAGAGCATGTAAATTTTAATGAGAGGAAAAAATTGAATAAGAAAAAAAATCAAAATCTTCAATACAAAAATTATAAGAGAAATTAATTGAAAAAGTCCAAATATGTCAAGAATCAGGATAAGCAAATGGACTCACACTCAGAAATTGTTTTAAAAAAATCAGTCACACTGAATTTAATAAATTTGTTAGTTCTCTCATAGCTACAGACAGTTACATAAGGGCAGTTATGTAATAACCAATCTCCCCAAATTTCCTTCCCTAAATATAATGAAACAAATATGTCACTAGAAAAATTCTACACAAAAAGAAGCCCTCACCATTTGTATCAGGCTGCCATAATAAAATACCACAGGCCCAGTGGTTCCCAACCTGTTTGGCATCAGGGACTGGTTTCATGGAAGACAATTTTTACACAGGTGGGGGATGGGGGTGGGACAGGGTGAGGGGAGGGGGTGCGGGGGCAGGTGCGGGGCACTAGGCAAAGCTCAGGCACTGATAGTGAGGCAGAGCTCAGGCGGTCATACCAGTGATAGGAAGTGGCTGCAAATACAGATGAAGCTTCCCTCCCTGGCCGGCTGGCCCACCGCTCACCTCCTACTGTGCGCTGCCCCCCAACCCCCTTCCTAAGTTTCACAGAAGACAGGAGAGGGGATGTTGGTGGAGCTCTGCAGCCCAGGGCCCCTAACAGGTCACAAACTGGTACCAGTCGGGGCCTGGGACCTGGGAACCACAGGAAACTATAGAAATTTATTTCTTACAGTTCTGGAGCCTGGAATTCCCAAATCAAAGTGTGGTGGGGTTCATTTTCTGGAGAGGGCTCTCTGCCTGGTTGCAGAAGGCTGCTTGGCCCTCACATGTCCTTTATTCTGAGCAGAAAGAGAGAGAGCAAGGGAGCTTTCTGGTGTCTCTTATTGTAAGGAAATAAAAACTATTGGATATAGGCCCCACTCTTACTGATCTCTTTTAACCTTAATAACTTCCTTCCTCCAAATACAGTCGTGCTGGGTGCCCACCTGCATTAGGGAGGGTGATATGCTTTATTCGGAATACTAATTTAAACATTAATTTCTTCCAAAAACACCCTCACAGAAATACCCAGGAATAATTTTTACCAAATATCTGGGCATTTTGTAGCCCAGTCTAGTTAACACAAAAAAAATTAACGGTCACATTATTACTTAAAGGCAGAGTGTGCCAAAATTGCAACTGAGAGTGAAAAAAGAAAATTCACCAAATACCAGTGTGAAATTTTTCATACTCTCTCCTTTCTGTACCCCACAGCAAGGCATTGTAGTAAACAAACAAACAACAAAAAACTTAAACTGGTATCATAATTTCCATGGAAGAAACAGAAAATTATAAGGCACCACCATACGAAAAGGCACCAGACCCAGACAGTTTCACAGTGGTACTCCATCAAAGCTTCAAATACCACATAATCCCAAAGCTGTATGATTTATTCAACAGTATTGAAAAGGAAAGGAAACTCCCCAAATTCCTTTTTTGAAGTAAATATGATACAAATTGAAAAACCAAGTAAAGACTGTGCCGAGATTGTGCAGAGATCAATATTACTAATGGGTGTCAATGCAAATATACTAAAACAAAATATTAGCAGACAGAATCCAACACCAATTTAAAAGAATAATACATAATGATCAAGTAGGTTTTATTCCTAGAATGTAAGTTGGTGCAATGTTAGAAACTATGTTAATACAGTCCATCATATTGATAAATATGAGAAGGAAAACATGATACTCTCCATAGATGCTGACAAAATCTTTACCAAATTTAACACCCATTTATTAATTTAAAAAACACTCAAGAAAATAGGAATTAAGAGAGACTTTCATAACTTAATAACATCTCTGTCTGTGTAGAGACAGAGATAGAGGTAGAGATGGAAATAGGTAGATATATGTACATGCTGAAGCCAGAATCTTATCTAATGGGAAAACACTATGTCAGGAACAAGGTAAGTCCTTTCATTATCTCTGCTATTCAACACTGTGCTAGATTAATAACCAACATGATTAAGCAAGAGAAAGCAATTAGTGACATAAAAATGGGTAAAGAAGAAGTAAAATTATCTCTATTTGCAGATGGTAAGATATTATACCTAGAAACCTTCAGAGAATCAATGATAAAACCAACTTAAATTATAAAAGAATTTATGTCAGAATATAAAATCAATAGCCTTTATTTACACAAACAACAATCAGAGAACATGAGGTAAAGAGAAGCTCATTTACCACTGCAAAAAATAAGAGATTAAATACTTAGGATTACATTCAACAAGACATGTGCAAAACCTATATGATGAAAACTTCAAATCATTCCTGAAAGACACAAAAGTCAGTTTGAAAAAATGGATAGATAGCCCCCTTCTTGGATATGACAATTCAACATAGTAAAGATGTCAGTTTTCCATAAATTAACTTATAAATCAAATGCAATCTCAATAAAAATATCAAAAACAATTTTGATATTTTAAGGGGTTAGACAAGTTGATACTAAAATTTGTATTAAAAAAATGCAAGAATAGTAAGGAAAACAATAGAAAAGAAAAAATATAAGGAAGAAATAACCCTATAAGACATCAAAACATGCTAAAAAGACTCTACAGTTAAAATATTATGGTACTGGGACAGAAATAGGCAAGTAAATCAGTGGAATAGAACAAAAAGTCTAGAAATAAATCCAAATATATATGGAAATTTAGTATATAATCAAGGTAGTATCTCAAATCATTGAGGGTAAAGATACACTTTTGTAGAAGTGGTTTTTAAAAATGGGTTGTCATTTGGACAAAAGATAAAATTAGACCCATATCTCACACAATAGACAAGAATCAACTCTAATTGGATTAGTGATCTGACTACAAACAATAAAATCACAAATACTAGAAAAAAAGCAAGAATGAATCTTCTTTAATCTTGGTGTGTGGGAGAGCTTTCCCTGACTCAAAATCCAAAGACAATTAAAAAAATTGATGAATTTAATGCATACTTTTTTTTTTAATTCTAGGAGGAAAAAGATACCATAAATAATGTCAAAAGACAACTGACAAACTGGGAGAAAATATTTCACAATATGTACCACAGACAAAGGGTTAATATAGAAATATAGAATATTTCAATATAGAAAAATTTCTTAAAATGGGAGAAACAAAAGACCAAAACTTGATAGAAAAATGAGAATGTAATATACTTACTTTTCCTCTGAATTCTTTTACTATTTCTTCTTATCTCTTATCTTCATTTTCGGCAGCCTAATTATCATTGTCTAAAAGTCATTTTCTTTGTCTTTTATCCTACTTGGGATTTGATGAGATTCACGGATCCATGGGGTACTTTTTTCATTCAAATATGGAAACATTTCAGTCAATGTTTTCTAGATAACTCTTTTTCTGAGACTTCATTTACACTAATTTTATATTTCTTTATACTTTTCCAGAGGTTATTAAAACGATTTTTCAAGTCTTTTTTTAAAATGCTTGTTCTTTGCTTTGTATAATTTCTGTTTGCCTGATTTCAACTTCATCGAATCCTCTTTTCTGCAGTGTTTCATCTGCTGTTAATTTCATCCAAGTAATTTTTGTTTTTGATATTGTATTTTTAATGCTAGAATGTTTTGGGAGGGTTCTTTTTGGAGATTCTCTATTTCTCTTGAAAATCACCATCTCCTCATCCATCTTTTTCTGCATATTTTTAAAGTATTCATCATGGTTATTTTAACATTCCTATCTGCTGATTCCAACATGTGGATCATCTATGACCTGTTTCTACTGACTATTTTCATCTCTCTCTCTCTCTCTCTCTCTCT
The DNA here is from genome assembly GCA_008086735.1 of Cheirogaleus medius. NCBI lineage: Eukaryota > Metazoa > Chordata > Mammalia > Primates > Cheirogaleidae > Cheirogaleus > Cheirogaleus medius. The sequence continues at coordinate 10,673,788 of VBSM01000413.1, forward strand.
CTCTCTCTCTTTCTCTCTCTCTCTCCCCCCACCCCCACTCTCTCATGCTTTGTGTACTGGATATTATGAAAGATTCACTACAAAAATTCTGGATTATGTCATGTTTCTCTGAAAAACTGTTGAGTTTTTTTTCTAGCAGACAGTTAAATTCCTGGCAGAACACCTTCATCTTATGGGAACTTAGTGTTGGGCTTTGTTTAAGCTGGTCTGTTTTAGCTTTATCTATATCTCTTAGTACCATGATGTGATCCTTAGACCTTAGCCATGGCCATTTTGAGGTTTTACTGAAAAGTCCAATTTGTATATCAAGCACCTCTAATCTGGAAGAGTTTTTAATTCCAAATTCTATCTTCCCAGCTATGGACAGCTGTTGAAATCTGTGCTCATCTCTTTCAACTTTCCAGCTGTTGTTCATTCTTGAGCTATTTTGAATCTTACCTTTTGCATGTGCAATATAGGAAGTCAGCCAAGAATATGACTGAAGTTTCTATGCAGATTGGGAGATTTCTCCAACTGTGGCTCCCTCCTCTGTGGGATTTAATCCCTCAATTTCTGGGTAGTCGAGCCATGCCTAACTCTGACCTCTGATTTCACATCCCAATAAGAAGATTGGTTTCTTCCTGATCTCTCTCCTGTTGTGTTGTACAAATGTGCCCTTGGAAGAAAAGCCAGATGCATGTGGATCTCACCCACTGTGGTTCTTTCTTTCAAGGGTTGTATCTGAAACAGTTTATGTCAGTGCTTTCTAATAAATCATTTGTTTTGTTTTGTTGTCTAGAGTGTATAATTGTTAGCAGCAAGAGGGTTAGTCTAATACAGCTACTCTGCTATTACTGGAAGCCAGAAATCCCATGTCAATAATGGACATTTAAAGGAGTCCTAAAAATTAATATGACAAAGAGCAAACACAACAGAAAAATGTTTTTAAGGTAGAATGGTGAATTGGGTACTTCAAGAAGAGAAAATGTATGGGAAATAAATGTATCAAATGATACTCAGTAATTTGGGAAATGCAAAATAAGACCACAATGAGATATTGGTTCGTATGCATTGGATTGGCAAAAATTAAGTGCCTAGACGATATGAAATAATAAAGAAAATATCATTCAATAGACTGTCATACATTTCTGGTAAAAATATAAATTAGGAAAAAATATTAGTCATCATCCTGTAAGTTTAAATATGCACATATTCTGTGACCTAACATTTCCACTTATGTTAAAGAGAAAATCTTACACATATTGCACTAGCTTTTTCTATGGTCAACTTAGCATTATCCCCATCCTTTTTCATACTTTCTCCTAACATAGCAGAACAGCATAGGAACTATATTTTCCAGATGTCTTGCCAACAGAATTGTAGATTAGTTGATACCAGTGAGAAGCACTTTTTGTAAAATTTGGAAAGCAAATAAGAAGGAGCCATTAGTCTCTAGCAGCAGCTGTGAACAAAGCAGGGAGCACTGGTAGGGAACAGAAATGGGGTTTTGCCGGGGGCATCAGATAATTCTGAATACAGCCCATTTTACTAGTGCAAACAGCTGAGACCATTGACAGTAGCTTCCCTATGTTTCCTGCACCTTGAGCTCTCCTCCAAGCTGGCAGCTGTCTTCCTGGCCCTTCCAACAATCGTGTAAGCCTCTAATAATCTGTATTAAATCCCTTTCTACTCAATATACTCTGAGTAGAGTATTTTTTAAAATTTTAGAGATAAAAATAACCTTTTGTTCATTAACTATTAACCTGAGAATAGATAAATTGTGCTATATACATATAATAAAGCATATTTTTTTCCTCTCCCATTCTCCCATCCCCAAAATGAAAGCTCCACAAGTATAGGAACTTTCATCTGTTTTATTCTATACTATATCCACCATGTGTATTATTAATATCAAGCCCAGCACGTAGTAGATGCGCTATTAATGTTTGCCAAATGAACCGCAGATTAGCTAGTTTATTGTCATTACATTTTATAGTACATATACTAGATAATTATTAGATAAATCTGCAATACATGAAATGTGTGTATTTAAGGCATTTTATTTTAAAAGTTCTTTGCTTTAAAGTCCTCTTTCTTCTTTTTCTGAAGGTTTCAACAGTTTGGGTGTAAAGTTCTAGTCTGAAAAAGGTGGAAGGAGTGAGGAAAGGCATGGGAATGTGGTTGCCATAGTAGTTTTTAAATTGTCTCCATACAATGAAATATTACACAGCAGTAAAATGAATGGCCTACAGATAGAACAAAATGGATAAATCTCAGAATCTTAATAATGAGTGAAAAAAGATAGTACTAGAAAACTACAGACATACTCTTTCAGCAAAGTATAAAAGTAAGCAAAACCCTTTATTTTCAGGCATAAGTCCCTATGTGTAATCAAACTTTAAAAAAGTAAATAAAAATAAACACAAAATTTAGGACACTTGTATTAGAGAAACACAGAGATAAAATAAGGGAGGAATGTATAGACACATTAGTAAGTTGTTATACATATTTCAGTTATTGACATTGGTAGTATATTCAAGGATGAAAATAAAAAAATAAAATAAAAAATGAAACTTGCTGGAGCAATGATGTTGATGTGTCATGAACCTCAGATTATAATTAGCTCTAATTCATGGGTCCAAATCCTTAAAATAAAATCTTGGTAAATGGTTTTAATAGCTGAAGTGTGAATCGGTCACTTGGAAGATTGGATTGAAGAATTATTTTACATATAGCACAAAAGGATAAAAAGATGAAAAACCAAAAGGAAAATTTAAAACATTTGGAATAGACACCAGAAGTGTAATACTCCTCTAATGATATTTCTAGAAGCAAATAATAGAAGGAATGAAAGACAGGAAATGCTAGAAAAGATAATGGTTAAAAATTTCCGAGAACTGGAAGAAAAAAACATGAGTTTTCAGAATAACAGTTCTTACTATGCAAAGAAGGAAAATAAATATGAAACCTCACTCATAAGACCATGAGCATAAACTCAACAACACAGAGAAAATCATAAAATCTTCCAAAGAAACAAGAAAGATCAGCTTCAAAAATAAGAATCAGAATGACATCAGACGCCTTATCGGTACCACAGAAGGCAAGAAAGCAATGGTAAAATATTTCTAATTTCTGAGAGAAAATAATTTGAACCTTGAATTCAATACACAATAAGACTTCAGAAATAAAATTAAACTATTCAAGAGTAAAGGTATTAACGGATCAACACCTAAGTGGACATGTAGGAATAACATTTGTTGGGTG
>VBSM01000413.1:10687208-10709973 GCA_008086735.1 Cheirogaleus medius
TAAGCTGGAAGTATATAATTTTAAGCATTTTAACTTAAGAATCAGATAAATAGGTTATTAACACAGTAGAAGATTTGAAAGATCTTTGGGCAGATTCCTATGATTTTATGAGCCCCTAATAAACTGTTAACAAAATGAATGAAACAAAATGATAGCTAAAGACATACTAAATAATCCAGAGTGTGTTTGTGAATTGGTGAAGCACATAGCAACCTAGGATGTATTGTTTGAGAAAAACCAAGACAGTCCCTATTCCTATCTTTCCTTCTTAAATAGACAGGTACAAGTGCATAAATATATTCATATGTCTCACATATGTACATTGCAAAAAAAGATAGAAAACAAATGAAACAAGCTCTCAAGAGTGGTTACCCGTGGATGGTGAAACTACAAACAATTGTTACCGTTTTCTCTCTACTTTTTCTGCTTTCCCTAAATTACTACAAACAATTGTTATCTTTTTCTCTCTATTTTTTCTGCTTTCCCTAAATTTCCTGCTATTTATAATCAGAAAAAATATATTTAGATACCACTAATTTGTTTCTATTAATAATCCCCAGATGTGGTCTGCTTGAAATTTTTAGCAAGAAATAATTTTAAATAATTTTAGCATATGTACAAGAGCATCTATGGCCTAAGTGCCTATAAGCAAGAAATGTGAGAAGTTTGATTTAAATATGGAAAAGCTAAATTCACATGCCACAGATGGGGCACCTAGAACCAAAAGAGAAAAATGTATTCTGGTCAAAAGTGATGCTATAAAGTTTGCACTTTATAGCAAGAGAGTATACTTTGTTGATTTTGTAAGACCTCATTGCATGACATAAGGAACAAAGAGATAAAAACCATAAATTATCCATTGACAATTTATGGGATATTTAGAAGAAATTAAAGTAGAATCTGGTCATTTATTTTAATAAATTCAGACAATATTGTGGAAATTTGTTGAAGAAATTTACTAAACTTCTTCCTCGGATGAAGACATATTTTAGACTTGGGATTCTCAGAAACCTGGTTCCTTGCATCCCTATTGGCCTTAAAAAAAGATTATACTTATTGATGTGACAAGGCATCTAAACACTATTGAACCTCTTAGAGAACATAAAGGCATGTGATTGGGTTTCATAAAGATGTGAAGCTGTTCAGACTCAACATGGACACCTGGATCGAGCTGATATCCACTTCCTCTTCTCTCATTTCTGCCCTTGATTGAAATAGAATCACAGAATTAGGAAAATTGCAAAGCTATGGTATGGAAACTAATTTGCAATTTCCAGAGAGAGTTACAGGAGAAAGTAAAAAAGCTAATAGCTTAACCAGCCTTCCATAGATTATGAGTGTTTGATTAGAGATGCAAAAGGCCAGAGACACAGAAAGATGGGGCAGGGGACCCCTCAGATGAGCAACTCCAGGAGAGGAATGATGCCCTGGGGTCTGGAGAATGCCATGGACCCCAAATCGAACAATTCACAGGCACATTCTGTGAGAATATGTATCTTCTTTTGCATCAATATGAATAACTAGAAAGAGCCAACCTTCTGTTGCAATATGGGTCACAGAAGGTTTTTGAACCTTTTACTTCATTATTATTGAAGATCTTATCTGGAAGAATCATTAGGACAAAGTATCCATGCTACTTGCTGATTTGTAGGAAATATTGAACATTTATTGACTTCAATTAAGTGTATGTTCAGATGTTTCCTGTTTTTTCCTCTCTATGTTTGGGTGAGTAAATCTCTAGAATTGCTGATTTAAAAAAAAAAAGCAACTATTTATGAAAAGCCAATATACGTTAGATGATTTACAAATATTTTGTATCACGTTAATCCTCCTAAGGTATGAATACCTATTACTACCTTCACTTTTCAGATAAAATTTCTGAAATCCAGGAGGGTTAAGTGACATGCCTAAGGTCTCACAGATTAAAATGCAAATCTACATTTTCTGGGTGTAAAGTTCTTACTCTACACATATGCCATCAGGATCTCTTTCTATCCATAAATCATGTTAATGATGTATCTGTTGTTCCTATTTTATGAAGAGCTTTTTATGAAAAATGGATAAAAAATGTTAAGTGGTTGTGGGTTTTTTTTGCATTGGTGGGAATGCTTATATGATTTTATCCATCAGTTTAAAAATATGAGAATTATTTCAAGATATTTCCTAATACTGAACCATTTTTAAATTGCTGGCATGAACACCACATGACCAAGGAGTTTTATCTCTTACCATGTTTCTGGATTCAATTTTTTAACATATTATCTAGGATATTTCTGTTTATTCATAAGTAAAATTGAGCTGTAGTTTTAATATATTATATTATTTAGACCAAGTTTTGTTTCCAATTTTTTTAAAGTCCTTGTTCATGCTTCACAACACTTCAAATAGTTGCAGAATCATTTATTGCTTAAATTTGGTGACAGAATTCATCTAAGGAAAAAAAAATAAAAAGTGGAAGTTCCCACATCTGAAGAATATGAAATTTGTCTTTAGTTTCCCACAGCTGTCTTTGGTGAGCAAACTTGTAGCTGTATCTGGATCATGGAGCACTTGGCTTAACCTCTCAACCTAAACTGAGTTGATCTAACTCAAAGGGAATAAGGACTACCTAGCAGGAACAGTATCTCTCAAATTTTAAAAGTAGGCATAATCATCTCAGAGCTAGACATTCTAGACTATTTGACGAAACTGCTAAACACCAGCTGTCTGCAAAAACATGTTGTTTTCCATATACAAAATGTCTCAGCAATAGGGCAGCTTACTTCCAAGGACCCAGGGGGCTGCCACCTTCTGCATGTTAGCAAGATGCTACAGCGGTCCCAGGCATCCCAGGCTGACATGACCATATTCAGAGAAGAAAGGAGGTATTTCCTCCCACATGTCTATTTTATTGGATAAAATATTCCCCAGGAACCCTTAGCAGACATCTCCTCCAGTCCCTTTTACCAGGATTGGGTCTCATGCTCACCTCACAGGGGCATGGGGAACGAGAATGTAAGTACAAGGGGTTTCCACATCTATCATGGGAAGATGCTCTCCCAGCCAGAAACAAAAGAAGGAAAAACAGCTGTCTTAGAAGCAACCAAGAGTTTTGCCACAGGAGAGTAGGGAAGAAGGGGCACCCAGCTAAGGGCACCCACTGGAGAGGGATGAAAGAGTAAAAAAGAAGGTATTTGGGTGCAAAAGGCAAACCCGTGTTCTCTGCACAATGTTAACTAAGAATTGTGTGATAAAGAGTGTAGGAGAAATTGTCCTTTAGTATCTTACATGTAGTAGGTTTTGAATAAATTTTGAATTTCCGCATGAGCTTGAACGAATCAAAAAAACCAAGATCAAAATGAGCTAGACAAATTTATGGTAACTCAGGATAAGAATATTTGGGTGCATACCTTTGTTTTTTATTTTGAAATCAAAGGATATAGCAGTTGCCTTTTACAACCATCCTGGTGGCAGTCAGAAACCGGGTCTAGACCTGAACACTGCAGTGGTTCGATCAGTGTTACGCCCATGTGGGTGTGTTTTTCACGTGAGACCCAAGGCTGCTAGAAGGTACTATTACTCTCCTGCATTCCTCTTCACTTTATCAACCCATTAATACTACCTTTCACCACGGTGATGAGAATGACTGACGCATGGGAGCAGAGATTAATTTTCATTGTGGAAGGAGAAAAATCCTGCCTCCAATCTGGCAATAAAGAGTACCAATTCCTTATCCTTCTTTGTGTTAAGTGTGTGTTACTTAGGCTTACCTCATCTGTGTTTAATCGGCTTCCTTCATACTCTCTCCATGAAGCCAGAGATGTACATATTAAACACAGGAGTTTCTGACAGCTTCCCCTTCCCTAGGGCAAGATTGCTCAACTAATAATAACTAAGATGTCTTTTGACAAGTGCAGCTAAGAGCTGGGAAAGCTTAGTCAATCTATATCAGCCTTGTTGGCACTTTCTTTTCATTTCCGACCTGCATTTCCTTGAATGATGGAAAGTGGAGAATAGAATGGCTGCAGAACCTATAGAATCCAGGAGAGCCAGTGGATGAAATCGGGCAGGGAAGGTTAGTGGGGAATGAATACAAAACCAGACTCATATTGATCAGGGGAAAGAAAATACTTTTTCCAACTACAATTGCAGCTGAAACCCATAAATTAGATGATTGAAATAATAAGACACGTGAAATGGCTTTTAAGTCCACTACCCACTCTGTGTAATAAATTTCAAATGACATCGAGGCTTTTAGTGGAAAGAATGATTTATTGCCATCTGCAAGAAGGAAGCTTTCAGGGATTATCTCTAAAGTGACAAAACACTATTCCGAATTTCACAAAATTAGCGAAGCTTAGTGAAGCTTGGTGGCTGAACTGACAAGCAAACTCAAAAAAAGAAATGTTTTTAATGGAACAAAATTACTGCAAATGTGCACTCTCACATACCAGTACTTAGAGGTATATTACTTCCTCAAAAATAATCTAAATTCAACATGAAATGAAAACCTCCTTGGATTTCCTAGAAGAAAATCCTGCGGATATTTAATTTTTTGTTACTTTTAATATGTGCACATATCTCAAAAAGATACATAGAAAAATATTAATGCATTCCAACTCACAGCATGGACTAAATCATAAATTGATTTAACTTTTCTTGCCTAAGGCAACACTCTGCATTCATTCCTTCATTTAGAAGGAGCTGGGACAGTTCAACAGTGAATAACCTGAACAGGTGATAGAGGGAACAGTCACAGAGCTCACTTTACATTTCCATCTTTTCTTAAATTTGTGATTAGGCAACTGGGGTGAAATCAGAGGGGTTCTTGAAAAAGGCATATTTGCCAAATGGAGGGGCTGAAAGAAAATGACAGAAAAATCTTTGAGTGGGGACATAAAAGGACAAGGAAGATACTGTGATGTCTGAGACCTGGAAAGATTTCCCAGACCTTGTACTTCCCTCCTCTCCACCTACTCCTTTTATTCTAGGAAGTTTGCAAAGAATCGGACAGTTGGAAATTGAGAAGCATGCTTTCTCTGCAGACAACAGGCTTTTGCTGTTGGAATTTTCAGACTCCCAACATGCAATGTGCCCAGAAGATTTGGAGAGTTTTGTCCCTGTCCAGGGCAGTGGCATCTGGCTATCGAGAGGGGTGGCAGTCGGTTTATGTGGGTGGTGTCCCCTCAGGCTCCAACTCCACCGCTTCTAACTAGTCCTCCTGCTTTCCCAGGACACTTACTGGGTTCTGACTGAGATATAATTGGCATCCATTAATTAACCATATATTGCACCTCCTTGTTTTCCTTCCATGTCACCTATTTTACCACCACAGAGACTCAGATTTAATTATCTCATCTGTCAAGACTACAGTTTAAGAAAGAAAATGTTTTGGATATTAATACAGTCTCTTTTTTCCTCCTCTAAATTTAATGGAACTGTATTCCGATTTTTAATGATTTCTCAATTACTGTAAGATAGAAAAATAGCAAAAAAAAAAAGTACCTCTTTCAATTCACATAATTAACATGAATATCTTCCTTAGACAATTTTCAAGTTGCCATTCTTGGAACTGTACATGGTTTAATTGTTAATAAGAGGTAGGACTAATGACTGCAATGGAAGAGAACTTTACAGTTTAATATCACATCTTTCTCAAAATCCTCTTCATATAAACACACTCTTCCTATAAATGATAATTAGTGATCAAAGCCATAAAATACATTATATTTCAGATGGCCAGTGTTGCTGAATATACCAAGGCATACTGTCCCACCAACTATGCACAAAAATGTTGTGTCTCACAGATTTATGACATGAATATCAAATAAATCAGTTTTCCAACATTTCTATTTGTACCAGATCTACAGATAAAGAGAAGTAGTCCTTATCAGATGAAATGAAATATTCCTTAAGCAAGTAGACCCATAATTTTACACATGATGAAAAAGTATTTTAGTCAGGGGTAAGCTCCCAATACCCTGTGATCTGAATTCAGAAATTAATTAATGACTAAATATTTTTCTCAGTTTCTGAAAAGACCTGCACGCAGGAAACTGGAGCTACAGCATCGATGCTATTCAAAAATAATACAATTCATTGTAAAGTGGTTCTCTCTTGGACCCCATCTGTTCTAATTATCGATTGCTGTGTGACAAACCACTCCAAACTCAGCGACACAAGATAACAGCCATTTTATTATGCTCACAGATTCTGTGGGTTAGGATTTTGAACAGAACACCGTATGGATGGCTTGTTTGTGCTCCAGGGCATCTGGGACCTCAGCCCGGAAGGCTCAAGTGGGTTGAAGGTGACTCCACTGGTCAGGGGCTCGAATCATCTGAAGGCTTCTTCACACACATGCCTCGTGCCTGAGTTGGAATAACCCAAGGCTGAGCACGGCCGACACCGTCAGCCACCGTGCCTGCACATAGTCTCTCTGTGTGGCTTGGCTTATCACAGCACAGCAGCTGGGTTCCAGAAAAAGCCTTTTGAGATAGAGCATCTGGAAAATGAGTCTTCCAGGAGACCAAGGCTGATGCTGCCTGGTCTTCTTTTGCAAAGTCTCTGAAGGTATGCAGCATCGCTTCCACCAGATTCCACTGGGTACAAGTGAATTCTGAAAGCCAGCCCAGTCTCAAAGGGAGTGTAATGAGACATTTCCTCTTGCCAGCAGAGTTGCAAGGTCACATTGTCAAAGATATTGTTGGAGCCACCTTTGGAATGTACAATTTGCCACACCATCAGAGGGAGAGTATGGAATGTGAAATATATTTAGTATCTTTTACATACCACTCTATGCTAGGTGATTTACACATAATACCACTGAGTTACCAACAACTTCAGGCTTCGGTCCTACCACTGGCCATATTATATTAGAAATATCTGTTTTTAATCTGTCTCCCTCTACCCCCCGTTGGTAAATTCCTCCAGAACAAGAATTCCACTTTTATCTGTTCTCAGTGCCTTGCCTGTTACCTGGCATGTAATAGATGCTTAAGTATTTGTGAAATAAAATTCATCTCTGTAATAGAACTGGCCACATGGTCACAATTACTCATTCATACACGTGTTCTGTATCCAACTGTCTGCCTCTTGCTGACTTAGACTTTGTCTTGTTTAACTCCAAAACTTAACACTATATCTGGCACACAGTAAGTTCTCACTAAATATTCATTGAACTAAATTGGTCCTTGTTAATAAGATAGCCCCACTCTATGGAAACCAATAATGGACCTGGTGTGAGGTTAAAGATAATTAACTACATTCATGGCCCTATAGTAATAGAGACCAAAAGAATGTATTTCCCTTATCATATTACTTCATAACAAACTACTCCAAAAACTATTGACTTTAAACAACAAATGTCTCATTATCATTTGAGATTCTGCACATGGACTAAGCAATTCTGACATTGGCTGGGCCTGCAGTTATCTGAGGGCTAAGTTGATCTGGGACCACCAAGATGATTCCCTCCCACGCTGGCAGCGATGCTGGCTGTTGTCTGGGAGCTCAGGTGGGTGCCCTGCTGGAAGGCTTGCATGAGGATTCTTTCTGAGTGGCATCAGCATCTCACAGGATGGGGCTGTGTTCCAGGAGGGAGCACCCCAAGCAAGCATTCCAAAAGGGAAGATGCAAAAACTGCCACTCTTCATGAAAGCTAGACTCAGAACTGCCACAATATCACTTAGTCCATATATTCTAGGGGTTAAACCATCACAGCACCGGTGAGATTCCAGGGTAGAGAAAATAAGTTTCACTATCAAAGGGGAGCAAGGAAGAATATGCAGCCAACTTTAACCCACCACTAAATGAGAAAAAAGAAAAAGGATAAACAAATAGAGACTACTTCAGTACAACTTCTTTTGTTTGTGAATAATTAGGCTAATCAGACACAACAGCATTGGTTAAGCAATTGATTCCTGCAGAGTTTAGAAATAGAAAACTTGGCCTTTCCCCAATTGTCTAGTAGGACTGGAGTGCTCTACAAAAGGGATTTATGTTATTTCTTTATAAAGCATTCAAGATAGCATAAGTGAGGATCACAAGTCAGTTGGATATATACCAGCTAACACCCTGAACATCTGCCCACTTATTTTAATCATACAAATTGGGGCGGTGGGGGGGGGAAGAGTTTCATGGGACAATAGTCGTAATATTAGCTACTAAAAAGGAATTTATGTATTTATGATATCATCCCAATTATATTTTACTTACATGAAATAAACTGAGGCATGTTAAGCAAATTTTACAGGAGGGCATTGGTTTAGACTGAGCTCCTTCATTAGGCCCCAACAAACCAGACAAAGCTAAAATAAAGTCACTCATGCTAAGTGCCACATAATCAAACTAAAATTTCAAGAAAATAGGGAGGTCCCCAAACAGACCACTTTTTTCCTGAAAACAGGACATTAACAGCAACCAGTTGGAAATACTCAGTCAACTTGAGTTAACATAATAAGGAAGTCCCTCTGTTTTAAGCCTTACAAGAAAGGTAAACTAAAGTAACTTGATGTTAACCAATCTACTTTTTTTTATTGTGCTATTTCCTTGTTCCTGTCTTACAAAAACCCAACTGTTCTGTCATGTCCAGTGGAGCACTCATTCTATTTTATAGAAGGAAATGCTGCCCAACTCCAGAATCACAAATAAAATCCAATTAGATCTTTAAGCTAAACCTGTTCTAATTTTGCATTTTGACAGGTGTTGTGCATTTAATGCAATATTATATGAAAGTTCAAATTTGTTATCTTCTGCTGCTTTTAGAAGAAGCTTCCTGTACATCCTTGGAGGATGAGTTTTCAGCTATTACATGTCAAGACTGGAAACTTCTTAGCTCCTGGAAAGTTAAAAACACAGAGTTGTTCAAGTGAGTTTTTAAATACTATGATCCAAAGGAATGGGAAATAACAGCTGAGTCTCTCTGAAGGCTAGGGGAGAATGTGGCCTGATTTGGGGATGGACATGTGAGCAGTTAGAAGGGTAGAGGAATTCTTCAGGACTATGAGGAAAGAAGGAGAAGGTTGCAAATATCTTCCACAAGAGAGTCCAGGTGGCAAGTGTCAGGGTACTTACCATAGTCTGCTTGTATTGCTATAACAGAATGCCTGAGGCTGGGTAACTTACAAAGAAAAGAGGTTAATTTAACTCACCATTCTGCAGGCTGAGAAGTTCAAGGGCATGGCCCTGACTTCTGGCAAGGGCTCTCGCTGCTTCTTAACATGGAGGAGAAGATGAAAGAGGAAGTGGACATGGGCAAAGCATCCTGGCTTTATAACAGCCCTCTCTTGCCATTCTTGCAGGAACCAATCCAGTCTCACGAGAGTGAGAACTCACTACCTCACTAACACTCCAAGTCATTCATGAGGGATCCAGCCCTGGGACCCAAACACCTCCCACTAGGCCCTGCACCTCTGCATGGGAATCAAATTTCAACATGAGTTTTGGCAAGGACAAATCAAACCATAGCAGTGCTTGAGGAGCAAGCTGAAGGTGTCAGGACATCCAAAGGCAGGGGGTGCATGGGAGGGGCCCTGAAGACAGTAGCACTGAGCTCAGTGGCTTTGGAAACCACAGCAGGTCCCCATGCAGCAGGGACACAGTGGGAGCCGTCACTAAGTAGACTGAAGACCAGAGGCCCTCCCTAACTTCTTGTATTGTAGAAATGCTGCCGACTTGTTCAAACCTAAGAGAGTAGGAAGAAATCACTGAAAATAACTAGGAGTAAACTTAAACATTAATGGACAAGGCAGTCCCATGAAATCTGACTGTACTCAATGTGAAGAAATGTGAGGTTACTTTTATCTAAAGAGCAATTTAAACCTATTCTCTGCCTGTCTGGAAACCTCTCTCTCTCTCTCTCTCTCTCTCTCTTTCCCCCTCTCCCCCCGCCCCACACATCCATGGGTACACGCACACAAAGAAAACACACTGTAACTATTAACGATTGCTATTTATATGGTGTTAAATTATGGCTGACACTGAATTTCAGGGGTTTTTTTTGCAGTGAATATGCATTAACTTCAAAACTACAAAAATATGGAGCAAAAAATAAAGCCTAATTGGATGATAAGCAAAAACCCAAAGTATATCCTCCTGCCCAGCGATACCTCTTGATCTGTAATCAGACACATGACTCCAAGAGAAATCCAAAGAATGAGTTTATATGGTCAAAAACAGCGCAGGAAGATTGAAGCAAAAATAGTTATCCGAAGTAAAGAAGGACTAGCTGCTCAGTGTTTACAGACGCTGGCACGAACAGCCCGACAGCTCTTATTTTAGCTTGCTTACTATCTGTTTTCACTCTATTCAAAAGGTAGGAGATTACTCTGCAGCAGATTCTAGGAATGTGTCTTTATTCTCATTTCAGTGAAATTAAGCTTTTCGTGTTCCTACAGAATAAAGAAAACAAACTACACAACATTTTGAAACAGTATCCATTGTACTTTCATGGCTTTAGATGAAGTGAGTTCTAGAGCAAGGTGAGAGGGAGGTGGCGACAGGAGGGAAGGGGAACATGTCGAGACACTGTTTTCAAAAAATAATAACAAAGAAGAAGAAAGAGAAAGTGTATCACTTTCGTGATAGCAGTATTTCTAACCTATATTATACTAGGGACCCCCAAAATATAAATTTCTTTCTCTTAGATGCCACGAGTGAAAAAGAGGAATGGTGCAGAGGAAATATACACTCTCTTTCATCAGGCAGTTGAGGGCTGAGACAGAAGGATTGGGATTCAGGCAGAAAAACATGACTTAGCGACTTCCAAGTTCATCGACCGGCTTTTTAAAATATTGCATCAGAGCAGCTTAACTATGAAAAAAAACTGTATTAGCATTCTCCAGAAAAACAGAATCTGTAGGGTGTGTGTGTATGTGTGTGTGTGTGTATTAGAGAGAGAGATTGATTGACTTTAAGGAATTGGCTCACGACTGTGAGGCTAAGTGTGAAATCTGCAGAGTAGCCTAGCAGGCTGGAAACCCAGGGAACAGTCGATGTTGCAGCTTGAGTCTGGGCAGTCTTCTGAGAGAATTTCTTTCTCCTCAGGGAACTTCAGTCTTTTTGTCCTAATACCTTCACCTGATTAGATGAGACCCACACACATTATGGAGCATCATCTGCTTTATCCAAACTCTACCAATTTAAAAGTTAATCGCATTTTAAAAGTACCTTCATAGCAACATCTAAACTGGTGTTTGACCAAATACCTGGGCACCAGGGCCTAGCCAAACTGGCACATGAAATTCACCATCTCAAAACCCAAACATTTGAAAAAGCACAGAGAATAACCCAGCAAAATGTAAAGTAAAATAAAAGTAAAATGTAATTTTTCTAAACATACTACTCATAAACAGAAGAGAGAGCATCAATTTGAAAGTACTTATTCCATGGTGGTTGGAAGCCAACCTTCCTAATTAGAAAGAAAGGTATCAGATTCTATCAGTTTTTCTGAATCTGGTGAAGGTTTTAAAGTACCGTATCTCTAAGCCAGTTTTCATAATGACACTCTGTTTTTCAGAAAGCACCACTGATTCCTGTGGCTATCTTATGGTTGCTGCAATAAATCTAAATTATTCCTGGGCCTCAACTGAGACCCTCATCACCTGGCCACCACACTTAACCTTATTTCCTTCAATTCCCCAAATGCAGCTTCATTTGCCATCAACACGTCACTTCATTCTTCTACAGACTCTCTATACTATTCAGATGGGTAGACTTCATTTTCTTTTAACCTACAGTGATTTCCCCATTTTTCTCTGCCTCTTCACCACACATAACTATCCTTCACAGATCAAATCAAGCTCTCCCCAATCTGTCAAATCAAGTTCATCTATGCATTCTTCTTTGACTACTCCTGCTAGTAATGTTCAATAAATCTTTCTTTATTACATACTTTATAATATAATAAAGTAACATAATACCAATGATACCAGTGCAATAAATTCAATGCCATTTATTTTATTTTTTAAAAAAATTGCTAACACAAGGAAAAGGAACAATAATACATTGTTCTAAGGCTGCAGTCCCCAATCCCTGGGCTGGAGCCCGATATGGTCCGTGGCCTATTAAGAACAAGGCTGCACAGCAGGAAGTGAGCAGTGGGTGAGTGAGTGAAGCCTCATCTGTATTTACAGCCGCTCCTCATTGCTCACATCACCGCATAAGTTCCACCTCCTGTCAGATCAGCAGCTGCATTAGATTCTCATAGGTGCACGAACCCTACTGTAAACTGCACATGCGAGAGATCTAGGTTGTGCTCCTTATGAGAATCTACTGCCTGATGATCTGAAATGGAACTCAGGAGCTGAGGCGATGATGCTAGCGCTGGGGAGTGGCTGCAAATACAGATTATCATTAGCAGAGAGGTTTGACTGCACAATAAATGTAATGTGCTTGAATCAACCTGAACCATCCCCCTGCCTGGTCTGTGGAATAATTATTTTCCATGAAACTGGTCCCTGGTGCCAAGAAGGTTGGGGACAGCTGTCCTAAGGAATTTCATTGTTATCCAAATGACTTATAGTTACAGGATCATAAAATTTTACTTTCAATACAAATATTTATTGAGCCTCAATAAACATATACAATTATATATAATATATTAAAATGTGTAATTTTTATATATTATATATAGTCCAAGAACTAGGTTAGGCTTTTGACATAAAATGAGAAATATGATCACAATCTGGTAGAGAAGAAAAAAAAATCAAAACCCGTTTCAATATAGCATAATATCTGTTTAATAGCTATATGAGCAAAATGCTTAGAAACTACCCAATGCAGCTTCCTTATTTTAAAGCTGAAAATACTGAGGTTCAGAAAGAAGATATACATTTAGTTAGCAGAACCTGGGACTGGACTCCAAGCCATTCATTTGTTGCTTCAACCTAATTAAAGTCTACAAAGCAAAAATTATTTACAGCGAAAAGATTCCCCCAATAGCACAGCAAATCAGCACGGCTCTGGATTGCAACTGAAAAACATCTCACCAAACTCTCGGGCCAGGGATAGTTTTTTTTTTTTTTTTTTTTTTTTTTTCCAGTTGTAGAGAAATGGCCCAGCCCGGGAGCGGTAGAGCATTAATCTCACCATTAAGGCTCTGACATTGCTAAGGTCTTTACCGCCAGTGAGTAGCAATTATTTTTGTAGTAGAGGTCCATGTACGGAGAATTGATTCTCCAGTGCATATGAATATCCCCTATTAGCCCCACTTGATAAGTGGGAGCTGTGCTTATGCCGGCCGCGGAGGGCTACAATTGCCCCATCGAACAGTCTCTCTTCATGCATAAACATCACTCCTGCTATCGCTAATGGGAAAGGGTTCCACGAGGCTGTGGAAAATAGAGCCCACAGTCTTGTGATAAATCTGTCAAATGTGACATGCTCTATGTGAAGAGCAGCACCACGGCTGATTAAATGAGCAACCCGGTGTACAGTACAATAATGTGTCAAAGCACTTCAGTGCAGACAGCTGTTTGCAGCTCCGGGAGACAAATCACGACTTAAAACAAGCGTCCTTAGGAGGAACCCAGGTAAAAATGTCCACACTGCAAGCATCGTAGACCTCTCTCATTAATACGCCCTTCACCTCCCTTACCTTGTTTTAGTTGCTCTCCGAGGACCAAATGTGTAAGTCTGGACAAGGTATTGTGTTGCACGGAGTTGACAAGCTGGAGATGGAAATATGCCCTGTCTGTGGTCTGCGTGGACACAGCACAGGCCTACAACCTGTCTCTGGCTGTCCTTCTACGTAGTGGTCACAGGACATGCTGTGCCTGGAAAAATTCTCACAAGTCCAAGTGTTCCCATGATGGGCTCTGTCTCCCTTCTGCACATATGGACCCAGGAACCTCACGCTGCTCTACAAGTCCCACCCAATGTCTCCCAGGATCCCTTGCGGGGCTCCCACCTCTCTGGCATCAGCCTTGGTCACTTGACTTGGGCCTTCCTTCACCTTTAACCTCCCCTCTCATTGTCCCATCTTCGTCCTCCTTCAGGGTCTAGCAAACACAATAAAAAATAGAATAAAAAAAATACCACCATCTCTGAAAAGATAACCATACTGCAGCAATAGCCACCTGTAAAAAAGACTCTTCAGATAAAAACACAGAAGACAGATTTAAATGATGTGAATGTGACTTGAAGGGCAAGTGGAGGGTGAAAGATTGATTTTATCCGCAGGAGACATTTCAGTTCTGCTTCTGATAACACTGAAACAACTCTACCAACTTGAGGTTGGCAGATCCTACACGCTTCTAGGAAACATTTCTTGAACATGAATCACAAAAATAAATTACAAAGGAAATCGAAAAAGATAGTCCTTGAAGACTTTTTTGATTATTCTTGTATTCATTTGTTTGCCCATTCTCTACATAAACTATATTTGGAATTCACGGTATAGATACTGTGCCAGACTCCAGGAATCTAATATCTGTTGGAGATATCGTTTCTGTCCTCAGTGAGTTTATTGTCTGCAATAGGGCTCAGCATACTTTTTCTGGAAAAGGCCAGATAGTAAGTATTTTAGCTTTTTTGGGCCACTGGGTCTGTTGCAACTCTTCAACTGCCATTGTAGCACCAAAGCAGCTATGAGCAACATGTAAAAGTGTAAGCTTGGCTATGTTCCACTAAAACTTTGTTTATGGACACAAAAATCAATTTCATATAATTGTCACGTGTCACACAATATCATTCTTCCTTTGACTTTTTTCCAACAAGATAAAAGTGTAAGAACCACTTAGCTCAGAGGCTACACAAAAACAGGAGGAACCCGGATATGGCCTGCTGGCTCTGGTTTGCCCACCCCTGGTCTATACAGAGGCTCTTGAGTCAGCACACTTTTCTGCATTTCACTCTTCCTGTCAAGGCTGACAAGAAGAAAAGAAACCTGATAAACTACCAGGTTCGATAGTACAAGGCAAGCTGGGAGTTTGACTGTTGTACCTCTCAATACAAAGCTACACCGTTGCTGGCATCTGCCTGGCTGCTTTGACGGGTCGAATTTACTCTATGGTGGCTACTGTAAACAAATTAGTTTACTGTTCTGAATGCACAAGGCATTTGAAAGATTGTTCTTTCATTTTAGTTTGTATAAAGGCAGTTCTTGGTCATTAATGGAGGTTTTTGTTTGGTTGTCTGGTTGGTCAATATTTTTAAGCTAGAATTTTATTATTACTATCATTGTTACTTTAAATTTTGCTATTCTTGTTTAATTTTGGCTGTCTTATATACTCATTCATTCTCTTTGTTATTTTAAGTAGAAACACGAAAAGTTCTGTGAATGGAGATTAGTCTTGTGCATAGCTTGTGCTCCAAAGAAGAGAAAAATATAGGTCTTCCTTCTCACTATTCCCTGCAGTGTCAACTGCCGTAAAGAGCTCTCCTACTTTGGTTTGCAACAGTGTCTTGACCTAAGAGCAATCCTTTCAAATGATGACTTTTTCACACATAAAAGCACAGACTCTGAATTGCTCAGCAAATTCCTACTTTTCCCTTCAGCCTATACACATGCACACACACACACACACACATACATACACACACCTGCCAACCTCCAATAGAACAAGTTCAGCCCTAAATACAGCAAAAGAATATTCCAAACCTACAAATTCTCCTTATGCATAGTACATGAAACCTGCCCTCTATGGGGGAAGTGTCCACCTAAACCCACTCTTCCCAGCACCCATACTTTTTAAACCTTAGCTGGCATCCAAAAATTTCTAAAATAAGTAGAATAAAGGCAGTAGCCTTATTCCTCTTCTTTTCTATTGTAAATAACTTGATAAAAATCTTATATTAATATGTATTGATTGAAAGCATGTTGATCCTTAGAACTGTAAAATTACTAGATCCCTTCTTAGGGTAATGAAGTGAACTTATTAATACCAGCTAAGGATAATGTTAAGAAACAGCTGTACCTGGTGGCTAACTGTTGTCAGAAATAACAGTTTGTCATTAGCCATGTTAAAATAAAACCACTGTATTTCACAAACATTTTCCATCTGGAGAGTATTTTAAAAAATAAATCAATTCATTCAGATACCTGGAGAATACTTTTTAACTTAATAATTATAAATAACAGTATTGAGGAGATGATACACTAATACATACTTGGCATTATGCCAAGTGCATTGCCTCATATTCTTACCATAGCACCCTGAACTACGTAGCACTATTGTTTTTTTCACTTTATAGATCAAGAAATTTAGTGTTAAAAGAGACACTTGCCCAAGATCCCAGAGCTAATAAATGGGGGAGCTGGGATTTGAATTTAGGCCTGTCTTACTTAACTAAATATGGGGCTAATGACCAAACAACATTGTTTCTCATGGAATGACATGTGCCCATGAGCCCAGTAGGGGATACAGAGTTCTTCTAAAGTCAGATGTTTTATAGGGCTCTTCAGTGATTTAAGTGTCGAATTGGTAATGCCAGTGCTTGCATTCTTCTTAGGTAGAAAATTTTCTTTCATAGTGTGTATCCAGAATGCTAGACTCTTTTCTGAATACTTATTCAAGCACATAAAGAGATTAAACTCTATTATTAAAAATAATAATGGACTTATTCATAACCATTCCCATAGCCCATCTCCCTAAGTAAGAATAAAAGTGATGTCCAAATATTTCACATCATCTGAATATCTGAAATCTAAAACATATACACTTATTTTTAATAAACAAAACAAAATACTTTCCCCCTTAGTCTGGTCAGATAATTTAATCATGAGTTAACTTCGATACTGAAGTTGATTGAACTTTAATCTTTGACCAAAGGAGCAAGAGGAGATTCTCTCTCTGAATTAAATTTGCTCATCCAAAACAGTATGTATCAACTCCAGAAATGTGGATTTTAGAAAAATGCCTTCTCTGAATTATAATTTCATGTTATAACTTTGGCTTTTATAGTCAATACACACTAGCTTCTATTTTTGGAAAGACTGTGTATCTTTTACAAAATAACTGAACACATTGTTTATCACATTACCTAATATCCCTTACATAGAGATCCACATGATAGATTCCTTCCAGAATATTTTATAATTGTCTTTCTGAAATAACTTGTAGCCTCCCTAATTACCATTTAATAAATACCATCTAACTCTACAGTCCCCAACACTGGGGCCACGGATTGGTACCAGTCCACGGCCTGTTAGTCCAGGCCACACAGTAGGAGGGGAGCAAGCAAAGCTTATCAGTATTTACAGCTTCTCCCCATTGCTCACATCACTGCCTGAGCTCCACCTCCTGTCAGATCAGCGGCAAAATTAGATTCTCATAGGAGCATGAACCCTACTATAAACTGCACATGAGAGGGATCTAGGTTGCACTCTCCTTATGAGAATCTAATGCATGATGATCTGAGGTGGAGCTAAGGCAGTGATACTAGTGCTGGGGAGCGGCTGTACATACAGACTATCATTATCAGAGAGGTTAACAATGCAATAATAATAGAAATAAAGTGCACAATAAATGCTTCTACCAGGTGGTGCCTATTTATAATAGGAAAATTTCAACAGGTGGATTTCCTCCAGTTGTAGATAATTATGAGAAGAATAAAAGTTTCAAGCAGATTATCCAGACACTTATACTAATTTAAAATTTTTTTTAAATCTTGAGTAATATTAAAATAGCAACATAGTCAACTCTATAAGATATGAAAAAGTAAACAGCTATATTCGGTAGCAATATCAAAAAGCTGTAATACACTTAAGTACAATGGGATGCTGCCTCCACCCAACTATTTATTTTCATTGATTCAATTAAACACATTGAATAAGTTTTGCTGTATATGAAGTACTCTTCTGGACATGAAGGGGAACAGGTAAATAAATTAACAGTCTCTGCCTTCAAAGAGTTTGTGACTTACTTAGCTTTCTTGAGCATCCTGGGTACAAATATACTCTAATTTTAGGATTAGAAGCCTCGGAATCTGTGCCTGGCTCTGTCCCTCCTCTCTCAGTTACACATTGCTACCTTATCATAGTTTGTTTTATCCGTCCTACTTTTTAGGGTTTTACAAGATTCTATTCCTGTTTAAGGTAGGAAGCTTTGTGCTTCTTTCTCCATTTCTATACCTTCTCTCTTCATGGCCAGTTGAGAAAAGCCTCCAGTGAAAACTTCCTGCCTGTGATCTTCACTTAGGCAGTCAAGTGGAAGTATCTTGAGCTACTCAGAAGTGACTTCTCTGTAGAAGATTCTCTTTGAAAGTCCGTAAAAATCACACTGCATTGAACAATGCTAATATGTTTAATATATTAACACTTGAATTGCTTCTGACTCTTCAAAGTGTTGGGGTTTTTTAGTCATTTTAGGAACTTTTTAAAAATAAAATCATGCAGTGGTTATTCTGTATGGTGCAATGGACACTTTTTGACTTCTTTTGCAATTTCAGACAACTAACTGCACACCTGAGACTCCATTCCTGTATCACAGGTGTAAGAGTTGTCATCATGTATAAAAAATACAGGATTTCAGGGTTTGAGTATGATGAGTTCCTACATTTTTTTTCCTGCTGACCAGATTAAGTCCTATTTAAATCATTGTCAGCCACATGTCAGATTATCTCAGAAAGAGAATATATAGGAAAAAAAATAAGAATTCCCAAAACCCTGGGTCAGGTAAAAGTATAGTTTAAAATGTGAAGGGCTCATTCTGTTTGTTATGACTCTGAATTATTCAGCAGCACTCTTGGACATGGAAAAAATGCACAAATATTGAGTTTGTATGTTTAGTCTACTTAATGTCACAGGTTCTGTATAATGTGACGGCATTGCATAAAGTACATTGGAAAAAATACATGTTCTGTTCATTTTATTCTCATAAAACCCTATTTCAAATCTTAGAATGGAGGTAAATTTAGTGGCATTGTCCCTGTGGGCTGTTATTTGGACCTCTGCGACTTGGGAATATAATATATGACTATTCACTAACAAGATTATTTAGTCTATAGGTTATAAGGGTGTTCTGAAATCTTCCTCAAAAGAATTACTGCAGGGTTTCTGGTTCCAGCAATATGGCAGACTAAGTCTGAAGACTCTCTAGATACAAGCTTTTAGAAATAGTTGATAAAAGATAGACAAACATCTTTTGCATACTTAGCTGAGTTTTCAGGAATTAAAAGGTATTCTCTAGAAGCCAAGAAGTAAAGGGGACTAAAAATAAGAACAGTAGGACATGAGCATATACTCTGTGTCTGTCTTGGTTTTTGAGGAAAGGGGAAGATTCTATCTTAGTTACTGAAGGGCTGGATATTAGTATCCACGTGATGACCAAATGTAAAGCCACCCTCTATGTAAAAGGGAGCTAGGAAAGAGACCAGCTCATAAAAGTAGGATGCTTGATGAGTAAGAAAGGCAGAGGGGACAAGAGAAAAATGTTTGCCAATAGGCATAGGAAAAGAACAAGCCAAGGAAAGTTATCTTTGGGCTCTGCTGGAAAAGCAAAACAAACAAAAAGGACTCTTGAAAATGTAAATCCAGAAATATTTTCTTCATGATCAGATACTACCACATGGTCTAGGAAACTCCAAGCTGGGAATTATAGTCATGATAGTCCCCATTGATAGTTCTGGGGCACCTAGACACTTCAAAACCCAGACCCAGAGGATTCTCATGGGAAGAATAAGCCTCACCTAACAGGTGCGATCACAATAAAAAATTATCAAACACAAAAGGAAGATTAAGCAGGATTAGAATTGCCAGAAAATTAGATGATAAAGTAACGATCATAAAGTGAATAAGGAGTAAGTAATATAATTAAAAGCATAAAATCCAGTTGCCAAGTTGTTTAGGTTAAAACAAGATATTGGGGAAAAAGCTAAAATAAGCCAAGTAGAAGTTACACAAATAAAAGGTATCACTGAAATTAAAAACTCAATGGACAAGTTAAAGAATAGGTTAGAGATATCTGAGAGAATTTGTGAACTGGAATGTGGATCTGAAGAATAAAGCACAGAATAAAGTACTGAAAATTATAAAGGTAGAAAATATAAAACAACAATGAAGAAACATCACAGATAAAATGAGGAATTCCAAGACATGGCTAAAGTAAGTTCCAAAAGAAAAGAATAGAGAGAGACAACATGTGAGGAGATAATCACCAAAAATTTTTAGAAGAGATGAAAGACATAAATCTTCAGATTGAAGATGCATGTTCAAAGACTCTAGAACAGCATAAATAAAAATAAATCCACACCCAGACACATTAATGTGAAAACAAAGAGTACTAGAAAAGAGAAACAAATTTAAAAGCCACCAGAAGGGAAAGTAAATTATCTGCAATGGGACAAAATTAAATAGACAACACACAATAGAAGCCACATCACAATGGAATAATATACTGAAAATATTTACAAAAAATAATTGTCTGACAATAATTCGAATCTAACTAAATTATCTTTTTTAAGAATGAGAGAAAGATAACACCATATTGGCCAAAAAAGAAAGGAAAAGAAAAGGCAAGGAAATTTACCATTTACAAATGTTTGCTGAAAGAATTACTAAAAGACATATTTAATGAAAAAGGAAACTGAACTCACATTGAAGGAGTGGGATGCAAGCAACAATGCTGAACAAATAAACCAGTGAGCAAGCATTGACTGCATAAAATAATACTGACCAAATATAAGACAAAGTGTAAATTAAAATATCACATGTACAATAATTACCCATATATGGCATGGGGGATTTGTGATTAAAAAGTGTAGTTTCTTTGTCTTGAAAAAGTTAATGATAACCAACATTTAACTTTAGATTAAGTCAGATATTTCCTATTTAAGTTTTAAGAATAGCTATTAAGAGAATACAAACAAAACCATTATTTTCAAAACCAGTAGAAGTAGAAAAAAAAAATAAAACAAAATTCAATACATTTAATAGATATCAGTAGAGGAAAAAAAAGCCAAGGAAAATTCAATAAATAAACGGTATAAAAGTATGAAGTGGGGAAAAAAGTGAAATAAATGTAAATGGACAAAAAACAATAGCTGAAAAACAGGGATTCTCAGATTGGATTTAAAAAGTTAGAGCGGGGTGCTGTAGTCCAGCTACTCAGGGGGCTGAGGAGGAGGATTGCTTAAGCCCAGGAGTTCAAGTCCAATCTGGGCAACATAGCGAGACTGCGTCTCTTAAAAAAAGAATTAAACCCAGCCATAGTTCAATGAAGTCTAGGCACTATGGATGCCATACCCTATAGTCCCTCTGTCCACTGAGCTCCTCTGCAGTTCCTATGGGTTCCCCCTACCCTGACAGCTCCCCAACTGGTCAGCACCTCATTCTCATCTTCTCTGCTTGACGACTTTTGTAAGCTTTGTGATTGCACAGAGGAACAATGTAGATGTGTGAAGGAGTTAACATTTCAGGGCAACCCTCATGGGATGGAGTCAATGTATAAATCACCCAGCCTCCCCCAACTCCCAGGGAGACGGTTTCTCAGAGCATCTGAAAACAGGGATTCAGGGGTGTGAGCCCCAAGCAGTCCACTACTGTGGTTATCTTCTTACTGACACAAATTTATTGGCTGTCTTTCATTCCACTGCCCCCACTTTCTCACTTAGATTCCTGGCCTTAAATCTCAAATAAATTCATTGTAGATAAAAGAGATCAATAGATAGATGGATGGATGGATGGATAGATAGAGAATGGTAACTACAAAAGGATAAGAATAGCTCTGAACTGTATGCTGTCAAAAATATAGTTTCAAATATGTTATTAAAGATTCCTAAAATTACAAAAATGAACATAATAATGATTATAATAGGAGATTATAACAGGATGTCTTTTAGTTATTGGCAGATCATACAGGCTAAAAATTAGTAAGGATATGAAATAAATCTAGAACATGACCTTTTGAAAATAGATAAAACATACTAGGCCACAAATCAAGTCTCAACAAATACCAAAGAGTATACTCTATCATCCCAATTAAATTCTCTGTGATGAAATAAAAGTAAAAAAAATGATAAAAATATTACTAAGACCTTTCATACATTTAGAAATTTTAAAAATACCCCTAAATTATTTATGAGTCATGGAAGATATGAAAATGGGATTAGAATGAATGTAAAACTGAATGACAATGAGATACACATAAGGCAGTCCTGTGAAGAAAATTATAATCTTCTTAAAGTGATTATAATAACGTGAAAGAAAAATTAAAAATTACCAAAATAATTATTCAATTTGAAAAAAATGAACAATGGGAATATATTAAAGGAAAATAGAAGAATGAAAAAAATTAAAATAAGACCAAAATATTACTTATAAAAATGGAACATATCAGAACTAATTAAAGAAACACTGTCCAATAAAGTAACCACTAGCTTCATGTGTCTACCAAGCACTTGCAATGTGGCTACTGGAACTGAATTTTTAATTTAATTCTAATTAATTTAAATGTAAATTTTAAAACTGAAGCAACATAAAATAATTTTAATTAAACATTATTGTTTTGGTAGGACTTCATTGTTTTAAAAGCAGAACTACATGCTACTTTAACAATTGAAAATTAATCATCTAACTTGAGGTCTCCTGTGAATGTAAAATACACACCAGATTTTGGACATTTTGGAAAAAAAGAAAAAGAAAATATCTCATTAATAATTTACATATTGATTACATGTTAAAATGATAACATTTCAGATGTGTTGAATAAGCAATATTATTAAACTTACAGAGTTTAGCAATACTGTTGGGTACAAGATTAATATACAAGATGTAAAAGCATTTCTATGCAACAAATAACAGTTATAAATAAAATTTTATTATGAGTTTTTTTTTTTGTCCTTGGTA
>VBSM01000413.1:10710073-10755272 GCA_008086735.1 Cheirogaleus medius
TTGCAGTCCCACCAGCAATGTAGGAGTGTTCCCATCTCTCCGCATCCACGCCAATATTTATTGTTTTGGGGCTTGTTAATAAAGGCTATTCTCACTGGAGATACGTGTATATGATGATTTAATATTATTAACATAAAAATTTTCCTCAAATTGATCTATGGATTCGACATGAGCCCAATCAAAATCCCAGCAGAAAATTTTTTGATAGAGACAAGTGGTTATAAAATGTGTATGGAAACACAAAAGAATTAGAATAGTCAAAATAATTTTGAAAAAGAATAAAGTTGAATGATGCACGATATGTGATTTTATGATCTTCTATAAAGCTACAGTTAAGAAGACAGTGTAATATTAGCATAAACCCACACAAATATGGCCAATGGATTTTTACAAAGGTGCAAAGGCAACTCATGGAAAGATTAGTCTTCTTAACAATTATTGCTGCAATAATTGAACATATGTGTCCAAAAAACTGATCAGCCAATACTTCACACCTATCACAGTAATTAAATCAGAATAGATCATAGGCCTAAATGTAAAATGTAAAACTGTAAGGTTAAAAGAAAACATGGAAAAACAATCTTTTGACCTCGGGCTAGGCAAAGAATTGTTAACTTCAATATGATAAACACAACCAATAAAAGACAGTAAAAATGATAATTTGGACTTTATCATAATTAAAACTTTCTTGCTCCATGGAATACATAGGAGATCAAAAGGCAGACTACCAGATGAGAAAAATATTTGCAAATATTTACACTTATTTGACAAAGGACTTGTATCCAGGATACTTAAAGAACTCTCAATACTCAATGATAAGGAAAGAAACAAACCAATGAAAGAGTGGACAAAAATGTGAACAGACACATTATCAGAAAAGATACAGGTGACAAACACCTGAAGCACAATGAGACACTGCTATATACTTATTGCAATGGCTATTAAAAATTAATATATAAATAATTGACCATACCAAGTGCTGATGAGGATATAGAGCAACTGGAACTCTCATGCATTGCCAGTGGCGATGCAAAATTGCAGTCACCATAAAAAGTTGTTTGATAGTCTCATAAAATTAAACATACACTTACCATTGGCCAAACAATTACATTCCATTTGCCCAGTTAGAAACAGGCTATTGGATGCATGTGATCTTAGTGTATGATAGACATGGCCTTATAAATGCCACTAGGGAAATGATGACCTACTGAATTAAATGGTGATAGAATAATACTGATATATGGTAAAAGATGAAAGTAGATCCTTACCTTGCATTGCAGACATGCATGTACAAACACACACACCCACACACACATATATACACACACACAAATGTATTAAGACCTAAATGTGAAGAGTTAACTGCAATTTTTAGAGTAAGATATAAAAGAATAGATCTATGATATCACAGTAGAAGAGAATTTTTAAATAAACACTAAACCACAAAAGATAAAAGAAAATATGCTAAATCTGAGAACATTGCAATTAAAAAACATCAATGTGAAAAAGACACATTAAATAAAGGAGAAACAAACAAAACAGACCACACATTGGGAAATTTTGTAGCATAAAAATGACAAGTTAATACTATCCAGAACACAGAATTTCTTTAGCAAAAAAATCAAGAAACAAAAATTTCAGTCAAAAAGTGAGCAAAGGATACAAATGAAAATGTTATAAAAACCTGGATAGCTGTTAGCTTATAAAATATATTCCTACTTATATCCAGTTCTTCAGGAGAAAAATCGATGGAAAAAACTGTTTGTCAAAACAATGGAATATTATATAGCAGCTTAAATAGATGAACATATATCAACACAAACCTTAAAACATAATGTTGAGTGAAAAAACAAGTTGCAAAAGCACATCTTCAGAGGAACACCAAAAAAGTACATTTTTAAATCATATTGCAAATATGTAATATATATGTGTACATTCGTAAGTGTCAAAAACATTAAAAATGCATGGGAAAAGTTCACACCAATTTCTCAAAAGTGGTTTCCTCTGAGGAGGAAGAGAATAAACGAGGGTGAAAATTTGGATATGTCAGTAGAGCTATTTGTATAAAGTAAGGAGAGGGGGAAAGAGAGAAAAGAAATGTTGACAACTATTTAAACTCAATGTTGTGTATATTTTCTGTGTTTGAATTTTTCTAACTTTAAAACAATTTCATTACAGAAACATAACATTTCATACATGTTTTAAACAATGTCAAAATTATTAGACACATATTTGTCTTCCCAAATAGTTCCAATAAAGGGCAACATTCATCTAGTTACATGATTCTGAAAAATAAACTTTATTTGTATTTCATATATTTCCCTTGTTTAAAGATTGGAGTAAGCCTGATGCAGAAGTACAGCCTGTAGTCCCAACTACTCAAGAGGCTGAGTGGGACTACTATTGCTTGAGCCCAGGAGCTTCAGACTAGCCTGGGTAACATAGTGAGACCCCATCTCAAAAGAAAGAAAGAAGGAAAGAAAGAAGGAAGGAAAGAAAGGAAGGAAGGAAGGAAGGAAGGAAGGAAGGAAGGAAGGAAGGAAGGAAGGAAGGAAGGGGGGAAGGAAGAGAAAAGATTGGAATAAAACACTGAGCTTTAAGCATATCATTAAGAATTTCACATGAAAGGAAAGGGTTATGGTTTGAGACTAAAGCTATATCAATTAAGATCTGTCTCTTCAATGTTCTTATACCTATTGAGTTATTGGACATTGTGCATCTTTTTCATTAAATATTAAATTAATATTCTAATAATATTTTGCTTCGTGTTGCCTGAGGGGGCAGAGCCTACGGTAAAATAATATTAGAATTGGAAACTAAAAAAAAGTCAAGGTTTTAATTGTATTCCCAGTGTAGTTACTTCCACAGATTCCCACAATTTATAAAAGTCATCGAAGCTGTGCCCAGGAAATGATATTCAGAAAGGTCCTCATGCTTCCTCCACTTCCTGCAAGATACCATGAATTATTTAATCTTCTAAAATTCCTTTAGCTTCTTTTCACACACAAAAAAAAGTTTTTCCTTTACCTTGACAGTCGTATCACTTTTTTATCTTCCAGGGCCTTCATGGAGCTCTTGAAGTGAGAGCCTTGCCTTCCTAGACATCTGCTATTCAGAATGAAAAGCTGCATGGGTCTTGTCAGCCTCCATCTTACGCTGTTTAATTTGCTTCACTCTGGAGTTCACAAAATGGCCATTTCTATAACGCATTCCGTGTTTACGGAGAGAGAAGATTGCTAGCAGAGTAAATATCCATCTAGGCCTTCTTTCTCATCAACAAAACATGTCGTTTGTAGTACCCACACATCAACAGAACTACCTCAAGCCTGCCACTATTGCTTTTTCATAATTATATTTTATAATCCTCCTTTACACACGAGAGCTCAATTCACATCCTCCGACAATGCATTAACATCCTCTTCAAATCCATTAGTGGTATCACAAGCTCCACAGCATCGTTCCCTCTTCAAAATATTTTATTATTAAGTTACTGTACTGCGAGCTGGGAGTCTATGAATATTTAAGCAAGGCATTGTATGTTTACGTACACACTGCCAAGACAAAAAAAAAAAGCCTATTTGCCCTAATATTTTAGCAGTGGTTTAAAGCTGCTATGTTCTTTAAGAGAGATGTTTGCTCATGTTGAAAATGATTGTTAAAAATAAGTAAAGAATTCATTTTTTAAAAACTCTTCATGATTTAATCTTTACCTGTTTCTTCAATCTGTGAATAAAGCATCAATGCTAGTTAGCAACAGGGATAGGAACAGGAAAACTGACTCCAGTATTCCAAGAAGCCTGGGTAGTTCCTTAGCACAGGTACCGCATTCCAGCTTTCTGGCTCTATAATCACTTTTTAGCATTTGAAACTGATTAGCTCTACACATTGTTGGTTACGGTGATATCTCCATTGTTGTTTGTAATTCTCTAAATTACACCACTCTCGAGTTAGTTTGATATATGGATAGACATCAACTTCATTAATTTTATCTGAAATATAATGAATTACATGATTCGATGCATTGCATAGTTAAGATACAGTGACCAGAAAAAGATCGTAGAAGCAACACAAATGTCCATGAATGAATGAATGAATAAACAAATGTGGTATAGCCATAAGATGGAATATTTTTGGGCGATAAAAATAAATGAAGTACTGATACATGCTACAACATGGATGAAACTTAAAAGCATTATGCTGAGTTTATAAAGCCTGTCATGAAACAAACACAAATTATATGATTCCATTTATATGAAGTGGCCAGCGTAGGCAAATCTATAGAAACAGAAAGCAGATCAGTGGTTATTTGGGAGTACATGGCTGAGAGTGGGGCATAACACACAAAGAGGTGTAGCTGGAGGGTACGGAATTTCTCTTTGTGGTGATGAGTACATTCTCAAATTGACTGTGGGGATGATTGCACACATCTGCAACTATGCTAAAAACTGTTGAATTATCCAGTTTTAGTGGGAAAATTGTATGGTGTGTGAATTATATCTCAATAAATCTATTTTTAAAAAGTCGTAGTAACCAACCTCATTTCTCTTAACAAAGAAGCCACATTAAATTAGTTATACCCACTTGCACACTCACTATCAGATTCTGCAGGTGTGTGTGGAGTAGGCAAAGTGATTCTGCTCTGGGTCACCCCTTCCTCGCCCATCCCCCACACCAATCCCCCTCCCCCTCCAACAGGTAGATGTGCAGATCCCACCCCTATGTCAGGAGCCATTGATGCAGTGCCAGGTCTGGATGGTGATGGGTTGAGAATGTCTAATCTAAGTGGTGGCGTCCATAAGATACTAGCAATGATAATTGAATGCAGTCGTCAACATTACAGATTTATTGAAGGAAACACGCCTACCATGCTACCATTTAACAAAGATGATTAGCCACCACTTTCTCTTTAGCAATGTTTGACCTTTTTCTATACAGGTTAATGCTTACAGTAAAGGGAAGAAAGAATTTTGGGGGCCAAATAATCAGATAAAGTTGGCGATATTTGTTTCATGTCAAGCCAGATCTGCAGTAAAAGTTTCCAAAGGAAAAACAGTGTGGAGAGTTGAAATCGCGTAAAATAAATAAATGCCAACTTTCTGAAACATGATGCACTGTTTCCTTCTCTGGATTTTTCTTTTATGTTTGACACTCTTCTTCTTAAAACTGTCCTCCCTTTCTTTCCTTGACTCTGAATCTGAGTACTGCTTTTTCTTTTAAAATGATACCTAGCCCTTGCACGGTGCTTGCTACGTGTCAGTCACTGTTCTAATTGCCTTATATATTTATCCCAACTCTATGATGTAGTACTATTAACTCCTTCTTTAAACATGAGGAAAGCCAAGGACAGAAGTTTAAGTAACCTCTCACTTAAACTCTTTCTGTCCCATCTTCATTTCTGGGGTTTCTGACTCCTTCACAGAGCAGGGTGCAGTAGAAGTGTAGTTTTAATCCAACTGATGCTGTTGTGAGTCAGCATTCCACTCTGAGAGTTGGGCAGATGGTGAGACGTATCTCTCTCAGGGTTTTTTTGTGTGGGTTCTTAGGAGACTCCCATCACTGGGAGGACTGCCACCTGTAGTTCTTAAAGCTAGTGATGCACTGATTCTTGATGACCACTGCGTCTGTCCCTTCAATCAAGGAGTTAGATAAATTTAGTCTGTTTGTTGAAGTCTGTATGATTCTGAGATGATCCAGTCTTAGACAGAATCTGAGATGATCCCAAGCTTATGTTCTTTATCTCACTTGTCCCAAATTTAATGCACAAGAAACATACATTTGTCTCAGAGGCAACTGCTAATGCAGGGTGTACGACATTGTCATCATTTCTTGCTCAGTTTGTTCAATGGGAGGAGGCCAGTGGATCTCATGCCTGCTACATTTCTGAGTTAGGAGTTAGACTCTCCACTGGGTCTCATCACTGTGGAGGACATGTGTCAACTCCCAGGATTATCTCAATGAAGGCTGTTTTATTAAGCTGAGAAACTGAACTCAATCTCTCTTATGAGTTGAGGTAGGAAAGGAAAACTCACAGAACACATGCAGGTCTCCCCAAAATTCTCTTTCTACATTATCTCCTTTCTGGGCCCTTTTATATCATTTATTTGGGGAAAGGAGTTAGTTTTCTGAATGATTTTTGCCACCGACTTTTAAAGTCTTGGTTTAGCACCACCTCATTTTGGAATTTGGTGTTTGAAATATCCATTTTATGTAAATATATATTTATATATTAAGGTATTGTCATGTTTATTTCTGATTCTTCTACTGAACTATTTGTTCACTGATGGCATAGACCAGGTCTGTTGTATTCACTATAAAAGGTAAATACCTACATAATAGACATTCATACAATATTTGTGTAGAGAATGAATACATAAGCACATACATTTTTTACTTATTCATGCAAATATATAGAGATAGTTCAGAAAGACCCACTACTCAGTATAACCATGAAGCCATATGGTCCCAAAAGCAATTACCATTTTATTCTACACGAAATATTTTTCCATTTTTGAACCTATCCTGTAAATGCATCAGTTAAGTGATAAACATTATTTCCAGAGTTCTACATAGTCCTGCCAAAATGTCAATCATGTTGTGACACAAACAGGCACTTTTTAAAATAAAGCAATTTACAATACAATTGTATACTAAGTGCCATGAATTCTCAGCTAGCTGTACAAAAATATCTGGCCTCTCTGCTAATGAAATGAAGGAAAATATAATTGACAGTTATCTTATGAGATTTCATTGCAGTGCACATGATGTTATAATAAATCTGGTTACTGGAAATTCTGTGGTATACTGTTTAAAGTATATTAACTGATTGCCTTGGAGTCAGCTTATTTTGAAATTCCTGATGACGAACTTTGATATGAATGTATGATACATAGGAAGTATATTATAACAGGGCTTTTCCAAACCCAATGCATATGATCAGGAGCTTTACAGAAACCTCTGTTACCATCTATGGCCAATTTGTAACAGATGTGGCAATAAAAATTCCAATGTGATACAAATAAAAAGATTCTCCATGTTAGCCTTTCCATGGTGCGTTTTCTGGATTCGCAATTCAAGATCAAACAAAGGAAAACTTCTAACTCTCAGCAAAACAGAGCCACCCCAAAACAAAATTGAATTTTCTACATTAATTTGATAATTGTGTCATGGATGAGAATTGATTTAACTTTTAAAATGTAGGGGGTCTTGTTGGTTTGATTTTAAGAAAAGGAACATGAGGACATTGTTTTTCCCACATTTGGTGTGTTTTCAGTAACACCCCAAAAAAACTCACTAACATGAAAGTCCAGTTAGGGTTTACAGAAAGTTTCAGAAAGCATCTTCAAAATTTGTGGCCGTCAAGTATTTTTTGGATCACTTGTTATCTAATGTGGTTAGAATACCTGTACTTAAAGTGAAGATTTCATTCAAAAATACAGACTTAATTTGATTAATATAGAGGAAAATATCTAGATGTTTTAATAAACTTAATTTTTCCAGTCATGCCTTTGGTAGTGTATAGACATATTTTGGCACTGAGAGGAGCAGAGAGCAGGGGATGAAGAGACACAAGAAGGGAGCATCCAGGTGTGACACCATGGATGAGCAACAGGACAGAATCTACAAGAGGCACCTACAAAAGGGTGGAATGCTTGAATGTTCTTCAAGGTTCCATCCTTAGCCCCTCACCTTCCTCCCTTTGTACCCTTTCCTGGATGAACGTATCCACTCCACTGGCATGGCAGAGACTGCGAGTTGCCTCCCAATATTCGCTGTTTTCCCATATCTTTAAACAAAACTCCAATTAGCTAGGCACATACCCATCCAGCTGAAGTGCTTCATTACTCGGGATCCCTTGAGCTAACTTAAGCCATGTGACCACATTCTAGCCAATGACATATAAGCAGAAGTGAGATACTTCCAAGAAGTTTCTTTCAAAAGGAAGGTCACAGCCTCCTTTCTTCCCTCCTCCAAACTGCAACCGGGGAACAATATGTGAAGATATGAATGTTAGAACTCTAAGAGCAGCTTTTGACCTAGACATAGCAGAGAAGTGAGCTGGAAGGAGACAAAATCTTTGTGGGGCTGTCATTCTCTCTCTCTCAACTATGCATCTTTGGAATTATTGTAGATGAAAGAGAAAGGCATTTTTGTCTTCATTAAGTCACTGCTATATATAGTACATGTAGTAAAATCTAATCCTAACTTATAAATGTGGCTTTAGAAGGCAACGCCACAAGCAAAATTCCAAACCCTGCTTTCTCCCCAAAGCTTATGACCTAAATATTCAGCCAGTTGCTGAATAGCTTTACCTGAATGTATAAAACCCTTCCTCCCCTAAACTTAGCAAGAATAAAATAAAACTCACATTTCCTTTAAAACATGCTCTTTATTCTATATTTCCTAGCTCAGTTTGGGAGGAGCAGTTTGTGGGAATGTTCACTCATTTATTTGCCAGGGAAATATCTGGGAAATCTTTCCTCCCCCCATTCAGTCATCATCTGGCAATAAGCAGCATTCCTCCTCCAAGACATCTAGGGTCTTCTTACCTGCAGCTAGTACCTGTTTCTCTTCATCCCATTGTCATCATCCTGGTTTTGACCCTCACCAAGCCTTGCCTGTATTACAGCAGTAGCCTCTTAACTGGCGAGACTGTGTCTAGTCTCAACTCTACTAACTGCCTCCTAAAATCCTATATGAAAATCTGATAGCATCATTTCCCTGCTTAAAACATAGCTCCCATTAAGGATACAATAAAGCCAAGTTCCTTGGCATGGTATGCAAGGCCCTGCACAATCTAGCCAGCACTGAGTACCCTAATGCAAATCCTAGTATACCTCTCTTCGCTCTCTCCTTTCATTGACCACTAAAGCAATGCTCAGTCTTTGGAAATCCATGCCTTTCCATGGCCCTGCAACTTTGTCATGCTGTTCTCTTCACATGGGATGATTTTTCCCGTGCACACATGCCCAGAGAATTTACCTACATATCTAGCTCAGGTGACAATGCCTCTGTGAAGCTGTCACTGACAGCTGCCCAATAAAATTCATATATGCATTTGTATGAAAGTTGTACCATTCAAATTGCATGACAATTGTTTACCTGTACATTCTACTCCCATAATAAACTGTGAGGTTGTTAAATCAGAGCTTATATGTTTTCATCTTGGTAGTCCCACTGCCTGGAACATATAGATATCTATTACAATGGTAGTGATATTATAATAATAGTCAACACTAATTGAGAACATACTACATACTGATACTATTGAAAATATTTTGTTTGTATCTCAAATATTGTATTACTAATGAGGAGGAACTATTACTATTTTACACGTAAAAACAAACAAACAAAGTCACAAACAGGTGAAATAACACACAGAGATACAGAGTGAGGTTTTCGAACCAGGAAACCAGCTCCACATTTGTGTACTTGGCTTGACCTCAGAACTGCCACATTAGGATGTTTCCTAGGAAACATTTTTGCTTTCTCCTTTCTCAAATTGTCCAAGAATTTATGAGGCTCAAAAACAGATGCTAAACCTATGGGTAGGGGGTGGAGATCAAAAGAAAATTTATTTATATTTGCTGAAAACCATGGATTGCTTAATACAGAGGTTTCCAAACATGGAAGATGATCAGAATTCCCTGAGGAGCTTTGAAAAATACAAATTTCTGGTCCCAAGATCTACTGAATCAGCATCCCAAAAGTTAGAGGAGCATTGGTTTAAAGTACATAGAAAGCTTCTGGGAATTTTAAGTATGTGTTGCTATTTCAACTCAAACTCAGAAAAATATATATATATACACATATATATAAAATACGTCTCCAAAATTCCACAAACCTATGATTCTAATAAATCTTTTTAAATGTAAAATGAGCTGCTTTGGCATTACTTATTATCAGTGAACCCATGCTGGCTCCAAGTGTGACCACCCCTCCATAAACTGTCCCTTTAATAACCTACTACAGAAGGTTGCCAGGTTATCAGTTTGCAATTTTGCAGCTTTAAAACATATATTATTTTCTCCTTTATGATGATTGAGGCAGTGTTTTCCATTCAACGGTATTCTCTTTCTCCATAAATTCTCAAAATATTTCCAGCAGTAATCCTGCAAGTTACTTCCGTATCTTAGAAGTGGCACATCTAAACCCAGCATGTGGAACTTATTTCAAAGAACTGGGCGTTTTCTTCCCCGTAGTTATATTTGTTCTATCTTTTCAAAGTGATAGAGAATTTAATAATGTTATTTTTTGAAGTATTTTATGTTGACCTGAATTCATATTAAGACATGTCTTTTCATGTAAACTATTTCATTCATGTTTTATTTTAAAACATATTTCAAACTTATGGAAGAATTAGCAATTCAGACAAAAGCACCATCAGGAGGAAAGGAGTGTATCTGTTACATGTAGTGTGGAGAGATACAGGCTCCATCTTAAATGTTTGACTTCCTTTAGACTATGTGATATGTTTAATTAGATTTGATTTGTTAGGTTTACAAAAGTATTTCATGGGCAAAGTGAGATCAGTGTCAGAATTCAAACACAGATCTCCTATTTCGTAATCTGGGACACTTTTCACTTTTTCAAGTGGTTTTTCATTCAGTATAACGCATACGTGACACAAATTTGAGCATTTCATAAGTTAGAAAGATTGTGTCTGACAACCAAGGTTCAAAGCCAAAGAATATCCTTTATAAATTGGATGACTTCGGACAGGTCCCCTATCTTCCCTAAAGCTCAGTTCCCTCATCTTAAAGTATTCCACACCTCTTATTCTCACTAATGCTGTAGAATCAAATGAGTTAACACATACAGGGATTAGCACAGTGCCCGGGAGCATTATTATTAATCAAATGATACCCCTTAACATAGCTAAGAGAAGAACAGTGACAGAAATAACTATTGGTATGATGATCTGGTCTAAAACAACGAACCTTTTTCTCTTTTCGGAAGTCTTCCTTCACAACGAATTTAAATATATCGATTTTTCATACATCACAGAGTTTTATGATAGAGTGTTAATATTTTGCATTTCGAACTAATCAAAAGCAGGATGCTTGAGCATTTAACTCAAATTAACGTTAGTGTTGCCACTGTCATAGGGATGGCATAAAAAGTTACGATGCTACTACGAACTCAGCTGGATTCCCCGTCAGTGCTAATCATGCTTGAGCTTCATCAGTTATTAGTGCAATTTAATAATGTTTTCAACATTTCCTCGCAGGCCACACCTCCTTCTAAGTAATTCCTGTTCATCATTCCAAAGCATGTCTTTAGCCCGCTGACTTCATCAGCAGATCAGATTGCAAAGCGCCAACAAGGAGAGTAACCTTGACCCCTCTCCCAGTCACATACCATCAGAATGCAGAGCTTCTGCGTTTTTCAAAATGGAGCAAGGAGATTTACTTACCAGAAATAATTCCCAAGCCCCTTTATATGAGACACCCCAGTGGGTCTCCAGTTATTATAGAGAAAATTAAGCTTTATTTCATTTCCCTTTTCTTAAACCTAGCACTTAATGTTTTAAAGTAAGTAGAGTCTGTGCTCTATAATATGGGTGCATTTGGAGACAGCACATAAAGAGTCTAACACACAAACAGTGATGATGTCATCACTTTAAAAAAAATTAAAAATCAAGCCTGAAACAATGCAGTATTGAATTTTACTAATTAACTGTGTTAAAAGTATAATAATCAGTCAGTTCTCTGCAGTAAATTTTTATATTTCCCTTTCAAATGTCAAATCTTGTCCACTGTGACAGATCAGAGGAGAAGTTTGCAGGTATATGGAAGGCATTAAATATAAAATCGTCAAGTAAAAATACTTCTTGATTCAAAAGAATTCAACAATAACCCTTCAAATACGATTGATCATTAAATCCATGAAAGTCACAGTACAAGACTGAAATTTTTATCATTGCCTAGTAAAACCTGTCTAAAGAAACTACAGTGAAAAGAAAGGACAATTAAAGTATTTCATTTCTCTTTGGGGGATGTATAAATGTAGGTCAGTATGTTCCAATGGTCAAAAAGAGGTTAATACCAGCTCTAGACTTATTCAAAAGGTGCATTTGGGGTTATAATGATCTTGATAGCATGGTAATAATTTCCGGACATTGCCCCCACTTCACCATTTTCCCAAACCTTGAGAAAGCCTTCTGATTCTTCCTATATATGCCACTTTTTACAAAGGAGCAGAGCCTTTGAAAGAAAAACATTTTTGGCTCTGTTAATGCTAGTGTATTCTTCCAGCCCAGTATTCAGTGTTCAGGACTGGACAGGCAATTACATGCAAATTTGTTGGGAGCTAGGAGGTTCATTTACTACATTCAACCCCATAGAGGAAGATCAATAGAAGTGCAAAACTTAATCCTAGATGAAAGCGCCATGTTCAGGTAATGGTTATAGAGTTAAGGCCCTCAGAAGAATGTTAGGAATCAAAAGGGCATGCTAGAGAAAAGCATTATGCATAGTGCTTTTTTGAACCATATGGGAAAGACAACAGACAAAGTGAACCAAAGAGTTGGAACACAAGAAGGTAGACATGCAGTTCAACACAAATTGTTAGGGTTTTTCAAAAGATATGAATGAGGATTGGACCAATTAAAAATGGCTGCCTCGAAAACCTTTTGTTGGCTATTTAAAGAATAGTGGTGTGCAGACCATTGCTCAAACTTAAACCATGCAACCATGCTTGCATTTAACTCTTAAGTAAAAGAAGAACTCTTTACTGCTAATTTTCCTGTCTTTTAGTTTTTGTGCAGTTTTTCCTAATGTTTTCCCCTACCCAAGGCCACATACATTGTTGACATTTAATAAAAATTATTGAACATTTCATAACAAAAATGTAGAGGAACATATAAGCTTAAAATTATTGTTGATTTCACAGAAGAAAGACAATGGGAAAGAACAGGGTAGAAATTAGTTTGTGTTGTAGAGGCTGGTGATTGTTCTGATTGGTTGTTAAGTAATTTGAATGTTACCACAGAGTATGAATGGGTATGTAGCCTGCATTATAAAGGGAAAATAAAACACATAAATAGTCTTCGTCAATACTGACTATCAATGTCTTTAGAAAGCATTGCAAAGATACTTGACCAACGGATTTTCAGAGGATCCTTGGAAGGTTTCTGAAGTTCCCACGCATTTACTAAAACCACATGCAAATTTTTATGTACATGTTGCCATTTACTGTTGCCATTTACCAGAGAAAGAAGTCTTTAATAAGATTTTTAGAGAATTTCTGAAACAGGAAAAAGAATCCAGAATCTCTAATAAATAAGAAAATTGACCAATAATTTCTCTTCAGGATAATTTACATCCCTTAAGAAACAGATGCCAAAGACAGGATTAAACATGCAAAGATGTTATTAGGGGAAATGCCTGTGAGAAAAAAATGGGGGAAGAGTCGAGGAAGACAAGAGATCCACCAGACCAAGATACAAGTCTGACCCTAAAAGAAGAGAGGGAAGAAAGCATTGTAGGCCACCGTGTGGTCTAAGGAAGGTTATAGAGGAGTTCTTGCAACAAAGGTAGTCATCGGCGAAGTTCTGTGTCTCACAGGAACAAGACTGCCTTGGTATCTCTGATGTATTTAGTTTTGGAGAAACTGGTGGCCTTGGCCCCAACATGGTAATGGATTAGAGCCTGTCAGCCAGAGCCCTTCATCAGTTTTGCTTGCTGTACTTGAAGGTCCACAAGGCACATTTTGCATCATGTTAGTAGTTAAATCTGCTCTCCAACCTGCCCATACTCTTTCTTGTTCAGGAAATCAGACTGAATTCTGTGCAGTTGGAACTAGTTGCTTACTTTCCTCATGTTTCATTGTCGTGATCTGTATAATAATCCCAATTTGAAACTTATTTAGAGCTCTAATCCTTTAATACTGTGGTCCCCAGCCCCTGGGCCATGGACTGGTACCAGTCCGTGGCCTGTTAGGAACCACACAGCAGGAGGGGAGGGAGCAGCAGGCCAGCACGGGAAGCTTCATCTGTATTTACAGCCGCTCCCCATTGCTCACATCACCACCAAGCTCCGCCTCCTGTCAGATCAGAGGCTGCATTAGATTCTCAGAGGAACGCAAACCCTACTGTAAACTGTGCATGTGAGGGATCTAGGCTGCACACTCCTTATGAGAATCTAATGCCTGATGATCTGAGGAGGTGATGCTAGTGCTGGGAAGCAGCTGCAAATACAGATTATCTTTAGCAGAGAGGTTTGACTGCACACTAAATGTAATGCACTTGAATCATCCCAAAACCATACACCTCCAGATCCATAGAAAAATTGTCTTCCCTGAAATCAGTCCCTGGTGCCAAAAATGTTGGGGACCACTGCTCTAATACATTCCAGACATATTGCCAGGTTCATGTCTTCATAGTTTGGATTGCTTTTATTCAAAGAATTTTTCTCTTTTTCCACCTAATAGTCTTTGAATTATGCATTCACAAACTGAGAGTTCATTATGATAAGATAATATACTAGATGCTGTGTAGGATATGATGAAATACAACCTATTAACTGTGTATAATCCCAGATTGAGCTGTTTTACATTGAATGAAAGTGGGGGCAGGAAAGACTGTGACCAATAGATAAAATTGCATAAGAAACTTCGGCAGTCACAACCTAGAAACAATGTTTATGCTTCAACACGATTACTTTGGTGAATCACAATGCCATTTCAGAAAATTGCTGTCATAGTAGTTTGATAACAATGCATACGAATTGCAAAAACAAAAAGTATTCTGGCTAGAAGGCTTTGGTTTAGTGACTTTGACTCAATTCTGATCTTGAAGATTATAATAGCACGATTAACCTATGTTACTCAATGGAACCTATCAAAGACAGTTATTTCCTTGAGAAAATAATGTAAAATCCTTGCTTAATTCTCCATATTGAACCTTAAAGAGGGAGAAAAAAAGCAAATTCAAGAAAAACATAAATATAATTAAAAAGCAAATAACAAACTAGGAAAATATCTACAATATATATTGTCAGCACTTAATTTATGAAACACTTTCACAAATCAATAATAAAATGGTGAGCATACAAATTGAAAAATGGG
The DNA here is from genome assembly GCA_008086735.1 of Cheirogaleus medius. Classification (NCBI taxonomy): domain Eukaryota; kingdom Metazoa; phylum Chordata; class Mammalia; order Primates; family Cheirogaleidae; genus Cheirogaleus; species Cheirogaleus medius. The sequence goes on from VBSM01000413.1 coordinate 10,725,140, forward strand.
CAAAACTCATGAATAGAAAATGTACAGAAGAAACACACATAGTTTAAATATGAAAAAATCAACTCCACTTATAATGATTGAAATTCAGTTTGAATAATAAGCTGCCATTTCCACTTTTAAACAGACAATTTATAAAAATATTAATATTTACCATTGGCAAGAGTATTGGGAGGCAGGTCTCTCTTGAAAATAGTTTGAGATTTCTCTTGAAGCCAATATAATATGATGTATTAAAAGCCTTAAAAATATATGTCTGCTTTTGACCCAGATTCGACTTGAGAAATGTAGCCTAAAGAAATATTACAGATGTGTACAAAATGCATAAGAATATTCAATAAGTGTATTCATAATTATAAAAATGAAAGTTTGCTTAAATATATTAATGAAATGAAATATGTAGCCATTAAAAATCATATTTAGAAAAATTACTATTAACATATGACAAATAACATGCATATGATGTTTCTAAGTGAAATGGTAGGTTCCATTTTTATATTCTATAATCTACATTTCTATTGATTTTGCAGGACAGTTCCAAGATAAGAACAATTTGATCACAGCAGACTTCTGGTTTTGATTTGAAATTCTACGGTAAAATCAATAGCTCCATGCCTATTACTTGAAAAATATGCCAGACAATAGAGTTTTTGACAAGGCACCAGCGCACCTATTTCACTTGAATTTAAAGAATACATGAACAGGAATATTATTCAAATGCTTCAAGTCATGACTTATCAACCTCAAACAAATAACCAAGCAAACAGTATGAAACAGACTATAAATGATCACCTGAAGCGAACTGTTAGAAAAGAGGGACCAGGTAAGACTCAGCAAAGTGCAGAGGGAGGGCTGGCCTCCCATCAGCAGATCCTAGTCAGACCCCAGCTCTGTCACCCTCTGAGGATGGGGCCCAGGACAAGTGACTTCACCCCTCTCTAGGCTTCAGATGCCGCACTGGTAAGAAGAAGACACGGCCCTCCTCCAATGACTCTTACGCAGATCAGAGATGACGTATGTATAGTCTTCATCCTCCCTGTATCTAGCAGAGGGTGGGTATTTCTAAATCATGGGTGGTCGTCACCACCTATAACCCTGCAGGTTTAAAAACAAGAGTCAGTCCTACTGAATTCCTAACGGAGCCACAATCCTATCCAGCCAGATTTATGTGAGGATTCACAAGGCAAATAAGCATACGGACGTTTATTCCACCCCAAGAAGACAAATTTCAAGAGAAAAACTTCAAAATTCATTTGTGGTCCTACTGGTTTGAGTTGGGTGTATTTATCATCATGTACTTGGAGTTTAACAGAAAATACTACATACTCTGTGAACCCATCTAGATCTGTTTGTCTTCTCATTGTTTTCAGAAGAAAAATCCTCTAATGGCCCACCATTGCCCACATGATAATAGTAATAATAATAACTTCTGTGATTTTAAAGCAACTATTACGTGCCAGGTCCCCAGTGAGTTGCTCTAAATATTTAATTTTATCTACAACACTCCTGCTATTTATGTGCTATTTCCATTTAATAGATAGGGAAATGGTGTCTAACGTATTAAAAATCTTGCTTATGGCTACTTTAGAAGTCACAGATTCCTTAGCATGGCGTATAAGGTTCATCACAACGTTGTAACTAGACCATAATTTCCTCATATGTAAAATTTTAAAAGGCAGCAACACATGGAGTGAAGGAGGATAGTGGTGAATGATGATCACTTTGAGTCGAATTATTTATGGAAAATGTGATGGAGGTAGAAAAATCAGGTAGATCCTTGTGTAGAGAAGATTGAGAGAAGCAAAAAGAATAAGATATGCACCACACATATCAGGGGGAAAAAAAGGTGTTTTCAAGCAGCATCAGTGGCCCAAATGAAAAGAGTCAAAGTGAACTTGTAGTGAACCAGCTCCATCTAGAACTAGAAAATATTCAGTAAACGGTATTCGTCTTTGCAGATCGTATTTCTAGGAAGGCTCAAAATTAAGATTCAAGCTGTGCGACCAAATACATAAGAAAAGAAAAAGAGAAAAATGTACCCCAAAATGCTGATCCTCTTACCAACTTGTAATGAGACTAACAAGCTTGCAAATAATGATAATTTGAGTGATATGTTGATTGATTCAATGTAAGCAGATATATCTGTAATAGACTCAAGTAAATATTTTTAAAACCCTATACCACATTCCATCAATATAAATATGCATTTTTTTCATTTTTAATGTCTTCTAAATAAAAGTGCATCTTAGAGTCAATGGCACCTTAAAATCAGTCTTGACTTAGTTGTCTGCTTCCTCATAAGCAAAGTTATTTGTTTTCCCTGGTGGCTTAACTGGGGCGGTGCAACTTCTTGGTTTTCAGTCACATATATTTAGGGGCCATTAGAGAAAGAATATGAGCTCTGACTGTTGATTGAAATCCCTCCATTGACATTTTCTGGGAAGATTGAGTGGACATCAGAATTAGACAAAAGTTGTCAGTTGCTTGGAATTTAATGCCAGTGACAATAGTAAAATAGTCTTGGCGATCTCCTACTGACTAGTCCAATTCATGCACAGAGGAAAGCATTTTGTAGGAAAACGTAGATATAAGCAACTCTGAGTTGAAAAATAATGCAAAAAAATTTGCAGACATTTGGGGAATACCTTAATATACTTTACTTCTATTTTCCTTTTTATGAATATATAAGAGTAATGTGTGATTAAAACCTCTATATCTGAATAAGTGTAAAAGAATTCTGTCAACAAGTATGAAATAAAAATTCTTAAATAATAAGAATACATTATGTCAGGTTTTAATTAGCATTTTTTCCTGTCTTGGTACATAATCTAATGGTACCTCTTACAATGAACGGTGTTTTAGAGCTGATGAAATAAAGCACTAACTGAAGAATACCTTTAAATGCTTTCAAAACTCCTTAATCCCTATCAAAACAGAGGGAAAACCTATCAAAAACAGTGGTCCATCAGCTGGTAAACAGAACAAATAATGCAGAAATTGTACAGCATAATTATCCATCATTATGGCAAACTTGTTCTTTTAGCCCCAAGATGAGTAATCCTATAATGAATTTACTCCAAAGTATCTAAGGGAAGTAAGCAATTCTCTTGTAGCAAACTACTTGCTGCTATGAGGTAAATTAACTCTTCCAGACACCATTTAATAAATCGCTTCTTACAGAGTACTAAATTGTACCCTGATGTTCCGGGAAGTTAATTTGCTACACAGGAGAATTTTTCTCCTATAGGGTATTTTATTCCTCTTACCTCACATTGATCATGGAGAGGCTAAAGAAGGCATCTTGATTACTGTGATGCTTTGAAGTTTTGACATTTAAATGAAATACACCATGAGGTTCATAACAAAAATGAATTGAATTGAATATTGTTAGGAAACTCGGTATAACTTCATTCAGACAATTTCAGGGTTGGTTTTTTTCTGTTTTGTTTTTTTTTAAGAAAAATAGTTTGCATAGGTTTAGGCCTTGAGACTTTTTGGACTCTGGATTTCTACACGTTCTCTGTTTTGATATATTTTGCTACCTGTCCTCTTTCTGTCACTAAGCAGCTGGGACACTGTTGCTATGTGACATTTTACATGACCACTTTTGTGTAGCTTCAATGATAATGACCAAAGGTCATGAAAACATAACCACACACACTAAAAACTAAAGCAACTGCCTTTTTGTTTCTGGAAAACTACAAAGAAAGTACCTACAAATGTTTCTTAGAATAATAGTTATTATTATTATTCCATTATGTAAATTATTAGTATAATAATAATGATAACAGATTTATTAAATAAGTTTTTTCTGTATATTATCCCACTGGAGATTCACCAAGATCTGGTGACATATAGAGAGGAGGTATTAGCAGCAGCATCATATCTCAGGTGAGAAAAATGAGATTATGAAAGGTCAGGTCAGATGATAAATACATGGCAACAATGAAAAATGAGTTCCATTCATTTGACTCCTTACCGAGAAAATATCAAAATGCTCTCTGAAGTATATGAAAGCTGGAAGTTTTTATACTTGCAATAAAAGCTAATTTAAAGGTACATTTTTGCTTCCTGTAGCTCTATATGCTAACTCTGCATCTTTCTTACTCTTTAAAAATACTTAATAATAATGTTGATCGCTATCAATTACCTGATACTGAGTTCTACTAGGCAGCCAAATAAATGCTTTTCCTACACCAGCCCACATAAGTCTCACAACATTATGAAAGATCTAAGGCTCGGAAATCTAAGATCAAGATCATTTAGTACATAGTGAGGCCAGGATTAAAACCGCCACATGTCCAATATCTAAACTTGCACTTCTAACCACTACACTGCCCTGTTCCAGCTGCCAGTTCTTTCAGATTTTTCAGAGGAAGTTTTTCTTTTCATTTGTATTACAGGTTGTTTCTTCCAAACTCCAGCTTTAATTAATGTTTTTCATTCTCAAAGAACACAGTGAAACTAAGTTTGAAAAGCAATAGAAGGTTTGCATTCAAAAGGCATGGTAAAAATCGCTTCTCGGCCTTTTGGCTAAGATCAAGTGTAAAAGGCATGGTAAATAGTTGGATGACAGAGAACTCAAAGTCAATTATGATACGATGACAATAATGTGAGTGTGTGCATGTAATTAATTGCTCTAGAACACACAAAATAGAGAAAAGCCAGTAACCACGTACATGGTTCACTAGAATGGGCACTGCAACAGGAATCTGAAACCTGATTTATAAATATCTGTTGTGCAAGAATCACAGTACAATGAACACCTATCTCTGCACCAGTTAAAGAAATAGAGCATTACCATGATCTGTGGAAACCCCGTCTTCCACAGGGAACTATTTTCCTGAATTTCATGCTTCCCATTCCCTTTGTTTCCTTGTAGTTTTTCTACACAACCTTCAAGCACAAACAACATATTGCTTAGTCGTGTATAATTTAAAACATGGACTTTTCTGTAGTTATTAGCAGTCTTCCATGACTTACTTTTTACACTCAATATTAGATTTCTGAGACACATGCAGGTGCTTGCTTGCTTCTTGTTGCTTGTAGCTGCAATTCATTTGCTTGAATTGCTGTATGTATGTGGATATATTTGTCCTTTGTATGATTGTAGCACAATTTTTTATTCATACTAATTTGCATTGCCTCTAGTTTTTTGATACTATAAAGTTACTACTCCAAAGATATATTTTTCTTCTGGTGTGAAAATCTCTCTATTGTATATACCTACAAGTACCCTTGCTAGCTCATAGGCTATGTGTATGATCAATTTTCCTACATTAAGGCGGTGATGTTCCACAGTGCTTGTACAAATGTATGCTCCTCTTGCAATGTGCAAATGTTATGTGTGCTCCACAGGTTTACCAACAATTGTCTTAGTTAACCTCTTAATTTCATTGTGATTTTCCTTTGCATTTCTTTGAAAACTACTGAGATTGAACATCCTTTCATTTGTTTATTTCTTCTTCTGTGAAGTACCTCTTCAGGTCTTTTGTGCATTTCTGTACAGGGCCGTCCTTCTCATTCTGATTTGCCAGCATTCTTCATGTATTCTGAATACTAATCAATTCTTAGCTATATGTGCTATAAATATCTTCTCTAAGTCAGAGGTTTGTATTTTCACATTCTTTATGAAGTCTTTTTATGAACAAAAGTTCTAACTTTTATTGAAATCAATTTTTTATAGTTTATGCTTTGTTTTAAAGAAATCTATCCCTACACTAAGTATATAAAGGTCATCTCATACATTACCTTCTAAAAGTTTCACAGCTTTATCTTTCACACTTAGGTCTTCAATCAGCCTGGAACAGAGATCAGTGTTGTGTAAAATATGAGTCTAATTTCATTGTGTTACTATATGGATATGGCTCCAGTGTGATTTGTTGAAAAATCTATATTGTTCTTAGTGACCTGCAATGCCACCTAGGTCATAAATCAAATTTTCAGATATGTGAGGATCTGTTTGGTGGCCCTCTGTTCAATTCCATTATTGTCTTCGTTAGCCTATTTGCCAGCATCATATTGTCTTAATTATTTTACATGTATATTAATTCTTGGTATCTGGCAAGAAAGTTTCTTCACCTAAGTATTTTGTTCTGGACCAGCGTCTGAGTTCTACTTGGCTCTTAACTTTCCATACACATTTTAGGATCAGCTTGTAAAGCATCACTAAGAAAATTATGTAATGATTTTTGTTGGAATTATTTTTAATCTATGTAATTTTCAGTAAAATTTACCTCTTTAGGATATTGAATCTTCTAGTCCATGAATATCATAGAGTCCTCCATTCATAGAGGGCTTTTCTGTGTGTTCTCATAAAGCTTTATTATTTTCTCTGTAAAAGAAATGTATATCTTTTATAGATTATTTTTGTAAATGCTTTATATTTTTTAGGCTATTGTAAATCATACTGTTTTTAAATATTATCTAATTCTTTTGAAATTATAAATATTAATAGAAATATATTATTTTTGTACATTGATTTTACATCTAGATTCTCTTGCTAATTCAAACAAATTATCTGTATATTATTTTATGTTTTCTATATAAACAATTATATGCAAATAGTAACTATCTCCTTTTTTATATTCCTATACTTTCACAACTTATTTATTCATTTTTGTTTTAATGTGCTGGTTAGAATCTCTAGTACAATTTAATAAGAAATAATAATAGTGTGCAAATCTGTCATATTCTTGATCTTAAAGGAGATAATTCTAATAGTTTTCCATTAATTGTGAATTATTCCACTAAAATGCTATATATTTTTTGAAGATATACATTATCTACTTTTAGTTTGCTGTATGTTTTTATAATGAATAGATTCTGAATTTTTTAAAAAGATTTTGTCCATTGCAGCCTTTTTTTCTTGAGATGATGATATATTTTTCTCCTTTTATTAATATAATAAATTAAAAGTTAGTTTTTTCCTATGTGAAAGCCAGCCTTGCATTCCTGGAATAAAGCCAAAATTTAGTCTTATATTATCTTTTTTTATACATTGTATGATTCATTTTATTAATATTTGTTTAGGAAATGTTCATCTCTCTTTGTAAGCAAGATGAGACTACTTCTAATTCCTAGATTAGGTTCTATGAAATTGGAACAATTTATTCCTTGAGTGTTACATAATCCTCATTGACTAAACCATCTGGTAATAATGTTTTGTTTTGTTTCTTGTTTGTTTCTTGTGGAGAGAGGAGATTTTTAACTGCTGAATCAATTTCTTTAATGGTTATGGGATTATTTTTATTATCTATTCTTATTGTATTAATTATGGTGAATTATATTTTGGAGAATTTTTCCAGATCTAATAACATTTCAATCTTGTTTATTATTCTTTGAATAATAATATTCTTTGAAGATTCTTTGAATGCACACAGACTCTGTGTGCATGCAGAATAATAATTTTATTCCAAAAACCAAATATTATTTTTCTGTTCTCTTTTTTTTTTCTGGATCAATTGGACTGGTGGATTGTTGTTTTAAAAAACAATGTTTTGGCTGTGTGAATTCTAATATACTTTTGTTTTCCATTTTATTATGATTTGCACTTGATCTATTTTTAGTTTATATTTTATTGGGTTTTTCTTTTAGTGTTGTAAGTTAAAATCTTAGCTTATTCAACTTGGATAGAACTGCAGAACATTATCCTAAATAAAGTATCTCAGGTAAGGAAAAACAAACAACACATGGTCTCCCTAATAAGTGAAAGCTAAAAGATGGGTACATAGGGTCATAAAGTGGTATAAAGGACACTGGAAACTAAGAAGGAGGGAGGGAGGGGTAAGGCATAAAAACTTACCTGTCAGGTACAATGTATTCCATTCTGGTGATGAGCACACTAAAAGCCCTGATTTCAGCATTATACAATTTATCCACGTAACAAGAACACTTGTACCCTCTAATATAGGCGTCCTCAAACTACGGCCCATGGGCCACATGCCGCCTGCTGAGGACATTTATCCGGCCCGCCCGGTGTTTTTGCCGCTGCTGCCTGTCCTGCTTAGCAGCCGACTCGTCCCAGGCCCACAGTGCACATGTGTGGAATGTGCGCCGCACTCTCCAACGGCCCTCCAACGGTCTGAGGGACAGTGAACTGGCCCCCTGTTTAAAAAATTTGAGGACCCCTGCTCTAATATTTTGAAATAAAAATTATAAAAAAAGAAAAAATCTTAGCTTATTAATGATCTGTCTTTTTTTCTCTTCTGATGTAAGCACTCACATCTGTAAACTTTCCTCTAAGTATCAATTGAGCTATATTGCACAAGTTATGATATATAGTATTTATGCTTTTGTTTTGTTCTAAATATTTTCTGATTTTTATCATAATTTCTTATTTTGCCCATGCTTTATTCAGAAATATATTTCCTGATCTTCAAATGTCTGTGGCTTTGTTGGTTATAGTTTGCTCTTGATTTCTAACTCAACTCTTTTGTGTCCAAAAAAATGACCTGAGGTGGGGCACAGCAAGATGACCAAATAGAAAACTACAGGGATTGTCCCTTCACACAAACACAAAATTCAATAACTATCCATGCAAACAAGCACAGATATTTGGAAACTACCCATCTGAAAAGGGATTAATAACTAGAATATATAAGGACCTCCAACAACTCAATGGTAAAAATTCAATAATGAAATTAAGAAATGAGCCAAAGATATGAATAGACATTTCTCAAAAGAAGACATACAAATGGCCAAGAGGTATATGAAAAGAAAGAAGTTTAATGATTAAAATCATTATTAATCAGAGAAAGGCAAACCAGAACTACAATGAAATATCATTTCACCCAGTTAAAATGAATTTTATCAAAAAGGCAGCCAATAACCACTGCTGATGAGGATGTGGAGAAACTGTTGGTGGGAATGCAAATTAGTGCAACCACTATGGAGAATAATATGCAGGTTCTTCAAAAAACTGAAAATAACACTACCATATGAGCCAGCAACCCCACTGTTGGATATATCTCTAAAGGAGGGGAATTCAGTATATCAAAAAGATATCTGCACTCCCATGGTTATTGCAGCTATTGCAGCACTTACTCACAATAGCTAACATTTGGAATCAACCTGCATGTCCATCAGCAGATGAATGGATAAAGAAATTGTGTTACCTATACACATCAAATATTATACAGCCACAAAAAGAATGAAATCCTGCCATTTGCAACGACATGGATAAAACTGGAGAACATTATGTCAAGTAAAATAAACTGAGCATGAAATACAAATCTCACATGTTCTCACTCATATGTGGGAGCTAAATATTAAAAAACATTTGATCTCATGGAGACAGGTACAGATGGTTACCAGAGGCTGGGAGGGGATATGGGGAGGTGGGGATAAAGTGGAGATGGTTAATGGGTAAAAAAAATGCAGTTAGATAGACTGAACAGTATTTGGTAGCACAAGAAAGTGACTATAATCAATAAGTTAAGGTACTCCTTAAAATAACTAAAAGAGTGGAATTGGAATGTTCCTAACACAAAGAAAGGATAACTTCTTGAAAAAACAGATACCCCAATTACCCTGATTTGATTAATTCACATTGTATACCTGTATCAAAATACCACACGTACCCTATGAAGATATACTACTATTATGTACCCTTAATATAAAAATAAAAGTTAAAAAAAAATAATGATCTGATTGAGATCAATCCTTTCAAATTTGTTGAGTCTTATTTTATGGCTCAGTATATTATCTATTTTTTTATTCTATCTTAAATGTTTGAGATAAATATGGGGTTCACAATTATCCTTGTTAATTATGCTCTTTAGATCTTCTCTATCTTTACTGATTTTTTTATCTGCTTGATCTAACAATTACTAAGACACAATTACTGTAATGATAGATTTGGTTATCAATTTCTCTTTGCACTCCAGTCAATTTTTGATTTATATTTTTGAAGCTTCGTTGCTAAGCACATATGAGCTCAATACACACACACACACACACACACACACACACACAACTTGTTAACTAGAAATTTTTATTATATAAGCATCCTTTATCTCTAGTTAACCATTTGACTTAATGTCTATTTTCTCTAATATCAATATAACTATCTCACTTTTCTTTTGACTAGCATTTACCTGGTTACTTCTAAATATAAATATATGTATTATATATGTATATATACACATCTTTTTCTCTCTACTTTTAAGATCTTGTGTTTGTCTTTGGTGTCCTGAATTTGTACTCTAATACCTCTATGTGTAGATTTCTTTTTAACTATCATGGGGCATTTGTTATGGTCTCTGGCTCTGAGGATTGGTGACTTTAAACATTTCTGGAAAATTCTCAGCCATTATTTATTTATTGCCCCTCCTCCAATTTCTCTCTCCTTTTTTTTTTTTAAGAATTCCAGTTTCTTCTAATATCTTTTTAATTTTCCATCTGTTTTTCCTTGTTCTGTATCATAAATGCTCTTCAAATATATTATATCTCCATATATCCCAATGTATATAGATGTAATCTTCTGCTTGTGTCATTTGTTGAATGTTTGATTTCAAATATTGCCTATTTTTTTCATTTCTAAATACTATACTTGATTTTTTAAAATCTACTTAATTATCCTTAATTCTCTTGCTCTTTTTCAATCCCATTTTATCTCTTTAAGCATATTGATAATATATATTTTATATTACCTGTCTCATCATTCCAATATCTGAAGTCTTCGAGATTCTACTAATCTTTGTTTACATCGAGTCTCAGTCACCGTGCCATATTTCCGTATATGTTTTGTTATGTTTGTATGAGAGCAACAGGGTCCCACACAGGCTACTCAAAACTATGACTCCTTGACACTTGAAAAAACAGCAGATGCAGACAGATCTCTCTTTCTCCCACCATTCTTCTCTGAAGTAGGCCATAAAAGAATTCTCTGAACTTCCTCCATTGCAGGTCACTAGACTCTCATTCAGAAGGGTTTTCCATACATCCTGATGTAAGGAAGAAAGACACAGAGATACCAAGAGGAATCTGAACAAACAGGTCGGGCTAAGTTCTCTCCGGTTTATTACCATTATTTCATACTGTTTTGTTCTCCACTCATACTTCTGCATGATTATCCATAAAAATACACAGATTTCCCTGTTTCTTCATTTAGGTCTTCATTTCCTAAAGCTCCTGTGTCACATAATACTTACATTAAATAAATTTGTATGCTTTCCTCTTGCTGATATGTCTTTTGCTATAGGATCTCAGCCATGAACCTTGTAACAGGTGAGAAATCTTTTCTCCCTCACATAAGCTTATCTTTCTTAAATGCTTATAAATGGGAATTCTTTGAAAATTAGGTTGAATGTGGAATTTTCCCATGGGATTTGTCTTTGCTTCTCCCAGATGGCTGGTCATACTCTTACAAGTTTCACTTTAAATTAAATTATTGGCTTGACGTTATTGAGACCACCTAGGTGTAAGATTCAGATATGAACTCTCAGGGTAAACTCCTCCTTTGTCCCCAGCCTGCACTGAGGTTTGAAATAGGAGATAGTAATTGCTGTCAGTGCTACCTGCTTCCACACATAACAATCCAGAACAGGGACGAGGTTTAATTCCAGTTACCTGCACAATGAGGATGCAGCATTTTGGGGTCCCAGTTTTATTCAACAGATCTCTTATTAGATTTCATTCCTCTCCCTTCTCCATGGGGACGGAAAAGCCAAAGCTCAAGGTCATCTGGATTCAGTAAATAACTTCATAGTGAAAGCAGCTTTGGTGCTAGTTTACCCCTCCAGACCCCTTAGCCTCTGAGTAAGTTGTCAGATTCAGCAAATATTAATAAAAATGCAGGATGCCCAATTATATTTGTATTTCAGATAAACAAATACTTTTTTGGTGAATGTATGTCCCATGCAATATTGGTGACATACTCATATTAAAAATTTGTTTGTTGCTTATCTGAAACTCAGATTTGTCTGGACTTCCTGTATTATTTTCTGGCAACACTGAACTGATGAAATTCTTATTTTCTTGCCAGTGCATTGATGCATCTGAAGAGCCTTTCAAAAACTAGATTAAACAGCATCTTTAGCTGTTTTCTGCAAGACAATCAGTCAAGTTAGCATATTGTCGGAAGCAGAACTCATTCTTGTCTTTCTTCTACCACCTACCCACCCTGTGAAATTGGGGAAGTCACTTACCCCTGTGAACCTTCGTCACCCATAGTATTTTTACTGCGCATCCTGAAATTTGGAAAGGATCTTAGAAATCATCTCTTGTAATTTCCTTATGCTAAAATACAGAAAACTGAGACTTAGATAAGTAAAACAATAAGGCCAATACTATACTCAATTTAGTGGCAGGGTGGAAACCAGAAATCCTCTCTCCACACTCATTCCGCATTCTTTCCATTCTACCATGTACACTGTGAGCTCAAATGAGCTAAGCGGTATCCATGCACGAGGCAGAACATTGAAAGTACATAAAGCATTAGAATAAAAGTAGATGAAGTATTAAAAATAATTTTGATAATAGAGTCTAACAAAAAAATTGGGCAGTTTATAATGTGAGGTTTACTATAGAATAATATTTATGAAAGGAACCTCATAGGAATATAATAACATATTTATATATTCTTTTCTTCCAGGAATCTTAAATAGAACAATGAGGATTTTCTGTGTACATTCACAGAAAATAAATGAATGATACTAAAATAAAATATCTGGCCAGAAATACACTGTATTAAGCAAGAATTTCTGACCTAGAGCATAGTATATTCTCTATAGCGAATAAGACAAAAACCAGAACTTAATTAGCAAAAGCCCTCTCTTCTTTTTTCCTTCCTCTTTTCTTACAAAGAAATGCTTTCAGAATGCTTAAGACTCTCACCATGCTACTTTCTTTGCTACAATCAGTGCATGATTGCCACTCAAATTGCTATACTGGTCCTTTTTCCTCTAGCTCTGCATAAAAAGAAGATGCAGATGAATGGATTTTCTGTGGGTTAATTTATTAGGAGTGCAAAGCAATTATCAGCAAGGTAAATCATGGAACATGAAGTACACTGTTACACGCTGCTTGCTGTATAATGCAAGTCCCTTGGCCGCAAATGCAATTAAAGTGTTATATTTTATTCCTTTTAATTTTATCTCCTAGTTTATCCTTGGCTTAACTCAGACAAGTTTAAATGAACATCAACATATGATCAATAAGTAGAAGTATATAGTAACCACCCCAAACAATTTCTTTATTTTTGGTTCGGTGGAATAAATTTTCATGATATTGCAGCATAAATCTACAAAATGGGGGTTGGGAAATTTAACTGTAGGACTCCATTCCCAGGGCATCAGGTTGTCAGTTTCTTGTGTGGCTGTAATCGGGCAAAATTATACCTCTGTCATGTGACCAGAGACTGGAGTGAGGTGAATTAAGCAGTGCTTGCAAATGCCTGTCACATTAATAGTATCTAAATCTTCTGTTTTTAATTTTAAAGGGCAGGTCCAACAAAAGTCATGTTTACTAGGCTTTCAGGACTCATAAAAGAAAGCCTTGACAACAAAAGCAAAGGCTTCTCCCTCATAGACCAGTGCACGCCTGCATAATATGAAAGTGATGGAAAGGCAGTGTTTCAACAAGGAGAGCGGGGCTAAAATCTCTGTCCTGCCACACACTGGCTGAATTTGGTCAAGTTTCCTAACCTCTCTTTGCCTCGCTTTTCTCATTTACAACATGGGAATAACTTGTGGGATTATTAATAATGTATGAAAAATATCTGGCTTGTAGATAAACAGAAGCTATCATGGTAATGTTGGTTATTCTTTGTTCACCAAGAACTATTAAGCCAAAGCAATATTTAAAATAATACCAAGACAACACATCATGAAACACCTAGTAATAAGTCATTAAGCTTGAACACAGGGATAAAACTATATGGAAAAAGTGGTCAAGATGAACAGGGTTAGGAAGAAGAGATGGTTGGGTAAAGTGAGACTGTATTCTGAAACAATACAAGTTTAACCATTTAAATGGGATTTAGTGGGAAAATGTTGGCTTGGAAAGTGTAAAAAAATGAGGTAGGAAAAGAGGGGCTCTATTCAAAGTATTAACAGGTGAGGAAGAATCTTCAACCATCACTAGGTTGTAACATCCTGATTTGTCCTAATGGGCAAAGCTCCTGAGGATTCTGGGTCATCAGAGTAAGGTAATAATTTGACTGTTACTCTAGCACACGTGTAGGGGAGGAAAAATATCTTTTCTTCATCCATCTTAGGTTCCTGGCTGAGGTCCCTGTAACAAAAGACAAAGTAACAAGAGAAAAGCATACTATTTTTATTTAGTCTAAGGTTTGTGTGACACAGGAGCCTTCGTAAGGAAATGAAGACCTGAAGAAATGGTTAAACCTGTGTTTTTATGCTAAGTTTGATGAAAAGTGGACAGTCGTGGAGAAATACAATAGGACCAAAGGGGGATGACCTAATGGTAATAAACTGGGGAAAACTCAGCAGGGCTTGTTTCTTTAGATTCTTCTCTGTCTTTGTCTTCAGAAATAAGGATGTCCCTTTCCTCTGGGTAGAGGGAGGGCACCTCTCACATGAAGTTCTTATGAACTGCTTCAGGGAAGGGTCAGAAAACCCTTCCTAGGTTTTATGATCTGCTTCAGGGGAGAAGGGCAAGAGAAGGTCAGAGAGACCTTCCTGATTTTGCAATTTTCTCAAATTCCTTCAGTTTAAAATATTCAGGGATAGCGAGTCCTGATCATCGCTACATGCTTACAGCATTCTTTTCTTTTCTTTTCTTTTCTTTTGCTTATTAGATCCTGTTATAGGAAGAAGTCTTGAAAACTGAAGAGACCAGCCAGAAGGCTGCTGTCATAATAAAGATAAGAGGTGATAAAGAGAGTAGGTACAGTAGGTGACTGTGTTCATGATGTGAGCTCAGGGGTGAAGGAAAGATCAACATCTGCTCAGCCCCTTTCTTCCCTAAACTAGCTGAATCCTCAAAATACAAGTCGGCCCATGCCTTTCCTGTAGCTAAAGACTCTGTCCATAGTGATAATGTGAATGCCCCACAGAGAGAGTTAAAATTGAACTTCTCACATTTTAGCACCTCAGTGTGAATACATTTGCTTGTTTGTTTTTCCTGGAGCAGATGTCCATAGGGGATTGTCAGAGAGGTGGTAAGAGCTCAGATCCCTAAGTGGGCGCAACCACCGATAAAGCAGAAGAGGACATTATGGGGACAGCTGGGGGTGTTGAATGTTGGTCTTCACCATTTTGCCTGAGGCTGCCCTGAAGAATAATGATGATCATGCTATTAAGGCTGTGAATAATTAACTGTGGTACAGGGACATTATATTACTCACCCCGGAAATTAAAAACTAATGTTTCAATGTTCAAATGCTATAAATAAACAGCGATGTTAAACAATGTTTCCCCAAACTCATCCCTTTGCTTTTGGGGGAATTCAGTGACGGTGTGCGCCCTTGCTCCTTTGTGTGAACAAATTTTGGCTTCGATCCAGTTTTGCATTGCACTTCCATCACACAAATGTCTCCTCGGCTTCTTCTGCCTTCCTTCACTTGAGATAACCCATCATTATTGTCTCAGCTTAACTATGAAACGCGTTTGATATTTAACGTACATGTACAAATTGAAATGGCTTGTCAACATTGCTACGGACTGATATATTCCAAAATAAGTAGATGCGATGATATTGCTTCAGTGTAAGTGCCCTCTTCTCATCTGCAGCTATCCCCTCTCATGCTAAATTGTGTTGTTTTGAATAATTTAACGCTTTTGTTATTTAAAATGTGATGTATCCATGCTTTGTGTCCTCAACTCCAGTGAAAGTTTGTAGAGGCTTTATTCGCCTATATCCCTCAGCACCCAACACTAGTCTCTTTACTTAGGAGAAGACTTGAGTTTTACTACCTACCTGGTTTAACTACCTACTACTTGTTATGGATGGGAATGCTTGATGTGTTTAGGGATTGATAATTTTACATTGTATGGTACTTTAAGTAATTATGTTTATGATCAATTAATGGGGGGATATGAGGAACTCTCAAAACCACTTTTGAGTGCACAGCGAAACATGGTTCGATCAGATTCCACAGCTTTGACATCTGTGTAAACGTGAATGTGATTCATGTATGGAGCTTTTTAGTCTCTGCTCACCAACTTAGGGTACAAAATAAGGTCTCCTATTCAAAATGAGGTATTTTGAATACTTACACTCTCCCTATCCTGCTCATGGCTGAATTCCAACCTTTTCTGAAATGCCGTTCTGTAACTAATTTCTGGGGACCTCAAAGAATTCAGCCACCTTTCCTCACTCTGTCCCTCTAGTGCTTGCCTTTTGTCTGCCATCATATAGTTCCTGGCACATCCTACCCCTACAGCTGCGTGGCCCACTGAACCATGACGTCAGCACATCCTGCTAATTCCACCTCTGGTGTCTAGGCTGCAACTACCACCCTCATCTCTTCTCCCACCGCATCCTACTTCATGCTCCACACATTTCCACATATCTCTAGTGGCATTCGCCACTTCACACAGGCTGTTCCCTCTACCTGGAATATCCTTTCTACCCTGCACACCCCTTGTCCACATGGGCAACCATATAAATCTCAGCTAAATTGTTATGTCCCCTGTAACACTATCCCGGACTCTCAGAATTAGCCATCTACCCTCCTTACTCCTAGCCCTACAGTGCACCTCCAATACAACACGTATCACACTGGATTATAATGTCTCCTTTCCTGTCTTTCTCCCTACTAGATCAATCTTGAGCTCTTTGACGGTGCTGAATGAAGAGCAGTCTTCTAGGAATCTGTGCTCCCTGGGAAGACCCATTTAGATATTTTAGCAGCTCACCAATAACCAATCCTTTTGTCCATTATTTTTTTTTTCTTTCTTAAAGTTTTTTTACGGCTCTTCTTACTATGATTTAGAATTTGACCTTGATTCAGTCCAAACCACATTCGGAGAAAATCTGCTTGAAGTGAAGTACTATGTGGCTGTTAAATCAGTACACTTGGGAATGGCAGAAAAGATATGGCTATGGATATGTAATGTGAGTTGTACAGAGGATAAGAGAGGTAGGTAAAATTAACTTACCTATTTAAATGTTCCAGAAATTTTGAAAAACTGAGCTGTCAGAGTAAAAGCAAAGAACCCACACATTGCTACTCAGCATAATTTTGCTTAGAAAATAGCATTATTTCTGCTTGATTTGATTTTATGTGGTTAAGTTTGGAGGAAATGTTATTTATTATACACACAGCTAAGCTTATGTAATTATCCTCAAATGTTCTACTGTAGCACATACAGCCAACAACACGGATGTTAGCTGCATCCTTTGGAAAAGAGAGGGAAAAAAATTAGCCATGTAATAGTTAATTCAATTTATAAAATTAAATGTGTATTAAAAATATGCCTGGTAAATATTATGCCATCTGCACATGCTCAAACAGTGAGCCTGGTTAATATTTTATGGTTTATCTGATAAAGTTAACAAAAGAATTTAGTCAGAGTGGAGACATACACTGAATATTTCATCACCTTCTTAATTGCAGAATACAGACAAGACATTTTTTTTTCCCTTTGGGAAAAATAAATGTTAAAAGTTATTACAGATGGAATCAGTTTGGCAATTAGGTTGAAATCCAACTGAAACCAAGCAGAAATTGATGGCTACAAACATCACAATACCAAAGTATTTTCAGCCAATTCCATCAATTTACATGATGAAGCAGAAATGTTGATAGCAATGCTGGGTAACTCGGCTAGCAGAGGTTATATTAACACAGAAGAAAAACTGGCTTTGTGCCTTTTTTTTCCAATAGTTAATTCACAGCCATCAAGAGCTGTCATTCTTATGCACAGCAGACAATATGATATACCTAAGGCTTTTCATTCTGACTTCTGATTTAAAGGTCTTCAGCTTGTGCTGTGGACCTTAACCTTGAAGCCAAGTGCAAATTAGCTTTAAATCAATGAAGCTGATTAAAGCTGCATTGTGGTTGAGCCCTTAATAGAAGAAGGGAGGGGAAGGAACCACTTGAAAACAGCAAAAGATTGGCTTCTCTTAACTTGGAACATATGTAATGCCTTTCAGCTCTCCTCTACCCTGACAAAACCATGAATGGTTTTAAGGCTATTTACCTGCTAAGAGAATGGAACCAAATTTTCCAATTCAGTGGAAGAGGCCAAGTGAGAATCAAAGGTATTTTTCACAAGCACTAGAATATAAAAGGTTATTTTTAAAAGAAGTAAAGAGGAGAACATCAAAACATCTCCCCAATAGAGGCCAAGAGAACCAAGTTTCTATCGTGTGAAAAAAAATTTTATATTTTAAAGGTGATTGGGATTTCTGTGTGTTCTGTATTGTTTTGTATTTTCAGATGCACTATTTCTCAAAAACAAGAGGTTGTCGCAACTTCAGACCATCTACGGAAAATGTTTTTCTTTCTCATAAAGGAATATACCTGAAAATATACATTATGCTTAAAGAAAAGTCCTTCTCTTTTAAAACGGCCAGAATAAACTGCAGCCAAAGGCAGGGCCATTTGTTTATCTATAACCTACCACCAGTACCATGCACCCACAGCCACAGAAAACACTTTGCCAGAGTGATTTACAGATTCTTCCTAATTTCTCTGGGGCTATACGAGAATACAGACAAATTCGATTTTCAGTTTTTACCAAAGAACTTTTTTTTTTCTTAGAGATGGGGTTTCACTATGTAGATCAGACTGGACTCAAACTCCTGGATTCAAGCCTCCCACTTCAGCATCCAGAGTAGCTGGGACTACAGGCACATGCCATTGCACAGGACAAGAATGATTCTTTATATAACATCTTGAGAAATACCAAAAATAATAGACTAGAAAGACTCTTTTAAACAGAGAAAGGCTCATTTTTATTGACTAATTTAATTCTTTAATGCTACAATTCAGTCTGCCCTTCACAAGAACACCACCCCACTGTAATATACTATAGGGAGTGACGTTCTCAATTCCATCCAAGGTGTGTATAAGCCTTTGACCTTATATTTCGGGCATGACGAGTTTAAAATTATGGAAAAGAAACTTTTACCGAGAACTCAGAAAAAAAGAAAAAAAGCAAATACAAAAAGATGGGGGCTAAAGAGTTCATAAAGCACAGGTAATTTAATAATACAGAGTTGCCCGTGTCTACTTTCTGTATTAGTTAGTGCATGTAAAGTGCTTACAACAGTGGTTGGCATATAGCATGTGCTCAGTGAATGTAACCTACTGGCTTCAATGCCACTTTACCATGCAGAACTCACAATCCTTCCCTCCCCCTTGAATGCACATACCCCAAAAGATATGCTTTGAAGCCCTCAAAATGTCCTCTCCCACTCCAATTTCTATGGAACCTTAATAAAGAGAGAATAAGAGAGCTGAGTTAGAAAAGGAATTAGTCATTTCCACCTAACCAAGTGACTACAGACATGCTAATAGTCAACAAAAGTAGAGAAGAACCAACATAAGCAAAACACGTACGATAGAACCAAAGTACGATTTTGTCACTTTTGAAAAATAAAGAGAGCTCTTTCCCTATACATTTCTCTAAGTCCCTAGGTTAGCCCACACAAATTTCCAAGATCCAGTTCAGATCTCCATTAGGAAGATCTCACTGGGAACACTGGTCACTGGACTGTTGCTACACAGCTCCAGGGAGACGGACGAGTCAAGGAGAGAGAAGGGGGTGTCAGCATGACTAGACAGCCAGGATCTACAGAGTGATCATCATCCCGATTTCTTAAACCACAACTACCCTCTGTCATCATCAAGGCGTTGTGAGAGCAAGCAAATTATCTGTCAGATGCTGACATCTCTGGGAAGAGGTACCATTTAAATGCAAACTGTTATTATCGAGGGTGATGGTGGTGATGATGATGATGATGAAGGGATGATGATCACTTGCACTCAGACTCTCCTTAGCTGAAACGATCTGCCCTCAATGAGACCCAAAGCACTTTTCAAATCTTATTAACTCTTACCTGTGTTTTAATTAATCTTCCTTTCGAATCACCCTGGAAAGCATTCTAGAGGCTGCTGATAAAATGAAAAGCAAAATGAAATGATTAAGAGTAACTTTCATCTGACCATGGGAAAACTGAAGACACTTTTGATACTCTCATTTTGCTTGCTAACGATGCCTTTCACCTGGATACATCCCATCCATGACTAGGACTAACCTTACAAGTCCATAAAGACAGTGTGCCAAAATGATATCATTCAGGAAGATTGTTTTGTCCCAAAATATCTCCCTTGCCCAGACATACAAGTATCCAACAATCTGTCTTTAAAGGTGTATTCCTCTAGATTTCTCAGCAACTGGATCTCCATCTTTAAAATGCAAATGCTTCTGGATTTATCAAGAAATTCAGCTAACCTCACATTCTGTAAATAGCTGTGGTTTTGTTGTCTGATATTTTCAACCTGTCTGAGGAGAGATCCCTGGCTACATGGAATGATTAGTCACCCTAAAAATTGGGCTGACATCAAACAGAATAAAGGGCATTTTAAAAATTAAAATAAATAAAAGGGAGGAGCCAGGCCCCCAAAATGAAAGTCATTCATTTTAGGATTTTGCTTAAGACTGACTAACCCTGGGTTATTCTACAAATCCAGAGCTAGAATATGCAAGAATGCAAATTCAAAAGAGAACTCAAATAAAAGCATCTTCTGTAGCTCTATTGCAAAAGCAGCATTCAGTTGTGCTCAATTTTCTCCTGCTAGTATTCAAAGCGGTGGTATGAATAGTCTCCCCCCACCCCACTCCCCAGACCATTATTCTCAGCTTTGCAGCCACAGAACTAGAGGATGCAAGTTCTGGAATTGGTGGCAGGGGGACCAGGGCCTGTGGCAGAGGGACCAAAACACCCTCCATCCAGTCACTGGCACATTTATTGCCAAAATTCCTCCCTCATGGCCAAATTGTTCCTCCTACAGAGTCAGGGACCTCACCGCCCAGAGAGGGCACAGGAGGGTGAGCATCTCTCTAAGGACCTACTGTCCTTCCTTCCAGATAAGGTGCCAACAAGCTTTCAGAATTTTTAAACCTCTTTATGCATCATAGAAAGCAGAGAGAAACTTGTCTGAACCTGGAATCCTGGAGAGGAAATGGGCCAGCCTTCCACAGCCCTGGACACGCTCCAACTCTTTGTTAGAAGACAATTGCTTATTAGTCAGCTGCACAGGGTGAGATGGGTGGCCAGTCAACCTAAGCCTCTCACCTGAGACGGACCACCCAAAATTTACCCCCAGGAAAGTACCCTACCACTGGCAAACATGCACCCCAGTAATAGGAAATAGGATGTGTGTTCTGCCTACTTTTCTTCGGCATCCTGAACATCTCTGCGTGTTGCCACCAAGTGGTCTGTGAGTATGCGTGTGTTCGTGTGTGTGACTGTGTCGACATCTACCTCTATCCAACAGCAGTGCTTGCTGCATTGCCAAGAACTCTTTGTCCCCTCAGCACTTTGAAGTGGTCGTGTATCGCTGTGTAACGCTTCCTGTCACCCGCACCAGTGGATATGTGCTACCCAGAGAAGCCAGACAGAATTGTGGCATGAGAGGCATCATAGCAAGTACCTTTAAGCCCATGATCTTCAAAGGTTGTATTAACGATGTTCTTAGATGCTTTTCTGAATCTGTTTCTCTTCTCCCTACACTATCTACACCTCTAAAACTCTCCACTCTCGCTACCCCCTGTATAACTCAACATGGCCCATTGTCTGTTTTTCATTTAATCTAGGACATGGGTTTCATGCAGGTTCCAAATGTGGTTCAATCAGTGTTGAAATACACATGAATCCTCCCAGATCTTTCCTCCTCCCCCTCTTCCTCCTCCTCCTCCTCCTCCTTCTCCACATTTTCAGTTGTCCACACAGGTTTCAAGTGAGTCGATCAGCATTTAGCTTCTGATTTTGAAAAAGCTCATGAACCCAGGATGAACTCCAACCTGATGCCAGTGGCAAGTCACCTATCTCCTCTCCACAGTAAGTCACGTTTGCAGACGACAAAGGCCACCCTCTAAGAAAGCCACTTTTTGAGAACAGCAGAAGAGCGACAGGAAGTTGGTCGCTTCAGCTTTTGGTTCATATCCTACCAGATGGCAAAAATGTGGATTGCTCTTGGCAGCCAGTGTCTGGTTGGATGGCATTTTACCTAGAGTCCCCAGTGACCATGAAGAATGTGCATACTTCTATCTATTTTCTGAATGACAATCTCTACAATCCCAGGAAAGAGAGTTTTTTAATGGTACAAATGTACCATCGATCTGCTCATAAGATTACTTAAAGTCAATATGTGCTCTCCTGCAGTCCCCAACCCCAGGCCACAGAGCTCCGCAGAACCCTCCCCCCCACCCCACCCCCCGTCTGTGGAAAAACTGTCTTCCAAGAAACTTGGGTGGAGGGGCTGCAGGTGACTCACAAAAATCTCTTCCCAGGTAGCTTATGAAAAGAAAGGGAATGCCTGGCACGGTGGCTCATGCTTGCAATCCTAACACTTTGGGAGGCAGAGGCGGGAGACTCACTTGAGGCCAGGCGTTCAAGGTTGCGGTGAGCTAGGGTGACGTTGCCAGGGCACTTCAGCCTGGCAACAGAGTGAGACCTTGTTTCAAAAAAGAAAAAAAAAGAAAAAAAAGAAAAGAAAGAAAAAGGGAACCAACTATGGCAATAGTACTTTAATAAGTCAGCCTTAAGAAAAGCAAGACAAAACAAATTGATTTTCAAAGATATAGATGTCCTCTAATGAACTTAGAGAGTAGCCGTTGAAATAACATACTTTCTGGTATGCTCTTAAACTGATATGAATGATACAAATAAAACATTAAAACAGGGAGCCTTCCTTCAAAGATGCTACTTAAGAACCTGGACCCTAGAATTCATATTTAAACATTTTAATGCCTTTTTACTTCCCCTTCTTCCCCATCCTCGTCTTCAAAAAAAAGGTGCTGCTATGAGATGGAAAAGGTTACCATTTTTAACACCAAAATGTCTCAATTACTGTACGGGATATACTACGGTTTATTGGTTAATTATATTGGTTAAAAGATTTCTTAGGTATGTTTGATTTTTGTGTTGGCACTTATTACTACTGAGCAGGAACTATTTAATACTCTCTAAATATCTTCCAAATATTTAAAATAAGTTCAAGCCAGCCACAAGTACAAAGGTTATATATATGCTCAAACTCAGCATACACGATGGAAAGTAAATTACTTACATCCTCGTCGACATAAAACATAGAGGAACATCAGATCTATAAACAGTGGTATAATTACTCACCCCTGATTTGGGAGACTTCCCAAACCCCACTCAACCCCAACTCAAAACAGCTTAAAATAAAGTGAGCCCTACTGAAACTGAAAGCAGTTTCAGATCATTTTTCTTCTTAGAGATTCTTAAAGTGTAGGTCAATTTTGATCATCTGTTTTCCTTTTTTAATTAAGGAAATTTTAGAATTTGACAAGAACCTAAATCTACTCTGCTACAATTTGACAGTTGTAACAAGAAAAATTGTCATACTGGTGCACAAGGTAACATGTAGGAAACATTTATTAAGGAAAAAAACTAAGACTGGAGAAAGATTTATATTTGGAAAATGTATATATTAAAATACATTTTAAAGCTGATAAAAATAAAATAAAAATATGCTGTCTTTCCCCCTAGAAATTGGTGAGCGACCTTTAAACAATGTATTCCTAAAGCTTCCTTTATTATCTAAAACAGACATTTTGGGGACTAAAACACAAGTCAGTCAAGAAATTGTATATTGACAGTATGAGAATGTGAAGAAAGTAACCTTTCTGTTGGTAGATAATTCCACCCCTATGGAAGAAAAAAAAAGGTGTTTAGAGGAGGGGTAGGGAAAAAAGCCCCGGTGAGTTTAATAAACACCATTATTGCTGAGAAATCTAAAAGGGTGATAATATGAATCACAAGAGAAGTACAATAGGGCAGCTATTTGAAATTTGTTTTTCACACATTTAGTGCAAAAACAACGGCTTTTGCAAGAAAGGTCAATCCACCCACACATTAATCTCCAATCAAACAGCACTTTGAGAATCCAAATGTGATTGCAAATCTCTCACGTGCCAAGATGAAGGGGTTTTTCATTTCAATCTATCTATTACTACCAGCATTTTATATTCATTATGGTCAGGGGTTGAAGGGTACATTAGGTACTTGGCTGATGCTGAATTCCAGCACTTCCCTCATTACACTAGAACAGAATTAACATATGAACATTCACACACACACACACGGGCACACATACGCACACGCAGCTATGCTTTAGTAACATGAAGTGTCTGACTTAACCTCACCCAAGTAATAAGATTCAGACATAGGCTGTAAGGCTTCCTCTCCAACCTTATTTCATCCCCCTGAAACTGGTGCAGGGGGCCTGCTCAGCATGCCGCAGCTCACCGCGTGTGCCCTAATAACAAGACACAGCAGGATGAAGGAAGAGCAAAATGCAATTGGCAGAGTCTGTCCTTGCTTTTGTAAATTTAAGTCAAGCCCTGAAACTTTCTTTACATCAACACCTGTGATTTTGTCTTAATTTCCTTTTTAGAGTAGTTCAGGCACTTTATTTTAAATTATCAAATATAATACACAGAGAAAAGTGCATAGAATAAATGTACAACTTAACTATTGACATGAACAGCAACATAACTGGCACTCACAGCAAGACATGACACAACCGAATTCTCAGACTTGCCACTTCTTGAATACAAATGCCTCACTTCCTGAAGCTGTGACCAGTACCCCTAAGTGCATGTTTACTTCCTTGACTTTCCTTAAGATTTTATTATGTAATTATATACATCTAAAATATAGTTAAATTATGTTGGGTCTTTATTGATGTCATTCAATTCACATAGAATATATTCCATCATGTCTGGCTTTTTGGCTCAATATTATGTCTTTAAGATTGATCCACATCATTTCGTGTATTTGTAGTCTGTTCGTTTTTATTGCTGTATACTATTCCAGCACATGAATATGCCACAACTGACTTATTCAATTCATTGTTGATGAGCATTTGGACTCATTTTTAATATACTCACAAACACACCCACATATGTATTTTGGTCCATTACAATGCTGCTTTGAAAAGCCTCAAATATATTTTGATATACATCAGCATGCATTTATGGTGGACATATACGGAAGAGTGGAATTACTGGATCATAGGGTATACGTGTATGTTTAGTTTTACTAGACATTGGCAAAAATTTTCCTAAGTTTCATCTGACAAGCAATGCATGAGGGTTCTTTCTGCTTCACCTCCCCAGCAACAATTAGGGGATTTTTTGTTTGTTTTGTTTTGATTTTCTGCAATTATTTTTGCTTGTCTGGCTAGTGTTCCTTTCCTTTTAAGCAGAATAGTTTGAAGGGAAGCCCTCGTTGGACTTTCTGAACCTCTTAAAACCTGCAATCATTGAACCATCCTAACGGTCATAAAGACTTCCTGTGCACTATTAAAGAGCACCTTAATTTAGAATCTACTGAAGTGATAAGCTATGTTAGTTCCAGAGGAGCTATTGCAATTTGTAAAATCTGGAGAAAAGAGACTACATTTATCAAAGATCCAATAGGCCTATAACCAAGATTAGAGAAGAACACAGCAGTTCTGTGTTGTGTGTAAATCAAATAAATAAACATTAGATTATAGAAAAAACTCGGATCTTATTAATGTGTCTGAGAAAGTTAATCACAAAGAAAAATAAATCTGGGGAAATCAGTGTGGGAATTAAAGAAAGGAAAAGCCTACTACTTTTCCACTCTCCTTTAATTTCTGTACCTTCACACACACACACACACACACACACGCACACGCACACACACGTTCACTCACCACCTCCAGCATTAATTAGTAAGTGACTTCTTTCCCTTGAAATGCTGACAAGTCCCAACTGAATTCACTAAAAATTAAAATTGAAAATTATTTGAATATGAGTTAATATTTTTCCAAGAATGTATTTGTCTCATGACTGAGTTCCATATATAGAGAGCTAGACCCAAAATGGGCATTTTCTTCACGAGGCTCTTGCGAGACAAGGCTCTACATGAAGATCACAATTACTTTTACTAAACAATTCTATTGTTTTCTATTTAGATAACCGTCAGGGACAACAAATTTTCATGCAAAGGCATAGAAACTTGATACAGTCAGTGGATGCCTCTGCAATCTTGGATGCAGTATTTGATTCTCAGGCTTCCAAAATCAGAACTGTGTTTTTCCTTACCTATGTCTATTTAGACATCAGAATTAATCAAAAATTGTATACTACTGTGTATTTCATCTCTTTGGCAAAATTCTACAATGTATAGGTTAGACCAATAGTTAACCTGGAGATGAAATATCTTGAATTGATTGACCTTCTAACATGAACACATTTATAAAAACAAGAAAGAGATTTTAGGTGGTATTAACAGGAAGTGGACCAGTAGTTAATAATTGTCATATTTACCTGAAGGAACTTTTAAAAGTGCAGATGTCTGGGAAATTATGATTCAATAATACCAGCATATCATATATATTTTTAAAAATTACTCTGGTGACTCTGAAGCCTGCTAAAATCCAATGAAATAAGGAGTGAGAAGAAATTTGGAAAAATCAAATGCCGAAAGGACTAATCTCTTACTTTCAAGGCATTTTTAAAGGTTATTAGCATTGGAATTAGTATGTGGAATTGATGGTGTGGTATGCCCACACACTCCTTTTACGTCCCTCCTCCTCCCACCCCGCCATGGTCATAAAGAAATATGACAATGAGTTTGTCAGTCTGAACCCTATTTCTGTTCACAAAGGCTATGTTTCAGTTAAGCTCACTTTGCCCTTTTTCACAGTATGTAGGACTTTATTCCTGGGAGATTATTAGCTGCATCCCACTATGTTCTGGTTTAGGATAATTTTGTCCTATATACCCCCATTATATCCAAACATCTGTGCTTTTTCAAATATGAAAGAATCGAGGAACCAAACTGGTCAAGTAACAATCTTTTAAAAGCCACAGTAATTTTGATGGACCTCTTTCCTTGAAGAAAAATATTACCATGTGTTCCATTAAAAATGGAACAATTCACAAAAGAAGCAAACAAAAATTTAGATAAAAACCCGTGTATTTTAGCAGGCCTGCAAATTTTCAAAATTTCACTGGGACAATAAGTATTGTTATCAAATGAAGTGAAACTGGAATCCAAGTTACACTTTATTCAAAACAACTGAGACCCAGTGACTCCCCAGACACACACTGGCCAGGTCCCCACCCAGATGTAAATGGTCCCCAATCCTGCCCATCCCAATCCCACCCTACCCACTTCCCAATGCTAAAGAAATAATAATGAGAAAAAACAAGCCACTAAATTCAAATTATAAAATAATTCACGAAAATTTTGCATTTTACCTTAACAGATAATAAATATTTTGTCTTCTAGACAAAATGGCATGGTTTCTATTAACATTAAACTAGCATGCACGAGCTAAAAATACAGTCATTCTAAAAGACTATAAGAAACAAAGCATCGGCCAGGTGCGGTGGCTCATACCTGTAATCCTAGTACTCTGGGAGGCCGAGGTGGGCGGATTGTTTGAGATCAGGAGTTCGAGACCAGCCTGAGCAAGAGTGAGACCCCTTCTTTACTGAAAATAGAAAGAAATTAGCCAAACAAATAAAAATAGAAAAAATTAGCCGGGCACGGTGGCATGTGTCTGTAGTCCCATCTACCTGGGAGGCTGAGGCAGGAGGATCCCTTGGGCCCAGGAGTTTGAGGTTGCTGTGAGCTAGGCTGACACCATGGCACTCTAGCATGGGCAACAAAGCCAGACTCTGTCTCAGAAAAAGAAAGAAAGCATCAAATGATCACTATATAACCAAACTAGAACTTTATAATCAGTTCTATAAAAATAATAATTAATCTTCTGAATGCTAAGTGGTAGACACTATGCAAAATAAGAGAACACAAGAAACTCATTGATAACAGATTATTAAGAGGCAATATGCTTTTCTTGAATAATAACAAAATGTTGTTTCCTTCCACTAAAAACAAAATACTATTAGCTAAAGCATTACTTGAATGGCCTATTAAAGCCAAATAACTAATAAAAAAACATGAAGTTATTATCCTCAATGATTAAAAATCACCATCCATTATAAATATATCCAGTATCTGAAATGGCTTAAAAGGAAATCAGATATACACACCATGCCCTAGGATGAAAACTGATTTCTTTTCCTTTACTGCCAAAGCATTTTCTTTGTTTATAAGAAATGTTGTTTTCCCCCACAATGGATAAATAAACAAACATTTCAAAATGCTTACCAACCCAAGTGCAATGATACCCAGTTTTCCTAGTAAATAATGTCTGTTTTAAAGAAGAAAGACATTCAAGTTTACCAGGTAAAGTCAGTCTACACATAAAATGTACCAACCCTAAGCCATTGTAAGTGAAGTGAGGTCACAAAATACTCAAAATAAAAATTTGATTCTTAGAATTAGATCATGGACTTGGTTTTCTCTGGCCAAGTAAGAGTGCTAAATGCATTGTTCTCTCTGTGGTCAGCAAAT
This sequence comes from Cheirogaleus medius, assembly GCA_008086735.1. Taxonomy (NCBI): domain Eukaryota; kingdom Metazoa; phylum Chordata; class Mammalia; order Primates; family Cheirogaleidae; genus Cheirogaleus; species Cheirogaleus medius. The sequence goes on from VBSM01000413.1 coordinate 10,753,703, forward strand.
TGGAAGAAGTTTAATTTTTTTAGCCATATTTGAGATTCTTAAGGGTTCTCTCTATAATATAGTACTTAATAACAAACTTCTCATACTTTCTTATACTCCTAAATGGAAACAATAATAACACTTAGAACATAGAGTCTTCTTGGTATTATAAAATATTTTTATTTTTTACAATCATGATTATTAAATTAATATAAACCAGTACCTGAGAGCTAGTACATTTTTCTGAATCATAGAACATAACCAAATACAAGCCTTAATATTGGCTTTTCACTTTGTAACTATTTCATTTAAAAAAAAAACTTTGTGTGAGAGTATGGTGGAACTAAATATAAAAAAACCATTTCAGGTACAGAAGAAATATATATTTTAAATATATAACTGAGCTTCACATCATATAAATATATATTTGATGGATATTCCCAATCTTGAGTCCAGAATCAAGCAAGCATTAGCAGTGGCCTTGGGATCATGTGCCATGGTGTCACATAGCTTTAGTTTTAGTGGCCTATTTTCTTATGAAGGGCAGGAGACCAAAGCCTAGAGCCAGCCCCAGAACAGAAGCTAGATTGACTTCTTCTGCAAACAAGTAGTATTAAGGAAAACATACACACACACACATACACACACGTACACACATACACACAAAGGGAGATGTACAAATGTGCTTATCTCTTCCTTGACTCGGGATAGTGGGGAAAGTCTGAGTTAAGATTTCATAATCACATAGCATTGAGGTTAGAATCCATACTATTTATATAACCCCAAAAACTCCAAACTGAGAATTATTTTTAAATGGTCCTTCACTGGTAGTGACTCCAGGAACCTGGCAAAACAAAATTGAATCCCCATTTAAAGGAAACACTTTCAACCCAGTTCTACAAGAACATCCACAATCAAAAGTTAAATTCCCACAATTAAAAAGAAAATAAACAACGTATCAGCCATTAGCTAGAGCTGGGAGAGACAACAAACGACAAATCAGTACGCAAAAACGACAGATATTTGAATTATGAAAGAATATAAAGTAAATTAATTCTATTTAGCATGTTTAAATAAGAGGTTATTGAAATTATTTCACAAGAATGAGATTACTAAAATGAGGTATATTTGAAAAATAACTACAAAGATTGTATAGAATAAATATAATGTAATATGTAATATAAATATAATAAATAATAAATAAATTTATTATAATAAATATAATAAATAAATATATAACATATATATTAATTAAAATTAAAAATTTGATAAACTAGTTAAACATCTGGGAAGACAAAGATGAAGACAAAATCAATGCACTGGAAAACAGATCTGGAGAAATTACACAGAATGAAGCCCAGAAGGATAAAGAGAGAGGAAATGTGAAATGAAAGGTTAAAACAAAATGGGTGATAAAAAGAAATTATCTAATATTCATTAATTGACATAAAAGAAAGAACGAAAGAATGGGGGAGAAACAGTATTCAAAGAAACATTGGCTAAGGTTTGTTTCAGGATTAATAAAAAAATGCAAGTTTTTGGGCCCGGCGCGGTGGCTCACGCCTGTAATCCTAGCACTCTGGGAGGCCGA
>VBSM01000413.1:10755372-10837750 GCA_008086735.1 Cheirogaleus medius
AAAAAAAAAAAAAAATTAGACAGCTGACTTTTCAACAGTAATAACAGAAGCCAGAAAAGAGCAAAATAATATCAAAAAGTGCTATGGAGAAATAACTGTCAATTTTATATACAGCAAAATTATAATTTAAGAATATGGACAAAATAAAGGCAACAAACATATATATAAAAATATATATATGTATTCAGCTTTGCAAAATGAAAAAATTCTGGATATTGTTTGCACGTCAAAGTGAATATATTTAACACTACTGAACTGAATACTTAGAAATGGTTAAGATGGTAAATTTTGTTACGTGTTCCTTACTACAATGAAAAATTTTAAAATACCAATTTTAATTTATCTCAAAAATGTAACGTTGTTTCAACTTCAGAAGATTTATTTACCACAGAAAATAATATAATTATCAAAAGATATGGGGAAAAAAAGAACTGGTAAAAATCAATATTCATTCTTGATTTTTAAAAGGCCTAACAAACCTCTTTATCAAATTAAATGTTATCCACACACAGACACACACATTCACACCTGACAATGAACATTTTACTTCTTGGTCAAACATTAAAAAAAACTTCTTTTAAAATCATGGATAAGGCATATATGCCCACTATCACCACTTCTATATTGACACTATTCTGAAGGTGTCAACTGGTACAAAGAATGGTCGAGTGGGTGTAGGCAAGAAACAGGGGGCAAAAGGGAGGGAGAAAAGGAAGAAAGCAAGAGAGTCAGGGAAGGAGAAAAGCAGAAAAAAAAAAAGGAAGGAAAAATAAAAGGCATAAGAAAAAGAAAAAACTATTATTTTTCTCACATGATATGCTCTTCGCAAAATAACTCAAGTCCATTTATAGATAAAATATCAAATTTAGTAAGACAGTTCAGCAAAGTTGCTAGATGTGGTTGATAGATAAAAGTGAATTGCATTTCTGTAGAATAGCAACAAATAGAGCATGTAACACATTTAAGATATAGCATTTATAATACTATCAGAATATTAAGTATCCAGAACAAAAGCCATGTGAGACCTTTATGGAGAAAATTATCAACTTCTGTTTATCAACTTGAAAGTTGAAAATTATCAACTTCTGTTTAAAAACATTAAAGAAGGTAGTTTAGTTTGGATATTCATCCCCTCCCAATTTCATGTTGAAATTTGATCCCCAGTGTTGAAGATGGGGCCTAGTGGGAGGTGTTTGGGTCATGGGGGCAATCCCTAATGAATGGCTTGGTGCCCTCTTTGTGGTAATGAGTGTGTTCTCAGCTCAATTAGTTCATGCAAGAGCTGGTTATTTAAAAGAGCCTGGCACCACCTCCTCTCTCTCTTCCTTCCTCTCTCCATGTGATGCCTGCTCCTCTTCCCCTTCTACCATGAGCAAAAGTTCTGGGAAGCCCTCACCAGAAGCAGATGCTGGCACCATGCTTCTTGTGCAGCCTGCAGAACCATGAGCCAAATAAACCTCTTTTTGCTATAAATTACCCAGCCTCAGGTATTTCTTTATAGCCACACAAATAGACTATGATAGAAGATATAAATAAATGAAGATATTTATCATGTTCATGGGTTAAAAAACTCAATATTATAATATCAAAGGGCATGTCAACTCTTCTTAAATTGAGCTATCGATCCAAGGCAATTTCAACCAAAATTCAGAGAGGTTTTTATATGGAACTTAGCAAGCTGATTCCGCAATGTATATGAAATAGCAAAGGATCAAGAATAATCAAGATGCTCCTGAAGAAGAGTCCAGTAAGAGTTTGTCTTAGTCCATTTGCATTGCCATAAAGGAATACCTGAGGCTGTTAACTTACAAAGAAAAAAGATTTATTTGGCTCAGAGTTCTGTAGGCTGTACAAGAAGCATGGCACCAGCCTGTGCTTCTGGTGAGGGCCTCAGGAAGCTTCCACTCATGGAGGAAGGTGAAGGGGAGCCAGTGTGTGCAGAGATCACCTGGTGAGAGACGAAGTAAGAGAAAGCAAAAGAAATGCCAGGCTCTTCTTAACAACCATCTCTTGCTGGAACTGATAGAGTGAGAGCTCACTCATCCCCTCAAGGAGAGCATTAATCCATACACGAGGGATCCACCCTCATAACACAAACGCTTCCCAGTAGGCTTCACCTCCAACACTAGGGATTAAATTTCAACATGAGATTTGGAGAGGACAAACATCCAAACTATAGCAGAATTCATCTTCTGCCAGATATTTGTTTAAAAGCTATTTTTAAGTAAGATGGTGTAGAATTAGGACACATCGTCAAATAAACTAATAGAACACACTTGAGGAGCAAGAAACAGACCCAGGCATATATGCAAACCTGAATATGATAGAAGTGACATCACATACCAAGAGGGAGACAGGGACCAGTTAATAAATCATGTTGGGATGACCAGTTACCCCTACAGAAAAAGAAAAAGTACAACTAGAACTCTTTCTCATATCATATACAAAAAACAATTCCAGACCGATGGAAGGGTTAACACTTTTAGAAAAGGAATGTGATGCCTTTTTGACATAAAGTAGGATTTCTTAAACAAGAATGAAAAAGTGAAACCATAAAGAAAATGATTGATATCATTTAAAGCTAAGAACTTCTGTATATCAAAATATATCTAAAAGAGAATGAACATCCCAGCCATAGAGCAATAAAGATTATTTGCAATGTATATAATCATCACAGGATTAGTATGAGAATATTACTAATAATTAGTAGCAAGACAATAGAAGAGTAGCAAATTATAGGGAAAGGACAAAACATGAATAGCCAATAAACAAAAAAAATGACCAACTTCATTAATAATCAAGAATAAGAAAATAAAAACCAAAAAGAGGTAAAATTTTACCACCCCAGGTTGACAAAATTTTAAATTCTGACAATGCAATGTGCTAGGATTGATATAGACCAAGAGGAACCTTTATACACTGTGGCAGAGTGTTTACTTTTTAGAAAAGAATTTAGGCATTATCTTATAAAATTGAAGAGTTACATGCCAATTTAATTCCACTGCACAAACACATGAAATCAGTTTAGGGGTTACTATTTTGTTAAAAAAATTACAGACTAGACAGAATAGAAATTAATAACATATCACAAGGGGAAGATGCCCTAGAGATGATCTGGCACCTGTGCATCAGGAAAAACATATAACAATGATTGTAGGAGCATTATTTATAGTAGCAAAATAAACAGAAACAACCCAAATGTCCAGCAGAACTGGTAAATAAAATAGGCATGCAAAGTAAATAAATTCAAGCTTTACTGTTCTGATCTAACAGAATACTCTGTTCCAGAGGCTTCTACTCTAGTAAATTCTCCCTTTTCCTCTGAAAAAAAAATCTGTTATTTCTGGATATCTGACCTCTACATTATACTGATATATTATTGGCCTATTGGATTCAATGATTTCATTTCAGAATTAGAAAATATCCTAGGTTCCAATATTCTATCACTTTCCACTTTCTCCCATCTGATTTCACACTTCCATTTCCTCTATCTCAAAACACACACACACACACACACACACACATTCCCTCTCTCTCACACACATACACACACACACTTCTTGACATACTTTTCATTTGACCCCTAGAAAACTCAGATCTCTCAAAATACCTGTGGAAATGCCCAGTATCTCTCTGTGATGGTAGTTCAATGCCCTTAAAGCCCTAACTCCTAACTCTACATTTAGGACCAAGAAAATTATTTATCAACACCTGAACAAGAGCAAAGGATGATTAAGATACAAAATTGTATATGCTAGTTTATTTTATTTCTAATTATATTCTTAGTAAATGATGTTAATATTTAATAGGAATGACTTTGCCACTCAGTGCTTTGTCCAGTAAAACCAGAGCCCTTAGCATTTTATTGGCACTAAAGCAGTCAGCTGTGACATAGGATAACGGCAAGGGTAAAGAAGATCCGCTCCATCCCTAAATTAAATGTCTCCTCAATGACTTGAATGTTCAGGTAGAAATAACAGTTGCTCAAAGAAAATGACTCCTTTACAATGAAAAACAATCAACAGAGCATTTCCCACAAATCCAATGACTGTAACACATATAGAAAAGATCACAATAATTTTAATGGGTGGTGGCACTATTATCATGATAGAGTCATCTGTTTAAATCAATGCTGGCCCTATTGCATCTGTATGTATAATGTGATTTAAGTAAAACAAAGCAGATGCAATACATGTAATGCACAAGGGACTGGAACAATCGTCCACCCTTCTTGCTGTCGATGAGAAAAGGGTAAAATAAATGACGTACTCGAAAACATATATTTCATTCTCAACACCCAAAATCACAGTTAATGGTGAGGCTCCCTTGTCTTCTAGACCAGTGTTCTCCAGCGTGTTATGATACTCATTAAACAAAAGATAAATTACAGGTGTTTGTTTATTTTACAAAATGGCTTACATATGACTTCTTGAGCTGCATATTTTCTTTTTTTTTTTATTTCAGCATATTATGGAGGTACAAATATTACGGTTATGTATATTGCCCATGCCCCTCCCTCGAGGCAGAGCCTCAAGCATGACCATCCCCCAAATGTTGCACATTATATTTTCTTAATGTACATAAAAATATTAGTTGAGTAAAATTTCTCCTACAATTGTTTACTCCTTGCTTCTCAACTAGCCTGACATGTATCCATGGTCAAGTGCCTAGCATAAGATAGGCTTTATACAGAGGATATATTTTCATCCATATAGCTTAGTAGTATATAAACAGAAACTAACTTAATGCCAATCCACTTAATGAGGCATCATCATCATCAAAATCATTTGTTTTTATGTGTCTATTTCTGTGTGACTCTATACTAGGCATCATGAAAAGCCAGCATGAAAATATCTCTCCCTTTTAGGATATACAATTTAAAACAAAACAGGGGAAAATGAACATATTGAAGACACTAAGATCAAATACAGACACTAAACAGAAGCAGATAAGTATGTTTGATTATATTAAACGGTTAGATGAAAGAGAAGGAGTTACAAGATTTCACTTTAGGATGGTTAGGGTCTCACATGAAAATCTCCTCTATCTTTCTGTCTTGAAAGAACATTTGACGAGTTGGTTTTGAAGAAGTGTCTTAATAATGAAATCAGAAGGAGCCCGTCAAAGATTTCAGAGAAGGCGAACACTCCAGAAGAGACCAAGGCGTAGGGTAACATAGGGGCATGATTACTAAGATATCCACAGGGAAAATTCAGTGCAGTGGATCTCAAAGTGCCTGAAGATCAATTAAACAAATATATTTCATTTCTATACCATCATCCTTTGTGAGTTCATTCATTTGGTCTGCAGGACCAAAGATGTTTTCTAATGCTCATCTATCATTCTGGACGACTTTACCTGCCTTGAGTTTCTAAATAGGTCAAGCCAGCAATCTCTAAAAACCTATATCAGAAAAATATTTAAATTTAAGACTAGTGCTTCAATCTTCCTTAATTCCTAGTGTGGATGGTTCAATCAGTAGCTATTGTTTTTCTCTAAGCTATTCCTGCAAAAAGGAAATTCCTTTGTCATGTGGGGTTCTTTCAAAATTATGCAGTTCTCTGGTTCTCTCTGGTGTGGTCCCCCGGAAGAGGTCATCAGCATCACCTGGTAACTTGCAAGAAATGGAAATTCTCAGGCTCCTACCTAGAACTACTGAATCCGACATTTTAGGAGTGAGGCCCAACAATAGGTGTTTTAACAAGACACTCAGGTGAATCTGGTGCACGATCAAGTTGAAAACCAGTGCTTTATGCCTGTCAGATAATGGAGCATACGTGCTTATCCTGGCTCACTGTGAGAACAGGCATTTCAGCTCAACTGCACAAATACTGCAAGGAAAAAAAAAATGGTTTTGTAGCTGAATCTTAACACTGAAAATGGCATATTTGTGTTGGTCAGTAAATACTCCCCCAAATGGGATAATATTGTTAAATACTATGCACTCTTAAACTTTCAGAGTTGTAGGCATCGTAGATTGTAGTGTTTTACAAAGTATTTTCCAACTTATTGTTCATGACACCAATAGACTTAATAAGCTCCCAAGGGTCTTCATTCCCTTCCTGGGTCTCGCAGTAAGGAGGACCCTAATAGACTGAAATCTCACAGATTCTCATGTAAGAGCTCACCTTTCTGTGTTTGACAGGTGGGAGGAGGGCCCCAGGAGGAAAGTTTGGAAAAAGTCTCCTAGACTGTCTAAGAAGGAAGAAGTAAGGAAGGAGGGGAAAGAGGAAGGAGGGGGGAGTCCTGAGATTCCTTTCTTGCACATGGCTAGGCTATGGTGGTGGTCTTTTTCCGGACAGATTGACCAAGCCCAGTTCTCACCGTCAGTGCCAGGAAAGTAATAGTTATATAGAGGCAGAATTCCATCCCCCCCTCTTTAAGTCTCAGTCTGAAACTCATCAGTAGTACTTAAAGCCTCACAACCCTTTCGAGATACCAAAAAAATCTAAGCCGATTAAAATCAACTTCTTTAACAGGCAAACTAGGATAATTTTAGGCATGCTATGCCAAAACCCCACCAAATCTCGGGTAAATTCTCTACCTGCACTAGTCTCTTCGCCGGGTTCCCATTGTCCTCGGTAATGAAGACCTTCTTGGCTATCACTAACTCCAATTAGCTCACACCAAACTCCAGGACGCAAAGGAAAAAGAGAAACCACTCTTTCAGCAGCGGTCACTTAAAAAAAAAAAAAAAATTGATAATAATGTGGAACTCCCTCCAACATTAGCCTACACCGTCCTATAAATTGGTTTTCTTTGTGATCTAAAATTGACTCGCAGTTCACTAGTTAGAAAATAGTTGCTGAAAAGCCGGGGCCTCGGCGCTTTCGGATCCTGCCCGCCTTTCATCATGTAAACAAACGCATCAGATTTAAAGCTTTCCCATAATTGTTATGCTAACCTTGGAGCGCAACCTCTCCATTTGCATTTGAAGGAGCTAAATATTAGGCAGGAAAGAAAGTGCTCTTTTTGAAAGCCTGAGAAAATGTCCCCGCTCGGGGCTGCTCCGCCATCTGGGCCGCGGGGCCGGGCGCGCGGCTCCCGCCCTCCAGCTCCTTGGCAGAGGCGCGGGAGGAAGGGGCGCCGCGAAGGGCCGTCATCTTGCAGGAAAAGAATGCAGAAATGCCCCCGGAGCCTGAATGAGCGCCACTTCCTCGCTCGGGGCGGGGGAGGCCGGGGGACGTGGGAGCGGCGCGCAGGGAGCGAGGCGTCCCTGGTGACAGCGCGTCCCCAGGGCTCTCCCTTTTCCCAGAGCGCATTCCAAAGGCCGACTCCTTTGCCAGCTCCGAGAGCCCCATTCGCGATGGAGAGGGGCGTTCCAGGCTGTGCTGGGTGAGGGGCTCCCGTGTGTGTGTGTGTGTGTGTGTGTGTGTCCTAACTTGATCTCGTTGAGTACTCAGATACAGCCCATATAGTCAAGGCTAATAACATAAGCACACTTATGCACGTTAATCTTGGACTAATTAAAAATAAAAACACTGAGCCACGAGGCTTTGTTAAAGAGAGGAGGGAGGGGGTGAAAAAGGCTCCAACCACCCATCAGCCTATTCTGAGGAGAATCAAGAAAACCCACGCATCCTTCTACGTTTTGCTGCAACCTGAACACAAAGCAGGTCTATAGGGAGTCGCAGGGAAATCATTCCTGGGAGAATATCTAGGGCATCACAAGCCAGAACAGAGCTGGAGGGGATAAGATGCTGCTAGATTGGAAGAATATAATTATTTTCTTTCACCACTTCTCATTTTAATCTCGTTTCTAATGTAATTCAAAGGTGCTTTGATTTTAAAATGATTTTCCTGTTGTCAGAATTAGCATTTTTCACTAGTCCTAGGAGACATTCCAGAGCAGAGCGGTATTTTCATTTTCCTTTCCCCCATCCCCCTTGATTTGACAAAGGGTTCTCATGCATCGCTGGACTGTATTACAAAGTTAGGGGATTTTTCCTCTCCTCAAAGGAAGATCATTGAGGCTGCAAGTAACCCTGGTAGCTGCTAGGAGATGGAATTCTTTGGGCTAAAACTGCATGTTGCACAAATAACTGGCAAAAAGAGGAATGCAGGGCAGTACTGGAGCCCTCCATAGGGGCAAAAAAGATTCAAGAGTGACCTCACAGACTATTTTGGGATAAAAAATGAGTTTTTTTGTTTTTCTTAGCCAGAAATCTAAATAGCAGTATTTCACAAGTCTCTAAAATGCACCCCTTGCCATTTATTCTATTTACTTCATAAATGTTTATTAAAGGGCTACAAGTTTTGTTTTTTAAGAGTCAGAACTTGGCCTCAGACAGACCTGGGCTTAAGTTCTAGCTTCTCACACTTACGTTGGTGGCCCAAAACAAGTTACTTAGCCTTTCTAAATCCCAATGTTCGTATCTGTAAAATGGGCCTGTTATGCCCACCTCAGAGATCTATTGTCAGGATTAAATAAGCACAGTGCCCAGCACTTAGTGAGCACTCCATAAATCACAGCTATTGCTAGACACATTATTGTCATCATCATCATTGTTGTCATTGTCTTTTCTCTGAAGATTCTAAAAGAATCTTTTAAAAATAAATATTAAATGAAGCAAATGAAGAAGGCATCCAAAAATATTGATTTATTGCCAGACTCTGTTCTAGTTGCTAGAGATAAACACTGAAAAGACAGCAAAGTTCTTTGTTCTCACGAAGTCTATGTTCTAGTCAAGGAGATAAGCAACAAATCAGAAAAGTATTAGACACCATCACTGCAGAGAGCAATACATTCCATAAAAACAATAAACCAGGGAACTGGAAAAGGAGAGTGATTGGGGTAGGTGCTGGGGGAGGAGAAAAGGGCTGTTTATGACAAGGTGAACAGGATGCCTCTCTGAGGATGGGACCATGATGGAGCCGGCCAGGCAAAAGCAGGCTGGAGAAACTAGCAGGACCAGATCTTGCAAGGTCAGGAGCTGGGAATTCTTCTCAGAGCAATGAGTGATCATGAGAAAGTTTCAAGCAAGGGAATGACATGATCTGATTTATGACTTAGAAAAGTCAGTCTGGCTCCTACGTGGACAGTAGACAATGGAGAGGTGGGGGAAGGATAGGGCAAAGGGGTCCTCGGCCCTGGTTGCCCTTTCAAATCACCTGGAAAGATTTACAATGCCAAGCCCTAACTGCATGCATGGAGTGGTGACCAGGCATTGTTTTTTGTTGTGTGTGTGTGTTTTTAAGTGCCCAGGTGATTCAGGATTAAAGAGCACCAATTTAGAAATTATCTCAATTGTCCAAGTGAGAGATACTGGTATTTTTTCATCAGAGTGACAAAAGTAGAGATGTTTAGAGATGCTCATCATCAGGATATGTCTTAGAAGTAGAAGCAAATCAACCTGCTAATGGATTGAAAGTGACAGGGATGGGTGGGGAGAGAAAGAGAAGAATCATGAAAGATAGTAATCAGGAATGATCCCTTGTTTTGGACAACAGTACAGACGGTGATTCCATTTTCCAGGGTTGGGAAAATGAAGGCAAAGCAGGCTGGGGAATGGGAACCATACAGCTGAAGACTGGAATCAAGAATACTGACCATGTTATGTATGAGATGCTTATTGGACATACATTAACATTATAAAAATCAAATTATTAAGTGGAAGCATCCAGCAGGCAGTTGATTTGAGAAATCAGAGGTCAGAACTCTAAATATCATGTGTGCCAAAAAGAACTTTTTGTGATAATGGAAATGCTATCTGCCCTGTACAACGCAGTTAGCCACCAGCTGCATGCGGGTATTGAGCACTTGAACCAAGGCTAGGACAGTGTGACATAGGAACTATATTTCAGTTTAATTTTATTTTGATTACTTTAAATTTAAGTAGCCATATTTGTCAGGTGGCTATCCTATCTAATGGTTCCTATATTTATGTATCTGGCCTGAACCACCTCTTTCAGAATCTGACAGCTTCTCACCACTTCCCCTGGTAACAAGTCAAAGCCAGTATCATCTGTAGCCCAGACTGTGACCATAGCATCCTATCCAGTTACAATGTCCCCCACAAACCCTGATCTTCTATTATATATTCTCAAAACAGCAGCCAAAATGATCTTTACAGCTTGATGCTCATGTGTCATGAACATCATGTCATGTATTTGCTGTGCTTAAAGCCTTCTGGTGGGTCCCCATGTCCATATAGTAAAAGCCAAAGTCCTCCCAACAGTCCATACCAAACCCTACATCATCTGACCTCTCTTTGCCTCTGTGACTTCCCTTCCTACTTTTCTGCCATGCCTTCTCTGTCCCTACGACAGCACTTGCCACTTTCTATTGTATTATACAATTAACTCAGTTATCCTGTTTATTGTCTGTCTCTCTCTTACTAGAAAAGAAGCTCCATTAGGGTAGAGATTTATGACTATTTTGTTCACTATTGTACCCCTAGTACATAAAACACAGTAGCCTGACACATAGTAGGCACTCAATGAATACTTACTGAATGACCAAATAAGTATGTAGATAACAGATGCTCACCCGGGTCACCCGGAGAGAAAGACTGTGGACAGAGAATAGAAAAGGCTCCAGGTGTGAGCCCTGGACAACTCCACCATTTAGAGTTGCGTTGCCAATATGGTAGCTACACGTGGCTATTTTAGACCTCATGAAATATGCTCATCCAAATTGAAATGCATTGTTAAGTGTAAAATAGCCACAGAATTTCGAAGACTATTTTTTTTAAAAAAAAGTGTAAGGTATCTCTTTAATAATTACATTGATTACTTGTTAAAATATATTTTGGATATATTGAGTTAATTAAAATAAATTAAAATTAATTTCATCCATTTCTTTTTACTTTTTTAATGTAGAAATAAAATACTAGGAAATTTAAAATCACATATGTGCCTCATGTGATTTTTTTTTAAATGTAAATAGGTTTATTCTGAACTGAATGTGTATGACTGGCCCAGAGCACATGGCCTCAAGAAGTCCTGAGAAAATGTGCCCCTCCTGTGATATTTCTACCGCACACACTGGTTTAGAGAATAAGAAAAAAAGCCAGTAGGAGATTCTGTCTAGTGAGAGAGAAGAAATTATGAGGTAAGTGTGGTGCATGGAAGGTTAGAGAAATCATTGTTTCAAGTAGGAGGGAACACTTAACTGGACCATATGAGTAAAGTGAAGATGAAGGATTGACCAAAGGATCTGGCAAAATAGAGATCATGTCAGTCCTGACTCGAGTGGCTTGGGTGAACTTGTGTGAACAGAAGTCCCGTGCAGAGGGTTTGAAGTCAAAATGAAAAGTGAGAAAGTAGAGACACCCCATATAGACAACACTCTCGAGAATTTTTTCTATAGTAAAAGGGGTGATTGCTGGAGGTAAACAGAAAAAAAAATTTCACGGAAGATATTTTAAAGAATGCTTGGTAGCGGAAGGAAATGATCCAAGAGAGAGAATCCTAAATTAGAAAATTGGGGCTGAATACAAAGAATATAGAAACATAGTATTTTAAATCTGAACAGGCCCTTGGAGATCATCTTAGACAAACACTTTGCATTACAAGTAAGAATTTTGAGGTACAGACAGGCCAATGTCATACAACAGAGCTGAAACCAGAACCAGAAATGCCATCTATGAATGACCACTTGCATGAGTCCATTTCTGCAGAGACAAACATTTTCCAATTTTTATATATCTGACCCAAGATATTTTTTGCCTCATAAAGTAGGATATTTATGTGATTGCTAGTGGCCCATTAAGCACTAACATAATAAAACTAATGGCTAACACTTATTGAACACCTGCTATATACCTGGTGTTTTACACATATTAACACCAATCCATACATAATAATCCCATGATGTAGTTTTTCTTTTTTATGCCAGTTTTACAAATTAGGAGATTGGAAGAGTTTCATTCATATGCACATCTGCTTGGACCCAAAGTCCACAGTCTTTTCGATACATCATATGGCCTCACAGTCATAATTCTTTTACCTGGAAACTGTCCCTCGAAAGGGCAAAATACCCAAGTTACCAATTGTTTTAAGTGAGAACTAATATCCAAATCAATAAAATAATACCCACATGTAAGTCGAGAATTGCTTTTCCAAAGTATTTGTTTGCCACTATAGATCAAAAGTCTAAACAAATGAAAAATTTTAACTACAACAATCTTCCCATTCTGAACAAAAACAGTGGCACAATCACTTGGCTTTTGTGCCAAAGTGGGATTTGGCTTTCTGATTCCTGGAACCTGACACACCGGTTTCCCCCCAAAAAATCTTAGCAAGTGGGAATTGTCCCATGTGCCACAGGTATAGAACGACAGTGCTTCCATTGAAATGGCCACAATAATTCTAAGTGAGTTGAATAATATTAATATTTATGAAAAGATTCATGTTCAAGGATGAAAGCACCTCTGTGTTTTATGCCTAGTTCATACCTGTGACCTACTACAACTTCTCTGTCATAGAATAAAAACCAACTCTAGGTATTCGCTGTTTCCATGTAGAAAATTTAAATTAACCGGAATGCTTAGAGAATGGTGAAAATGAGAGAGGTTCTGGTAAATTGCGTTCTCTTCCCCACCCTCTCAGGCAGAAACAGTTTTATCAAGGAGATCATTATTATCATCATCATCATCATCATCTTCACAATTCATAGAAAATTTACAAAGTATCCATTATAACATAAAAATATCAATTAATCAAAAGCCAATTAAGAAAAACTGTCAAATAACCAAATATATGTACAGTAGTCTTTTTTTAAACTAAAACATTTTAGAAAAACACCAAGTGGTATAACAGAGTGTTTTAAACACCAAGAAATGTAAGTATCACAAGAGCAAGAATTTTCTTTTTGCTTTTATTGTTATTTTTAATTGGCACATATTAATTGTACAGTGTGACATTTTGATACATGTATACAATGTGTAATGATCAAATTAGAGTAATTAGTATATTCATCAGTTCAAATAGTTATTTCCTTGTGTTGGGAATATTCAAAATCCACTCTTCTAGCTATTTGAAAATATACAATAAATTGTAGTTAATTATAGTCACTTTATGGTGCTATAGAACACTAGGACTTATTCTTCCTACCTAGCTGTAATTTTGTATCCATTAACCAACCTTTGGCTATCCAACCCCTTCCCAGTATTTAGTAACCACTACTCTACCCTCTACTTCTTTGATATCAACTTTTTTGACTTCCACATACATGTGAGAACATGTGGTGTTTGTCTTTCTGTGCCTGGCTTATTTCACTTAATATAATGTCTTCCAAACTCATTCATGTTGCCAAAAATGACAGGATTTTGTTCTTTTTTATGGCTGAATAGCAATCCATTGAATATATATACCACATTTTCTTTATCCATTCATATGTTGATGGATGCTTAGTTTGATTCTGTATCTTGGCTATTGTAAATAGTGCTGCAATAAACAGAGGAGTATAGCTATCTCTTCGACATACTGATTTTCTTTCTTTTGGATATATACCCAGTAGTGGGATTGCTGGATCGTATGGTAGTTCTATTTTTAGTTTTTTGAGGAACCTCCATACTATTTTCTATAGTAGCTGAACTAATTTACATTCCTACCAACAATGTATAAGAGTTCCCCTTTCTCAGAATCCAGAATTCATTATTTTATGTCTTTTTGGCAATAGCCATTCTAACTGGAGTGAGATGATATCTCATTGTGATTTTTGACTAGCATATCCCTGATGATTAGTGATGTTGAGCATTTTTTATATACCTGTTGGTTATTTGTGTGCTTTCTTTTGAGAGATGTCTATTCAACTCATTTTCCCATTTCTAATCAGATTATTTGTGTTTTTTGCTAATGAGTTGTTTGAGTTCCTTGTATATTCTGTATAGTAATCCCATGTCAGATGTGGTAAATTTTGCTTTCTGCTTAATCTGAGGTCAACAAAACAAATACTTTTTATCCCAATCCTATTGAAAATCTTTTTTGAATGTCTAGCTTTTCTTCCCTTACTATGTAGGAAACAGAACATAATTTGATTTTTTTTAATGATTTAATATTTTTCTGTGCTTCCAAGCATCATGTTCAAGAATATTTCACAATATGTACCTAGGATTTTAAGTATAGATATAGAGAGTGAATACAGGGAGGGAAATTTTGCATTGCTTATTTGTATAAACCTCGTAGTAACATATCTATTTGATTTACCTCTTTGCACTAAGAGGATAGATAGAATAAAATGTCAGGTAAGGAGGTTACCTGTTAATTCAAGTCTTGTCATCCTGTTTTTATATCTTGTACACCAAGACGATAAGCTACTGCTAACTCATCAAAAATGCAATATGTGTTAAGGGGGTTGGGGTTAAGGTTTTGTTGTTGTTATTGTAACATTGCTTGTGGTGACTTTTGCCACATCCTTCACTTAGAAACTGTTGTGAACAATAATACATGTTTATAAGACTACCATTCTGGGTTGAGTCATTCTATGGCCACAAAGAGGCAAGCTTTCACATACAAGTGGATTGAAATTAATAACTTGGTCTCACGGAAAAAAGATAAATATCATAAGTAAACACGGTCACATGCCTCCTTTCCACTCTAGGCCCACCTCAGAACCTGTCCTTCCCCAAGTCCAAGGCTGATCCTTATGTTTACACTTGCTTTGCGCTGTTTTGTTCTGCCAGAGCACATGCTGGATCAGGTCTCACCTGTTACAAAGTTTCCTGACCCCTTCCTTACCTCATACCTTCCTTTTGCTACTAAACATCTGGGAAAAAGTACTTTGTCTCCGCTGTCTTCGATTCCTCCTAATTTTCCCTTTAGAGCCCTTCCCAGTCTTAATTTTTCCTAATTTCCCAGGGGTCTCTGACATAGTTGGATCCTTCCATCTGGAAAATCTCTATTCTAAACTACTACTTTATCTTTTCTTCTCTTCTCCCTCTTTCTCCTCTGTCCACTTCTCCTTGGTCTCCCTCACTAGTTCTTGCCCTGATGCCCCCTGAAGATTGATCTTCCCAGAGTTCCATTCTTGGGCTTCTCTTTCCCCTCCACTCTCCCCATGTTCTTTCATCCATTTCCCCAACTCCAATTGCCACCCATATGCTGAAAGCTGAGAAATTTCCTAAGCTCTCAATGCATATATTTAGCAAACTCTGGGCATCTCTACCTGGATGTCCTTGAAGTTAATCTATCCAAAACCAAACTCACTAACCAACCCGTTGTCTTATCTATTATTGGGGCCAACCAGTTACCTAGTCACCCAAGCCAGAAATCCCATAGTTTCCTTGAATCGTGTTTCTCTCTCAACTCCTACATTCAAATGATTTTAGCTTAAGTATTTATAGGAAATCTGAAGATTTATATGTATGTTTTCACATATTTATATCTATGTATTTCCTCGAACCTGGTATGCAACCTTAGTTTAGACTGTCACCCTTCCCCTCAGGTTGTCTTCTTTCCAGTTGTTCAATGTGTAACTGTTCCTACCTACCTTGCACACTGCTTCCAAGGTCACCTTTCCAAAACTTCAAAACACACATTTGAACTATTATTGCTTTTCCTAAAAACCTGTGTGGACCACTCCCACACCCATCATGGAATAAAGTCAAGAATATTTGTCAGAGCATGTCATGTCCTCCACATGTGGCCTTAACCTGCCATCCCCAGTGTCTCTGCATTTGCTCCTACCACGACACCCACTCCCCTTGCTCAACACACCCTGGCTGCCTCCTCTACCTGGAACTCCTGCTCCACCTAGTCAATATCTGTTTTATGGCATTCATTACAATGCATTGTAATTATTAATTTATACATCTCCCACTACACTGTGTTGTAATTATTAAATGACATGAGCTGCTTAAGAACAGGGAGAATATTTTTCTCACCATTGTATTTATACCATCTAGCATAAGACTCAGTAGGGGCTCAATAAATGTATTGGACTTGAATGACTTCGTGGCATACTCAATCTAAATGAGAAAACCAATCTGGTCTAATAAGCTAAATTTCCTTGCCTACCCCTGTTGACAGGACTTCTCCTAGACACAAGAGAGAGGTGATTTCTGATTTCAGACACACCACCATGTGTCTCCCTGATTTGTGACAAAGGGAACAGCTCCCCGATTTTGTCATTCTTCCCAGGAGAATAAATTGTATTCTACGACAAGTGAAAACACCACAAAGCATTTCTGTAATAATATGGTGTATATTATCACATTAGCTACAGTTATAATAAAAGTAGCTACATAATCAGATTATACTTTCCTCATAGCCATAGAAATAATGGCGCTTTATCAGGAAATTTGTAAAACCAAATGGAAACTCACTAATGCAATAGGAAGTTATCAAACATAATATAATTCAGGAGTCCCAAACTGTTAGTATCTCAGTAGGTAAAGGGGGAAAAAAAAATCTATTTTATTGTAATGAAACTCAACTGAAACATGCTTATTATTTTTGTAAAAATGCTCAGCATATGTTCTTTTTCTCCTTGTACAACCATTTCTTATTTTGTTTTGTTTTAACTTGAATGCTTTTTGTGAAAAATTGTTTGAATATCAGAAGAAAATAAAAGTGATCAGGGTGTTATGAAATACCAGAAATCATCCAAATTTTTCAAATATGGATTCATAGTTTCAAACTGTTAAGTATGTTTCCAAAAGGCTTCTGTAAATGTAATACATATAACAAAATATCAGTGCCCCATATATTATGGAAAGTGACAGGCTTTCTACTCATGTGCACAAAGTAGTAAGCAGGAAAATACATAGCATGTCAAATAGACAGTGCTCAAATTCCATCCAAAATTTTACCATGATTTCCATCCAAAAGAATGAACAAATATGCAAAGTCTATATAGTTGCAATTTTTGCCTTTACTAAACTGTTGTTTCATGATAGTCATAATATCAAATTCAAAGAAAAATTAAAGGGCTTTTCTGCTTCATAATAAATCAAACTCTTGCTGAAATTTAAAGGAAGGATGAAGAGGTTTTTTTTTTTTCTTTCTCCAAAAAATTATCTGTAATTAGTCCAGGATTAAGGAAAGAGGGACTAAGTAAAGGGACATGGCAGAGATGTAGCCCAAAGACATATTCCCTATGCCACCTCTATGTGTGTGTGTAGGTACACATGTTAATAGACAGTATATGTGCATTGGCTATATAGGTGATATATATTAATATACACATAGATAAAATACCTTATATTATATATATTAGAAATGTTATATATTTATATATCAATTTATACACATAATTATGATATATATTATAAATGTTATATTTGTATATGAAATATAATTTTATATTGATATTTATTACAATTGTTAATTATAAACACATTAATACTAATTATTAACTGTAATTGACATATAAATGTAATATATTAGTATATGTTATAAATACATACTATATATACTGTATAATATATATTATATGTATAATAGATAATATTACATGTATCATGAATAACTGGTAATCTCCCATACTGGGAGCTTTGAAAGAGAAGTCTGTTTAATGATCTCCCCAGTGGCCTACTCTACTGAGGTGTAGGTGTCTCCTTCTGACCTGAATTTCCAACCTATGGGAGCACATGATTCAACAACAATTGTCAGCCATGAAAATGTACTTAAGATACACTGGAAATACTCATTTCAACCACTTGGACTTTTTGACTGTTTCATCATTTTGATCAATGTTTTCTTTGCTGTTTGTTTCCAACCAGGGTATTCCTACTTTTCAGTGTCAGCACCTGATTTGTGCATGGGCCTGCAGCCACCTGCACCAGCACCTCAGCTACTCTTCCAAGGATGGCATCGCTCCAACCTCTAATGGAGCACAAAAGGACAATGGGATTTGGTAACAATAAAACCAGATATAATGATTTATAATCTTTAAAATTATGCAATTCCAAACATTTTTTACTGTGTTATTCTACAGGGCAGGATAGAGATTGGTGGGGGTGTTTGGAGAATGTAGGGAGAAATGGGAGTGAATTTGGGGTTGGGACAGGTGGGGTTACAAGATGGGGACAGGTGGTATTCATTCAAAATTACATATCTAGGGGAAAAAATCTTGGTCTGTAGTTTGAGGACAAAGTTAAAGGAGTAAACAAACACTGCAGGAAGTGTCTTTGTATATACAGAATCAAGACAGAAAACCAGTTTTCTGTCCTTCAGAACAATCCCTTTATCCCAGCAGGAGGGAAGTAATCAAGGTTCCATAAACACCTCCAATGTCTCCAACAGTGTCCTGACTGCTCCAGTTCTTCTCCTTTGCCACTAGTTACTGTTGCGTCAGTCATTTCAATGCGTTTCTGTCCTGATTTGGACTCCCTGCCTTCCGTTACCTACGCAATTGATGAGTCTCTTTCTCAGAGCACTGTAGCCAGTACAGACCTGGGTAGAGGACCCCAGTGTGGGGGAGGCCACACGGTCAATGCTGAGAAGAAGAGTCACATGGCAACTCACTCAAGTTACGTTATGCTTCAATATACGGATTTGATGAAAATTAGAGATTTGTGATGAATCGTCACCCCTTTAGTAATATTGGCTTTTTAAATCCCAACCTCGGAATTTTGAAAGTCCTGTATGAGTAAAATTCAGTTAAGGTTACAGGTGGACAAGTCACAGATTCACAGACTTCGTTTTTCCTGTCTTGCTGTATTTTATGCAGTGTTAATACCAGAAGTACAGAAATCACTCTTTGAAAATGCTCTGCCTACTTATCAACAGCCTAAAGATTCAGAATACCAGCTTTATAATCATAATGCTCCTGTGTGGTACATTTTAGGAGAACAAGACCTTGGCATCTTATTTAAACTCTATACACTAATTTCCTCATCTGGAAAAGAGGGATGATAATAGCCATATGGGCTTATTATGAACATTCCATGAGATAATATGTGTGATGTGCTTGGTGCACTGCAGGGCATTAAGTAGCAACTGTTGATTTTTAAGACATTAAATAGTACATTTCTAGTAATGATATCTACTATTATTCATTAACTATTAATATTAAGAATAAATATATTGTTATTAAGTCTATTTTTTCTAATTTTAGTATTATTGCTAAAATATGTAGCAGTGTTTGTGTCATTTCAGCCAACACAATGGGTATATTTTGCATTATCATTCTAAGGAAAGAAAAAGATCAATAAATTCTAGACATAAGCCTATGGATGCCAAATAACTTCATAGAATCACACATACTGCTGTAATGATTTCCTAGCTTTTCTCTTGCATCTGCTCCATTGTAAAAATCTTGTCAATAGACTCATATCATGTCTAGACCCAAGGTTCACCTGGTCCCCCGGGATGTTCAATCACTGTGGTTAAAATAGGCACAGGCTTTGGGGGCAGAGAAAATTCTAGCTCTTTGCTTTTTAAAACTGAGAAGTGTATTTCTCTACTTCCAAAAAGACATGGGCCCAAGTATAGCAAGAAGACCATGCACTGCAGCAGGACTGCAGGTAGGCTTCCCCTCGGAGAGGACAAGCTGGCGTGAGAATGAGAATATTAAACATATGGGGGAAGTGTCCTAGAGTCACAGGCTCTCAGCAGGACCTGTCCTTGGGAGATGAGACCGTGGAGAGAAAAAGCAGAGAAATCTCATGTCGAACTTGGAGTAGGGGAAAAAAGGATGATGTTCTGAGAGGTTAGACACATCAATTGAATAGATGCTACAGTTGAGACAGGCTCTGATGAAAAAGCAGACAGATAGGAGTATTTATTGCACAGTTAAGCTAGTTTTAAAAAGTGACTGAGTAGGGAGACATTGGGTCTTGGCCCCAAATTTGGGGCACCTTGCCCTGTAGGTACTCTGACTCGTCTATAGGGTGCTCTGCTCTTCCACACATGAGCGTAGGACCAATTACCTGTACAAAAGTTTTAATTGTATGTCTTCAATCATTCTTAGAAGATTCCTGACCAGTGACTGAAAATAAGTTTTTGTTCTATGTAAAGATGGTGAGAATAATTCCTGAATCATAATGCTGGGACATCCATTTGGCATCAAATTCTCTACTGATGTCAAACAGATTTGTCCTTCCTTACCTGAAGAAGAATGTCAATAGGCATTTGTGCCATCAGTTAAGTGATCCTCTTTTCTTAATCATTCTGACTACCTTAACAATATATTCAAAAGTTACACTCAGGTCCACAGTGTCAGATCACAACAAATGCTACACGTTGCATGGTCCTTCTACTGTAATTTTTATGAAGAATAACTGGCTCTTTATTGAAGGGATTTCCAAGACTTCATGGTTCTTTTGTTTGGAAAAGGAAAACAGAAGCCAAAAGTCAGAGAAGGCTTCATGAAGTTGGTGGACTAATGGGGAATAGCTAAGTATGCATGCTAATCACATAACTGTCACCACCTCATTCCCTGTCCCACACTTTCCACTCACAAAGGAAGTTCTATTGTTAGGACTCTATTCCTGACTCTTTATGCTTCGCATGAAAATTTGGGGAAACATGCTGATTACTTTGCAAAAGCCTTTAGCAGATTTACTTCCATTGGCTCCTGTGAGTTTGGAGAACGAACCTAACCCCTAAATCAGGGTTTCCTGTTTTATGTGACCAACCGTGAGACTGTCCCAGTCTCAGCAAATGTATGATGTCTCCAAATACTCATGAATGGGGTTAGAGGACTGTGCCTCTAGAAAGAATTTCAAGGATATTTCATGGTAGATGGTGAATGCAGAGGGGGACCCCTGTAAGTGAATTTGATCCTCGTATATCTCAGGTCTTTCTTTTGGACAATGCTGTAGCCAGCGCCCTTGAGTGTGTTAGGTTTTCCTCCTTACCAACATTTACTTGACATTTTCAGAAAGTTCTGATGGCTGCTGCTGAGTTTTCTAGTCCCAAGGAACACAGTACTTTTCCTCTGTGTCTTGCCTCACTGGCCTCAGGTGTGTCAAAATCTTCAGTGAAAACTAGGGTGCCAAATTTAGCAGCTCATGAAGCCCAAAAGGGTGGAAGCCACAGTACAAACAGATCCCTAAGCAACCATCTATTCATAACTAAGAAAGGAAGACTTATCACTGCATAGAAAACAAGCACCAGAAAACCCCATCATTCTTTCAATCAACAAACATTTATTGAGCATCAACTATGATTGAAGCACAGTGGGAGATATAAACATAATACAGTCTGTTTGTTTGTTAGGAAAAAAACTCATATTTATGAATGACTAGCATGTATATATTTTATATATATTATTCCAATTCATACTTATAATAATATTTTGAGCCTGGAAATATTATTCTTGTTTGACAGATAAAGAAATTTAGGCTTAAAGAATTTAAGTAATTTGTTCAAACAAGATCCTATAGTTGATAAGTAGAGACAGAGCTGTCTAAATGATGTAAGGCTACCTCAATGTGGATGAAAAGACAGTTACTGGATAAGTAGAATTTAAGAAAATAATGGAATAAGTATAACAAGAGGAGAAAAAATAAAATGTTATAGGATTTCAGAGGAAAGAGATAAGCATCCGATCCCACACAAAAAATGAGCCCCTTCACACTTGCTTGTTGGCATAGAGCAAAACATCTTAGAAGAATACATTGGGTTATAGTCTTGCATTTACTTGAGTTAAAAGTTTGGGAAGAAGATTATTCACATTTCTATGCATGGTTACTGTCACACATTGGTTAATCAGTCCTCCTGTCAGGAGACCAGGTGAGGCTTAGTGGGGCCAGGCCAATTAGGACCCTCTTCACTCTGAGATAGTTTTCTGATATAGGAGCCAATCCTGTTTGCCCCTTCTGGAAAACGGATCGTCTACAAATTTGAAGTAGAGATATCCATTTTCCAAACCAGTTGAAACAATTATTGACAACTAGGTACTGACCTATAACCTATCTGTTGGCTCTGTTAAAAAAAAATAGGCAAATTATAAGAATATACTAAAATGAAACCATTTTTCCATATTTGGTAGCAAACTTTAATTACTTTGCATTTTTGGTACTCAATTCTCACGTCTGAGCTCAAAGTAATATAGTAATGAAAGCACATTTGATATAGTACATCACAGTACCATGCGGTACATTTGTTCCCCGCAATCCCTCTGAAATAAATAGGAATTCATTTCAGAGATGAGAAAAATGGTTCGGAGAAAGTATGTTTCCAAAATTCAGGAAAACTATTTAACTTTCCAGGATTGCACAGCTAGTAAGTGCAAAGCTAGAACTGTAGTCCACACCAGCCAGTTGCAAGGTGAGCACTCCTTTCTGTACATGATGTGGTCTCTCAGTACATATATATGAAATTTACTCTTTGCTCATCAGAGGTGAGACTTTAAGAAAGTAATTACCTTTGTCAACATTCCCCTTAGCAAAAGTCACATTATTTCACATATATCTTAGCATCTCCCTCTTCAGTATAAAAGTCCTGTACTTTAAACAAGATACTATTTATATTACTGAAATTTCATTATTATAGCTTCTTGTTATTTTCTAGTATCTTAGACTTTAACTTTCAACTTTTTCCCTCTGTCTACACTAGACCCTATATAGGAAATGACACAATGAATGGAAGAATTGGATCCACATCTAGACACAGGAATGGGTTATTATTTCAGTAATATGCTTAGAAAGCTAATCCATAAAAATCATTTATGCAAAGCTTAGTTCATTTAGGCAAAACACAAATTAAACAGTAAGTTTTCTCAACAAGCATCTGAAATATCAGCATCCCCACAGTTCCCAAGAGAATCGAATCGACAAGAGCGTGTGTATATATTTGCATCTGGAAATAGGGATGACTGGATACAGAAAATCTTATAGTTTTAAAAAATTTCCTTTATATGACCAGTTTTTAAATTTCTTATTTTCTTATCCACAGGATTCAAATACAATAAAACCATTGGCTACATTTCATGAACATGAACAGTATAGAGTGAAAAATGATTATGAAAATTTAATACTATGTAAAACAAAAACATTTTTCCATGTGAACACATTCTTACTGTGAACATGGAAAATTTATGAAAGGTCATTCCCACCCCACCCCACTACTGCCCCACTATGCTTTGGGGAAACAAATATGTTCTCAAGGCAGGGTACAGTGGCTCACACCTGTAATCCTAGCACTCTGGGAGGCCGAGGTGGGAGGATCCTTTGAGCTCAGGAGTTCGAGACCAGCCTGAGCAAGAGCAAGACCCTGTCTCTAATAAAAATAGAAAGAAATTAGCTGGACAACTAGAAATATACAGAAAAAATTAGCCGGGCATGGTGGCACATGCCTGTAGTCCCAGCTACTCGGGAGACTGAGGCAGGAGGATCCCTTGAGCCCAGGAGTTTGAGGTTGCTGTGAGCTAGGCTGATGCCACGGCACTCTAGCCTGGGCAACAGAGTGACACTCTGTCTCAAAAAAAAAAAAAAAAGATAATGGGCATCTGTATCTTCACATCTCCTGAAGACATGTGTTGAGTTTAGTAATGTGTTACCAAGCCTGATCTTATCAATTGTAGATAGTCTAGAGAGGCAGTTAAAATGGCCAAGTTTATGCAAAGCTGTAGAAAGGAGAAGCCAAAATTGGGGGTGGGGAGCCTGGGGAAGAACTCAAAGAAAACTAGGCCTTTTAGTCCCTCTTCCTTTAGCTACTGGACTCTTTGTGTAAGAACTACTAGAATCCTGCTCCCAGCTATCTAACCCTGGGCCTTAGCAGATTAACAATGGAGAGAATATTAGACTGAAATAAGAAAAAATACGAACACCATATTCATCACTTCCCATGTGCCAGGGACTGTGCAATCTCTTCACTTATGTACAGCCTTGCTTGTAGCAAATACAATGATATTTCATGGAAAGTGGGGTATAGACACAATTCCCGCTGAATGCAGTTCATTAGTGCCCCGCACGAGGGTGACTCTGCTGAAACATCTAGCACCTGGGAAATACAAAGTACAATATGAATTTACTGGGTTATTCAACCCCCTCCAACATTTCGCAGCTTTTAATAATTCATAATCTGAACCATTTACTCTAAGGGTTTGTGACTTATTCTCCTTACCATCTTCTTTTCATGAAATAAATGGAAAATCTAAAACCAAATATGTAAAAACAGCTTATTTTTTGCTTTACTTCATGGAAAACACTTTTTAAAGTACTATTGTTATTGTTGTTTTAAAAAACCAACTGAAAGTAAATATTCAAGAAGAACCAAAATGCTGGATGCAACTAACTTCTCTACCTCAGTTTACTCATCCATAAAATAGGGTTAACAATGTTGCCCTACACTGACAGAGGAATATAAATTTAATAAGTCTTTTAAATCTCTGTTTTGTAATTATCAGAGAAAAAGGCATTATGTAAATATCAAGTTATCTTTGTAACTCATTATCTGAGCTGATACTAACTGTAGAAAAGTTATGTCTAATAACATTAAATGAACGTTAGAATAAAACTGCAGTTTAGATTTGTTGTTTTACCATTTATGTTGGTAAATGAGGATAAAATAAGCATGAAGGAGAAATAAATGGCAAACACTCTGATTACATGTCACTAAAATTCCAGTGTAGAAATAATATCTAATAATAACATAGCACAGTTCCTGGTTCTGCCAACTTCTAAAATAAAAACCAACTCAGGTTCAGCATGTCAGCTGAAAATAAAGTGATACCTTTAAAAAAATATTATCTAACCTATTTCTAAAAGTCATCCTACAATTCTGATAAGTAGCCAGTCGCATCATTTTTAGCTATTTAATTGCACATCGTTAGCAAGAGTAAAAATGTCAAGAAGCCCATATTGACATTGTTCCCATTTTTGTTAAATGGTCAAGTGATTCTTATGCAAGCATAGCTCACTCTGCGATTCAGATGCACAGTCTTTACAGAGAACCAGAAAGGTTCCCTGGCTGGTGCAAAACATTGGGCAGAACAATGGTGCCCACATATCACAATCCTCTGGTTAATATTTTATTTCTTGCACATTTATTTTGAACAAGCCTTAAGTCTCTTAGCCGAAGGATAAGTATCTGAGCTTTTGCAAACTAATCTGCAAAATCCAATCTGAAGCTCATCCCAATACACAACAATAAACTAATCCCTCATGTTGGTGTAGTGCTGTGCCATTTTTAACACTTTACAAACTCTTTCATTTACTTCCTTCGAGTCAAGGGAGTATCTTATCTCTATGTTCTTTGTGCCAGTGCAAACATTTCAAAAATAGCAGTTATATATTATTTAGTTAATAACAATAGATCACTAATTAGGTCCTTAATTATTAATAAATCAGGTTTACCCCAGGTTGAATAACAAAGAACTTTTCTAGCTCAGTCTAAGTCATTTTTTCTTTGTCTTTTTTTTTTTTCCGGCCTTTTTTTTTTCCTCATGTGTAGCTTATCCACAGTTCCATCACTCTCTTATCAGCTTCAAAAGTTATGCAAAGCCCTGTAGCTTTTTTCTCCACTAGGGATATAGCAACCCAAGCACAGGTGCTGAGCCCTGTGGCTGCTTTCTGCTTACTCTGCAAAGACCTTAGATCATATTGTCAATGTTCCTGATCACTCATTGACCACCAGGATACTTTTTCATTTCCACAGCCAGAAGTAGAGAAAATTGAGTGATAATCGTTACGTACAGGTGCATTTCCCAGCAGGATATTTTCAGGATTTTCCTGTTAGACTCAAAGCATTTTCCTCCACCTAAGCACTCTGTCCCTTAATCTCTTATTCTTTGAAGCCAGGGATCCCACTCTTCATATGTTGCATTGGACATTTAAGTATTTTATGAATCACTAATCCTCAGATGCCCTTAAAATAACTCTATTTTCCAGAGACTAGAGAAAGAGCATTAAGTGAAACTATTTTTAAAGGTTGTTTCTCTACTGTCTTCATCAAGAACTTGTTAAAGATTGCTGTGTAGAACACTGCTAAGAAGTATTTTTAAGATTATATCAAAATCATAGCTGGCCAACATGACCTAAGACCCAATTGTCCTCAGGAGTTCAGGACAATGCAAGAGCATTGGATACATTGCCAGATCTGGATTTTAAGCCTAAATAACAAATTCTCTAAGCCTAGTTTCCGCATCTATCTACTTCCAGGGACTGCTGTGAAGAGCTGTATGAGATAATGCAGATGAAATTAATTTATAAAGGGCAACATTTACTCATATAAGCTTTTTATATCTTCTCATCATACGTAGTTATATTATAAAAGAAAGAGAAGTGGGTAGAAGTGAAATAAAAGGGAAGGAGAGAAATGTTATATGTTTATTATTATGTATGATAAATCTCCACAAGATTTTCTCTGGCATCATTCTGTAGCAATATAGTCTACTGTAAAACGAACATTTCCTTCAGGCTATTTCTAATCTCTAACCTAAAGGCCTCATCCTGAAATAATGTCCTGAACATCATAACCAATTTGTTTTGACCATTAAATAAGCCACTCCATGCTCTCTGCAATAAACCAAACATTATTTTACAACCCTAATTAATATTCGCGAAGATGGGCAGGTGGGCTTGGGCTTGATATGTAATGACCAAGGCTTACAGACCCTGAATTGGTAATTTTGCCATGCTCAGCAGTTTTTGTTATCCAAATTACTTTGCTCAAACACCTTCACCCCACCTGGCTTTAAACACTATAGGGTCAGACCAACCCAGCCTAACGCTTTCTTGGTGACTGGCTCTAGTTCAAAGGGCAGTATGTCTCCCAGGACATATAAAGTCTGGGATCTACCAAGAAGGCATCCTCACATACTTTACAAGGAATAAGAGAAATAGTGACTAGAGACTTCAACGTGAAGTTCATTTTCTCAGGAATGGGGGTGTAGTAGGGGACAGCTAGGTTCTCTTAAGCAAGCTCAGAAGCCTCAACGCTTTGGCCTTATAAGCAGTCTATCTTTTGACTTTTTTTTTTTTTCTCAAAGGTGTTCTGGAAAGCAGAGCATGTGGGAGCACAATAAACATGAGTCATATGGGGGTGGAGGACCCCCCACTAGGGGCCTGGCATTTAGAGATAGATAGACTGTGAGAAGGTTACTGAAATTGCATTGGACTGGCCAAGTTCTCTTTCAGTGGAGTAGCAAAGTGAAATAAAACGCACCACAATGGCTACGGAGGATCGTTTGCAGGGATAAATAGGACAGGAGACAGACTCCCTCATGTGCTATGGTTGTTTTCCCATTGCAGATTAATAAAAGAAGCAATTATCTAATAAAAAATTTACTGTTAATTGATGCCAGTTAAGTACTACTACTGTTAGTACTATTAAGTACTATTAGGACGGAAGAGATTTAGTTCATCTTCCGCTGCTTGGAAATTTGACATCATTCCTGGCTTCCACTTTGCATCCCCCCCCCCAATTATAACCCACTGGAAATGGGACAGAGATGAGAGCCATTTACTGTGTCACAACACAGAGTGAGGGGAAGAAGTGTTGGAAGTGGAAGCTTTTCAAAGAGAGTGGAGGAAATAGGAAAGCATGATGATCACAGAATATGGGTTTTTTCCCCCCTTTCTCCTTTTTTGTATGGGCTTATTTTGTTTTTTGTTTTTGTTTTTGTTTTTTCATTTTACAGTCAAAGTGTTATTCCTAAAGGGCGTGTTCTTTCAGGTTTATGGCCCTGACTAATGGAATTGCTCTAAATAACATTTTGATCCTGTAAGGTCACCCAGAGTGCTATACCTTTCCTTTAATGAGTCAGGTCTGGACCAGGCATTTCCCAGAATTGAGATGGTAATGAAGTCATTAGTTTCTTCCTACTTGAAGCCCTGGCTAGAAAGCAGAATTCTATGGGCAAAGTCTGAGTGGGTTTTTTTCATAAATCTCACACCCAGCTGAGCTGTAACACCTGTTACATTTTCCCAGGAGCTTGAGCCATAAGACCATTTCCAATCTATTTGCTCTTCTTCTTCCACAGGACACTGACAAAGGCAGGGGTCCCTGTTTTCTAAGGCACTGCTAATTGAAAATCTCTGGCTGGTGCAAATGTGAACTCAAGCCCACAAGAGTTCCAAATAAGGCCCCAATGATTATTTCCTCCTCTTTTTAAAAATAGCCCTTATAATGCAGGTTATACAAGATTAATTTGTTCCAGGGAAAAATAGTCATTGAACCCTTGCCCCCAATAAACTTTTACTTTCCGTGCACAGGTTTTCAAAAAAAGAAAGAAAAGAGAAGGGGAGAAGAATAAAACCCAGGGACAAGTGAACCCTACGAGCTCTGTTTTGTGAGAATTGAAGGATGGGGGTAGAGTTAAAGTGTATGTGCTTTTGCTGTGTGCTTTTAAAATCTTCCCTATTTATTAATTTTCAACACAAGAATTGGGAACAAAATAGAGTCAGATGATTGAATGAATGCAAAGTGATTACAATGGCAATGGCAAGTTTAAAAGAAAGTTCTATTTTCAAAAACTGAATAATTAAAAGAGGAGAAAATTTTCTTACAGGATCCCTGAAAGGAAAAAAATGCATTCACCTATGGAAAACATGGGCATTTTGGGCCCTAATAACAGTCTGTGGGAGGAAAAAAAACTCTGAAAAACAAAGACTGGATTAGATGATCCAGCTATCAGGTCTCCTATGGCATTTGACAGAAAAAGAGAAATTAGGAATAAAGTTGATGTAAACAAACATTCAGCTCTATATTGCTCTGGGAGTTAGAACACATTAAGGGTTTGAGTCTCGAAGTCAAAATTTTGAGACCCACAAGTCATAACATAGCCAGTTATCAGACTGTTCTCTGTGCACCCACCAACTGCATCCTTCACCCAAATCCCCTAAAGAAATGAACTGCTTTTGAATTATGTGCTGTGCTTTATGGCCATTTTTTTTTGTTGGTTGGTTTATTGGTTTAGAATTTTGTTATCGGTGTTATTATTAAGTGTATTACTTGTGTCATTGTCATTGTTTGTATGTCTCATTCTTTTTTTTTTTTTTTAAGACACAGGGTCTTGCTATGTTGCCCAGGCTGAACTAAAACTCCTGGACTTGAGTGATCTTCCCACCTCAACTTCCCAAGTAGCTGGGACTATAGGTGCATGCCACCAAGCTTGGCTTGTGTCTCATTCTTACCGTAGAGACTCATCAACTATATTCCTCCTAGTCTAATAATAGAACATAGCCTATTGTAAACTTGTGATTATAATGGGGGAGTACTGATCAGTAGAAAGAGGCCATCATTTCATTGCAAGAGAAAAAATAATTAAAGTTTTAAGTAATTTTCTAATTAATGGTATTCCCACAGCATAAA
This sequence comes from Cheirogaleus medius, assembly GCA_008086735.1. Taxonomy (NCBI): domain Eukaryota; kingdom Metazoa; phylum Chordata; class Mammalia; order Primates; family Cheirogaleidae; genus Cheirogaleus; species Cheirogaleus medius. Next base: position 10,784,521 of record VBSM01000413.1, read on the forward strand.
TTGTGTTAGTTCTACTGTGAAATCTGTATATAGTTCTAAATCTAATCTTGTAAACAGCTGAGACACCCAGAACTTTCAACAAGTATTCAGATAGCTACTAAACCATTTATGGGCCCACAAAAAATAGATTTGGATATATACTTATTTAAAAAGAAATAAATATATATCCAATATTTATTGGATATATATTTATTCACAATATATCACTGAATAAAAAGATTTTAAATTGATTCATTTAAGATTTGTCATTTTTTGGTAGGTCAAAATCAGTCAAATGTTTGTAATTTCCTATTTTAACTTAAATACTATAAAAGATTATATGGATATTATGAGCTGATTTTGTTGTTTAATGTACGCTCTGAAAAGTTAGCAATAGTTATCCCTGGGAGGGGAGTTATAGGTAACTTTTAATTCATTTCCTCTTTTGGCTTACCTATACTTTTTATTTTTTCCAGAATAAATCCCTGGGTTTCCCCTTGAGCTGTAGGCTGAAGCTGAAATACTTGAGAAAATATTAGCCATTTCCTTTTAGCTGCTGTCAATCTTCATCCCAATTCTCAGTCTACTTGTACTATTCAGAATTGGGTTTTTTCCCTATTCGCCAATTCTAACCACATAAACTGTAGGGTCAAACAATTTAATAATTTCAGAATCAAATTGAATTAATGAATAAATCTATAATTGACCTTGATATTTTTCCACTTAAATCTATTAAAAATACAAATGTCACAATTCCATCTGAAGAATTTTATGTTTCCATCCACTGGACTGAAAATTAAAGATAGGTTCCCACAGAGAAAAAGTCACATAAAACAAAAGTTCTCAATAGACTGAACCAAAATTTCTAGAAAAAATGTGGTTAAGGTGGTGGCGTCTGATCTGTTAAGAGGGACCAATAACATTAATTCTGTTAGGCATAACTTCTCTCATTTCAAGAAGTTTAGATTATTTCTAGAATCTTCTATCTCCTGTCAACCATCCACTCCATTTAACCTCCTGCTTGTCAAGGGGATGATTTTCTGACTGCATTAATCATCACCAACTTTTACCTTTCCTCCTTCCTCCCTTATTTGGTTATTGATGTCCCAGAGAGCTAAACTTTACCATCATATTTCACCAATGGGTTCTGTCATCCATTGCGATATTTTCTGCCAGATATTAGTGCCTTACTTGATCGATTTTCTATTTTGTATGTGTTAGTGATAAATGTTAGTATTTATAATCTTTCTTAGAGCTCAGAATTTATTTTAAAAGGAACTACTAAATTCTTTAGGTTGGCAAATACTAATTTATACTTCAATTATGGAAAGCTGAGCAGAAATAATTTTGAACCCCACACCATGAAGGGTGGCAATATGAAGTGTTAGAAAGAAAACTGCAAGTAAGTGGAGGGTATAACCCAGGTTCTATGACAAACTCTGTGATTTTCAGCATGTCACTTAACCTTTTTGGGTCTTAAGTGTCATCATCTATAAGATAAAAGATTTTCAAGAGACAGAACATAGGTCTCTCTATTCGCACTTTTGTTTGGCTCTCAATCCATTAATCCATAAATCCTCTTTGAATCCTGTGTGACTTTGATGTGACATCAATTGTCTACAACCACCACTAGCCAAGATCCACCAGGCCCATGATTCCCACAGCTCTGAGACTCAGCGGAATCTTAAATTGCCTAGGTGCAGAGATTTTCTTTTTGTGTCTTTAGGATTTCCTAATAGCCATTTTGTTGTTCAAGGCACAGAAAGAATTCTTCTCCTGACAGATACTTTGGTAGGTGGGTAGGTGCAGGTAACCACTGAATTAACTTCTCCTAAGAAACACCCGGTAGATTTGAGCTCCACTGTGTCCATAGATACCTACACTATATTCAGGAATTTCCCAGACTCTCATTCTTCCCTAAATTCCCACCCACATTGTACCACTGTGGAATAGGAATGGAAATTGACGAAGAATGTTGTCTAGAATCAAATGGGGAATTTTTCTCAGCTTCAGGTAATAAAAGTAAAAAGACAGAGTGATCTTTGAATCCTCCTGGAGACAAATGAACATGTTCTTTATTAGTTGCTACAGTGCCCCGGGAAAGCCTCTGCTCTCCTTTAAAAAAAAAAAAAAATAAGGGCTCCTCCTTCCTTACACAGCCCTTTTAATACAAATGAAAAATTCCAAATTCCTCATTTGTTTAGCCTGAAAATCCCCTGCACATTCCCACAAACTACTTCCTTTTCTCTCTTTTTAGCAAGACTCCCCTCTCTCTAATGAAGAGAAGTTCAGAGGGTTTTTCCCATGAATAGATGGCAGGCACCTGGGAGTTATGAATTTTAAAGTGATCATTTTCTTTCAGCCATGCCGGACAATGGGCACCTCCTTTTGACTCACTTTCACAGCTTTGAGAGGCTCTCAGATCAGCCACATTCCAATCGGACTGGAGTCAGATCAGAGCTGTGCTGGACCGCATCAAGGTCTCGCACAGAAAGACAAGGAGCAGATGGCCGGCACCGAGCCCTCCTCCCCCTTTCAGCACGCAAAGGCAGGCAATGTGGGAAAGCGTTCGCCCGGCATTGCCTATTGATCCCTGAATAGAACCACCGCATGCCACCAGCCTGTAGGTATGAACCTCTGTTAACAGATGGTGAGATCATTATGAGCAATTAATTCCTTTAATGTATCAGTGGGAACATGTTGGGAAGGATGATGCAAGTACTGAGTGAATAGTGAACTTCTCACTCCTGGGGGAGCAAACAGGAGCTACCTTGGGGGGCGCTGGGAATATCTTCCCAGGCTGCAGCTACGTCCCACACTGAACACAGGCTCTGGGAACTGACTCCACAGAACCGAGGTGTGGTTTTCATTAACTAATTGTGAATCCTTCCCTTCCATCATGATTAATGCCATATTTGTCTCTAGGTCATTTTTGTATACACGCGAGAACCGTCCAAAAACACAGAAACAAACAAAAACAATATTGGTCCAAGATGCATGGGGAATTGCTTCACAGAAATCAGCAGAGTAGCAGGTCATGGGTCACGTTTGCTAAACAGAGCTATAGTTGTGACAGTTCTAAATCGATTGAAAAGAAATGTTTCTTTGGACAAAGATAAAGGAATGGTAAAAATATGCATATTCCAGCACTGGAGTTTGAAAATAGAATGTTGGGGTATATTATAAACAGGTAGTTTTAAAAGAGGACAGTTCTTAAAATATGAACTCACATATATAGTAAATGGGAGGACATGACATATGTGGCAAATTATTTTCTCTGGTATAAGCTGGAATAATTTTTAAATTTCAGAAACAAGATGAAAATGACTATCAGTGGCCAACTGGGAAAAATTGGCATCTTGTTATTCAGAAATGGCTCTGCATACTGATCAATGTCCTAACAATGGCATTTTTACATGTTTCTTTACTTCTTTTTATAATATTTAGTGGTGTGGATGTTTTTCTTTCACAGGAAAAAGAAAAATCTTATGACACAGTATGTATGGATCACTGGGTAGCCCTTAGATTTTAAGAAGACAGAAAATACAGAAACAGGAAATACAGGCAACTATTCACTTAATTCATATTTAAATGACACTTTTTGCTTGTAATTAAGACACTCAAGTAGTGTCTCTGTTCATGAAATTTACATAACTGTACAATAGCGTGCCTAAATGAACAGCAAATGGCAGTTAACCTTGAAGTGTATTATCTTAATTGAATAAATCTGGCTTTAATTCAATAAATTAAAAACATAGAAATAATATCGCAAAAGACTTTTAAAAACAGACTTGCCACCCCCATAAATACAGCATGGTACTGTTTATAGTTGTGTTGGAATGCTCGGACGTTTTCCAGTATGATTTTAGAACTCTAAAAGCATTCCGGTACACATTCACTGTTTTTCCATCATTGTTTCCAAAGCAAATCAATGTCACTTTCTGGAAATCATTGATAAGAATATCTGAACGCTAAATCAAAACACATAAACTTGCTTATTTGAGATGGTTCCTCATCAGGACTTCCAATTTCTCTATCTCCATGGGAAATTTGGTCTTCTTTTTTTTGTTTTCAATTCTGTATCACTGAGTGTCCTATGACATAGAGAAAAGACTAAGTAGAGGAAAATAGGTTTTTTACATAGGAAAGACACATTCCCATCACTTTTCCATTTAAATTGGATTTATATGTACCGTAAATTCCTTCAGCATAGGAGAACTGACAAAAGATGCTAAATTCTCCCCTCCCAAAGTTTGTTGCTTTAATCAGCACCATCATGTTTCAGTGATTATATAGTTAAGGAGAAGAAATCATGCAATATGTTTTTATTTGCATGAAATAAGTTAATGAGGCACCACCTGTGCCTTGTATCAGTTTACTGGGGAAAAAAAGCAGGAGAACACAGGTGTTCTAAGAGCATCACGGAAGATTTTATACATTACTTTAAAAATCTTAAAACCTAAAATTATTTATCAGAATCCAGCAGTGCATATTGCTATGGAATAACTCATGCACGCGCGCGCTCACACACACACACACACACATAAATAAAAATCATTGTAAAGAAATTCCTGGTTTCTTGGCTAGCAAGAAAAAAAAAGGTTGTAATTCATTCTTTCCTCGTTCTCACAGTGTTCACTATTGTACCATCTGCAATATACAATGTACATGCTCAGCCATAACCCGTACGGCTGGAAAAGAAGCATTCACACTGTGAATTACCATTTTTCCCAGCATCTAGCTCTAGTCAAAGACAGCACAATAATAAACTAGAAGCTCCTTTGTCTGTTAAACATTGTTCTTCATTACTACATGAAAAGCAAATTGTCTTTGTATAGAGGGAGAGTGGCACACACGGCCATGGGAGTGGGGGAAGGGATTTGTCTCTCTCACTGGCCACCTCATAGCCACAGAGGCCACCTGTCCATCTTTCCCCACCGGCCCACCCAACTGTGCCTTGGAAATCATTTCATCTACACGCATGTTAGGGATAGATCCCTGGTTTGGTTGAGTGAGATGCTGGATTAGAGACACATGGGATGCTTTTACATTGAATGTCCTGAAGCTTACATCCACAGATATCTATATATTTTTAATCACTTTGGTGTGTCCCTTTTTACTGTTTGGGAGAAGTGAAGTTTATCACAGACATTCTTTTGTTCTGGGACTAAACATACTCAGCAAGTTATTACGGGTTGTTTGGGTTCTTAAGAGCCAAATGAAAAGCATATAAGCAAACAAACAAACAAAATACTTGGAGTAGCAGATACATATATATATATATATAATGTAAATATATGGTTATAACACATAATAATAGTTACTATGAAAGTTTAAAAAATGTATAGATCATACCAGAATTACTCATCCAAAGAAAGGGTCCTTGTAATGGAAATCAGTCACTTACAAAATATTAATGATTCTCTGAGGGTTTTTTTTTTCTTTTGTATTTAATAAATTCCAACAAATCTTGCAACACAATAAACTTGCTTACAAAAAGTTTACTAAATTAAAAGATCTTGCCTATCAGTATGGAGGACAATGGCCAGACTCAAGTCCTTATTTCAAATCTCAAAGAAAATTACGTCTTTGTGCTATCTGGTTTTACCCTTCATGGATGATTTCCCTAGTGTGTGGGTAGAGAGGTCTGCCAGGAGAGCTTGCAGGGAACTCCGTGAGGCATGAAGGGAGCAGCCCAAGTCAGGTCTGTTCACCCAACTCTACTGGACAGGGGACTGGCTGAACAAAATAGACCACCTGATTATCAGTCCAAAAGTGGTTAGGTTTGTGTGTTTACTGTTAAAAAGAAGTCACGATCTCATCAGAGACTGGTATATATCACTGGGGAGAGAATGTCCCAAGAGAAACCATGGACATAAAACATCTGTTTCTATGTTGTTGGGTTTTGCAGTGATTTTGTGATCACTAGTTTTCCTCCCTTGCATGGGAGTAATACTGCATTGTCATGAGGCTTTAAAAACACTGTACATGTAAAATAACTACCATAGCTCTCTAGATAGGGTAGATTCACAATAAATGTCCGTTGCCTTTTCAGGTGCAGATTAACATTTGATTTTAATGTAGGGGGAAGAAATTGCCACGTGGCATGTTCACATTTTTTCTCCTTTTACAAGAGACACAACTTTTATTTTTCACGTGCCATACTTGAAATGACAACCTGAGAAATTATAAAGTGTTTGTGAAGGTAGTCACGATGATTCCTCTCACGTTGGAAATGCTGTTATCCCAGAACATTGGCCAATTTCTAAACTTTACATACTCAACCCAGAAACCAAGTCTATTCCCATAGATATCGCAACTGTATTCTATCTAAAGAGAAGCCTGCCTATGTATTTTTACCATGCACATGTGACTTAGGGCTAGCTTTGACTTAGGCGGGCTCATCCTGTGTAAACAAGACACTGACATCACCAGGAGACAGAAAGGAATAATCTCAGCCCATGCCCATGAGAAAGTGGTAAAAATACATGAGTCACATTAGAAACATCTGTCTTCAATCCCAAATTAAGCACTTCCCAGACTAAGGGACAGTTTGTGGATCACGTGATCTGCTCTCCAACTCAAACTATTTGCTCATTTGGCTTAATTGTACTAATATGTAAAAGGATAACTAATGGATTCTCTTTTTTAATAATACTGCATTTCCTTGAGAGTTTGCATGCTGGTTTCTAAATTGTTACGACAAATATATTTTTTCTTTTAATTTTCAGCTTGAATGCCCCTTCTTAATTTAGAATGACAACATTTGTTCCTCAACTCATAAAACAAAGCATTTATTAACAGTCCCTACAGTTCTGCTTTTTCTCACTTGCAGGGAAACATGTTGAACTTCCTGGCTGTAGATTGAGACTCTCCCCCCTCAGTATCTTTTCTCTCTTCCTCTCCATGGGCTCTTTCTCCATCGTTTCAAACATACACAGGTCCCCTCAGTCTAAGGCAGTGGTTTTCAACTGGGGGTGATTTTGCCTTCAGGGGACATTTAGCAATGTCTGGTGTCATTTCTGGTTGCCATGCTGGGTGGAGGGGTGATACTGGCATCTAGTGGGTAGAGACCAGGGCTGCTGCTTAGTGCCCTACAATGCACAAAGCAGCCCCCTCGCCCACCCCCACAACCAAAAATTATTTGGTCCCAAATGTAAATAGTTCCTAGTTTTTAGGGGAAAACCAAACAAAGCAAAAACCTAGTTTTATACTGTTTTGCATCTAGCTGCACCCTACACATCTTTTACTTCATTTCCAAACATTTTCAAGACACCCCCCCCCCCATATCCATATCGTATTATGCTCTTACACTTCAATCCCCTGCAGTTGATTTTCCTTCCAAACGAGTCATTGCAAGTACTCTCTTTAGGGTCACCAACCTCCTTAGTTGTCAAATCTAACAATCCAATGAAAACTTTCCTGTCCTTACCTTATTTTGACATCTCTGTTGCATTCGAGCTGTTGATCCTTTTCTCCTTCTTATACTTCTCTCGTCTCTTGAAAGCTTGACACAATCCTCTTTAAGTCTTCATCATCATCATCATCATATCAATCACAACTGCTAACATCACATGCCTCACTTTATTCTGTTTTCCATTTAAATATCCCCCATCAGAGAGGTTTCTCCTGCCTGCCCTACCCAAAGTAACACCATTTGATCTTTCTATTCCCTTAACTTTCTTCTTTTCCATAGCATTTATTACCACCCAATATTATCTTTATTTTTAATTTGTTTATTGTTTCTCCTCACCCCACTCCCTCTTCCCCTAGAATGTAAGCTTTATGAACAACGACTATTTTGTTCATTTCTGTGTTATTAGCACCTGGTACTCAGTAGCTACACATGCATATTTGTAGAATGCTTGAAAAAATAGATGGGTGAATAAATGAATGGAAAAAGACCTATGAAGTGCTTTCTAGCTGCAGGAACCGTGCTTAGCACAATATCCACCTAGTACTGGTAGTATCTGCTTTCTTAAAACTTTTCTTTTTGTGTCTCCTGAGACACTGCCCTAAGCCGATACCCCTATTTCCATGACCACTTCTCTGCTTCCTCTGATACCTCTTCTTCCTCCTCTTCCTGCTTGGTTACTTCCAAGATTCCCTCCTGGATGGCATGCCATCCCATTGCTCTGTGCTCTCTTCATGGCACTTTCCAGTGTCCCAGTTGAGTGGCCCCGATAGCACAGGATTCAGGGTGTCACACTTCACATCTGTAGAAACAGCTGTATCATCCATCATTGTGGCAGACCAAACACAGTCTAAGTCAGCGCTGTTGCTGGTGAGTGTTTTAACATTTGCAAAGGGCTTGAGGCAGGAAGAAGCCTTGAACATTTGGGAAAGTGATAAAAGGTCAGTGTGGCTGGAATGAGGAGTGAGGGATGCAGCAGTGATAAAAAAAATGATGGTGAATAAATTTTCACTGGAGGTTCCAGTGCATACAATTGTCTAAGACACATGGGTAAAAATTAAAGATGAACTTGGGTCCCTTCCTCTCTATGATTGTGTGATTTAGTAATCAATCACAAGCACTCTGCTAAATAGTGCTCATGTTTGTGTTCCAATCAAACACCTTCATTTCACTTTGTCAGTACTCTTCTCCCTTGTTTCCTTTCTGAGGTCCCCTATGGTCAATTCTGCTGTTCCTATTTACTTGACAAAACAAATTATCAGTCACTGTTTCTTCAAATAGTGATCTATATTTAACATTATCCAGAACAAGAAAATAAAGTTTTATTCTAAAGTGTTAAGAATCCACTAGAACTTAAATTACATCTAAAAGGAAAGCACAAATTTTGGAAATGGCCATATAACTTTAAAAAGATGCCATTAGCCTTTCCCTCATTTACCCAACTATGTTTTCTTCTTCAAAGTATTTTTTCTTCCTCTGATGCAATCTTCTTTTATCCAGGCTCTTTGCTTTTATAGAAAAGTCCTCAATGGTGAGCAGCCATTGAAAGAAATTACATATAATGTGAGTTATCAAGGGGGATTTGAAAGAAAAGTAATTTCTGGCTGGGAATACCAGCCAAGGCAAAGTTGAAGCTGAGCGTATGTATGTGTGTGTACACGTATATGTGCCTATTTAAGGCAGAATTTGTGCATTACCCTGGGATCTGAGCTTCAGGGGTGTTCTTTGGCATCACCTACTTTTTAAATTTTCAAATAGGCATAAATCCAGCAAGTAATGAATAAATGAGAGAAGACTTCCAATGTAAAGTTGAGGCAATTACAGAAATAATTTATTTGTAAAACCTTTTGAGAAAAATAAGCAGATATTGTAAAGATTAAGCTTAAGCACTTTGCAAACTGTAAAGCATCAGACAAATGTAATATATTTTTCTTATTAATAAATAATTGCTTGAAAAAAAATTTTAAATTTAAAAACAAAAAAGAAGGAAAAGCAAAAAAAAAAAAAAACCAAAGATGAAGCAAACAAAAACAAAAAAATTTAAAAATAAATAATTGCTTGTATCTTTACTTGGCATTGCACATTTAGATACACTGTATAATGGAAATAGACTGGAAGCTGCTCTAAATATGAGTATAAAGTAAATTTTAGAGAGAATCTAGAAGGAAAAAATTATTTTTCTCTTTCTGAACTTGTCCCAGGAAATTTATATTTGGAGTTTTTGTTTTAAATCACTGTTTCTTTTCTATATTAATATGTCTTCTATACTAATTATCTTCTCTACTAGCATGTCTGGGCATGAGGTGAAGACTGGGATACAGATTTAATATTTTGCCTAGAAATATTCATGTTTCTGTCATACCATATCACAAATTTAACTGATTAACAAATTAACCAACTGGCAACCATGGAGTGGGTGTATCTACTACCTGGGTACTTTAGCACATTTTCAACTAAGAGGGATAAATGAGGTGTTAAAGACCACTTGGGAATCGTTCATAATAAATTTGGATAAAGGAAATTTTATCTTAATTTTGGGAGAATGGAAATGGTCAAAGTTCTGCAATAGGTGGAATGCAGAACCCTGCTTATTTGGCTAGTCCTCACATTGTATAGTTTAAGACTGATGCTTATAAGAATCGCTTGGTTTGCAAAATTGTCAAGGGACTAAATGACTTAATCAACCTTTCCCATTTTTATCTGCAGTCAATCTAAGCTTATTATCATCAACCACTCAAGTGATGGCCCCTGATTGAACAGAACATTCCACTGGGAACAATGCAAGTAGCCTTCCCTCCTGGGAGGGGGTATCCACAGATGTTGCAATGTTCCTTTTTCACCTTCAACCTCTATAGGTAGAAACTTAAAAGCCATTTTGAACATTATCTCATTATCCCTTCACTTTTGAACTAGGAGTTGATTACCCTTAATTTACAAGGGGACACTGTATTGAGAAGTAAGCCAATTTCTCTAATGTTGCATACAAAGCACTCTGTGACAAGCTAAGAACGGAATTCAAACCTTCAGGTCATGATTCAACCTCTGCTTTTGCATTTACATAGCATTATATCATGAATAGGATTCTCTCCACCTTTTAAAAATAACAAGATATTATTAACAAACAGAAATCCTTTTATGCACACTTCAAATCCTGTTTCCTGAATCAAAGGTAGCTGTTTTTGAAAGAGACATAAATTCAGGCATTCCAATATAGCAGTAGTTTTATATTATTTGTTTGTTTTTCTAGTTAGAAATCTGCTCTGTTTAATATGAGCCCAAACGAATGAGGACATTCTTCAAAGAGACAAACTAAGGTAACTCTGATTGTTATGTTGACTTTGTTAAGGGCAATGGCCCAGAGCATTAGTAATTAAAACTCATTTAAAATTAATTTAGTTTCAGGAAGCTCCACAAACCCATAAAACCAGACACACATAAAATAAACAACTACAGATGCATTTTTGAATCTAGTGGTTTCCAAATTGAAAAGATGGGCAAGAGAAGAAAAAGAAAAGGGAATCGGGAGAGAGAATGAGAAAAGAGAAAGTGACCAGTATTAGTCTAAGAAGCTTGTCTTTGGAGCCTTGGTCCACAGTTTCAAAGGCAGGATTAGTTCTCTTAGTAAAGTTTCAAGTCACTGAAGCATCATTCTCTTTCTCCTCAGAATGAAGCCGAACCGGATGGAGACATTTGAAAATGCCTCAGTGGGCAAATATTAATTTTGTACACATTTCTCAAAACAGATTAGAGTTCCCATGGACTACTATCTTAACTTTGCAGAAATTAATTAACTACTTTCTACAGTAAAGTATTGCCCAAGCTTTACACTGATGAAAGCTTCAACCATTGCTCACAACTTTTAGACACAGGCTTTTAGATTATTAAACATTGGTTTTGGAATAAGTGATGAACATATCTAAACACTGGTCGAACTCTTATTTAGAAAAACTTCTTTTAAAAGTTGTGGAAGCACCTTAATTTTTAAATGAGAATTGGGTGGTGGGAAACCTACTTGTCCAGTTGTGGAAAGGCATGATGGCATCTACAGCAAATTGCAAGTGTAGAGGTTTGGGTATAAGAGCTAGAGGTGGGGTAGGCGTGTGGGAGAGCAAAGAACATGAAAATGAAAGTACAAGTCTCCTTTCTGTACCTATCCCTTTCTCTTTTTGCAGAGTACACACTTCCAATCAAGTGAAAGACCCAGTACTGAAACTAAAATTGCCTCAGAAAAGACTTAGACTATTTACAGAACCCTATTCTGGTAAGAGACATTAAAGATGATCCAATCCTATGTCTAATTGCATGCAGTAAACCCACCTACACCCCCTTGACGGTAATGTTTGTTACATCTCACCAGCTCACTTATAGTTCAGGCTGACGAGTTTATTGTTGGCAAAGACTAATCCTTAGAAATTTCTTCTAAGTCCTAATTCTGCTCTCTTGAGCAACATAGGATGTAATATTGTGCTCCTCATTATCTGCAAGTAATAGCATGGTGATCAGACCTGGGTTGGACAGATACGGGTAGGTTACTCAGACTCTCTAAGCTTCAATTTCCTTTCCTGTAAAAGGAAATAATAAATATTTCCCACCTCATAGGCTTTTTGTTAAGATTAATGAAATAATGCACTTAGAACAATGTCTTACATATAATAAATGCTTAGACACATTAGCTGTTACAATGGTGTTAAAGGTATGGATTTAGGAGTCAGTCCTGAGTTCAAATACTGGTTTCACTGCTTAGTAGCTGTCCTTAGATTGATTAATTTCTCTGAGCTTCTGTTTTCTCATCTTTGAGATGCCTACCTCGCAAGAGTTTTGTAATGATTTAATGAAAAACTGTGAAAGTGTTTAATATAGTGCCTGGCCCTAATTTTTAAAATTATCGGCAACATCGTTATATATTTTATCAATGTCCTCATTAAGATATGGTTCAGGGAACTGACAAAACAATTCCAAAGTAGTCACATATTGCCCAAAGAATAGTGCAAAGACTTTCTTCCTTGACCTAAATATGATGCAGTAGTCCACCCTCAATCCGCAGTTTTACTTCCTGCAGTTTCAGTGGCCCTTGGTCAACTGTGGTCCAAAAATATTAAATGGAAAATTCCAGAAATAGACAATTTATAAGTTCGAAATTACACTCTGAGTAGCATGGTGAAATCTTGCACTGTCCCCGCTCCCTCCTGCCAGGGATGTGAATCATCCCCTTTGTTCGGTATATTCACGCTGTAGACACTCCCTGCCCGTAAGACACTTAGCAGCCACCTTGATGATCAAATCGACTGTCACCATATCACAGTGCTTGTGTTCAAGTAACACTTATTTTACTTAATAATGGCCCCAAAGTGATGCTGGCAATTTGGATATGCCAAAGAGAAGCTGTAAAGTGCTTTCTTTAAGTGAAAAGGTGAAAATTCTTGACTTAATAAGGAAGGAAAAAAATCGTATGCTAAGGTTGCTGATATCTGTGGTTAGAATGAATGTTCTATCTGAAATTGTAAAGAAGGAAAAAGAGATTCATGGTAGTTTTGCTGTTGCACCTCAAACTGCAAAGTTATCGCCACAGTGTATGATAAGATGGAAAAAGCATTAAATTTGTGAATGGAAGACATGAACGGAAATGTGTTCTGAGCGACAGCACTCAGGTTTGGTATCATCCACAGTTTCACGCATCCATTGGGGTTTTGTAAAGTATCCCCTGTGGTTAAGGGGGACTACTTTAAGTTTATTAATGCAGACTAATACTGTATTTGTCTTTACTCTTTCAGTCCCTTAGAAATAAGAGTATGAAAGAGAAAATGTATATTCATGACTCCATTGGTTATATCCTATTCATTCAAAATAAGTCAATAAAAACAATGTACACCAAATAAGAATGTCAATAGTGAAGGCAGGTCACATGGCAATTCTCTTTATAGAAAGAAGTACTTGTACATAATTCATTTATCCACTTCATTAATTGCTCTACAAGCACTTCTCGAGTGTTTACAGACTGCATCAGACATAGCCCTGGCTTCTGGCTCTCATGGTTCTAGAATCCTATGACCTGTTTAATTGAATCCTATTTCCCTTAGATGGTCTTAAAATGGCATCTATGTGATTCATTCTACATAATTATTCATGTTCCCAGAGATATAAAATAATACAGAGCTTCAAAATACAGATTTCTAGTTGAAAAGATGAACTACCTCCCATCAAGATATTAGCATATAAAGGGAGAATACATTCCAATCCCAACACAGCTGATCAGTATATAAACCATTTGGACTTTTTGTTCATCTATAGAATAAGGGCACTAGACTACGTAGTCTAAAAAGTTCCTTCTAGCCTCCTCATTCTAATCTTTTGTAATTATTCTATCATTAAGAATTTCCTGTAGCACAAACTACCCAAGTCTATATATGTGCTAGGATAATAGCCCTTGCATCGGTCATAGACCCAAATCAAAGGCAGATTTCTTTTTTAACCCTCAAACAAGTATTCTAGAGTAAATTACTAATGTTTCAAGATATACAAGATCAGGCTCAAAAAACTTCCTGCAGCACACACTGCTGCTTTTCTCACCAGCTATCTCCCCTCTCCACTCTCATTTCTTCCAAGTCACAGAACCTCATTTTGTTCATATATTTAGCCACCACAAGCTTCAGTGGAGGCCAATCCTCCATCTGGTTCCAGGGGTTAAATGTTCATTGGCTTTAGCCAGTCAGCATCATTCTAATCTCCTGGCCCATGATTGCTTTAGGAATGGGCAAGCAATTATAATTCTGGCCCATTAGCTGTTAGACGTGTCACATGAGAGGAGATCTAAATGACTTCCAGAAAATATTTCTTTGTTGTTAAAAAGGCACATAGTAGAGGAAGCTTCCTTTTTCTTACCCCTTCATGCAGCTGTGTGAGGTGATGTCCAGAGCTTCTGCAGCTACATTGTGACCACAGGACCATAAGCCTGAGTATAAAAGTAAACACACTAAACATAGCAAAGCAGAGAAATGAAAAACACCCAGGCCCTTCTTGACATTGTTGAGTTGCAGACTTAACCAACGCTGGTTAGTTAACTAGCGTACTTGTTATCTGATATTTAAAATTGTCATTTTTTTAAGGTAGTGGTTCTCAAATGATAACACACATGCAAATAACCTGTGTGTCTTGTTAAAATGCAGATTCCGATTCAGGAGGCCTGGGCCGGGGCTGTGGATTCTGCAATTCTGACAAGCTCCCAGGTGATAGTGATGCTGCCAGTTCTGAGCCCAAACTTTGAGTAAAGGTTTAATGCACTTTAGATAGATTTTTCGCTTACTGGTAGCTGAAATCATCCTAAGTGATACAATCCTTCATCTAGTATTCTCTCTCATCGCCTCTTACCTGTGTTGATGAAATCCATTTGAGGACCTAAAACTTTTAACATTAATTTCAGTTGCTGTTAACCTGCAGTTCATGCTTTGACTCAATTGCACTCACTTGAATACCCCACCGTTACTAGCACCCTCTTATTCTTTCCCTCCTTAAATAAGCCATTCACGAGCCCTGGCACCCACAGCGTGACAAAGGCGCCTGTGAATGCTGGGCGCACTCGCCTTGCTCCCGCGTGGAGAGCTTGCCAGCACACCTGGCCCAAAGGTGAAGCAGCTGTATGCACGTCGGTTCTTTCCCTGCCATCTCCAGCTCTAAAGAGAAATGCTCGAGCGCTTTTGCAAATCAAAACCTTTTCATCCTGAATTTGGTGATTCACCCTGAATGGTGTCTCCTTGGAAAGTCTGTAATGCACTATTGTGTAAGATGGGTAAAATTGGCCCGTCTCATTGACAACACTTCTCATGGCTCGGGCTGGGCTGGGGGAGGCTCGAGTCACAATAAAAAGGGTTCTTTCCCCACGGCCTCCCTCCTGGGTCAGTGCAGCCAGGCCAGGGGACCTGCGTGGGGGTGGATGGGCTGTCTGTGCCTGCAGTATTACCTCCCCCTCTGTTCATCAATCACCTCTGGATGAGAACTAGGTTTCAGCAGGTATGAAGATGCTGCTTGTTTTTAACAAGGCAAATTTACAACACTTCCAGACTAAAAAAAAGTGTGGGGGAGGCAAACACTCAAAGGCTATGCCAAATTTGCTTTTCCCCAAAGCTGGGAGAGACAAAGGAAATCTCAAGCATACCTCCCAGACACAAAGAACATGTGTTTGCCCTCCAAATTCAAGCCAGTGAACTCAGCTCATTATCCCAGGAGCCGGTCACTGATTCTATCCAGTTAAAAAAAAAATGCCTATGGTCCCATTCAGATAGTGAAGTTTTATCTTTGTACTTAGAGTCCATGAACATTTCTTTTTGTGCCAGATGACGCTACATTATGAACTTTCACATATATTATCTTATTTTATCTCTCCAACAACCAATTCTGTCTGGTAGATATTTGAATTAATAAGACAAAACCCCAGAATCCGAAATGTGCATATTAAGTCCAAGAAAGAGATTTTAAAAGACGAAAAGGCAAAATTCCTTTAGCATACCATGTTAAATTGTGCTAGAGCAATTGATACTTTGTTCCCCCTGCCTAAAACAGACCTCTTCTTGGCTTGAGCTTCAGTCCTGGTCTTTGTGGACAGAAGGACTGAACACCAGAACCTTGCCCTGGGAGCGCATAGCCCTGTCTTTACAACCCACAACCACAACGATGGGCCAGGTTGATCTGGTCACAGTTTGTCAGGTGAGCCACCAAGGAGCCAAGTCCATCCCATGGCCATGTGTTATGTAGCTCTCTCAACTTCATTAATTTGGATTCATGGTTGGTGGTTTAAAATCTAAACATGTCACATAAAAATTTGGATTTTTGAATTCTCCAAAGAAGTCAGAATATCTGGCTGCACTGCACTGGGGGACAGTCACTCTAATTGCTGAGCAGTGGCAGCAGCCCCTGTATTCAGGGAAAGTGGCCTCCAGCTAGCAACTGAAGCTTTGCCTGCTGTCTGTCCAACATGGAGGCCAATGTCCTTTGTCAAATACCTATCACTACACACCAAGGTTTTCAACCTTGGCACTATTGGCATTTGGTGCCAGCTAATTCTTTGTTGTGGAGCTGTCCTGTACATTGTAGGACATTGTCCTATACATTGTAGGATGTTTAGCAGCATCCCTGGCCTCTGCCCTCTAGATGCCAGTAGCGCACAACCCTGCCCCCAGCCCCATCACTCCCATTTGTTCCAAAAGTATCTCCAGCCCTAGCCAAATGTTCGCCAGGGCTGGGGGTCAAATTGCTCCTGGTTGAGAACCACCATACTACATACATGCAGCTCTCTTCAGTCGTTTAAGATACTAGCCAACCCCCCATTGGTATTTGGGTCTAGGTCTCCTACTGCCTCCAACTAGTCTTCATACTAGTAATGATGAAAATTCTAGAAATACAGGCTGATTTCCTTTACTGTAAAGCTTTGTGTTCCCTTTAAAATGAGCGTTGGCCTGAGCAAGGCAATATTATTAAGTATTTAATATCGGTCATTTATCTCTTGGCCTTTCCAGATTTTTTCTTAAGGGAAAATTTTCACAGGGAAGAGGACAAGAGGAGCAGGAAACCACTGTATCCTGAAGGAAATGATTTTAAAGAGGAACAGGAACAGAGAAAGAATAACAAATGGGCTGCAGCATTTTCTTAAGCACCAGCCCAGCAGGCATCCCGAATTTTATGGGATCACTTGTATGCACCCTGTACTGCACTGCTTTGCATGAGTAGGAGAAGAGATTTCCCCAAGTCCACCTCCCTTTGCCTTGCTTAATGATGCGCCTCATCGTATCCTGATGAAATCTAGACGCAATCGTATTCTTGTTTTAACTAGTCGTGCTGGCAAGGGGTCTTCCTCCAGAACTGAAATTTCTCATCTTGGCAACATCGCTAAGAAAAACATACCCATTTGCCAGCTCCCCTCGTTGCTGGCCCTAATTAGAGATGATGTTGCTTCTCCTCTCAACACAGCTGTTGAGGTCAAGAGGCTGCTGCAGGGAGAGGGACCCTCTTCAGGGGCAGTTGTCCCAAGTGTCCTCTTAGCAGGAACGTGGAGATCTGACGAAGGGTATGCATCGAAGGATCTGAGGAGTGGGAGGACCTTGGAGCCAGCCAAACCTAACTTTATAAATTGCTTATAATCGAGCAATTATAAGAACCTCATACAACCAAGCCTTTGGAGTTGCTTCAGCAGTACCCAAGAGAAATGCATAGACTTAAAAGAATCTGCTAGAGATCAAGAAGGTTGAAAATTAATAAACTCAAAAAGCTAGAAAAAAATAGAAAAGTAATTTTTTTAAAAGCAGAAGGAATTAATAAGAATAAAATGGATATTAATAAAAATAACAATACAATAAACAATTTTTTGAGAAGTATGATAAAGAAAGAGATCAAAGTCATAAATAAATAACATCAGGTATGAAAAGGGGCACATAGTATAGATACAGATGTGATTTTTTAAATTCTGAGATATAACAGACCCTCTCTGCTCTGTACCAGTCAAACTCTATCGGAAACATTTTGTTTATTTCTGTCCAAAAAAGACAAATGATCGTCATAACACTGTATGCATATGTCTAGTATAGCACCTATCATAATATATTTGTTTTCGTTGTCTCACCCACTAGCCCCTGAACTCTTTTATTGGAAGGGACTATATCTTACTTACTTCTGTATCCTAGCTCTAGGCATGCCTGGCGTATAGTTAGTACATGATAAATCTTTGTTAAATAAATGAATTCAGAGAAGAGTAACAGCCTGATGAAAGGACTGAAAATTTCGTGATGAGGAACGCTTGCAGGAAATAAGGATATCTGATCTTCAAAACGGATCATTGCAGAACACACTATAGCTGCCTTCAAAAGTGTGTGGGGTGGCCATGAGGAGGAAAGATGAGATTTTTCTGTATAGACCCACAGAATAGAACTTAGACCAATGTATGTATTATAGGTAGTTAAGATTCAAGTGGCAGAAGAGCCAATTGGATTGACTTATTAGATGCCTACCTTCTCAGGAAGCTTCTATTTAAATTGTTTAAAGATGAGAAGTATATCTGTCTTCTTTGAAAATTAATCATAAATCTCCCTGCCTTTCTTCCCATACACAAACTCTCCCTCACCCCCAAATCACCTGTAGACGGCGCAGGACTCTAATATAATGGATGGTCAGGAAGTGTTGGGGGCCAGCTTAGGGTTATAACTATGCACATACTACTTCCCATATCTTCATCAGATTTCCAATTGTGGAAATAAACCCCATCAGGTTGATACGAAGCCTGATTCTAGCAAGGCTAAATATTCACGAAGCTGCCTGCCAGGCGCTGCTAATATCAACATTCTGCTCTTCACTCCAAATTGCAGTTTAAAATCAGTCCGGCTTTTCCCCAAATATCATGGCCACCTGTTTAAACCTTCTTTTCCTCTATGCCCAACATGAAGATATTTCTTTAAAAGTTTGAACATAATGACTTTTTCCTTCATCAGATTCATTAAATGTAGAAATTAGGCTGACTTTTTAACCTGATCAGCATTCGCCAGCTACAGATACTGCAAGGGCTTTGTTTTGTTCTTCATGCAAACACACACACTTGATATATTAACCTAAAGTTATATTTTCTGTGAATACCTCTTTCAGACAAGAAATGCAATTACTAAAATTATATCTGATATTTGTAATTACTTAGGCCTATACCTGCGGCGAATTGGTTTCAGACCAGAGGAAATGCAAATTACTTTAAATCCAGGTGGAGGAGTATTCTGAGAAGCGTTTATTGAAAATCCTACAGCAAAACAAACCTGGCAAGTTAGAGAATTATTAGTAAGAGCCAAAGAGATGGCAATATTTTAACCTGCTCAAATTCATGATATTGCTTGTATTGGAATATACAAGGTCTGTCTGGAAAGTATCCAGCTACATAATACAAAATATAGACAGATTTATTGAAAAAGACACAAGATACAAGAAACGTTGTGCATAGGACAATGACGCCTCAGCCCACTTCAAAATAGGCACCTTGGGACCTCACACAGTTCTCCCAGCATCTCTTAACCTAACCCGTGTATGTTCAGCATTCTCAGGTGTTCTGCTTGTTGTACACCTTCCAGAACATGGCTCGCCTTCAACAGATTCTTGGCTTTCTTTGAAGTGTTTGTGCCACACTTTTACTTGCAGTGCACTCATTGCATCGGCCCCAAAAGCCTTCTGAATCATCTGCATAGTTTCTGTGGAAGAATGTTCAAGCTTAATGCAAAATTTGATGCAGATTCATTGCTCTATTCAGTCATTTTGAATGCAACAGCCACACAGAACACATGATCACCCAACGGGGTCTAGTGCCCCACCGACTAGAACAGTGAAGTCGTCATTGTTCATGCACGCACATCCCAGTCCACTCTCCTTGCCTGCCAGGTTACACTGATGTCGTGCAAACTGTTTTTATTATATTAACAATGGCTGAATACTTTCTGGACAGAACTCTTATGCATATATGCTCTAAAAATATATGAATATCCAATACACACCCATTATCTAGAGCAATCAGAGCTAGCCCTCTGTAGGTTGTTTGCATAGAATGCTGACTTTGCTGGCATTTCCATTTTTTTGCTCCCCAAAACCTCGTTTCTCCTTACAATGCCAAACCTTTTGGGAATACGCGATGTATGCAACAAATGTGTCTGTCAACTCTCTTAGTTTCTTGTTGAAAACCCTAAATCACTAGAATAAACGTTAATTAATAGGAAATGGTGTTTAAACACTAAATCAATGAAAGGTATGTAAAAGTTGAAGTTCCCCTGTGGCACCAAACCCCCACCTGTGTATTGCTTGAGGAAATGACAGATGTTCTTGAGTTGACTTCTCCGTATGTTTCCTGATGCAACCTGAGGTTCTCCGTAGTGAACATCAGATGGTCCTTACAGAAATTATGGACGAGTCCATGCCATGTCCTGGTCTTCATGTTCAGTTCCTGGAATTATTCAGAAAGGTGCTGCTCACTCTTCACAGTCCATATAAGGGGAAACATAGGAGAGGGCATTTTTTTTTCTTTTGGGGGATACCATCTTTTTCTCCCATAGGAGTTCTTCATTTCTTTCCTGCTTGTAAGTTTTTGCTTTGTAGAGAGTTCTCAGGTTTCCCTTGGAATTTGTGTTTCTAATCACTCTATTGGACACACACACTTTTCTAGAGTATCTGCTGTGTCTTATCATTGTTTTACTACTGACAATTCTTGGACTTATTGTGAGATAGACTGATTGAAAGGTGATAGATGGAGAAAGAAGAAAGAAAAAGGAAGGAAGGAATGAAGGAAGGGAGAGAAGGAGGAAGGAAGGAAGGAAGGAAAGAAGGAAGGAAGGAAGGAAGGAAGGAAGGAAGGAAGGAAGGAAGGAAGGAAGATAATCATGTACCTCTGCTATATTTCAGCCCTTAAAAACTTTAAATTTCCCCCAAAAATGCCTTACAGAGAGGAGAAAAATCAAATATTTGTAAGTGGTCTATACTTTCATCAGGAAGTGACTATAATGTGCATTTAATACTCTTTTCAGCTGTGCAACATCTGAATCTCTTTCCTAGAATCAGAGAGCTTCCACTATATGAATCTTTATGGGAGACAGAGCTCATCTCCCCCTACAGAAGCCTAAAAGGACATTTGTCAGCAACCTCTGCCAAACTGGCAAAGGTTCATGGACACATGACCTAGCCTCAGCCAATCAGATGCCACCACCCAAGACATTGACCCTGTTGCCATGATGAAAAGAGGCAGAGATGGTGGAGAGTGTGTACTGCCAGTAACACCTGGCGACCACCGCCGTGGAGAAGGCAGTGACCCCTGGCGTAGCAGTGTTGTCCTCACTGGGACATTTCATTTGTTCCTGCCCAACTACCAAGTGTGGTTGTTCAACCTTCCTGGAAATTCCATGAGATAACCAATATTCTTTTCTTTTTCCATATTCTGGTTTTCTTTTACTATAAATGTTTATCAGCATAGCACATATGTGACATTTAAAAATGAAATAGAAGTGAAAGAGTTATGAAGAAAAACAACTACCCCCTGCATGCTCTTTCAGTCTGCCCCCCCACCCCAGCCATGCTCCCTATAGGCGATCACTTTTAATTTCTTTGTCTCCTGGAATATATCTCCATGTTCCTAAATAACATGCTTATACTGCTAATCTTTGACTTATCATTGTTAGACATCAACTTCCTCTTAGTGTTAGAAGAGGAGTTAGTCTTTCTGTCCCTTCTCTACCTGCTCTCACCCAATCCTCCAAGACCACTTTATTTAAACCAACATATATTATTCACATTAAAAGGCCTAGATAAAGGCCATGAAATATATTCTGATTATCTTCTTTCTCGTGCACCATCAATTTTTGTGTCACCTTTTTTAGAGTTGCCAATAGTTTTCTACGTACCAATCACTAATATTTTCCCAAATGCTTGATTTTATAATAATTTCAGTAGTTTTTCTAAATGCTGTATCATATCAGGTAATCTCCTCCATTTTTCTCTGGAAACTTGATGTTTATCTGGTGGCTGTCTTTCCATTTAGAAGCTTCCTCTGATATTCACAGGTCCTCAACTATCTGTTCATAGAGTGACAGCCTAAAACCAGTGGAAACCAGTATGCAAGGGAGGCACCATACCCTGGTGGGCTTCTCTCTAGGGCGAATGGGGAAAAGCTCACTGTTCATTGGTGAACTCCTAACTCCATGGAAGATGTTTTCTGGGTCTGTTTAATGTCACCAGACCTTTGGGGTATAAACCTGGACACGGGCCTTCTCAGGGGAGAGAAGCAAGGCACCTCACAGGGCCAGCTGCATAAAATGTGGGGCCTAGTCTAAAATGAAAATATGAGCCCCTTGTTCCAAAAGCAGAAAACATGCCATTAAAATTACTAAAATTTAAACCTTTTCTCTTCTCCTGCAGTCCCTCTCTTGACTTCTCATGGTGTTTTATTTATCTATTTAAAATTGTTATAAGTTAAAAAAATATTAAAAATTTAAATTATTAGCATGAGTTTCACTGTTTATCTTTGATTATACGATGCCAGTTTTAAATGAAAATATAAGAACATTTAGCTCATAAGTAGCATCACTGAAATTACACAATTTGTATTTCTTTTTAAAATTGATATATCAGAGTTGTACTTATTTTGAGAGCATATGTGATATTTTGATGCCAATTTATGATGTGTAATGATCAAATCAGGGTCATTGGGATATCCATCACTTCAAACATTGCACAATTTGTATTTCATAGCTTGTGCTTACATCTGTATTTTGTTCTTACCAGAATAGAAATGCTGCACCAAGAAAAAGTAAAACTCAATTGTTTTTTGTCTCACCACTTAATACGCATACATTCTACCAACACTCTACCTTCAATTTACTGAAGAATAAGTTTACTTTCCTGAAAAGTAAAGGATCTTTGAGTTGCCCTATCTTTCCCTTTCCTTCTATGTTATCATTTTCACTGTAGGTAGTTTGGCTAATATAGGAAAGCACCATGAATAAGAAAGGATATGACAGGGTTCCCTAGTGGTCATGTTTCTTAGAATGTGATTGCCTGTTTTCTACACTCAAAAGTTCTGATAGAACAGAAATCATGGCCTCTTGGGCCTGATGGTGCCTTAGTGAACTCATAGACTTAACATCTTACCTTGTATTCACTTTGAGTCTTGCTAAACTACCACATACCTTGGGTCCACTGAAGTTCTCTGCACATGGGGCATTGCAAACACTGTATTTAAATGGGGAAGCAAGGTACAGTGAACACACACATATTATGTGTCTCTCTTCTGCTCACATTCATGCTCCATCACCCTATTGAACTTCACTTACAAAACACAAGTTCAGGGGTAAAATTATTCAGAATTGCAAGATGGCAGCAGCAGAACATTCAGTCAAGTACAGTGTCTATCCAAGTATAATGAGCCCTGTGCCCGTGAAGCTCGTCCTGTGTCACATCATTATGCAGACTCTTACTCAAAACCCTGTTCCCAACACATTGCCTCACCCTCACCTGCAATGGTGCCTGGTTTCTCTGAGTCCATAACCTCTTCTGTTCAGTTTCTTCAGAGAATAAATCTGTTCTATGTTAAAGAAGTATACCTGGAACATAAAGTAGATCCAAGAGGCACATGGGGAGAGGCCAGGGTTGATAAGGGTCTCAGTGGGACAAACATGAGTAGAAAGTTGGGTAGGTCCCTTCAAGGCTGGGCAGGGCAATGGAAAGTGGGGAGAGGAGGTTATGAAATACTAGACCAGTTAATGTTTGTCTGGGCTTGGAAAATTAATAATCTATTATTGACACTTCAATTTCTTTATCTAACTGAAGATTATTGTTTTCATTAAAGAAAATTTTACACCTTAAAAATGTCTTTGTTATGTCTGGTATTATGAAAACTTGTGACTTCCCTGATGTGTTTTCATTCATTTAATGGAAAATAATGGACCTTGGAGTTTACAGACCTGGCATTGAACCCCGGTCCCAGTATTCTCTAAGTCTGGCCATAGACAGATCTTACTGAGCTTTGCTTTTCTCTTCTGAAAATAAATGGAAGTAACAATATCTAATCTCAGACCATTATTGCAAAGATAAAATGAAAATTGAAATTATATAACATAGTGCTTAACACAATCTTGGTGGATAATGAATATTAGTTTCTTGCCTTGCTTTTGATATTATAAGCAGCTCTTATGAAGATATTTAAGTGAACCAAATATCAAATTGAGAATGATACAAGGCCTACACAGATTTCTTATCCTCATGGACAACAAATAATAAGTGATATATAAACATACAATTTTCCTTATTACAGCAATAAGTCTGCATGTACATGCAGGGTTAAATGATAATGTATAACTGTTGGCTTTTATTTATACATTGTACCCATGTACATTTGATTGACTTTAATAAGTAGAGGTGATTTATTGTAGCATTTTTTATGACCTCATTTTTAAAGATACCTTCACTGTTTGTAATTGGATATTTCAGAATAATAATATCCTTGCTTTTGAGCATTCAATAGTTTTATGTTTTATTATTTTAAGGTATACTCCAGGTATCCATAAAGGGCTTCTTTTGATGTTGCTGTTTGCAGTTATACCATTTCAGGTCACCAAACCATGTTTATCATGGCACCATGTTGTAGTCCATTCATGACCGACATGCAAATTGGGTTCCAGTAAGCACATCCTCAGTGCTGGGAAGCTGGGTGCATCTCAGATCCTCCTTTGCAACAATCATGTTTTGCTTTTTTAAAATTAATGATAATGATTGTCAAGGGATGCTAAAGAAACTGCTCAAAAACCTGCATGAATATATATGATCAAAGTTTCAGAGTAAAGTAAAAGACTAAAGCACAATAGTTGTCAGACTTTCAGTTTGAACAGAAGAATGAATTTCTTTAGAAGGGTCATAAAGGTACAGTGCATATTCAATACAATGTAAAATGATAAGAAAACTAGCAAGCTTAACACAAACCAGGACACGATTAAGTACCAAGTATTTGGTAATGAGAGTATGGTCCCTGTTAGAATGTAAGAAGGTATTAGAAGCTGATGTTAGAAGGTGATCACTTTGGGTAGTAGAGATTAGAATAGAAGCTGGGTTTCCCCAAACTTCAGAAACAGAGATTTGGCTGGAGAAAGAAGACGAGGCCAAGTCATTACATTGACAGAAGACTACCCATATTATCTCATAGGAAATGCCTTCATGATACTCATAGTTACAGGAGTAACCTTGTAATACATATTTTAATGTACAATAAATATTGGTTTTGTGCCTTCCCTTTGGTATTATAAAAATCTTTGATGAGAAATGATGACTCCAAGTGCAAGGAATAGTATGGAAATTCTTGACTCTCTCTGGAAAACATGAGAAAATTCATTCTGCTCTTGTCTACCCCCATCTGCTCTGCAGGAAAGTAAATGCCCTTGGTACTGCCACAAAGCTGCTTCAAAGGAATTCGTGAAAGGGAGAGGAAAAGTTTCCAGATGCTCCAGAGCTTCAGATGGCAAACAATCCCTTTTCCACAATACTCCCTAGAGACAGCCATCTATGAACTTCTCCTTAAAGAAAAAAATAGACTTGCTTCACTTCTAGCATTTAAGCTTACTTGCAGGTATTTACTGCAGATATCTTGCTCAACAATGACTCCATTTCACTGGCAAACTATCCAATAATCCTGTTGTTACCACTCACTTCACAGCTGAAATAGACGCAGCACAAAGAAACACCTGCCTAAAATTGCATGGATCATCAGAAACAGGAACAATTGCAAAATCCCCCACCTACTGAACAGGAATCTCTCAGGAGTACAAGAAGAGTGTGAGGATAACCTTCTAGTTTCTTACTAGCCCCGTGTTTTGACTAGCTTTCTTGGCACACAGGTTTACAGAGAAATATGGTTCTCATTGTGTATGTACACATAATAGTACAAGAAGTAATCCTTTTTTCTTAATGATTAACAAAAACAGCCATTCCTACATCAATGCAAAGTAACTATACACTTTTTTTTAACTCTTTGCATTTGCTGAAACTGTCATCTACTAACTGCAGTTGGATGATTTTTTTTAATAGACCAGCACAAATAGTCTTGTATTTGACACACTGGAATAGACAGTTTTTTCTTTGGTTGAGGACCACATGGAAAACTATAGTTGGTTTCTGAGACACAAGAGCTCCATTTTGAGAAGTAATCAGACACCAAGGGACATAACTAGTATTCTCAGACAAACCTAAGTCAGATAAGTCTTTTTAAAAATCCCCAATCAAAGCCCAAAAGAAACTTCTCTAAGGTTTAAGTCCATGTAAAATATGTGATGTACCTCTTCCCTTCAGTATCTCCTATACTTGAGGAGGTAAAAGAAAAAAAACAGTTAAGTGCCTAGCTACCTCTTAGAGGTGATTTGTGACAATTAGGAGAAGCATGGCACATGACACTTGTAGGGAAAGTTAAGAGAATTAAAATTCTTACATAAGAAAAAAAAGTAGCCGCTGCAGAAACAATCTTCACATTTGTAAATAATAAGTACCTGCAAGATGCCTCTGATTTTTTATAATTAAGGGCAGAACACAAATGACTACATCTGGATTGCTGTCGCTTTAACAAAATTATGTGATGGAAGTGTACCTGGACGTTACATCGGGGTTTATCATAGCTCACTGTCAACGAAGGTGCCAATATATTAAGTAGCACATATCCTAAAGCGTAGGAAACAGATCCCCATATGCAGAATTTACGAAAGAAAACTCTGAGGATTGGTCATCCTCTGTCACCTCAAGCCTAGACAGAAGGATTTCATTGGACCGTTTGAAGATCTAGGGGACACAGAGGATGGGTTCCAACTCATCCCTGAGAAGGCTGATGGAGTTCATGGAGGCAGGATTGAGGTGACATTGAGATCCGCCTTCACTCTCTAGTAAAGGGTAAGTAAACTATCCCCGCGGACCTCGTATGAGCTAACAGGGTTTGCACTGGGTTCTGCACGCTGGATAGGAGTGTGGAGAGGCTGAAGAAGCAAAATACTGGAGATTAAATCCATCAGAAATACATCCTGACTTCTATTTAATTATGGCATTCTGGCTCTAGAAACAAAACCAAAATTGGAATATTTAAGCAAGACTAAGATTGAAAGCAGGAAATAACCTGCTCGATTTTAGATTTGCTCAGAGCAAAGGAAGATGAAGAAAAATCAGTTACAAACTTTAAAGTAAGATGCCATGCTACTGATATAAAGAGAAATTAAGAGTTTTGAGGCAAAACCAGCTGTCAGACAGGTAGAAAATATGATATAGCTCTTGAGAAAAGAGAATGCTCCTGGAACAGATGGGCGCACCTCAGAGCTTTATAAAGCATTAACTAGCTGTTTAAATAAGTCCTTAGCAGATGTTTTCAATGCAATTTTGGAGGTGAAATGGAAAAAAAACAAAGTCCAAGGCACAAGGGGAATTGATATTGCAAATAAGAGACACTCTTGAATTCAGAGTACAAGTTATTGTACAAACTTTTTCTCCCTTTTTCAAAACTAGCCATAGTATTTGTAAAAAAGGGAGAGCACATTACCAAAATCTGCAATTAAAGTAATGTATATTGCAATATTAGCCTTCAAATGAGATAAGGAGACATACGTAAAGGAAAAGATGGTTTACAGTGATATGCACAGCTATTCATCAGAGACCAAAAAGGAATCAAACATCCATATCCACACCACTATAGGTAATTGTTTTCTCTGTAATAGTACCTAGTTTATAATAAATAAATTCATAACAAAGGAGATAGATCACAAGGGAGAAAGGAAAAGATGTTCATAGGCCTGTTTTGAATGTATTGTATTCAACACTGTGTTAAAAACATACATGCATATAAATATATACAAATGTATAAATACGTATAAATATACACACACACATATATATACATATATGAGTTCTGTCCGGCAAGTATCCAGCCATTGTTAATATAATGAGAGCGTTTTGCGCAACATATATGTAACCTGGCAGCCAAGGCGAGTGGACTGGGATGCGCATGCGTGAACAGTGACACCTTCACTGTACTAGACAGCGGGCGCTAGACCCCGTTGAACAAGCATGTGTGCTGTGTGGCCGTCACATTCAAAATGACTGAGTAGGGAAATGAATCTGCATCAAATTTTGTGTTAAGCTTCAAATTCCTCTGCGGAAACTATTCTGGTGATTCAGAAGGCTTTCGGGGACGATGCAACGAAAGAAATATAAGGAGAGAATGGATTAAACCTATTTAAATTGACATTTTTGACAGAATTCATATCATTCAAGTGGTCATTAAATATGGCATAGTGGTTTAAAGTTTGGGATTTTGCCCCATAATAACCCAGGATTAAAACCTCTAAGTAACCTCTAAGGTTCATTTTCCTCTCTGGAAAATGGAAATGAAGACAGTGCCCACAAAGGATTGCTGTAAGGATTAAATCAGATAATGCACACAAAGTATATTTATCAGAGTGTGTGGAACTTATTAGAGCTCAACACATGTTTTCTATTATTACTATTATTATTACTGTTATTAAGCCTTCTTACCTTAAGACAACTTTTTCACTTTATTATCTAGATCTATCTGTTCTTCTGATTTCTTGTTTGCAAGTTACTGTAGAACTTATCATCAATGCATTCGAGACATAGTTATTGAGCATCTATTATATGGCAGACACTGTGCTAATGATACACCAAGGGGCAGGAAAGGTCTGATCCCTGCCCTCACAGAGCTCAAAGTTTGCAAGAAAAATTACTCTAGAAATGTGATATTATTGCCAATGTTCTTGGAATCAGAGGATTTCAGGAGAATCTTTCCAAGACTCATATGTGGGTCAAATGACTTTTATAGAATGAATTTTCCCTATAGAAATATCAGAAGGAGGAAGAAATGGACCTGAAAAAATTTGAGTCTTAGAGAGGATAGATGGATCTTTTGGATTAATTTAACTCTGCTGCCCACAAGCCTAGCTATTCCACGTTCACTTTCTCTGATGCTTCCTCTCCTCTTGACGTTCCCTATCACTATTCTAGTTCCTTGCCTCTCGCGGGTACTGCTCCTACTGAATCCTTACTGAGCTTCCGATATCTGGGCTCAGGCCCCTCTCATCATTCCTCCAACCTCCCCCAGCAGAGGTCTTTCAAGGCATATCCAATCATCTCAATCTCCTTCTCAAAACTCTGCAACCCTTTCCCATTGCCCACACAGTACAATCCAGTGGCTTTGCACAGCAAACAAAGTTGTTCACAAACCAGACTCTTTTTATATGTCGGGTCTAGCCATTTCTTCTGCCAATAATTATTTTTTTTTCCTGAGACAGGGTCTTGCTCTATCACCCAGGCTGGTGTGCAGTAATGTCATCATAGCTCACTGCAGCCTCCAACTCCTGAGCTCAAGCAATCCTCCTGCCTCAGCCTCCAGAGTAGCTGGGACTATAGGTGTGCACCACCATGCCCAGCTAATTTTTCACAGAGGTGGGATCTCGCCACTTTGCCCTGACCCTGCCAACATTTTTAAAGCTTCCAAAAGTACTGTATTGTCTCTTCTTTGTAATAGTACCTAGTTTATAATAAATACATTCATAAGGAAGGCAATAGATTATAAAGGATTTATAGATCTCTTTTTCCACATCCCAGACCCTGTGCCCAGAATGCCCTGACCCCCTCCATGGGGCTCCCCCAGTGTTATCACTGTGCTTCAGACCTTGATTTTAAGAATCTTAATATTTTATCACCTTTTTTGTTTATTTGTTTTTGTGTCCATCTCTCCACTGGACCACAGGCTTCTTGGGAGCAAGTTTAATGTCTTATGTTTTATGATCTCCACATCTGTAATATTGTATAACACAAAATAGATGTCCAATGAACCAGTATCTACATTTTACAAGTTGTTTCCCATGCATTATCTTTTTTTATATTCACAGAAATTATGCCTTTTAGAAACTATGTGAGATTGGTAGAGCAGGTTTGGAACTTTTGTTCCATTATCAAATGATAAAGCCAAAATTAAGAAATATTCAGAAATGACAGTCTAGGTTTACATAGATAAAAATAACACAAGTTATTCCTTAAATTCTTGCATTATCGTCATACTCTTCCTTCTTTCTGCTAGACCATGCGACCTCTGAGTATAGGATTAAAGCAAGAGAAACTGATTGAAATAAAATAAAAATAGTTTTTTTTATTTTATGAAAATAAATCATATAGCAAGAAAGCAGAAAGGATATTCAGATGTAACACAATAAATGAATCTAGTTCATGACTTCCTGTTCATTAGTCACCCCTCAAAA
Organism: Cheirogaleus medius; assembly: GCA_008086735.1. Classification (NCBI taxonomy): domain Eukaryota; kingdom Metazoa; phylum Chordata; class Mammalia; order Primates; family Cheirogaleidae; genus Cheirogaleus; species Cheirogaleus medius. The sequence continues at coordinate 10,814,701 of VBSM01000413.1, forward strand.
AATTTACTCCCAGGGAAGAGTTTTCTGAATTGTTTTCTACCCTCAGACCAAACAAAAAATCTTCCATAATTTATGATCTACTTATATTTTTTTGTTAGCTACAACCCTTAGCTTCAAATTTCCAAAATGTTACCAAGATTTAAATTTATTTATACAACAAAGCTGCAACCCAGGTAGGACATTCCCTATGGAACTCAGGCTGGGTGATGTGTGGGTGATCCAAACAGGAAAACAGTATTCCTTTAAGCCACATCAGCTCTCAACGGTGTCACTGGTCACGGGCAGAGGCAAATTCACAAGCAGCTTTGGGGACTTAATGAACGGCTGGCCAGATGGTGCCTGTCAGAAGGTGTTGACTTTTTAGACAACTGGGACCGTTTCCTGGGAGTAAATGAGAGGTACAGCAGGGACGGATTGCATCTCAATCACACAGAAACAGACAGATCAGATTCACTGCTAATGAAAATAATCACATAGCCAGGCATACTTTTCCTCTTTTGATTTTATTTGTTTGTTTTCCCTGGTAGACATAGAGGAGGGTCTAGCTGAAAGTATAGTATACATATTATAGTATGTAACAGAGTAAATATGAAAAGCTGTATAAAAATTATATTCTTAATTTGAGAATATCAAATAGAAGAAGAAAAATGACACAAACTAATGGTAAACTAACCTGGCATTAATAAGGGTTTTTTGTTTGTTTGTTTGCTTTTTGCTATGGCATGAACTACTTGAAAACAAATAGAAGTTGGAATACAATAATGCTCTGCAGATGCTATTGAAAAATCATTCAAACTGGCAGAGTCCATTAAGCATGTCCTGGCACTTTTGACTTTCTAACATAACACATCTGAAATAAAACAATTTTACCAATATGAACATTTTCATTTGCTGCTTTACTCATCTGGTGATGTTTTCCTATTTCATCCTGACTAACATCTTTGGTAGGTAAACCCTGATGCTCAATGCTAACCTTTTAGCAGATATAATAAATGGAAAAGTTCAGTGACTTTTATTGTTATCAGAGAATATTACCTAAACATTAACCTGTGATGGTTACTATTAGGCATTGCATAAAATCAGTTAAATAAATGCTGTCACCAAACTACAGGTAGGTAGTTTGGCCTAAGTGATGGAGTCAGCAGATTGGACAACTCTGCTTCTTACCAGCTGCGTGATCTTAGGTAAGTTGTTTTGGTTTTCTGGTTATATGAAATGAATGAAAAGAACTTGACAGAGTAGCCAAATGAAATCACCTCTCATAATAATTGCTTCTTTTTCCTGACTATAAACAGCACTCAGTCCAGTCCATTCATTCATTCTCTTATTGCTTTTCCATCCTCTTTGACTGCACACTCCAGGTTTGTCTTTAACCTTGCATCCATCCTAAACAGCCTTCTAGAAATTCAGAGCTGTATTCAGCATGTGCTTTGATCATTACCTAGTAAGAGGCAATGACTGTATGAGTACAATATTGAGGTATTGAATATCTTGCTATCATTTTTTTGCTACTTGACTCAACCCCCCAGATGGGGGTCAATGTAATGGATTTTTCTATTATAATTTCCTCTGTTTTGAGGATTTCCTGGGGGCAGAGGTTTCTTACAGGCAGCTTAAACAATGTCATCAGCAGTAATAGGTGGAGTACCATATTCCTGTCACTGATGACAGTGACAATATGTGTCATTTTTTTTCTTTCTTAAGCACGATTTATTTTTGTTTGGTTGTGAGATATGCATCGTATTATATACATATGCACATTGCACATTATGTGGGGTTAAGCATTCATTCAGCTTCCATCTCCTCCTACATTAGAGATTGAAGCAATTATCAGGATGTGGAACAGGGTTTTTTGGGTTTTGGGTTTTTGTTTTGTTTGTTTGTTGTTTTTTTTTTTGGTTAGAATAACAATGGCATATTTTTATTTCCAATAGACTTAATGAAAGATGAATAACAGAACAAGAAAGTTTTTCAAAATTTGTGCATGTGTATCAAAGGAAAGGAAGGCAAGTAGAATACTGAACTTAGAAGAGAACAATAAAAATGTTCAGTACATCATGGAGCAACATGGTTAGCACTGCACAGAGTACAGAGGTAATGTTGTCATTGTGCACAGCATTTAGTTCAACCAACATGAAATACGATGTGCAATGACCACCATTTAACCACAGATTCTACAAACTATTATATCTATCTCCGAAAAGTCTCTGGTTTTTAAAACTTACCTAAATTTCAGCTCAAGACATTCAATCATCAGACAGCCTTAATGTTAATTCCGAAAGACTAGAATTCTATTGAAACTAGAATTCTATTGAGTTTATTTGAGGAAATGCTTTGTGAAGGCAATGACCTATGAAAAGTACTATTTATACTAAATGGCAACAATGTTTCTACATGTTTGTCTCTTTTCATGCCTCTCTCAATACCATCCTTGTTTCTAGTTCACAGCATCATCAGTGAGACTCATAGACAGCACTAAGACCCAAGCATATCCAGCACTCTTGATTGCTTTCACATCAAGAGTAAAGCATGTGTAATTGTAAATCAGTTGGTCTCCTACCTCTAACCCATTAGGTTTGTCATGTATCCATTAGTACCATTTACAGAATTAGAAGTGCTTCACTCACAAACATTTGCAGGCCAACTTTATCCATTTATTCAGGAATGTTTACTTGCATTTTGCATGGGAGATGACCATGACAAACATAGATAGTATTCCACATAGAACTGTCAGATATATACATATTAAATAGGAGTTGAATTTTAACAATTCTTTCTTCTCAAGGGTTCATGATTTCACATAGCAAGTTCAAAACTAGGATTAGCTCAACTTTGAATTCTAGTTTCTCATTAGGGAAACAGCTTTTCTTCAATGTGCTCAAACTTCATGTTTGGAAGAAAAGAAGCCTGAGGATTGAGACAATGCTTTGGGTCATTTGGGCAAATCCACTTTAGGTTCATATGTTTGTACCACATAGCCTTTCTGCCTCACTTCTATTTTTCCCTTTGTATTTGCAGATGCAAATAAAGAAGAACGGAATACTGATAGATAATGGTGTTAGCCAGGCTATAAGAATACACTCAAATTATCCAAGCCAGAGAAATTCAGTGTATATAATTCACCATGTTCATCAAATGAGGCTGAGTAATTTAAAAACTATAATTTTGGGGCTTCTGCCACACAATGATAGAGCCGCTTTTACTTAGGTAGAGTAAATGTCTAACTTCCAAGTCCAGTGATCTTGAGTGAATGTCCCTGTCTCCTAGGACTGTCCTCACCCCCCAGAAAATTTTCCCCAACTACCTAAGAATTTTTAAAACTCCTTTCATGTGGAGCAAAATTTTTCATTTCAAAAATGTCACTAGGAGAAGCTGTTTATGTAATTTTACATTAAGGTATGGATATCCTTACTCAGGGTATATCCTCCTTTAGAAAAACTCAGAGCCCTTAGTGTCTAGCACTGGGAGGAGGATGTCCTAGTGCAGAAGGCTGGCCGCTCAGAGTGCTGACTCTCCCTCATCCCACTCTTTACCAGAGTTTTACCTCTTTGGGATTTTCTCCCTTCAGTTACCATGGCCACTCCCATGCTAATTCCCAGGAATGCCATGCTCTTCCATTAATATTCTGGGTCATTCTGGGCTAGGGTTCGGGTTATTTTCTTTGCTTTTCTTAGTGCCTCTTAGCATAGCTGATACTGACTGGAATAATCAAGTCTTTATATTAAAATACAACACTGGAAAGAGCAAGGATAATAGAGAAAACAAGAAAAGGAAAGGAAAAAGGGAACTAACATTCTATGACTCTACATCTAGGGACTTTACATGTCTGAGAGCTATTTCATTTAATCTTCACATCAATTATATTAAGGAATTCTTTGTTATTCATGCTTTATAAGTGGTACAACAAGACTAAGAGATTTAGTAACTTGCCCAGGATCAATCATTGGTAAATGATGGAGCTAGAATCCAAACCCAGGTGTGCATAACCTCACAGAGTACACCTGGCTCACATCAAGGGCTTGCTCAATTGAGTATACCAAAGGATCCCACAACTTCTCTGTTAAGTTGCTCAGATTTCCTAATAACTCAACATGTCTGATCTATGTCTATATGGAGGCTGCCAACACTTTCCAAAAAAAAAACCCATCTCTCTGACATCTGATTAACTTCAAGAAAAACATCCTACAGCTTACCTGGATTTGTATCTCTGGTTTTTGGCTATCGAGTCTGAGATACTCTTTCCAAGGTGACTGATTCTGATTCAAATCCAGTAGGTCATTACATTTACAAACAGACCACTAAACTAAGGCCTTCCATATGCCTTCCACACAAGAGTTACACACACATGTAGTAACAGAGACCATTTCCCCTACAGACAATAGTATCATATTTTTCTCTGAGGAAGGTACTAGGTACATAAAGAAGAAGGAATGAGGTGGAAACCATTGTAAGCAAACAGGTTAAAGAAAGAACAGGTTGGGCGCAATGAAAATCAGTCCCTTTCCCCTTTGTCTATTAGACCCTGCTCATTTCTGAAGGCTCAGCAAAGATTCCTCGTCCTCATGAAGCTTTCTCTGGTGCCTCTGTGTAGTCCAAATTTACTCATTCTCCAATCCCATAATGTTTTGTTTGTACCCTTTTTATTGCCCTAAAATTATGCTTCCTGTGCTACAATTAGTTGTTCATAATCCTCCCCAACTAAAGTGAAAACTCCATATAAGTGAAGACTGTGCCAAATTTAATGCAGTTCTGAGGCATGTTAAAGGCAGTAGCAGTAGTAATAGCATAACAGCAACGGCCACCATTTATTGAGTACTTACCACTGAGCACCCCATCCATACAACCCTCAGGATGAAGGATATTAGCTCTATCTTACAGATGTAGAAACCAAGGTTTAAAATGATAAAGCAGCTTTGCCAAAGTCACACAACCAATATCTAGTGTCAATCCAACATCTAATTCCCAAAGGATGTTTATTTTTCCCAGTAACCACTAAATAAGTGTTTACTGAAAGAATAAGGATGGCAAAACTTCACCTGTTTCCCAATTCTGCTCTGTAAAAGCTCCAAAGTAAATCAGACAGACAGAAAGATTTTTCTGTTGTTATTACTGTCCAATATGGTCTGGCCTAAGCAAACCCAATCTCCTGGTCTTGTATTTCCAAGATTCATCAGTAACTTGCACATAAAAATGTATATATATAAAGAATAAATATGTACCTAAAGATATAGCTTTTTACTTTTATCTCTTTCATTATATAGGTGTTCTTCTTATACTGGAGATATTCTTTTACCCATCATGAAGCAAGCCAGCTGACAACTATTCTGTGAAGGTCTGTCTCCCTGACAACTTCTATAGATACTCTGCAGATACATCCTGTGGGAAGGGATAAAACAAACCGGGGAATTTTCTGAGATCTATATTAGTATGTATTAAGCAATGTGAATTCAGTATTGTCATTTTTTAATGGAATGAAAAGTCTGTAAGAGAACTAGTCTTCAGGTTATTTTCTGTGGAGAAAAATAATTCATTCCTCAATTAATCAAGCTTCATGGCATTGCGCACAAAATCTCACCAGAGGTCAGTGCTGTGAATATTAAATGACTTTTGTGCTAGAATACTTGGATTTTTCTTGGCTTCTAGATACAAAGACTACTCCTGCTCCACTGAGGCAGAGAAGGGTCTTCTGCCTGGTGAGAATGTGAATCAGACATGAACAGACGAACAATGAAGGATATAAAATTACCATTACTGATGGTGGGGAAGTTAAGAAGTAAAGAAAGAAAAATAAAGATAAGAGTGTCACACAAGCACACAGAGACACACATTCCTGGGAGAAGAGAATAAGAAAATAAAGGAAAAGAGATGCCATGGCCACTCTATTGCCTGGGGCAGTGGGTATCTTATATAATGACCAAAATAATGGGCTAACAACAGCATAACTCTCCATCGATGTCCCAAGGTTTAAAAATGTCTTTTGCTTATTTGGTTCATCAACAAATGAAGTTAGTTTGTTCTAACAAACTATCTTGGGTTATTAACTCTGTTGGGCTGTTATTGGGAAAACAAGGAAGTAATAAATGATAGTTCTTTCCCTCCAGCCTCTCACAGTCCCCGTGGCATATTTATCGAAGGCTTATCCTGGGCCGGCCACTTGTGCCCTGTCAGCCCCACTAGGCAAGCAATCCTTGAGTGTAGGAAAAGACAGCCATGGAAGAAAACCACTCTGATGAAAGATAATCAGTGCTAACTGGAGGGATGGCCTTTGGGACAGCTTCCCAGAAGATATATTGATTGAGATGCTCTTAGTTAATGAGTAAGCGCTAACTATGTATTCAAGGCAACGTGGGCCTGAGACAGTACGCCGCTTTTAGAAAACAACAGAGAGTCTACACAGTGGCATACCAGTGTCTCCAAGGGAATGGAAATAGAAGTGGCTGGAAGAAGGGCAAGAGCCAGGCATAAAGAGTTTCGGATGCTCTCATCTGGAACTCGTACTTTATCACATTGGCGATGGAGAAATACTAAAAAACTAAATGTACGCATTTATATAACCAACAGCATATGGGAGTAAATATGAAGAACTAATGATTCAGAGCTAGAAGCTCAGAGGCCCTGTCTAGGAAGCTGACTCAACAAAGAAATGAGAAGATCATACGTAGTAGACACAACAACCTCTCCTTATCCTCCTTTCTCTTGCTCGCCTCCTGCTATAAACACAAAAATCAGGATATTTGCTGTCTAGCCTCCTTTAGAATTAGGGTCAGCCATGTGACCAATCACGTCACCACACAATCCTGATCAGGACAAGGCACTTAAGAGAATGTTCACTGGGGCTTTTCATATATACCAACACAAAGGAATTGTGCCAGCTATTTGTAACAAAGATTTTTCTTTCCTAATAAAAGCAAAGGCTCACAAAACAAGATTCCTCTTATCCCCCTACCACTCCCTGTTTAATGCCTTCACAAAGGCTCTATAACTTGTGAATTCTGACACTGCAATGGCCAATTTCAAATCATGGACAAACAGCTCAGAGCTCTGTTTCCTACATTGAGATCAATCTCATCAAATAAATCATTCCTGCCTGAAGCGTCTCCTCTAGTGAGCAGACCATCACTAACCACTCAATTATCAGAACCTTTTTCCTAAGGTAAAGTAAACAAAAACTTCATTTTGCTACATTAGCAGGTTCAACACAGTCAAGGAAAAAAATAGTTAAATGGCAGACAAGTAAAGAATAAAGTGAAGACTCATATGGGTTTTTGTTCAGATATCCACACAATATAATGGAATGAGACTAGACAGAAAGCCTGGTACTTGCTTTGCTTTTAATTAGACAATCAGGTTAGATTAACTGTAAAATGAGGAAGCCTACTGGAAGTCAGACCCTGGAACCAAGTTCATCCCCTGGGCTTAAAGACATGTTAGACTCAAGAAGCCCATGAATAGCAGCCCAGTTAAGGCCTAGTGACCTCCTGTGTTCTCCTCCTGCCGTATTTTGTTCCCCCCTTTCTCTATGTTGCCATTCTGCTGTGGATCCCAGAGCTCCGAGGACCCATGTCTTTACAAGTCATGGGTAACAGGCATTATTAGCAAGACAGGGACTTGGGCGTCATAACCAGCGTTGGCCATAACTGGGTTTCAGATCAGAGCAAGACTAACAGCAAGTGTAACTTTTAGATTTGTTAAATCTAAAGTAATGTAGCCATTCCTTTCCAAAGTGGGACTGGTCCTGACCACAGGGGGACTGTTCGCTGACTCCTGGGACCCAAGTGGTGACATTGTGCAGGAAGGACAGATCCCTAGCTGGAGACCAGGCAGGATCTGATAGGCCTGTTTCTATCTTGGTAAAATGAAGACCCTGAATCTCCAAGTTTAGTCACTTCTGATTTTTCTTCAGCTATTCTTAGATCCAATGCAGAGATTTGCTAAAAAGTAAAGCTACTTAAAGTCAGATTTTCTATACTTTAATTTTAATGAGAGACTCTTAGAAGTAGGCTTAACCTCCCCCCCTAAAGTGAATTTCAATGTTTATCAGATCCCTAGGGAGATGCAGGCACATCTCGTTTTATTGTACTTTGAGGGTTTGTTGCATCTCACAGATGTTGCATTTTTTGTAAATTAAAGGTTTGTGGCAACTCTGAGTCAAACAAGTCTATTGGAGCCATTTTTCCAACAACATGTGCTCACTTGTGTCTCTGTATCACATTTTGGTATTTCTTGCAATATTTCAAACTTTATTATTGTTATTATATTTGTGATCCATAATCAGTGATCTTTGATGTTACTACTGTAATTGTTTTGAGGCACCATGAACCATGCCCATATAAGGTGGCAAACTTAATCAATAAATGTTGTGTATGTTCTGACTGCTCCACTGACCAGCTGTTCCCTCCATCCGTCTCCCTCTCCTTGGGCCTCCCTGTTCCCTGAGATACAACAATATTGAAATCAGGCAATTTATCACCCTAAAATGCTCTCTAAGTCTTCAAATGCATGGAAGAGTTGTACATCTCTCACTTTAAACCAAAAGAAATGATTAAGGTTAGTGAGGAAGGCATGTCAAAAGTCAAATAGGCCAAAAGCTAGGCCTCCTGCACTAAGCAATTAGCCAAGTTGTGAATATAATGAAAAAGTTCTGGAATGAAATTATTAAAGTGCCACCAATGAACATACAAATGATAAAAAAAAAAAAAAAAAAAAAAAAAAAAAAAAAAAAGCAAAACAGCCTTATTGCTGATATGGAAAAAGTTTTAGTGGTCTAGATTGAAGATCAAGCCAGTCACAACATTCCCTTAAGCCAAAGCCTAACCTAGGGCAAGGCTCAAACTCTCATCAATTGTATAAAGGCTGAGAGAGGTGAGGAAGCTGCAGAAGAAGAGTTAGAATCTAGCAGATGTTGGTTCATGAGGTTTAAGGAAAGAAGCTATGTCCAACATCTATAAGACTTTTTCCAACATTTTCTTCTAGAATTCTTACAGTTTCATGCCTTAGGTTTAAGTCTGTTCTCCACCATGAGTTGATTTTTGTGAGAGATGAAAGGTGCAGATCCTGTTTCAGTCTTCTACATGTGGCTATTCAGTTTTCCCAGCATCATTTATTGAATAAGGATATTTTTTCCCCAGTGTATGTTTTTATCTGCTTTGTCAAAGATCAGATGGCTATAGGATGGTTTTATATCTGGGTTCTCAGTTCTGTTCCATTGGTCTATGTCTCTGTTTTTGTGCCAGTTCCATGCTATTTTAGTTACTATAGCCTTGTAGTATAGCTTGAAGTCTGATAAATTGATGCCTCCCAATTTGTTCTAAATTTATGAAGAAGACCCCAAAGGCAATCACAGCAACAACAAAAATAAATAAATGGGACTTGATCAAATTAAAAATCTCTGCACAGCCAAAGAAACTATCAAGAGAGCAAACAGACAATCTACAGAATAGGAGAAAATATTTGCATGCTACATAACCGATAAAGGGCTGATAACTAGAATCTATATAGAACTCAGGAAAATCAGCAAGGAAAAATCAAACAATGCCATTAAAAATTGGGGAAAGGACATGAACAGAAACTCCTCAGAAGAAGACAGACTATTGGCCAACAAAAATATGAAAAAATGTCCAACATCTCTAACCATCAGAGAAATGCAAATCAAAACCACAATGAGATAGATATCACTTAACTCCAGTGAGAATGGCTTTTATCCAAAAGTCTCAAAACAATAAATGTTGTCACAGATGCAGAGAGATAGGAAAACTCATACACTGCTAGTGAGACTGCAAACTAGTACAACCTCTGTGGAAAGTAATATGGAGATACCTCAAAGAGCTACAAGTAAAACTACCATTTGATCCAGCAATCCCATTACTGGGCATTTACCCAAAGGAAAAAAAGGCATTCTATAAAAAAAAAGACATCTACACTAGAATGTTTATAGCAGCACAATTTACAATTGCAAAGATGTAGAAACAACCCAAGTGCCCATCAATACATGAGTGGATTAATAAAATGTGGTATGTGTATATCATGGAGTTTTACTCAGCCACAAAAAAACAGTGGTTATCTAGCACCTCTTGTACTATCCTGCATAGAGCTGCAGCCCCTTCTGCTAAGTGAAGTATCACAAGAATAGAAAAACAAGCACCACATATACTCACCATCAAATTGGTATTAACTGATCAACACTTACGTGCACATATAGCAATAGCATTCATCGAGTGTCAGGCAGGTGACAGGGTGGGGGGATGGGTATATTCACACTTGAGGCGTGTGGCATGCACCATCTGGGAGATGGGCAGGCTTGAAGCTCTGACTTGGGTGGGGCAAAGGGAATATATGTAACTAAATATTTATACCTCTGTAATATGCTGAAAATAAAATTTAAAAATGAAGCTAGCTCCATAACATAAAAGTACAAGGTGAAGCAGCAAGTGATAAAGTAGAAGCTGCAGCAAGTTATCCAGAAGATTTAGCTAAGATAATTGATGAAGGTGGCTACACTAAACAGCTGATTTTCAGTGTAGGGGGAACAGCCTCCTACAGGAAAAAGATGCCATGTAGAACTATCATAGCTAGAGAAAAGAAGTCAATGCATGGCTTCAAAGAATCAAAGGACAGGCTGACTGTCTTGTTAGAGGCTAAAACAGCTGGTGATTTTAAGGTGAAGTCAGGCTTATATACCATTATGAAAATCCTTGGGCCCTTAAAAAGACAGAATAATGGCCAGCAAACATATAAAAAATGCTCAACATCTCTAATCATTAGGGAAATGCAAATCAAAACCACACTGACATATCATCTAATTCCAGTAAGATTGGCCTGTACCAAAAAATTCCAAAGCAACAAATGCTGGTGAGGATGTGGAGAGATAGGAACCCTCTTACACTGCTGGTGGGACTGCAAATTAGTGCAACCTCTGTGGAAAAGAATTTGGAGATACCTCAAACAGCTACAAGTAGAACAACCATTTAATCTGGCAATACCACTATTAGGTATCTACCCAAAGAAACAAAAGTCATTCTATAATAAAGACATCTGCACTCAAATGTTTCTGACAGCAAAATTCACTATAGTAAGGATGTGGAAACAACCCAAGTGCCCGTCAATCCACGAGTGGATTAAAAAAATATGGTATATATATGCAATAGAATACTACTCAATTATAAGAAATGACAGTGATCTAGTACCTCTTACATTTTCCTGGATAGAGCTTGAGCCCATCCTCTGAAGTGAGGTATCATAAGAATGGAAGAATAGGCTCGACATGTACTCACCATCAAACTGACACTGACCGATCAACACTAAGGTGCTCACACAGTAGTAATATTCTTTGGGGGTAGGGGGTTTGGGAGTGGGTAAACTCACAACTAATGGCTGTGATGAGCATTATAGGGTGGAAAGGGCATGCCTCAAATCATGGTTTGGGTGTGGCAAAGTCATAACATGTAACCAAAATGTTTGTACCCCCATAATTTCCTGAAATAAAAAAATAAAAATAAAAATAAAAGAATTATAATCAATCAATTCTTCCTGTGCTCTATATATGGAACAACAAAACCTAAATGGCATGACAGCACATCTGTTTATAGTATAGTTTACTAAATATTTAAAGCCCACTGTTGAGATCTGCTACTCAGAAAAAAGATTACTTTAAAAATATTACTGCTCATTGACAATACAGCTGGTCACCCTAGATCTATAATGGATATATACAAGGAGATTAATATTGTTTTTATGCCTGCTAACATAACATACATTCTGTAGCCCATGGATCAAGTAGTAATTTTGACTTTCAAGTCTTATTAAAGAAATACATTTTGTAAGTCTATAGCTGCCATAGATACTAATTCCTCTGATGCATCTGGGCAGGACAGATTAAAAATCTTCTGGGTAGGATTCACCATGCTAGATGCCATTAAGAACATTCACGATTCATGAGAGGACGTCAAATTATCAACATTAACAGGAGTTCGACAGAATTTTATGCTAGCTCTCATAGATGACTTTGAGGGGTTTAAGACTTCAGTGGAGGAAGTAAACTGCAGATGTGGTGGAAATAGCAAGAGAACTAGAATTAGAAGTAGAGCCTGAAGATGTGGCTGAATTGCTGCAATTTCATGATAAAACTTGAACATATGAGGAGGTGCCTCTTACGGATGAGCAAAGAACTTGATTTCTTGAGATTGAACCTACCCCAGTGAAAATGCTATGAACATTGTTGAAATGACAACAAAGGATTTAGAACAGTACATAAACTTAGTGAATGAAGTAGCAGCAGGATTTGAGAGATTGACTCCAATTTTGAAAGAAGTTCTACTGTGGGCAAAATGCTATCAAACAGCACTACATCCTACAGAGATCTCTTTTGTGAAAAGAAGAGTCAGTTGATGTGACAAACTTTATTGTTGTCTTATTTAAAGAAATTGGCCACAGTCACCCCAACATTCAGCAATCACCGCCCTGATCATTGATCAACTATCCACATGGAAGCAAGACCCTTTACCAGCAAAATGATTATGACTTACTGAAGGCTTAGATGATCGTCAGCATTTTTTAGCAATTAAGTATTTTTAATTAAGGTATGTACATTTTTTAGACATAATGCTATTGCACACTGAATAGACTACAATGTAGTGAAAACATAACTTTTATATGCACTGGGAAGCCAAAAAAATGTGGATAAGTCACTTTATCGTGATATCCGCTTTGTTGTGGTGGTCTGAAACTGAACCTGTAATATCTCTAAGTTATGTTTGTATTGAAAAAAAAAGGAAGAGCTTAATTAAAAACAAAAACCATTACCCAATTAACCTAGACTAACCCAATTTGTACATTATCTTTAAAAATTCTTTAAGTACTATCTTAAGTACTAAAGAATAACAAAAGTCATACTAAACAGATACCACCCCAAATTTATAAATCTATTCTGTAATACCCTCCTTGTATTGCTACATGCTTTATTGTTTACTTTTTGCATGATTGCTGGTTGTTACATAGTTCTCTACTGGGGTTTTGAATCCCTTAACATATCTCTTAGAGATTCTTAGTTTCACAGCTTCAGAAATGACAACAGAGCTAAAACAAAAGAAAATACAGTATCAAACCTCTGCTGGTGTTATTCTTTATAGCTTACCCAGAATGGAAACTTTGTGTTTATCTATTTGCATATGGACTCCAACTTGTGCAGAAATATCAATTGCTTTCCATAGCTGCTCTTCTCTTGTTTTCCTGAAAGTAAGACATCCCAATGGTGCATACCGATGAGCTAGTATCCTCTCTCTCTTTCTCTCTCTCTCTCATACACACACACACACACACACACACACACACACTGGAATTATGCTAATCATTTAACTTCAATCTATCTAGGAAACAAGTATTTTTTGATTAAAATATTTGAGAGCAGGTGTAAAGTTTACTATTAATAAAACAAATGATAAATCAACACAAGATTTTATTTAGAACTAATGTATTTATAATAAGTTTATTTTGACAAGTATATAGTATGCTATTATCACTGATTCTGATTAATACATTGATCATCAAATGAGACGCTGGAATGTGGAATGCATTATCTCAGGTACCCTATTTCACGGGCTTGCACTTTGATAATCAGAATATAATAATTTAAAGGCCTTGTAATTGGCAATGTCTGGTCCACAAATATATACCTGAAGGTATGCATTCTTCACAGAATGCAAGCTAAAACCTCAATAAACTAGTTGCCTCTGCCTACTGGCAGAGAATCCAATAAGAAAGAAGCACTAAGAAAGGTGAATTAAAAAAATGTATTTGTGTTCTGGAGTAACATGACTGTAATGAGGAACAAAGGGTTCAATTTAGAGAGGACTGTGTCCACAGCTGCCACCAGGAAGAACAGGATATGGCAACACTCTCCTATATACTCAAGACTGATCATGAGTGCTATTGGCATGTTGGAATTGTGGCTGCAAAAACTGTAGTTCTTTCTACATCATATGTAAGAAAGAATTCTTTGACTTCTAGTTGCAGCAATGATTAGCAGAAGCTGAATCTTTCTTCTGCTCAAAAATATCCAGCCTATTTTTAATGTGACACCAAGATCATGATTGTCTTATGACCTGCCTGACATGTTCATTGCTCTCAGGAACTGGGACTAAACATCTAAAGTATATTTATATTTCTAAATATTTTAAGAATTATCTGAAATGTTCTAGGACATTTAACTTAACGGGAACTTTTATTAGTACAAATAATCTAGAGCTGAGTTGGACAGAAGTGCTAAAGGAATGCAGGATAAATTTTAAAGACATGCCCCACCTCTATCACATTTCTATCCCTTGCTATAAGTGTGTTTTACATATTGAGAGTTCTTTATATATTCTGGACAAAAATTCTTTATTCTTGTGGATGAAAGTTCTTTTTTGAAGAAATTCACAAACTGATTCTAAAATGCATATAGAAATACAAAGGACCTACAATAGCCAAAACAAATTTAAAAAACAGCAAAGTTAGAGGACTAACACAGCCTGATTTCAAGACATATTTAAAAACCACAGTAATTAAGATGGTGTGCTATCGTGTTAAGAGAAACAAATAAATGAACAGAGTAGAGAGTCCAGAAATAGACGCACACACATATAGTAAATTGGGTTTTTGACAAATATGCTAGGGAAATTCAATAGAGAAATGAAAAAGAATAAAAATCCATATGCAAACAAGTAAAACCCAATATTTGACTTGCACTATATCCAAAAATTAACTCAAAAATGAATCATAGACCCAAACATAAAAGCTAAAATTGTACAACTTCTAGAAGAAAACTTTATTGACCTCGGGCAAATCTTTTTTAACTGGAACCCGAAAAAAAAAAAATTATTGAATATCATCAAAATGTAAAATATTTGCTAAAATCTTGCTATTTAAAAAGCACTGAAAGGACAGACTACAAATTGGGAGAAAATTTTGCAAAACATGTATTTATAAAGGACTTGTATACAAAATATGTTAAAAATTCTCATACCTCCAACAGAAAATCAAGCAATCCGATATGAAGGGCAAAAGATTTAAAAGACATAAGGATGACAAATAAGCACATGAAAATTTCTCAACATTATTCATCATTAGTAAAATGCCCATTAAAATCACTATATATCCACTATACTAGAATGGCTAAAAAATTTTTAAAAAGCAAACAAATAAAAAAACTGGAGATACCCATCATCAGTAAAAATTGCGGAACAACTAGACTAACCCTTAATCATTGCTTATGGGAATGCAAAATGGACCCACCACTTTGCAAAATAAATCGGCAGTTCTTTATAAAGTTAAGTATACACATACTTTATGGCACAGTAATTCCGCTGCTAAACACTTAACTCAAGAGAAATGAAAACATATGTCCATACAAAGATTTGTACTTCAGTTCAGAGCTGCTTTCTTTGTAATGTTAATATTAATAATTGTCAAAAACTAGAAAGATTTCAAATACCCATCCACTGAGGAAGGGATAAATGAATAGTGTTATATCCATACAATGGAATATTATTCAGCAACAAAGGGGAATGAACTAATAACATGCAACAACATGGATGTCCTTAAGAGCCTCATGTTACGTGAAAGAAACCAGGTTCAAAAGACTATAAGATTCCATTTATATGAAATTCTGGAAAAGCCAGACCGTAGTGACAAAATGCAGATCAGGGTTGCCAGAAGTTAAGAGACAAGAGAGAGGAGATTCACTGCAAAGAAGTAGAATGCAACTTTTAGGGGCAATGGAAATGTTCTATATCATAATTGTGGTGGCTGTCACAGGGCTGCATACATGTGTCAAAACTCATCAAATTATATGCTTAAAATTTTATTTTATTGTATATAAATGTGACCTCAATAAAGCTGACAAAATAAATAGGAGGCTGCAACCAGTCTGCTGTGTATCATATTTGGACAAGCAGGTGCCTCCTCATTATCACTGCTCATATTCAAGAAAGTCTTCCCAGGAGCTTTATTTTAAAACTAGAGACGTTAACAATGCAATATATCAACCTCAACACACAGAAAAAGTCACCTAGCAATATACAAAGCTAAAAAAAATTATTTCACAAATGCTTTTATTTCATTGTAATCTGAATAATAAATTATTCCCTGAGTTTAGATGTTAGAGCTGCGTGATATACGTAATTTGTGGACATAGGATGAGTTCTTCTGGAACAGTGATTGTGGAGATACTGGCCCCAATTGATATTCAATCCTAGGAAAAACTGCTTTAAATGTAGTGCCTGCCAGGCCTCTTCAGAACAGTGATCACGAGTGATATCAAGAAATAAATTGCTCTGGTACTTTACTTATATTTTATTATAGCAAACAAATTAATCAATGCAATTTTGTCAAAAGGTCACAGACATTAGACAAATAAAATGAAGAAACCGCAAGTGAATGTTTGAAGCATGGAGCAATGTCTTAAAGCAGACACACATTTTCTATCCATGGATTTTTAATCTATGATAGGCCAAATGTCTACAGATATCAGAAAATGAAATGTGAATATAGTCTGTTGGCTGGCAAGTCTAAAATCCAGGACTGTATATTTATAAACATGTACTCTAGTCAGGTATGACTATACCAAAAATGAATAGCGGATGGAAAATCTATAATGTAAAGTGCTTTTAAAGGATCCCAAATGATATGTACATACCTCAATAATTTTTAAATATACTCCCAAAGATCAAAAGACAGACATAAAAATGTTGACAGTGATGTTCATGAATGGGTTGTTGACTTATTTTTTTTACTTTTTATTCCTTCCTACAATTTCTAAACTTTTATGAGAACATAGTATTTTCATGATATTGGCCTTAAGTAGACAGAAAGGAACACAAGTACTACATAAAACACCTTTCCAGGGAAAGGACTGTCAGCGAGGTCATCATGATAGAAAATATTTTCTACTCTGCTATGTCTACCTATGTAGGTCATGTTTTCCTTACTATAGAAGAACTTTTCAAAAATATTTCCTTACTTTGCACATAATGGTCTGACTTGCAAGTAGTTTAGCTTCAACAAAATGCAAGTCAGTTGAGCAAGACGACAATGGCTGGGAATACTTGCTACCTGGGCAGATAATTCAAAACCTTAGTATAAGTAGCGCTCAGAAATGGAATCTTCCTCTTTTTAAATGGCTTCTTCAAATGTTACATTCAGTCTGACACAAAGATAGTTCCTTGTGACAACAAGCTTATTAGTATATTTTTAATATGAGTTAAACATACAAAACCATAGAAGCCATTTTCTTGAAAGTAATTGCAGAACGACGCATTATCTGTTATCAAAGCATGAGAAATGTGCTAAAAATTTACAAAGAAAACTGATGCTATGAGAAAATTTAAGCACATTTCATATTGACAAGCCAAAATATGAGAAAAATACCTGATGCATGTTTTGGGGAATGTTCATGAAAGATAACAGACTTTGAATATAAACAAGTACCTAGAAAACATTTTTGAATTACTAAAAAAGATATCTGTTCTTTTAAAAATGTATGGATTTGTGAAATAACTACTAGAAAATACCTGAGGGGGTATAGTTATTGAGCAGGGCTACAAAGCTATGCAATTCTCCAAAGATACTTTACTGACAAAAATACAAAATGATAAAAGTACAATTTTTTTGCAATGAAAAATATACTGTATGGGATCCAACTCAGTCACAGAACATTATGCATTATATAACATATGCATTTGACCTACTCCCTGAAACACAAGAAATTGCTTCATCAATGAGGTAATAACAATATCAAATACTTGCTGAAATATCTAATATTTGCTGAATTTTTAGTATATACCAATGAATATTCTAAGAATTAATGTTTTATATTAACTTATGGAATACCTATACATAGGAAACAGTATTTTTCATCTGACTTGATTCAGAATTGTTAAACTGTATGTTTGGCTCCTCTTGAGTATTTCTCCCTAAGTCCATAGCAAAAAAAATTTAAATTAAGTGCCAATATGGCCACCTTTCCGTTATGCCTCTCATAGAACAAATAACACTTTCAGACAGAGTTACCATTAATGCCAGGGGAAGTGCCCTTATCAAATATTCCTTGGAACTATTCAAATCCTGCCTGACATTTTTTCTGACTGATCATTGCTCTATATTATACAGCACATTTTGTCAAATTATTTATAATTGTCCATTATTTGCATTATTTATTCTAAGTATTTATTGTTACAGATTAGTGTCTGTCTCAAAAAATGTCTAACCGCTTCATTTGAATATAATGTTTCCTCCAAAGGCTAAAAGCTCCTGGAGACGATGAGATGAGTCGGTTTTAATTTATCTTTATTTGGTTGGGGGTGGGGTGGGGACCAGAACAGTGCTAGGTACACTGTAGGGGGTTCAGTTGTTTTGAGCTAAAGCCCATTAAGCACTAATGCATAAAAAGAATTTTCCTCACCTTACAATGTAGTCACATAACCTTGGGAGAGTCTCAGGTGTGAGGCGATATTAAAAGTGCAAGGCTGCCTGCACAGGTAATTAATAGAAAGAAAGCGAGGCTCAGCTCGTTCCCTGAGAAAGTTCTGCAGTGGCATCCTCAGTAGGGCAAAAACCAGTTTTCAAGTAGAGTATTAAATGACCTTCCTTGTTGCCCCGGCTAGGAGTAAATGGAATTAAGAGGTGTCAGACATGCACACTTCTGCACGGCCTGCCCAGGCCATGCTCTGGTTCTCCATTAAGTAGGAAACTTAAGGTACCTCCATCTACCTTGCCTGGCCTCGGTTTTCCCCTTCTGTCATTTCGAAATAACCTCACAGGTCTTAATGAGGCAATATAAATAAAGCACTTCCTCACTTAGTAAGTACTCAATCAAGATAGCTATCCTCATTACCTCTCCGTAGCCCCTGGGTAGAGCAAAGCAAAGTGGACGTTCATTTCACTGCAGCCCATTGAACAGATGCCTGTTAGTGAGGGAGAGAGAGTTTCTCCCAGGCTGAGAAATGACTAAACCAAAGGTCTTGATGACTCGGTTCCTTTCACCTGGTAAACCTGTATGGCACACATACAAAATATTTACTATTCCCTAAACAACTTTTCCCTGCACAGCAGGAGAATGTCACTTTTTTCCAGGCAGACTGTTTTTCCAGCTGCTCCAAATGGAGGTGGTCCCCACAGGTACCAGCCCATTTTACTCCAGCTGTGGTGACCTTGAGCCTTTTCTCCAAAGCCTGTTGGCCAGGCTCAGGAGTTGGAGTTAGGAAGTATATTAGTCAGGTTTCACCAAAGAAATGAGGCCAGGAGTGGTGGCTCACACCTGAAGTCCCACTACTCGGGCAGCTGAGTTTAAAGGATCACTTACACTTAGGAGTTCAAGGCCACATTGAGCTATGATTGCACCACTGCACTCCAGCCTGGGCAACAGAGCAAGACCCTGGCTTTAAAAAAAAAGGGGGAGAAAGAAAGAAAAAAATGAACCAATAGGATATACATAGATAGATATAAGAAAAAATTTATTATGGGAATTAACTCATATGATTACGGAGGATGAGAAGTCCCACAATCTGCCGTCTCAAGCAGGAGAACCAGGAAAGCTGGTGGAATAAGTGGTGTAATGAGGCAGAAGGCCTGAGAACCAGGCAAGTCCACGGTGTAAGTTCTGGAGACCAAAGGCCCAGGAATCAGAAACTCTGATGTCCTAGGATAGAAGATAGATGTCCCGACTCAAGGAAAGAGAGGGAATTTGCCCGTTTTCCACATTTTGTTCTGTCTGGGCCCTCAAGGATTAGATGATGCCCTCTGACATTGGCCAGGGATGATCTTCTTTACTCAATCTGCTGATTCAAATGCTAATCTCTTCTGGAGACACCCTCACAAACACCCCAGAGATGATGTTTTACCAGCTATCTGGGCATCCCTTAGCCCAGTCAAGTTGACAGATAAAATTAACTGCCACAGGATGGGTATTCAAGGCACAGGGACTGTGTAGAGGCAATGAAGTTAAGGTCACACTGTATAATAGTTCTGCACTGGCTGGGGAATAGGATGGATGTGGCCACAGTTTCCAGTTTCGGTGGCTGAATAGTGGCATCATTCAACTCTGAGCCTCAGTTTCCTTGTGAAGGCACATTTACCATCGTAATTCCTGCCTTGCCTACCTCAAAATGTTATTTGATAATCAGACAAGCAAAGGGACTCACAAGAATATACTTTGGAAATATTAAAATAAGTGTTCATTATTTTCTCAAGATACTATTTGAACAAAATTCAAGAAATGTATCTCTCCGCCTCCTTGGGGATCTGGGACAAGTCACTGGACTCAGCTAGTCTGGAAAATGGGGCTAACAACCCCATGTCATTAGATTATTGTGAGACATGAAAACACAAATAATCTTACAGCCTTCTGAAAATTCTAAGGTCAACAAAAACATACATTAATTAATAAATTATATCTCCTGAGAAAATACCTCAAGTTTATGTCTGAGACATATTGAAAGGGCCAGAAATCTTCCAATAGGAAGATTGCAATAGAAATATATAAAAGCAGAATCAGCGCTGCTGTCTCCCCCTGGCTCCTCCTGGCTGCATCTTAGGCTTATACTTCCTTTTACACTTTTACACTCACACATTTTGTCCTTAAATGTAGTTGGAGTGTGGAACCCTAAGTTTTGCCATTCCCTGCTCCCTCTTCTTTCTTTGGGCTACTCTTTTCCTAATAGATTTTCTATACCGCATCATATCCCATGCCTTAGGAATTAGAGTTGCCCTAAACAGTTTTTTGGGCAAAGCCCTGTACCCAGCATGCCTCAGCCCTGCTCACGCACCAGTGGCCCTGCCTGGGTGTGTTTGCTCCAGAGGTAGCTTAGGATCCATTAAGTTCCTCGTTCCCTTGGAGATTAGGGTTGCGAGGTTCACGCGGGGTGCATTCAGTTCATGCAGGGTGCATTCAGCTCACATGAGGTGCATTCAGTTCACACATACTTTTGGTCCCTGTAAAAATTAAAATGCAGCAGGTATGACTCCTGCAAATCTCTATGCAAAAACGTTGTGCATGCGCTGGTCACGGAAATGAAGCCCATGGACTCATAGATATTAGGCTGCTGTAAACAGCAAGCAAATTGTTTCTAAATGCATTCTCTTTGGCTCTCTTTAAGTCTCTTTGTCTTCTGAATATGAGCAAATTAATATAGTCTTTGACATGAGAAGAGTGAAAACAAGTCACTGAGAAATGAATAGATGAAGATTTGAGTAGAACCAAATATTCCAAATCTTATCAGAAATTGCTGGTCCATCCCTCTCTGTTTCTCCCCATATCCAACATCTCTCAACCCATACCATTATTCTTCCCAATAATAACATACATTAAAAAGGGATATTTGAAACATGCTTAGACCTATAGCATCATATAGGGTGTGAATATTAAAACATAAAATTTCTCTCAAATTGAATCTCTAGTGCCTATCAGGAGGCAGCACAGCACAGCTGTTAAGACCTGAGTTTGACAAATCTGGATGTAAATCCTGGTTCGGCTCCTTGGTATCTAGTTACCTTGATTAAAGTGTTTTAATATTTCCAAGGTATTGGTATTTGATGACAGGCATCCACTTGCAATAATTTGAGTAACTCCTTGGCTACATCATTCCAGGGACTGCCCAGCACCAGTTCAGAGAATTAATTCATCCTTAAGATTCTGTCCTTCTGGAGCCAATTGCAGGACCAAAATCTGCATCAGTCATTGTTGCACTAGGGAAACCGTACCAGTAGGAGACAGATGATGAAGATAAGTAGATAGATAGATGGTAACTAGATAGATAGAGATTTTTTACAGAAAATCATCTTAACTCTACATTAGCATAATCCCAATGAAACTCCTGGCAAATTTTGTACACATGTTAAAATTGGCAAATAAATTCTAAAATTTATATGAGAATGCAAAAGG
The DNA here is from genome assembly GCA_008086735.1 of Cheirogaleus medius. Lineage (NCBI taxonomy): Eukaryota > Metazoa > Chordata > Mammalia > Primates > Cheirogaleidae > Cheirogaleus > Cheirogaleus medius. The sequence continues at coordinate 10,836,611 of VBSM01000413.1, forward strand.
CCAAAATTAACCAAAATAATCCTGTTGTCTCTTGGTGAAGAAAGCTGATACTCTAGATGTCAATATTTATGAAATGAGAATTATTAAAACAGTAAATATTGCCATAAAAATAGAGTAATGGATCAATGGAACAGAGTAGAGCTTAGAAACTGAAACCCATATGAGGTCATTTGATTTATGACCAAGAGGCCACTCACTGCAATGCAGTGGGGAAATGGTTCTGGGTCTACAAATGGTTCTGGGTCAATTGGATAGCCATGGAAAAACATAAATCTCTATTCTTACCTTATACACACACAGGAAAATCTGTCCCAGAGGGACTGCAGATCTAAATGTGAAACAACAGAGCTTTTAGAATAAAATATATGAAAATATTTTCATGACTTTGGTGTAGGCAAAAATTTTATAAATAGGACCCAATAAGCACTAACTATAAAGGTATACAGTCTATATATTTTAAAATTTATATAAATTTAAATTAAGATTTTTCTGTTCATCAAAAGACACCATTAAAAGTGCAGAAATAGACTCACATGTATGTAGTCCATTGATTTTGACAAATATGCCAGGATAATTCAATGAGGAAAGGAAAACGTTCTCACTAAGTGGTACCAGAATAAATGAATCACCACGTGAGAAAAAATGACCTTTGACTCCTACCTCACACCTTTAAAAAAACAAATAATCAGGATGTACCATAGACCTCAATGTAAAAGCTAAAACTAAGTGTAGATAATGACCTAGCTCTTGACTGGCATGCTCATTATAGTGCTGTGTATGGTTTCAAGTATACTGCACTTTGCTGTATGTTTACTATAGTTCTGTAAAAAAATTCCATATACAGTTATGTGCTACATAACAACATTTCAGTTAATGATAGAAGATTATATGATAGGGTTATAATGCTGTATTTAAACTATTCCTTTTCTATGTTTAGGTATGTATAGATACATAAGTAATTATCATTGTGTTAATAATTGCTTACAGTTTTCAGTAGAAAAACATGCCATACATGTTTGTAGCCTAGGAGTAATAGGCTACATCATACAGCCTAGGTGTGGAGTATGCTGTACCATGTAGGTTTGTGTAGGTACAGTCTATGATGTTTGCATAATGATGAAATTGCCTAACGATGGCTGG
>VBSM01000413.1:10837850-10854793 GCA_008086735.1 Cheirogaleus medius
AAAAAAAAAAAAAAAGAAAAGAAATTGCCTAACGATGCATTTGTGAGAATGTTTCCCCATTATTAATGCATGCCTATATATGTGTGTGTACATATACACATATATGCCTGTATACATCTTTATATATACATATATGCAAATATATACAGATGTTTGTACACATATATATTAATATATTTCCTTCAAGCCCCAACCCACATGTCATTATTATGAACTGTCTCTCATCCATACCCAAATGCCACAACGCTAGAAGTACTCTCCCCTACCTTGAACTTTAGTAGTATTTCTAACTCCTTTATGGTGTATCTTTCTTTCCTATAGCAATGTTGCCAGGATACAGATTGCATTTCCTCTACTAGATATAAATACATCCATCAAAGAGCCTAACGTAGTGTTTTGGCCATAGCAAGTGATCAGTAATTTCATGTTGAAAGAATGAATAAAACTTTGGTTTAGTTTTAAAACAAGCCTAAATCCTTTCTTTTTAAGCAGTCATTATAACATTGAAACAATTTCTCTGATTAAATACATTATTATCAAGACACAGTGTGAATTAATTTCAGACATAAAGTCTATAAAAATACTTTATTACATAGTACATATCTTATACATTTCAATAAAGCAATATGGTAATTTTTAACAACTGAATATCAATAGATTTTAATTTCTAACTGAAAATGTAACAGTAGAAATGTAACTGTTTCATTTGAACACGAAACAGTAGTCCCTGGTGTGTAGAGGGAGACACATCATGGTCTAGTGTTCAATATCTTTAGTAAGTATCTGGTCTACTGTCACATGTCCAAGCTAAATTGTGATTCTTTGTTTATCTGTCCACTTTTCTTACTAGCCTTGGAGTCCCTCAAGGACAGGAACTACATCTTATCCTTCTTTGCATGTGCAATACTAATTCCACATCTTTACTCTGTGTGTACACACAGGACTTACAAATCATATGTAAAATATTTTTGATAGATAATTAAATAAATGACTGAATGAATGGCTTGAAATAAGAACTTTATTTTAAGCCCTGCCTTGCTCTGGACTCTTACATGCCTAACAAAGTAAGGAGATATTTCTTTCCTTCCTCATTCTCTCTCTTCTATCTATAATAGCAACAACAACAACAAGACCGCTATGTAAATTACAGATGATTTCTATGTTTAATCCTCTTCTTATCAATGTGCTTTCTCTTCTTATCACACATTACGTTATACATTGTAGTATTCCAAAACAAAAGTGACATCTGTTTCGGAGAAAGTTGAATCTTTGAACTCTTCTGTGTCATGGCCTGGTATGTTTGAAGTCATGATTAGTCAGGGTTAAAAGGTCCCAGATAAGTGTCATGCCCATTATTAACCCTGCTCTTTTAATTATTAATCTCTCTAAATGATTTGGGATTGTAAATACATTTTCTCTCAAATGCAACTCCAGTTGATTGGTACAGATATCTCAGGTTTCCTCTACTGAGAAAAATTCTGAGATTATTTTCAGTCTCAGCAGGACAGAATGCTATAATCAATTAGCAAGGCAAGATGGACAATTCATATGCATGCTATATTCTTACCTTTCCTTTTCCCATGACCTTTAATAATTTAATGCCAATGTGAAAATTAGCATAGCCATTAATTTCTTCATTATTTCTTCCATCCATTCCAGATATACTTACTGAGTACTGACTATGCTAACCCCATAATAGCTAATATGATTGGAGAACTAGCTAAGTACTCTAGAATAACATTTACTCATAGGTCCTTTTGAATAAGATTTTTTTAATGGCTTGGATAATCATTTTAATGGTGTTGATTAGTGATATTTCATCACATATGTCCTTGTTGAAAAATACTATTGTCTTTTAAACATTATTATATTTCATTCATCTTGTAAAGCATTCCCATTAATTGCGAAGAGACAGGTGTTCCTATTCCCATTTTACACATAAGAAACTGAGGCATAATAGAGCATGGTGTAGCACAACAGAGAACTGAATCTAGGTTCTCTAATCATAAAATTTCATATTAAAAAAGTTTCCTGGTAATCATTTCAGTTTTTCTCCAATAATGTTCTGTTTTTCTGACCTCCCAAAAGACATACCTTTCATAAACTTTTAGCTCATTCACTATGTGCCTGGACTTTGCTAAGTATGGAAAGTCAGCACTTAGACATTGGCAGGGAGTACATTTAAATAAAATTGAGAAACTGGCACTACAATTGCAATTGCCTTTTGGAAATGCAAAGTTTAAGTAGCTATATTTTCTTCTTTCCACCTTTTCAGGTTGGGTTTGCTTTTTGATACAGACATACAAATATTATTGACAGGCATGCAAATTTAAAAAATGTATATAGACACCTGCAACCTTTGTTGCTGATCACCCTGGGACCTTCTCAAATTGGAGGGAAAAAAAGGTGTGTGTATGAGTGAAAGAGTATGCGTGTGTGTGTGTTTGTGTGTCTAGTATGAAGCACAGTGAAGAAGAAAGCGTACACAGAAATCCTACAGGAATGTAGCTCAGGGTGCTGTTCTCTTTTCTTTGCCTGGAAGCCCCAGGGCACTGGAAACGCCAGAGAGTAAAGCCTTTGATTCTCTGCAGCCCTAGGTCAGACATCATGCATGTAGATAGAGTAAACCCTAAGATTTAGATAATTTCTTTTGAAAACCCGGTAGATTGTACCAGCTTGAGAGGTGGATACTCTCCCTTGAAATCAAACTTGTTACCATTTTTTAATTCTATTTTCCAGGCAACTTCCCATGAAGAGGAATTATAAGAAACTACATTTCCTGGGGGTCCTGGGAGATATGTCAGGTTCTCAGGAGTGAGTATGTGGATAGGTAAGGCTAGTCCCACATTCCTAAGATCAAATGACATCTCTGCTCTAATCTAAATTGAACCAATTTTAAATTTTAGGGTTCTGAATTTGTTAAGGTTCTGTCTTTAGATTCGATGAAGTATCTTCTCCTCCAAGTTCATATTTTTAAAATATTACCCAATTATTTCCTCATAAAACATTATCCCCTGAGTGCTTCTTATGGAATTGCTTAACTCTTAAACTTATTGCTCTACCAAACATTTGTGAATGTAATTAATTCGTTTTCTTGATTTCATAGGTGCAATATCACACATACAAATTATAATATACAGATCTGCTTCCTGGCAGGGAGCACCATGTGTTTAGTGAAGCAATCTATTATACCACACACACATTATTCATTAACACTAATGGCCATCAAGTGCATAAAGCCTCACTCATTAATTGGAAAATTAAACCCCCTTGTGTATAAATAAATCACACCCCCAGCTATAGAAAGGCACTTATTTTTATCTTTAAATTTGTATTTTAGTGCTTGTTTGATAAATGAAATTGGACTGTTCTATATAATATCTTTTACTGTAGCAAAGATTTGGCTATGCTGAGAACAAACTCCATGTCCGAAAGTCTGTCCTTCTCTTGGTCACTAAACATTCCATGCCCAAAGACACACGGTCAAATTGGAGAAACGTTTTGCAGGCTGATGGCAATACAAGTAGTTCCTATTAGTAGGGAAAACTTGTGGCTGAATTTCAAGGAAAAAGCCCTCTTGAACTCAAAATACTCCCCTTTCCTGTTTCTTTACCTGAAATGGCAAGTAAGTCGTCATCAGTCTCTGTGTTCTCATATCAGGCTTTTCGGAGGATTAAATGAAACAACAGACATGAAGTGCTTGCCATAGGATCTGCCACAGGGCAGAAGCTAAAAAAGGAGGATGAAGAGATCTACCAATTAATTGAAGGCACTTAAACCATGATAATGAGGCCCTACTATGTATGCATCAGTCACTCTACTGAATGCTTGCCTTCCCTTATCTCAAATAATCCTCACAATTCTGACAGTTATTATTATTCCCCAGGTTCACATGAAATATTGTTACAGTTAATCGGAATCTGGCTCAGAGAAGCTAAGCAGCTCTCCCGAGATCACACAGATTATCATGCAACGATTCTGTGACTAAGGTCTATGCACTTTTCCTGATCAAAATGAGCTGAAGAATAAATGCAAAAGGAAGAGAATTTTGGGGCCTAGAAAAATATCCAAAGTCCCATAGTAGCCATCATGTCTTTTATGTGGTTTCTTAGAGAATTTTTGAAGATAATAATTTTATAAAACTGAAAAATATTTTTGAATAATATAGCCAAGTATAGATAGATTCAATGATAGAAACTATATACTATTAAGCATCATTAACATCCCAAAACTAAATGTCTGAGTAACTTTGTAGCCTTGCAAGTTATCTTAGCTTAAACTTGCCTTGCTTCACATATAGGGTAAAAAAAAAAAAATTCAGTTAAATACTTCTATTTGTTCGTCAGAATTTCCTAATAAAACTGGAAGAATGCTTAACCCATATTTTTTAAAAAAAGGATTGAGTTAAAATAAGTAACCCAAAAGTACAGCAATGCTTTTATCCACACTTACACAGAAATTTTTAAAATGTTTAATCATAATATGATTAGTGTTTGAAGGATTTATCTAGTATAAAAATAGTTTTAAAGTTGTAAAAAATGTTTTAAATAAATAAGAGGCTCTGAGAACCATCTAGCATTTACAACATTGTTAAGAACTGATTGAAGTGTCATTTGAGTAATGCTTCTGAAATTTCCTGCATAAACTAGTGCCCTTATATGTCGACATAAACAGTTTCTCCACTGCAAACAGTATGTCTTTTCAGCTCTAAATAAAGATGAACCCCTCAAACAAGGGATTAGTATTAACATTTCTTCAACAAATGGTAAAAATTCATTATAACTGCCCCCTTTGGTATATCCTTGCATAATCTACTTTACATTTGGACCCAAGAAAATAGTGTAAAACTTTCCATGGGATAAAAAGTGCATTTTATTGTTAAGTCTGAAAGATTTTTCTATACATACACTATAACTCTACCTGTATACGTAAACTAATAGAAGATTTAAAAAAAAAAAACAACCTTAGTTTTAATTGAATATGTATTGAGGACATTAACATTTTATATTTTTTCCTCTAACTCAACATAGCCGTATTCTTTGATTTGTACATTTTTGTATTCGTTACCATTCAGTATATCGAAGATTCTAAAATGCCGGCATTCTGAAACATAACCATGAGGACAGTTGTTACATATTTAATTTCATGCTCCACTCAGCATAGAGCAGTTGTGGGACTACAGACCAAAGCAAATTAAGTGGCTTCTTAGATAATTTCCTGCTTAATTGAAAGCAGGTAGCTTTTTAAAAGTAATAATTGGCTTTGTTTCAAATGACTGTAAGGTTATTTCTTTTTTAAATACATGATTATAGGATAACTTTCTACTTAGTCCAAACACAGTGGGTTGGGAGTCTCCCACTGAGTCTAAGGGACATGAAGGTGACCTAGTGCTGGTAGCAAATAAATGGGAGCACTCCATAGGGGGGTGGGGAGAGAGACATGGGACAAAACAGGGGAAAGAACAGCATGGTGCTTGAGTTGATGTACACACCCAGTCGCCATTGTATATGGTGTGTATATATACGGTATCATGGGTAAGGCTGAGTATCCCTTATCCGAAAATGCTTGGGACCAGAAGTGTTTTGAATATTGAATTTTTTTTCAGATTTTGTAATATTTGCATACCCATAATGAGATATCTTGTGGATGGAACCCAAGTCTAAATGCAAACTTCATTTATGTTTTGAACATAAACATAAACATAACCTTATACACATAGCCTGAAGATAATTTTATAAAATATTTTTAATAATTTTGTGCACAAAACAAATTTTTGACTGTGTTTTAACTGCAACCTGTCACATGAGATCAGGTGTGGAATTGTTTACTTGTGGCATCATGTTGGCACTCAAAAGTTTCAGATTTTGGAGCATTTTGGATTTTGGATTTTCAAATTAGGGATGCTCAATCTGTATATATGTGTGTGTGTGAGAGAGAGAGAGAGAGTATTTAGCGTTAACATATACAATATATTGTATTTCATTTCTATCTGCTTTACTTTTAACTTTGGTCTAATATTAGCAAGTGGTCTATTACAAGATTGGTAGCACCAGTTCATATCTACCATACACGTCTTCCTTATTACAGTGTGAAAAGAGACTACTTGATGTGATGGTCTATCATCACAAGACAGAGCATCAGCTGTGATGCTCTATCTTGCTTCTGGAGATACAGTCCTAGAAGTATGAATGTGAGCATACTAACAAGGAAACATCAAAGGAATTTGGATTAACATAAATGCCTATATAATGGGTGGGTTATGGAATTCTGTTTTGTCAGTAGTCAATATTCAGACTTTTCCAAATTAGATCTGCTAAAAAGATTTTCTTGTTGCACAGATTTAACAGAATAACAGAGACAGATGAAAAGGTATTCTTCAGAATGAAACATTTTAAAACATTACAAGGGAAAAAATATATATTGAATTCTTAACATTCATCAATTGCCATGGTGATCACACAACTGATATCAGTGAGCATCAGCACCCAAAGCTATGGAATAAGTGCTAAGAGATGTGCTTTTGATATTTACTAAAATTCTAACTTGCCTGAAATCTTTTAGGCCCCTGATTCTATTGTCTGTGCTACTGTGGCTCACTGCTGTCAATCAGCCTACCCTTAGAATCACTAGAATCACTATGCAGTTACAGTGCAGTGTACTAACAAATCAATTTTTCTTTTTCAATATTTGTAACCAGCCTGTAGTACTGAATGCTTGGTTTCCCATTGTTGTGGTATTCCCAGGAATATTTTTCTAGCCATTTTTTAAAAGGTGGAAGAAAGGAAGGAAGGAAGGAAGGAAGGAAGGAAGGAAGGAAGGAAGGAAGGACGCAGGTCGGGAAGGAAGGAGATAAAGGAGGGCGGCCCGGAGGAAATAAGGCAGAATTGTCAGCAGAAGAGCCATAAGTGAGTCTGGTGATCACACTGGAAATAAATGTTCAGCAGCTACTTCAGTCTTCTCCCTCCATGGCATAGAGTAGGACTCCATTTCCCTGCCTACTGGAAGTTGCGAGTGGTAATGTAATGTGCTTTGGTCATTGGAAGATGAGTTCATTTGATATGTATTGCTGCCAACCAGAAACCTTCCAGAGCCAAGGCAGGATATACTTTGTTTCCTCTCCGCCATGTGCCACAAGAACCAACAACTCTCTAGACAGTAGAGGTTCCATCAGCCCCACTCAAATCTGGAAAGAAAAGACATTTAGCCCACCTATCATGGGCATGTTAGCACGAACAAGAAATAAACCTTTGTATAAGCAGCGAAGAGTTTGCTTCAACATCACCTAGCCCTAATTAATACAGTGAATGATAGGAGAGAAATAAGAATTCAACTGGTAGCAGCAATTACCATAAAATTAAAAGAAGAAAACAATGAAGATGAAAGAACAGAGAAGGTATAAAAGGATATGATGTTCTAGAAAAAATAAAAATCGGAAAATTCAAATACTGCCAACAACTGGTTGAGACACAAAGGACAACACTAACAGAATTCCATCAGGTACCCCCTAAGGCATAGAGTAAAATAGTCCTAGGAGATATTAGTTTTGACACTGGGAAGGATATTTTATGTCTCCTCTGACCTATTTTAGTACTCTTCCAACTTGACTTCCCTTAGTGTTCAGTGTAATTTTTCAGAGATTCCCAAAGAAAAAAATGAACAGGAGTTGGTTGTTGCTTGAATGTGCTGTATGGCAGAGAAGATTAAAAGATGATGCCTCAGTTTCTGGCTTTAGGATCTGAATCAATGGTGGTGCTGTTTAATGAGATGGAGAATACAGAAAAGAGATGAATGTTGAGATTGAAAAGCCATGTGGCATCCTCATGGAGACAGGCAGTGATAGTTAGAGATTCAACACATGAGCCTGTAGCTGAAGGGAGAGATTTGAGCTGACAATGTAGATTTGGAATCTTTTGCTTTTTTATAGTACTTTGAAACTATGAAATTGGACAAGATTATCCAGGGTCAGTATATATGGGAAATGGGTACAGTTTCAAATTACACCAATATTTAAGGAATAGGTAAAGAAAACAAACTCTCAAACTAAAATGAGAAAGTATAGTCAAAGAAGTAGGAAGAATTTTACCTAATAAAATTTCCAGGCCCTTAACCTAAACTACTAACTTTTCTCCCAGTCTTTCACTTCCTGCTCATGGTTTTACTTCCTCTTCTGTGCAATCACATCACAGTCAATCATTTTTACCTTTCTTTTGCTCTCTCAATAGTCTTTCTTGTTGACTTATACCACTATCCTACCATATCTTCTACCTTGGGTCAATAAAAAAATAATCCACATTTCTATTTTTAACAAGGATATCTTTTAAAAGTATATAGCCAGAAAAATAGTTAAGAGGGTTCCAGAGTAAGTCCTCTGACTCAAACATCCAGCCCAAGTGTTTGCTTTCCTTAATCACTATTCAGGTGATATATGGAGCATGACTATGGGAAGAAAGAACTAATATTTACACATATATCATGTGTTAGTCATGCACTGTGGTGGGTCTTTTATATATAACATATTCATTCTTGATAGCATTATGAATTATTTTTTACTGACCTTAAAAAAGCTAAGAACCTTGCCCAAGATCTCATTGTAATACAGATATTCTGCTTCCAAATGCTTTGTCCATGCTTTCAGGCTTAGCTTCCTTCTGAAGAATAGAAACGTGTCATTTCCTTCTTCAAATTATCTTAACAGTTGAGTAAGAGAAAGTATACATATGCTAAAATTATTTGAAAATTGTTTCAAACTCAGTGGAATTAGAAACTGAGACCCCTTCACAATGAAGGGAAGAGGCTATAATCTTTCAGTGTAAAACAGGTAAGCATAGCTAGGTTCTTAGGTTCTCTCAAAGCTAGTTTCTTAACTCTAGCTATACTTTTTTAAAATAACCTATCTTTAAAAGCATTGGGTCTTCTATTTCTAGAAAGATGGAGTAGTATTCCATCCATTTCAAACATAAGAAGACTGAAGAGGAGATAAAGTAGGCATACCTGCTAGGGAACTTGGGACCTGAGGAACAACATGGTGGTGGGTTCCCTGGGTTTACTTTTGCCCTCCAATATTCCAGACTTGGTGCTAGAGAAGCAAACAACCCAGAAATACCAATAAACACTGACCAGAAAAGTCTCAACAAAAGCCTGTTCTCTCTACATGAAGGACAAGGAAAGTGGCAGCCCAGCCAGGTAGAAGATGCTTAGACAATAACAGCCTAACATCACGGAGAAAACTGTGACCTCACCCCCACTCCCACCAGCAAAAGTTGAGTGGGAGTCTAGACTTCCACCATTGCCAGGTACCCCAACATGTCTACCTGAGTGTTATCAGAGAAGGAAAGTAGGAGTTGGGAATTTCATCTCCACCAGGCAATATAGAGTCCCTAACCTCCACAGCACCACTTGTGTCCATGGAGACCACATGGAAGGCTTGGACTGCCATCACACTCACTGGTAATAAAGTGCTCCTACCCTCCTCACTGGAGTGGCATCAGAGAAAGCTTAGTGCATGAAGAGTCAGAAGCTTTCACTACTGCTCTCCAGTGACATTGAGTTGGGGTAGCCTGGTTGCTACCAAGTGGAGAGTAGTAATGAGTCTTCATGCCCCTCCCAGCCAAGGTGATATAAGCGGAGGCCTACTGGGGAACCAGAACTCCCACCCCTGCCCTGCAATTATGAGGACTCCCTCCCCATCCTCAGCTGTCAGCAGAGGAATGGATTTCTACCCGCCTGGAAGCAACAAGGCAGCACCATAATAAGAACGTTTCAGTGAGCAATTATGAACATGCTTGAAACAAATGAAAAGACATAAAGTCTCAGCAAAGAAAAGAAAGATATAAAAAAGAACCAAAAGGAAAATGTAGCAGTGGAAATAAACCAAAATTTAAAAATAAAACCAATAGGTAACCTCAACAGGAGAATGGAGAGAACAATACTAATAACAAAAAGAATCAGTAAACTTGAAGAAAACAACAAAAACTACCCAATCTCAAATATAGAGAAAAAATAGATTTCAAAAAAACAAGAAAAGGCTTAGGGACCAGTAGAATTATAACAAAACATCTAACATTCATGTCTTTGGAGAGAGATTAGGAAGGAGAGGAGAAAGAGGGTATGGCTGAAAAACACTTGTTGGCTGAAAACTTCTGAAATTTAGCAAAAGCATAAACCAACAGATTCATAAAACTGTAAGTTAATATTAAGCAGGATAAATCAAAGACATCAACACTGAGGCATATTATAGTCAAACTTCTGTATAAGTACCATGCACTAACCAATTGCACTACTGGAGCTCCAAACTTCTGAAAACTAAAGACAAAGAAAAAATATTGAAAGTAGCAAGAAAGAAGCAATAGAGTACAATAAAAAAATTGAGTTTATAGGGCAAAAAACAATTTGAGTGAGAGATTTCTCTTCAGAAACTATATGGGGCAGAAGAAAGTAGCACAATATTTTCAAGTGCTGGAACAAACAAACAAACAAAACCAGAACAGTCAACCCCAAATTATATATCCAGCAAAAATATCCTTCAGGAATGAAGGAAAAATCAAGGCATTTTCAGATGAAGGAAAATTAAGATAGTTCATGACCAGCAGACTTACCTACAAGAATGGCTAAAGAGTTCTCAACAGAAAAGAAATGATAAAAAAGGAATCTTGGAACATCAGGAAGGAAGAAAGAAAATAGAAATTATAAAAACATTCCTAAGTACAATAGGTTTTCTTTCTTCTCTTGAGTTGTCTAAATAATGTTTGACTGTTGAGGCAAAAATTTTAACAGTATCTGATGGGGTTCTAAATGTACATACAGGATGCATTTAAGAAAATTATATTGTATATTTATATTATAAAATAAAGGGACATAAAGAGAGGGAAGATGTTAACACTTCACTTAAACTGGTAGACCAATAGATGTGATAAGTTATGTACATATAATGCAATACCCAGAGTAACCACTAAAAATGTCAAACAAAGGGTTGCATTTGAAAACACTATAGAAAAATAAAAATTTATTTTTTAAAAATGTTCAAGTAACCCACAGGAAAGCAAGAAAAGGAAATCAGAGAAATGAAAAACAGAGAGAACATAAAATAAAATAAAATAGCAGACATAAACTATGATATATCAACAATTATATTTAATATAAATGGTCTAAATATACCAATTAAGAAAATGAGATTAGTAGAACAGATAAAAATTAAAAGAGATGACCCAACTATATATTAGATAGAAAACCAGCAAAGATATAGAACAGGGGTCCCTAACCTATGGTGAGTTGTATAATTATTTCATTATATATTACAGTGTAATTATAATAGAAATAAACTGCACAATAAATGTAATGCACTTGAATCATCCTGGAACCATCCCCCCTCCCCTCCCCAGTCCATGGAAAAATTGTCTTCCATGAAAATGGTCCCTGGTGCCAAAAAGGTTGGGGACTGCTGACTTATGGAACACTCTACCCAATAATAGCAGAATTCTTTTCAAGCAATCACAGAACTCAGATACCAAGATAGATCATATCCTGGGCCATAAAACAAACCTCAATGAATTAAAAAGAATTAAATCATGCAGAGTGTATTATCTAACCATAATAAAATCAAACTAGAAATCAGTAACAGAAAGATAATAGGAAAATAAGCAAACATGTAAACTGAACTCCCTTTTAAATAACCCATGGATCAAAAAGAAAATCTAAATGAAAATCAAAGCATACATTGAACTGAATGAAAATGAAAATAAGGCATGTCAAAATTTGTGGGATGCAGCCAAAACAATGCTGGGACAGAAATGTATAGCACTAAAAGCTCACATCAGAAAGCAGGAAAGGTCACAAACTTAAAATTTAGCATCCTACCTCAAGAACCTAGAAAAGGAAGAACAAAATAAAGCCCCCCCCTCAAGAAAAATAAAGCAGAGGAAGGAAATAGTAAAGATAAGAGCAGAAATCAGTGAAATTGAAAACCAAAAAACAATAGAGAAAATCAGTGAAAGAAAAAAATGGTTCTTTGGAAAAAAAATCAATAAAATTGACAAATCTCTATCAAGACTGACAAATTAAAAAGGAGAGAAAAGACAAATTACTAATATTAAGAAAGAGACAGGGGATATCACTACAGACCTTGGAGACATCAAAAGGATAATAATAGAATATTACACACATAAATTATATAACTTAGATAAAATGAACCAATTACTGAAAAAGCGCCTACCCCAACTGACACAATATGAAATTGATAATTTGAATAGTGCTGTAACTATTAAGGAAATTGAATATGTAATTTTAAAACTCTAGAAAAAGAAATCTCCAGGCCCAGATTGTTTTACTATAGAATTCTACCAAACCAAAGAAGAATTAACATCAATTCTACATACTCTTTTCCCCAAAATAAAAGAACCAGGAGCACTTTCCAATTCATTTTAGGAAGCCAATATTATCCTGATCTCAAAACCAGAGAAAGACAGCATGAGAGATGAAAAGAGGAAGGGGATTACTACAGACCATATTCTTTATGAATGTAAATGCAACAATCCTTAACAAAATATTAACAAGTAGATTTCAGCACTTTATCGCCACGAAATTATGTATCATGACCTAGTGGTGTTTATTCCAGGGATGAAAACCTGGTTCAACATTCAAAACTCAGTCAGTGTAATCCACCATATTATCAAGCCAAAGGGAAAAAAAATCACATAATCCTATCAATTGATGCAGAAAAAGCACTTGGCAAAATTCAACATCCATTAATGACAAAAATTTTCAGAAAACTATTTAATAAGAATAAGGGACATTTCCTCAAATTTATTTTTTAAAAAAAAACTTTAAGAAAATAAAACCTACAACTAACATTATACTTAATGATGAAAGACTGAATACTTTTTAAGATCAGGAACAAAACAAGAATGTCCCATCTCACCACTACTATTCAACATAGGACTTGAAGTTCTATGCAATAAGGCAAGAAAAGGAAATAAAACTTTCCCTATTTGCAGATGAAATGATTTTCTATGTTAAAAACCCCAAGGAATCTACCAAAAACAAACAAAAAAACCCCAAAACTTCTAAAACCAGTAAGTGAGTTCAGCAAGGTCACAGAATAAAAGATCAACATACAAAAATCAATTGTGCTTCTACACACTAGCAGTGAACAGGTGTAAACAGAAATTAAAAATACAATACCATTTGTAATTACTCAACAGAATGAAACACTTAGGTTTAAATTTAACAAAACACATTTAGAACTTGTATACTAAAAACTACAAAATGCTAATGAAAGAAATCAAAGATCTAAATAAGTAGAAAAATATTTTATGTTCATAGATTTGGAGACCCCCACGCAGTAAAGATTATTCTTTAGTAAAGTTAATTCTTCCCAAAGGGATATGCAGCTTTAACACAATTCCTATCAAAATCCCAGCAAGATTTGTTATAGACATGTACAAGATTATTTTAAAATTTATTTGGAAAGAGAGTGGAACTAGAATAGCTAAAAGAATTTTCAAAAAGGGAATAATACAGGAGAAATTCAGCCTATCCGATTTTAAAGCTTTTTACATAGGTGCAGTAATCAGGACTATGTGGTATTGGTAAAGAGATGAACATATAGATCAATGGAACAAAACAGAGAAGCCAGAAATAGACCCTCAAAAATAATCAACTGATTTTTGACAAAAGTACAAAAGCTATTCAATAAAAGAAGGATAATCTTTTTCGACAAATTATAATAGATATTAATAGGCAATAATGAACCTTGACCTAAACCTCATGCCTTATTAAAAAATTAACTCCAAGATCATCATAGACTTTAATGTAAAATGTAAAAGTATAAAACATTTAGGGGAAAACATAGGAGAAAATCTTCAGGACCTATGACTTGTTGAGGAGTTCTTAGACATGACACCAAAAGTATGATCTATAAGAAAAAAAACAATTGGATTTCATTAAAATTAAAAACTTTTGCTCTCCAAATTTTAAGAGGATGCAAAACAAGCAAAATACTGGAACAAAGTATTTACAAATTACATATCTAATAAAGGACTCATGTCCATAATTTATAAAGAACTCTCAAAACTCAACAGTAACAAAACAATCTATTAAAAATAAGAAAATGATCAAAAGACATGAAGAGACATTTCACTGAAGAAGATGAGTATGTGCCAAATAAAGACATGAAAAGTGCTCAACATCACTAGTCACTAGCAAAATGCAAATTAATACCACAGTGAGGTATCATTGCATAGCTATCAGAACAGTTAAAATAAAAAATAGTGACAATACCAAATGCTGGCAATGATGTGGAAAAGCTACATCTCTCATACATTGCTGGTGGGAATGTAAAATAGTACAGCATTTCTGGAAAATAGTTTGGCAATTTCTTAAAAAAACTAAACGTATACTTACCATATGGCGTAGCAATTGCACTCTTGGGCTTTTATCCTAGAGAAATGAAAATTTAGGTCCACACAAAAACTTGCACACAATTTTACACAGCAGTTTTATTTGTAATAACCTCCCCCATCTCCCACTCACCAAAAAGAGAGAGGAAGCAACCAAAATATCATATTATACAACAGGTGAATGGTTAAACAAACTGTGGTCCATCCGTACTATGGAATACCACTCAGTAACAAGGTACAAACTACAAATTATAGATACATGCGACAACTTGGATAGATCTGAAGGAAACTGCGCTGAGTGACAAAAAAAAAAAAAAGCTAATCTCAGAAGCTCATCAAATACAAGAATCAATTTATAAAACATTCCCAAAACAAAAAAATTATAGAAATGGAGAGCAGATTAGTGGTTGCCAAAGGTTAGAGATGGTGTAGGGGAGAGTGGGGAATGACTACAGAGGGATTGCAAGAGGGAGACCTTCGTGGTGTTGGAATAGTTCTGTATCTTGATAGTGGTAATCATTACAAGAGTCTTCATGGGATAAGATGACACAGAATTGTGGGCACATTTTATCTCAATGCCAATTTCCTGGTTTTATTATTATACTATAGTTAGGTAGAATGTAACCTATGATGGAAGCAAAGTAAACTATCTATGGGACCTCTCTGTAATATCTTTGCAACTTCCTGTAAATCTATAATTCAAAATAAAAAGTTTAAAAAAAAAAAAGATTGATGCCCAGGCCACACCCCAAACCATGCAAATTAAAATATCTAGGGGAGGAACCTACCCAATCGTATTTTTCTAAAATGCACAGGGTAATTCTAAGGCTGAGAACCACTGGCAACTCGCGTTATTACTGAAACTACAGGCACGTGGAGTACCTATAAATCTGGTGGAAGTTAGAAAGGAAGGAGAAAACCAAATACACAAATCTATTTTAGGTCTCTTGAGGGTTTTATTTCCCTAATGTTAAAACTTAGCATTAAAGTGAATCCAAATAATGTGGATGGGATCATCAGTCATCCTTTATGTTATAGGCCATTTTCTACAACAACGCCGGCCCCAGTACACTGTTCTTTAGATTCTTAAGCATTTGGTATCACTGTTATAATTTTAAGACGCTAAAGAGCAATTACAATCACATTTAAATATGCAGTAATTTTAGAAAGTTAATGTTTCACTCAGTCCCCACTTTAGATGGAGAATAAAATGAGTTCGAGTTTTTATTTTATTTTATTTTAACAAAGTGCTGACTACAACCAGCAGTGACACCCAGGAAATATGTGAAAAGCAAGTATTCGTATTTTGACTACAGATTCTTGTGTATTATTTTTACTAATGATCACCAACTATTACCTAGTAGACTCTTTGAATTTAGCTGTTTGGGAAGCGTGTTGAAGACATAGGGAAGCCAAGGATTATTTTGAGCCAATAAACAGTGACTTGACCAACCAAATGCCTTGTGTGGTCATTAATCATTCTTTATCCCCATCATCAGAAGACATTCACTGTGCATCTATTTAACCGGGCCAGGAGATTACAGATTTTGGAAAGATTCCTTCCTTGCCTTCAAAGGGTTTAAAATCTGTTTGAGGATGGGGCCAAATACAGAAAATGATAAATAACAAAGCAAAGAAAGATATGCTGAAATCTGGACTGATAGAAAGTAGAAAAGGGCCAAAGTGCTTGTTTTTACTGGAAGTATTTTTGCATGAGCTGGGAAGGGAGTTTGCATCTTCTGGGCTCATAGATCGTACAGACGAGCAGCTTCAACAAAGCAGATTTATGTTATCTACCAGGAGGATTTCGCTTAGTTGTCAGTTGTGGACTTACTTCCAAAAATGCAGCTGTTCTGAAACAAGAAATCTGGCACCAAAAAAAAAGTGAAAATGAAGCATAAGAAATTACCTCCCAGCCAACTCCAACTCTGATCAGCAGCTATATCTCCTTCTCCCCCACCTTCCAGATTTAAAGGTTTTGGATGAGGATGGGGGCGGGGAGGGATTGAACTACTTGCCTTGCCCCAAGACCACCAATCTCTTTTCTCTGTCTCCAAATACGACCCTCACACACTCTCTGATTTACTACAGTCTACGACTTCTCAGATTTGTTTTATGTTCTGGAATGATTTATCCACTTGGAAGCGTTAAGGTTCCTAACTGTCGCGAAGTTCAATTTAAAAGCAAAATGATCGCGTTTTAACAGGTGACAGTGCAAATTCTTTTAAAGAAAGTTGTTCTGTGATTCTGGGAGGGAATCAACACCTACTCAGGCATTCTTCTCTAAGACAGCTGAGGTTTATCATTTTCGCTATTATGACAGTGAATTTTTCCTCCTTTGCGTTACGCCTTTTGGCAGGAGCCCGCACTCTGCAGGTGTCAGCGCTGCAAGGGCCGAACCCGACCGCCAGGACGCCTGCCGAGCCTCGCAGGCGACGTTGCCCAGCAAAACACAAAGCCCAGGGAGACGGCGACTGAGGAAGGGACTGGGACCAGAGCCCTAGAAAACTAGAGCGAGTGCATTTCCCGGCAGGGGGAACCCACAGGAGC
>VBSM01000413.1:10854870-10960473 GCA_008086735.1 Cheirogaleus medius
CTCCAGCTGGAAGTCATTGTGTGCGCTGGCGTCTGCGTTGTCAGGGCGACCGCCCGGCCGGCGCCAGCGGAGGGGGGAGGCGGGCTCCGTGAATGGGTGACGTCACGCGGCCGGCGCCAGGCAGTCTGGGCGGCCGAGCCAATGAATCAGCTGTCCGGGGGAGGCTGCGGCGCGCGGGAGGACGGCGCAGGAATGCGCCGGGAGCCGCCGTCGCCCCGCCCCGCCCCGCCTCGCCCCGCCTCGCCCCGCCCCGCCTGCCCGCGGCGGTTGGAGGCCGGAGGGTCCGGGCTCTGCCGTCTCATCCCGGTTCCGCGTGCTCCCAGCGCCCTGGCTGCGGCTCTGCACCGCGTCCCTCGCTTGCTGCCAGTTCCCCCACCGGCGCCCGCTCTGCCGGGAGGCCCACAAGCTGGGGTGGGGGGGGAGGGAGGGGTGTCGGTTAGAGATGGTTTGTTTTCCACTTATTACGACTGTGGCACTTACTTAAAAAGGAAAAAGAAAATAAAACTTGTCCTTGTATATAAAATGGACGTTGAAAGTGTTGATGAATTCACTGCGGCCTGGGCATTGTGCTAGGTGCTGGGTGTCGCAAAAAAAACGAAAAGGGTCAGAGGGCTCCGAGGAGCTCAAAATTGAGCAGGGAAGAAGTGTGACAAACTCATGATTGGGCTTGGAGCCAATGGCACTTTCTTCTGTTACTCTATAGTGCTTGACTGTACAGTGCCTTTAGGTTCTAGAAGGTAAATGGCTCCAAAGGATTCCAGTTTTTTAATGCGTCTGTGTTGTGTTTTTCCTGTGTTGTCCTGAAGTCCATTATACAGTGCCCTCCAGGAGCGCAAGCGCTGGGTTATGGTCACTATTCCCAGCATTTAGCGCACTCTCAGATGCATGGTAAGGACTGGAAATTGTCGCTGGATAATCTACAATGCGAGAGCAAATTATCTTTGAGTAAAAGCTTGAGTGAAAAGAGTGCCCTGAAATTCCTGAAAAACTCTCTGGGTGCTTGCTAGTTTGTCTTTGGCAGTTGTTCAAGCCCAGTGATGTATTGTTACTGAAACAGAAAACCGGAGAATGTGGCCTATTAAAGACGATGTCATTAAATCTGCCCTTCCTGCTGGAGTCACTTCCCCTTCTGCGCCTCCCTTTCTTTATCTATAAAATGAGGAGATCTGGTGAGATGTTCTCTTAAGACCCTTGAAATTCTAGGAGTCTATCACTGTATTTATCAACCTTTAAATTTTGAGTTTACTATTCTTATAATTGTATTTGGTACACATGACATTCATTTAACAAATATTTCAGGGTCCCTGCTATGTGAGTAGTATGTACTAGACGTTTTAATTGAATTAAAAAAAGAAATTTTTAAAGATAGGATTACTGATCTGAAAACCTTGTATGCAAGTAAGAAATAAACTAGGAAACAAAAACAAATGCTAGTAAACTGTTATAGAACAGTTCAGTCTCAGCGTTTGATGTGCATCAAGTCACCTGGCATCTGGTTGAAATGCACACTGAGGCTTGGGAGTCTGCATTACTAACGAGAGCCCAGGTGATGTTGATACTGCTGGCCCTGGGCCACACTTTGAGTCAAGAGGATCATGACTATACAGTACCAAGAAAAGCATAAAGTAAATATGTGATGGATGTAAAGTGGTGTCATTTCCTGAAAGCCTGTGGAGGAAGTGAGCTTGAGCCAGGTGATGGAGCATATGATTGGCTGGTGTGAATGAAAAAGCAGAGGAAACAGCATAAATAATAATTGCATTGGAGGGAAAGGAGCAAGAAGTAAGTAAAGGAGTGAAGAGGATTTTGTTTGACTTCAATTAAGGAATATTTGGGGGGAGTACAAAAGATGAGATTGGAGATTTACAGGTGGTAATCAGACAACCTTGGAGGTTATCGGTCCCAATTAATTTGGTACGGAGGAGGAAACTGAGGGGCAGTACAATTTCATTAAATAAGGGCAGAGCTCAGAGTGGAAGCTAAATCTGAGAAACTTAGATTGCAAATATAAATAGCAGAGTCCTTGATATAAGAAAAACCACTTGCCATTGTTGTCCAGAGTAAAAAATATGAGGGAAGAATAAAGCAAGAGAACGAGACCTATAGGAAATAGTATTAATAGTTCGTGCATGGAGTTTTGGGTAAGATCTGGGCTAGGGAGATGAGGAAATAAGAGGAAGGATTTAATCAGGAAAATTTTGTATTTGCATAAATTATAATGTCTGGAACCAGCTGATTAAGTGATCTTTCCCTGTAAGAAAATGAAAAACTTCGTCCATCATTCCTGTGTCCAATATAGCGTTTTCTTTTTCAACCCTGACTTCACATCACCATCACTATTTTTTTAAAAATAGGAATGCCTGAGCTCCACCCACAGGAATTTAATCAGAATCTCTGGGAGTGGAGCGGTACCATCAGTATTTTTAAAGGCTCCCCAGGTGGTGATAATGTGTAGCCAGTGTTGAGAATCACTAATGTAATATACAGTCACCAGCTCGTTTTGTAGGCTTCATTTCTGCCCCTGAACATTTCCCCCAGTGTTAACTATTACACTAGCACTAGATCATTTTTAATACTGGGTGTGTTTTGTGGTGGATTTTGATGGTTTATAGCACATTCTCTAAGCTCAATGTCTTCCATCCCTCATTAACTGTCATGGCTTAGTCGTGAGCATATCCTGATATCTCTCATTGGCAAGAAAAGGAACAGTGATTTGGCACATTACTGGATGGCAATGATAAACCTAGTTTATGAACCTATGTGGAACCATAGTGTGGCAGTGCAGTTATTTTACTTGATTTTATCTTTGCTTTAATAATCTACATTAACAGCCTTTTTAGGATTAGAGCTAGTGAAAGAGTACTTAAAATAACTGCTTGGACCATTGGAACTTTTGAGTATTTTCTCCAAAATAATTTTAGTTATTTGCTAGGAAAAAAATCTTGAATGTGAGAAGGATTTGCAGCCTTTTCCTTGGTGACTAACTTAACTTTTTGAACTTCAATGATTTCATTTATTCCTCTAAAATGTATTGAGTACCTACTATGTGTCAGGTACTTTTTCAGATAGGAAGATGACAAGAGAGGAAAAGCATGTTCTGTGTCCTCCAAGAGGAAAAGATAAGCACAGTAAATTTCAGATATTGTTTTTATTCAGTTTGGAACTTGTAAAGGTATTTGGCCTTTCCACACTATCTGGAAGATGCATTTCTTTAATTCAATTTATTTAGCTTTTTTTCAAATTACTAATGAATCTACATGATTCAAAAACCAAATAAAAGAAAATATTCTCCTTCCCACTCTTCAATACATCTGCCTAATTTCCCTCTCACACCTCACCAAAGTCACTGTTAGTAATATCTTATTCTTTGAGAATATTTTTATGAATATATAAGCAAATTCAAATACATTCTTATTTTCTCCCATTTTTACACTGTTCCATAACGTTTTTTAAAATTTAAAAATACTGAGAGGGTGTCTCTCTCTATCAGTACATTCTGTTTTCATTTTGTTATTCCTCCATAATATTCTATTGTCTGAAAATACAGTAATTTATTTATCTTACTGCTGTTGATGGTAATTTAGGTTGTTTCCAATCTTTTATTACAAAACTGCCTAAATAACCTTGTACAATGTCTGTGTCATTTTCCCCTTATGCACATAAAGTTTATCTATCTGTATGATATATCTCTACAATCGAAATTATGGAGTCTTTAAAGATTATATGATAACATTCTTGATTGCTTCCTTAAGATAAATTCCTAGGCATGAAATTTCTGGGTTGAATAATATAAATATTTTTAAGGTGTTTTATATTTAGTGACAAATTACCCTCTAGGAAGTTACTACTGATTCATTTTCTCAATTGCATGGTATAAAAGTACCCATTTCTCTGAAACTTTGCCAGTACTAGAAAGTATCTTTTTTCTTTTCATAAATCTTTTGTTCATTTCATGGGTAAAGCATTGTATATCTATTATTTTAGCATGTATTTCTATGAATATTATATAGTCTGAACTTTACTATATGTTTTATTAGCCATTACATAATTAGAGACATGTTTGTTCATTTCCTTTGTTCAATTTTGAAGAATTTTTGTTTTTCTGACTGGTTTTTAATAAATTAATGTACTACTAATAATAATGACATATTTATTAAACTGTTACTTTGTTCCAGGCACTGTGCTAAGCATTTTCAATTGGTCCTTTGTATTGTGAATATTTTGTCTGAGTTTGGTATGTGTCTTTATCCTTATTTTAAACATAATTTCCTCTTAAAAACCTATTGAGGCTTTAAAAATTACATAATAAAACAAACCAGTCTTTCATGTTTTTCTGTTTGTTTGCTTTAACACAAAAAAAGTCTGTGCCACTCTAAAATCAGATTAGCATTCATCTTTATTTTTTTCTAGTTCCTGCAGGACTTTAAATAGTTTTTAAAACCCAAATTAATCACTAAGTATTTACCAACAGTTGGCTACCTACAAGGTAACTATCTTTTTCTGTTTTAAGAAAACATTTGCTTATTTGGAAATAGGATCTTTGTAACAAAAAAAAGAAAGAAATAAATAAAGGAAGAAAAGGAAGGAAGAGAGGGAGGGAAGAAGGAAAAAATACTTTTATCCATTTTTTTAAAAATTATTTTTACAAATACAAATAGCTAAAAACATGCGGATGAACGGAAAACTAAGATTATCCACAATCCCACCAACCCGAGATAATCTCTGTTAGCAAATCCAGATGATTTTCTATATGTAAAGAAATAAAAATATATAAACATATGTATATTTTATAGAAATGGCATTATACTATGCATATATTTTTGTCACCTGCTTTTCCCCCTCTCTTAGCCACTAAGGGTGAATAATATCTTTCTATGTCAATAACTCCTCATCTTTATCACAAGTCCTCCACTGTATGGAAGACTGATGAGATCAATTTCACCTCCAAGAGAAAGAAACCTGGGCAGAGGCATTCCAGGAAAAAACTTCACCTGCCGGTTTGATGTTCTTCAGCTCAGAATTTCCTAAAGCAGTTTAATCCCATTGTTTCTCAAAGACTTTCAGTTTCTTTGAGGGCCTAACTGCCAGTAAAAAAGGCTAACACA
The DNA here is from genome assembly GCA_008086735.1 of Cheirogaleus medius. Classification (NCBI taxonomy): domain Eukaryota; kingdom Metazoa; phylum Chordata; class Mammalia; order Primates; family Cheirogaleidae; genus Cheirogaleus; species Cheirogaleus medius. The sequence continues at coordinate 10,859,976 of VBSM01000413.1, forward strand.
GTGGTCAATCATTAACCTGCCCCAACAAGAGAGACAACTCAAGAGAAAAAACAAAAAACACTTTCTTAGCAAGGCCTGGTTCAAAATATTCTTCTAGACTTGTTTTCTTCCAGTTTGCTTTCTCTCCTCTTTCCTGCATCCCATTGTCTTCCTCTACCCAGCCTACACGCATACCTCCTTTCAGATAATTTTTAACTTATGCCCCTTATTTATTTTTTAACAAAACTAATGACATGATTTGCTCTCCCAGAGATCTGACCTTAGGTTTGTTCTAGCTGCAACACTAGTATAGACCATTCTATCAATTATGAATGTATTCATGTGCGTAGAGGCAATAGTAGACCAGTGGTAATGTTACCTTCTTCTGGAGACTCACCCTTATAAATAAATGATGAGATGTTTCTGTGAAATGCCTTTAGCAAAGGCATTAGTTCTCAGAAGACTGTACATTTGAAAGATTGAAAACTGATACTAAAGGCTCCTCGATAGGATATAAACCACTTATGTGGAAAAAAAGAAAATGAAAAGAAAGAAATGAACTGGAAACTCTATATATGCTAAATTAGGTGACCAAAATTCTCTAGATGGCAAAATCTAAGTGAACATATCAAAGAGCCTAAAACAGATTCTTTAATATATAAATCTCTCCACCTCCAAATATCTTTTTATGTTGTACATTTAAAATAAATCACTACACTTAAAAATCTTAGATTATAATGTCATTTATGATACAATGTTACATTTCTAGCATATCCTATTAAACATGATATTGAAAATTTGGTTAAATTAAGTAATTTCAATGAGAATGATATAATCTAGTGATACGTATGTTAGATTTTTATTATTAAACACCTTTTTCCTGTTTCATCTAATTAAGATCAGGCTTGTATAGAAAGCTATATTTTCAAGTCCAGATACTAATTCAAATAGCTTCATGAAGTATAGTGACCACTAGCTTCCTGAGCTGATCTTTTCTGTACTGTATATTCCAGCCCTGTTTCTAGCAAATAGAAAATGCTTTGTGGTTGCCACTAGAGGGCAAATAGCCTCCTGGACCTCTCTTGGACCAGAGAGCATCTCACTCCAGGCAGCCAGAGTTTTAAGGTGTCATGTAACCTAGTCTTCAATCTTGCATTGCCAACTCCTAGTCAACTCACCGACTCAGTAAGCTAAGAACATCTTAGTTTTTTTTTTAAATCAAGAGATAACTGTGCTTTTTTACGAGCCCATTTCCATGGCCCCATTTGGGATGATAAAGCTCTTCCCTGAGTACACTTAACTTCTGACCTTCTCATCCTAACCCTTTCTGGTCTACTTCTTAAGCCCCACTGCTCTGCCAGCCAGATGACCTAACATCACAGCATTCAACAGCATTCTCAGACTCCACGGTGACATAAAAGGCACTTCCCAGTCTGAGTGATTTCAGTTTACCTTTCCAATCTCATCGCCTACTACTCCCTTATGATACCTTTACACTGTACCAGTTCAGAGTTACTGGCAGTTCTTTAAATATAAGATGTTATTTCATGCCCCTGCGTCTTTACTGAGGCTATTACTTCTACCTGGGATGCTGGCACTGCCTGCCACACACGACTGCTGACTCAATTCAGCTATCACCTATGAGAAGCCTTATACACTCTGCTGCTCTCTTTTTCTGTCCCCTCTTCCTTTTCCAAAGCAATAGATTTAGTTCTCCCTCTTCTAGGCTCCTCTAGCATCTTGTACACACCTCTGATAACAATGCTAACTCTGCTATCGTGGTTATGTCTAGCAGAATATGAACATTCGATCTATTTTGAAATGTCAACTCAACTGTTTTGTCTTTTCTTGGCTGCATTAGGAATTGTTAGGAGTTCTAGAAGAAGGATGGAATGCAAACAACTCCTCTCCTCTCCAGGAAGCAGAGACCCAGCAATTGTGGTTTATGAAGACTGAGCTCTCTCTGCTCTTGAGTAAGGAGATACAAGATTTCTGCTTGATAAAAACATGGACTGTGTCTCTAGTTAAAAGAAGCAATTAGGACCTTTGGTATAAAGAATTATTTGGAAGTGGGAGAGACTGAGGTGGACCAGAACAGATTTGGAGAGGCCAGACATCACAGGCCAGAGACAGGAAAGTGGTCTGAAAATACAGCTGCTGCCCTGGGGTGTCGGGTGAGTGCACTTGGAGAAGAGCCACAATGCGGGGCACTGTTGGAGTCGTGTGGAACAATCTCTTCACAGCCCTCACTAGAGGATTATCTAGTTGAGTGGGAATTCTGCCTCGTGCAGACGAATAATCACAGGGTATGATTCTCAGCCTGTGATCAAGTTCTTTTTTCTTCTTTTTTTCAAGCAAAAGCAAACTACTTCTCAAAATTATTAAGATAACAAAAAACAAAGAGAGTCTGAGGAACTGTCACAATCAAGAGGAATCCTAAGGAGCCACGATGACTAAATGTAATACGGTATTCTGAATGGGAAGAGAAAAAGGGCATTAGCGGAAAACTAAGGAAATCTGAAAAAAGTAGACACTTTAGTTAATAATAATGTATTACAATAGTATTGATTCATTAATTATAATTATATATACCATAATAAGGTAAGATGTTGATAACGGGGCAAACCGGGTGTGGAGTATGTGGAATCTCTGTGCATAGCCTTTCCAATGTCTCTGTCAATCTCTGTAAAACAGTTCTAAAAAATAAAGTTTATTTGAAGAGAAGAAGGAACAGGGTAAGAAGAAAAACACAAACAAACAAACCTGTGAGAATGTCTCCTTTAAAACCCTCAGGACACTGGAAGTGTCGAGGACATCTGAACCCATGAACTCCTTGAGTATAGGGACTGATTCATGCTAACATCCTCCACGGCCAGGGTACAGAACCTAGTTTTAATAAGTGGCCAATGCATAACTATTCAATTAAAATTTATTTCCAATAGGGAAGAAGCAAGAGGCAGTAAAAATGATAAATAAAACTGCAAAATATATTTTGTTGTTTATCAACTTAAGTTGATAAAAAATTTTGTAGGAATATTCAGTTCAATAGAGTTTGTCCTGACATTTAGAATGTTCTATTAGTTCAGAAAATAATGCAAGACTCCATTCTTTAAGAATACTACTCTTTTTTTTTATCTTAACTTGGAAGAAAACCATCCTTATAAAAATGAGATATTAAAATCAAGGCATAAAATACACAAATAGAGATCAGGTACATAGTGTCTAAATAGTTTTAAGTAAAGAACAAAGGTTCAATTTATTTTTCATATGAAGGGAAGCAAACACATTAAAATTCTCCTAGGTACTAATATTTGAAGTACATAGACTGAAAATTGAAAGTTCTCATATATTTTTGATATAAAAGTCGTTCTCTAATATGTTTTAAAGTCTAGTTAAAATCACTTAACAAATGATACTTATTAAATAGCATTTCAGCCAGGAGGGGAGTATTTCAAAATAATTTGTAATATGCACATTATATTTTTAATTTTGTATATCTCACGATATTTGTCTTTCAATATGGGAAGGTATAATAGAAATTTACGCTTACAAGAAGAAGGTATTGCAGAAAACAAAGATGGCCCAAATATAAAGGTTCAGATAATGAAGTTGAAAGCTTTCCCCTACCAGGATCCTGCACATTTACTGAATCGGTTGGGGGTCTTGCTGATGACTCGGACTCTGCTAAGATGTCTTGCTTGTCACAAGGGAAGCTATCAGCCACACAAATATAAAGCTAAAACCCTTTCTCTTTGGCAAGGAAGTAAAAACCTAGTAGATTTTTAACTTGAACAGACAGCCCATACTGATATTTTTATTCTTGACATACTGTGAGAAAAGTAAAAAGGTCATTTTTTTGGTACTCTCAGAATACATTTAAATCAGTGATGTTTTAAAATATATTCATTTCCTGATGATAATTGATTACATGAGATAGATTCTCTGTTTCTCAAAATAAAAACAAAAATAAGAGGAATGAAGAAAAGGAGAGAGAACAAAGAAATGTGTGTGATTGAAAGCAAGAGGGCAGAAAAAGCTCTGGGTGTTATAGAGAGGAAAAGAGACCCTCTCTGTCTGCGGATATCTCTGTAAGTGTACTATCATGGCGCTCTAAGGGCCTATTATGCTTGGAAATTTTATATGTATTTTATAATTTTCTTAACAACCTCAACAAATCAATTACTATCCATATATTTTAGAAATTAGGACTCCAAAGGTCAGAGAGTTTAGTAACAAATCCAGGGTCACCTACCTGGTAAGAAGCAGACCCAGGAGTCAAACCTAGATCTATATGACTTCATAGACTATGGAAACTACTACACTGCCTCTCAGCATTTCCCTGTCAGAACTTTTCAGGTATGATTTTGGATTGTAAATTTGGATTAGTTAATTCATATTTATAAGAGCCACCAAAGGTTCAATTCATTGTTGAAGCTAATTGAACCTCATAAATTCTCTCAGCATTTTTTTGATATATGTAATCTTTGTTATCTTTTGTGGTCCATAAAAAACAATTTTATTATTTCTGCCAAATCCTTAATGCTATACTATAAACCAAGTCAATCTGCAATTTATTGCACTGGTACCATTATGCAACATCTGTACTCAGAGTGTTTAGAGCAGTGCTCAAAATCTGATTCCCTGTTTTTTACAGCCCAGTTCTTGTTTTGGTTTTTGGTCACCTCCTGTCTACTTGTTTACCTAGTTATTTTCTACTGCCAGACATTGTATGTGGAAATTGTCAAGAGACTCTCTGTATGATGCTATATTATTCTATATAATTCTCCAGAGACAATGTACACATGCTTTGGGCAGACAACTAGGTTAGAGGCACTAGTAACCCCCAAATATCTTAATCTAATCAGCAATCGGGGATCACCTGAGGTTGGGTTTTAGTTTCTGTAAGAATTGGTCTAGTTTCAGTTCAGTGTTATGCCTAGGTATAGCTCTTCTGGATCCAAACTGCCTAAGGTATTTACCAAGATCTCTGCTCCTCAGCAAGCATTGACCTCCAATTTTTGGTCACCCAGCTCCATAAGTCTGTCCAAAGATCTCTCAGTTTTCTAAGCTATGTTCTAAGCCATAGATTTCAGAATTAGCAATCACCTTTACAAGAAAAGTGAACCCAAATATCAGATTCATCTCCATGGACTTTTATCTTCTTGCTCTTGACTCCACAATTCTTTACTACCTTGTTGGCTCTGCAACAATTTTCAGGTTTTTATTTTTTTTTAATTTTAGTCCATCTTCCCTAGCTGCTCTCAGTGGGAAGGTTGGTCCAGAACAACCTACTCTATTATTGCTAGAAGGGGATTTACTCAAACAGTATCAATTATTTTTACTTATTGTCAATAAAAACATAATTTCAATTAAAACTGAGATGTTTGGTCTCTCATTTAAAAAAATTATAAGTTATGGCAAAGTGGCCCCAAGTTCCTGCATGTCAGCAATCTGTTGAATCAAAAAGGCTGCCACTTTGAGCTGGGCCAGACAAAATCCAGTTCACAAGCATCTTTCCAACATCTTAGCTTCTTATACCAGTCACCTTTGTTCATTTCTGCTACTTGTCTGGCCCCATTAGGTATTTGCTTTTGTGACCTCCAGTTCAATTGGCTAATTACAAACTAGGCAACAGGAATCCATATAGGCTAACTCAAGTTTTTTCCCAGGAAAATAATTAGCACCCAGAAGCACACAGGTTTTGCTTAGCCCCAGTGATAACCCTCAGAACTACAAAAATTTCGGTTCATATAAAATAGTTGAGATAATCACACAACATTGGTTTTTTGTAATATGTTTATGTACCAAGTTTGCATTCATAAACATTTTTCTTTTTTACTTGCTAACTCACAAATTTTGATTATCTATGATATGACCAAGCAATTCTAATCCATACCAATTGCTTAAAGACTTACGATTTCTCCAATTGAGCCTCATTTCCTTGTTTCCTCAGTTGAATTCATTAAATGGTTATGCATGGAATTTTGCAAAAATTAATTTGGATAATAGTGATGATTAAGTTTGGGGGGGAAAGGTCAACTTCTCATACATTCTATCCTTGATTGGCAGATATTCATTCCATTGCTCACTCATCCAATATTTGAGCAGACACCCTGTACCAGGCACTGTCCTAAATGCTGAAGATGCCAAGATGAACAAGACACAGGCCCTCACCTAGAGCAGTTCATCATGGTAGGGAGACGGATATGAAAAACAGTCCTTACAACACTCTGTGATAAATATTATAATTGAGTTATTAGCCAAGAACTATGGGAGTAAGTGGGGAAAAAAAGGTTTCTCAGAAGAAGTGTCATTTCAACCTGCTCTTGAAGAGAATGATTTAAGTGTTGGACAAGTAAGGAAGAAGAAGGAGGTCTTAGTGGTTTCTTGCCTAAATCATTCTACCCAGAAGGCTCACTCTGATTTTCCTGCTTCACGTTTTTTCCTCCAGCAACCCATTGTCTACACTGATCTTCCCAAAACACAAGTATTATCACAGATTTCCCATCTTTTTTTGATGAATTTAGACCCCTAGGCTAGCAGCCAAGGCCTTTGTCATTTTCAACCCCCACTCAACCTCTAGCTCTGGCTCCTGCCTCCTAGGTAGTCACGTGCTGCAGCTGGACCAGAACACCTAGAAGACCATGGTAGCACATTCATGTCTTTTGCATGAGTTTTCTCTGCCTCATGCTTGTCTTCTATGCTTCTTTCCACAGTGCTTTATGAATCCCTCCATTAGCACCTATCCACCATACAGTAAAACCTGACTATCTTGTCTGGGTTCATCCAAAAGACTATTGAGTCCATATAGCTCAGCCCAGTGCTTGGCACATAACTGGTTCTCACTGTATGTTTTCGGTAAATGAATGAGTTAAATAAAAATTATGATAATTAATGTGGCTACAGTTCAAGGGTAAAGGGATAACCTGGCAGGAAATGAGATGCATCAGGTACCACCTATATATGTAGATAACTGTATCCCAGAATATTATATACACACTTTCATTGACATGCCCTGTTAATTTCTGAGATACTGTTCTTCACTTTAGCTCAGGATTATATCATAGTTAATAGGCTTTTCAATATCATTTGATTTAAAAGAACCCATATTGGATCCTGATAACAAAGGAAAATGCAAGATACCCTGACAGTAGCATCAGAAACTTAAATATAAATTGCTGAAAGTAAAACATTAATTATGGCTACATCTTTGAAATCCAGGTTTCTCTTAGGCTTACATCTGTGCTATCTCTATCTACTCTTCCTGATTGCAAATCTCAATTGCTATCTATTGGGTCTGAGGTCTCTATAGCTTTAACTCTGTTCTCAAAAGTTAGAGTTCTAAAGGCAATTTGATATCCCAGATCATATCATGGAATAGAAAAAGTACATTAATGAAAAAACTGAAAAAATCCAAATAAGGTCTGTAGCTTAGTTAATAGAAAAGTAACTAAGTTATTAATCATCAAAAAATGTACCATATTTATATAAAATGTGAATATCTGGGAAAATTGGGTAAAGAGTGTATAGGAACTTTATGAATCTATCTTTGCAACTTTTCTGTACACTTAAAACAGTTCCAAATAAAAAATTTATGTTTTAAAAAGATGGAGGATAATAAGAATTATTTTCAGAGCATATATGACCTACAGAGAAATAAATTCACTCAAGAACTGCCCATGATGTATTATTAGTACAACTTGATGTATCTTAGGTAATTCATAATGCCAGGTACCAATGACTTCTTTTACAAACATCTTTCTGTGCTGCTCTTTGCCTTCCAGACTTCCTGGATTTTATCTTTATATGTATATTCTAGGGAAAATTCACATGTGTCTTGTTTTTTATGCTCATTGTCTTTGCCTAGAACTGATATTCCCAAGATCCCTCATTAAGCTAGAAAAGTCACTGGGAAGTAATCTATACTCTTTGAATAATAATACTAAACAAAGAATAGCTAAATATAAAAAATAAAAACATTTACAGTAGAAATTCTTTGACAGTATATTCTTTTTTCATTTTTTTTTGTACCAGTAATTCATGTTTGTTGTAGAAAATTTAGGAAGTAAAGACACAAAAAAAATTTTGTTTTTATTGTTATAAATTAATATTTAATTGTGATAAATAAGGGAAGAGGGAAACATTCAATGCACTGTCATTACATGGCATTTAAGGCGACTGTGGGAACAAAATGAAATGCTAAATTATGTTATGATAAGCAGATGTTTCTAAGTAATGTCAGGTAAATAGTACACAGCTCAACATAGCAGGAAGCATCCTTCACTAGGTTACTCCCATGGTTTATGCCTATATAAATAACAATCTGCATAACTGAGAATCAAAAATTTTAAAACTCCATTGAATTATCAGATAATTAGGCAAACTAGCTACATACTCTGCACTGTAGAAAATCTAAGCTTAATAATAAAATTATTGTGTGACCCATTCTTTTCCAAGACCACTGGCTAATAAAAGAGCCTCTTCTCCTTAAAGCTACCAAGAAGTGCATTCTCTCTGAGAATATGTAAAAATATCATTCTCATACATGAGATTCTGAAATCCACAAGCAAAAAGGATCAAATGCAGGCATCCTCAACCTTTTTGGCCCTAGACGCCGGTTTCATGGAAGACAATTTTTCCATGGAAGAGGAGTGTAGGTGGAGCTCAGGCAGTGATGCAAGCGATGGGGAGTGGCTGCAAATACAGATGAAGCTTCCCTTGCTGTTCACCTGCCACTCACCTCCTGCTGTGCACTCCCCACCCCCTTCCTAAGTTTCATGGAAGACAATTTTTCCATGGATGGATGGAGGGGAGGAGGGCAGAGCTCTGTGGCCCAGTCCATGGCTGGGGGGTTGAGGACTGCAGAAATAGAACAAGGATTAGTGGGAATGACCTGAGTGGGAAGAATTTTGTTTGACCCCACAAAGCAACCAGGCAAGTGAGAAGTCCAGACCCATAACCAGAGTTTCCAGGTGGCTGCCAGAGCTGTTTCCTGTCCACAGTTAGAGAAGTGTAGAAAATACAGGTGACCTTACAGGCCACCTGGAAAACACCTGTACATTCTCTGGAGTAGTTGGAGATAAAAGCGGAGTAGCAGATAAGAGGAAGCTTAAATTACAGACCTCAGCATCAATGTGGAGAGGATACTCAGAGAGCTATGGGCATGCCACAAAGATCGTTATGAAAAAAGGTCTAGGGTGTGTCCCCTAATCCACAAACATTCTGAGTGCATTCGTTCATTTCAAGTATCCTATTTACAAGGAAATCCAGGAATATTTTTAAATGATGAGTAAGAAAAAGAGAAAACAATTTTTTTTTCACTTAGAGACTTTGGAACAGATTCTTCTACAATGCATTCTTCCACTCAGAAAGTAGGCACTTTGGATAGCTGTATCAATTCCCTGAGGTCATTGAAAATACAGAAAAACAAAATTTCTTCTTAGAAGAAATTACTAAACAGTACCCTAGCAGACTGAATTTAAAAACAGGTGATAATATTTTTACCCAAATTGACATGGCTCTATCTATATTCTGAATACATCAAATTTTTAAGTCTTCTTTCTTTCCTATGCTTGCTGTCCAACAGCACAAAGTAAAGTAGATGAAGCACCTTCCATTTCTAATGGGTTTTTATCTTGTTTGTGAAGTTTCTTTCTGGCTGCACCATGTTGACAGCATTTGACCTGGCTGAGGGACTCCCTGCTCCTTGCAACAACTTCTTCCCTTGACTTCCCTTTTCCACTGGCCTCTCTTCTCACACTCGTTTGCTGCCTCTTCCTCTTCTCCCCAGTCTCTGAACATTGAAGGGATGCAGAACTTGGTTCTTGGACTCCCTCTCTAGCGATAGTCTCTCTCTAGAAGACATTATCCAGTCTTGCCATTTTATATGCCATTCATGTGGAGAAAGATCATTGCCAAATTTCTATCTCCATCCCAAACATCTCCCCAGAACCCTAGAGGTGTGTGTCCAATTGCCCACTCCACATCGCCACTCGAATGTTCAGTAGGCATCTCAAATTAATGTGTGCAGAACTACACTGTTCTTCCCCCAACCCTGCTCCTCACACAGGATTCCTCATCAATAAATCTCAACTCTGTTTTCTAGTTATTAAGACCAAAGACTATGGAATCATTTTTGACTCTTCTCTACAACCCACATTCGTTCCATAGGCAAATCCACTGACCATTCCTTCAAAATATAACCAATTACTTCTGAACAGCTCTGCTGAATCACCCTGGCCAAAGCCTGGCCAGGGTGCTTGCAGTAGCCTCCTCCTTACTTCTGTCCTTGTATTCTACAGAACATTCTCAACACAGCAGCCAGAGGGTCTTCCTCTATCTCTCAGTATCCTACTGATCATTACTTAAAAACTCTCTTGAGGAAATTGCTGTCATTCTTGGGAAAGGCAAATTATACTGGCCTGCAACCTAAATTCGTTTGGAAATAAGAACCCCACATCAATAACTTAATTAATTAATTAGAAACATAACACTGGAGTTGAGCAGAACCTTACGAGTCAATCAGTTCTAGGCTCTCATTGCATGAAGAAGAAAGCTGAAGCAGAAAAATGACATGAGCCTCGCCCAGTCAGTAGTGGAGCTAGCACTGCAGCCAGATGAGATCTCAGGTCTCATTACTTCTCCAGAGCTGGTACCCATGAGGGTTTTTTCAAAGTATCTTGCAGATTACAAATCATGTTTTTCCCCCAGATCTACTGATTTTATCTTAAGATAACTTATGAATTACAGAAGTTATACAGTACAGCTTCATAAAAGGATGCATTATATGTAATTTTAGCTTTTAAAATGAAATACCAGAGTTGTTAATAATGTTTTTCATGATTTATCATTCTGTTGAATTTTGAGATCTTTTAGGGAGTAAGCTCATGTTGTTCTCACCAAACTCTGTAAAGTGTTCTCATTGTCAGAAAAAGGACTCCACCCTCATCTCTGCTGGCTGTGATCAACAGTAATGCCAAAGCTACTGCAGTGGTTACACTGTATTGGGAGTTCTCCAAAGCAAAACCTGGCTGGGTAAACTCTACTCCTCCTTTCTCTCCTAAGAGGCTACATTTGCAAAACCAGTTTACCCTGCTCATCTTGGATTTTCTGTATTTATTTTCTGACAATTCCTCCCCTAACCATGCCTGGCTTGATATTAACATGCACATGAAAATATAACATGCACATGAATACTAGTATTTAAGTGATTAGTGGTTAGACTTCTAAGAGTGAGTATCCTGTACATGCATACCTATTGATATAGATATTGATATAGTTTTAGATATAGGTTATTAATCTCTTTGCCTCTGATTGACTTCTTTTGCTCTTTTAAAGTTCATAATCTACGTTTACTTTACTGATGGCATCTGCTAACTGATTTCACTCAGTCTTTCATTTTGAAATAATATCTTTCAGGATTGTTGTGAGGTTAAACATTATATCTATATGTAAAGTGCTTAGTACATAGAGAATCAATAGTAAATAAATAAACTTATTGAACCTAGTACAATTCAATAAATGACAGCTACTATAAGCTGTCACCATCATCATCATCCATCTCCACTTTGTTCCCTCCCCAGTTCATTCCCACTCACAGCGTGTTGACTCCTTAAGTTTCTGCACAAATAACTCTCAAAAAATTATGCGTTGAATTATCTACCTTTACCCATAGGCTTGATGAAATCCCATATGTGTAGTATTCGTTTTTTAAATTTACTATTAAACTTACTGTTGACGAGGCCAGTATTTTTCAAAATGTGGTCCTTGAATCACTACATCAGAGTCACCTGATACATCAGAGTCAGCTGAAATCGAATACCTAGGGATGGTACCCAGATAGCTACATTTTGAGCAAGTACCTGGGAGATTTTTCTGCACATTAATATTTGGGAACCAGCATTAGCTACAATCAGTGCCTTTACCTTTGCCAGTGATTTTTAAGATGATGAAAGAGGGATTTATCTGAATACATCCTTAAAGTAGCTCATATTTGCAGTGTATAATTTCCTAGAATCTATTGATCAAAACAAAATGTATATTATTTTTATAAAGGTTTCAATCTCCAGAGGAAATAGAAATACCTAGAACATACTGATAGATAATAAATAAATGATAATACAATAGATTCAGGCCTCTTCATGGGTTAAGTACCTTAGGTATTTGAAGAGATGCAAGAGTGAATGCATATACTTCCCTAAATTTTGAACTTAATGTAACATAGTTGTAGGGAAACTGGCTACTTATTTCCCTGCTTTAATTAGAAGATTGAATTTGACAGTGCTGTGTTGTATATGAGGTGAGTTGTTGCAAATCCTTTTTAACCTATGTAGATTCTGCTTTCTAGCATCTATAGAAAAGCAAGTCAATAATCAGAATTCATCTGCACAGTAGGACTTTGGAGTAATGGGACTAGTTTTCTTGGATGATTGATGGAAATCAGCATTGATCATTTAGGACTATACTTTGTATTTCAAGAACACAGCCACTAAATATTTTCCAAGTTGTAGATAATACTATTGTGAGAGGTGGTAATGTACAAGGCATACACATAGCAAACTGGATGCTTTAAAATAAGTGCTGAAATCTTTTGCAAGATGAAATATTACCATTATTGGCATAGACCATGTACCTTCATCACCAAGGTGCCTGTTTCTCTCTTGACTGCCTGTACTAAAGTGGTATTAGGTATTCAAAAGTGAAGTCCAGTGAAGCATTTTACTAAATCTATAATTGCAAAGCTAATTAGAGATTGCAAATGAAGAGGAAATAGTCTTCACAGTGATGTAAGAAGGCCATGGAACAATAGAATCTTACATTTGGAAGCAACCTAGTTAATTTCCAGTCCAGTCTCCCACCCAGCTCATAATATTGCATTTTCAGTATCTGAACACATGGGAAATGCTATGTGTTTATCTAGTAAATATATCATGTTCCAGCAACTGTAATTAAAATAGCTCATTGGTTCAAAATGCCTTCGCTAATATTTTTTTGCCTCCTTATATTTACTTTCCTAAATGTCAGACCTGGATCCCTAACCCCATCTCTTGCATTTTCTTTTCTATGTTATCTCTGAAAAATTTGAATATTTATTCAGTTCATGTCTGGATACTTCCCAATAAGTAAATCCAAATTCTTCCCCCTGCCTCACCCCACTATAAAATAACCTTTATTCAGCATGTGTTATGACCATTGATAAAATTATAAAAATTAAACCAGCAAGAAGAGAAGCCATACTGTCCTAGATATGTAATTTTTATTCTAAAAAGAAAGAGAATAACAGGGAGACCTTGAGCCAGTTTCCCCACTCCACCACATACCAGCCCACTAGCAAGTTGATGGATGGTTGGAGAAACAGTCTTGGAAGCTGGCTACCACACTTGCTTCATCTGTCTACCCACCCTGGAAATCTGGAATTGTCCACAAATTCACTGACAAGAAGAGCAGAAATAGAACTGTGGCCACGACTTCTTCCCACTTTTTGAAACAATTCTAAGTTTGATCAAGACATAGGACAATTGACACTATTTTTTTTTTTAGGCAATTCAAGTCAGAAGGAAGAAAGAGGCCCCTTTATAGCACCTACCATAAATATTGTAGAACTGCCATTTTAATAAAGTGAGAGCCAATCTTCTTTAGTTCACAGATATAAAGATGACTCAGGAGCCTGATGGCTCAGCAGACAAGCTGTGGCAAGATGAAGGGACGCTGCTCTGCTATCACTATTTCACATCCTTTCAGAAATTAAATAATAGATTTCTGACCACCTGGATTATAAAACTGCTGCCTCATCGACAAGTTAAAACATTAATCATATTCCAATTGAAAAAAATGACAACTCATTTTTATTGTAAAGATATTTCTATTCCAAGACAAATTTTGCCAAAATAAACAAGGTATATTGGTAACATATTATAATTGCCATTTCTAAATTCATATTGTTGAATAGAACCCTTTTATGTACTTGTATTACATAGCTCTGTGTTTGGCTGTTCCATCAAATGAATGATCATTTGAATCTCCAAAAAGAAACTTGATAAAAATTACTTTTCTATTTATTTAGTCCTCATTTACATTTTTACTAATAGGACAGAGTGTTTATCTTGTGCCATCAGATTACAGTATGGTGGTTACTACAGACTTCAAAAGAAAATTGGTTTGACCTAGGGGAATAAAAAGATTTGGGACAATAGGGGTGAATATAATGGTTAGTTGGCTAGCAGAGGAGACATAAACATCACTGCCAAATTGTAATTGCATTTATGTTCTGATTGAGCGAGAAAATAAAGAGTTGAAAGAAAAAAATAGGAAATTTAGCCTAGTGATAAACCCTGCATCGAGAAAAAGAACAGGGAGAGAATCAACCAAGACCTGACTCATCGTGTATGCCCCTATTCTTGCTTTTGCAGACCACATGCTCTGCTTTCCACATCTGTGTCATCTCCTTCCTACAACTTTCCTCACCTAAGAAGATCTCTAGCAAATTTGTAATTTAAAGTTTTAGTTGCTGCTCTAAAGCTTTCTATCTAGAACCTTCTTGGAACATCAGCTGATCTGGTGGACCTATCACTACTCTGCTCTAGCCTTTTTGCTTCCCACTGAAACAGGCTGGCCACTCTCTGAACATGTGTAAAATCTGCAGGTCACCCTGAGCAACTGACCTGAGCAGCCAATTCATCCGAGCAGCCATGTGAGTACTTACTACATGAATAATTCTCTTTACTGACTTACAAAAGGATAAGGAAGAACTGGCCTTGCCTCTAAGATGCTTTGACTTCCTTGAAGATCTAAAACACACAATCCTGACATAGCTTTAAAAAAATTTCATAGTAACATGTCAATAACAGCAAACTGTGACATAATATTGAGAAGAAATAAGCACATCAGACATGATAACGGTACACAGCAAAAAAAAAATTGGAAATAATTAAAATATTTATAATAACGGATTTGATAAAGAAGCTATGACACATTCATGTAACAGAATACTATGTGACCATAAAAAGTATTACAAAGACAGGTAACTATTGCTATGGAAATGTATTCACATTATATGAAGTGAAATTAGGTTTCCAAAAAATATATATTTCCAAGAATAAGTATTGCACACTATAATTTTTGTTCAAAAATAATATTTATATGCATAATATTTGTATACATGAAGAAAATATGGAATATGCACAATAAAATATTAAGAGTTTATTTCTAGGTGTGGGTTTGAAGATGGACTTTAATTTTTATGTTTTTCTGTATTTTTGATATTTTTTCAATTTGTATATACTTTTATTATAAAATAGAAAGTAAAGTTATGTGAAAGTACTTATAGCCAAGGAATTGATGAGAGATGGTTTTCTGGATGGAGAACCATGCCTCACTAAGTCCTACAATGTCTTTTGAAAGAGTTAATGACTGTGGATTAGAAGAAGGATAAGTGAAAAGTGTTTCAGTTGGAAAGACTATCATGAGATGAGGAAAAGTACTAATTGAATATAAGGAAATGAAGGTGGAGTGTTTAAACTGAGCAGAGAGAACAAGGGGGAACATTGCAGTTTCATTCCTCTAAGCTTCTGCACATGTTGTTCCCACTACCTGGAACATCTTCTTCTAATAATGAAGTCATCTCTCAAGATCCAGCTCTAGTACATTTCCTTTGACTTAGGCTTTGGTTTTTGCCACCACTGTGCCCTACCCATGCCTGTATTGTTGCACCGAACACACTGTATTGCATTAATTGATTTTTAATTTGTTTAAGCCTTTTTCCAAACAGCAAGCTCCATAAGGGTAAGGGACTTATTTTTGTTAAACACAGTCTTGTCATACAATAGGTGTACAATACATGTTTGTGTAGAATTGGCTGGAATCAACTTTATTGAATTGAAACAGTTTTGGAGAAGGATCAGTTAACAGACAGCCTTAAAAGTAGGGCTGAAGAGTTAGGCTTGGTAGAATTCATATGATAGAAGTCTTAAGCATCCATCTCATTGGTATATGAGGATGGTTTTTCCAGAAGCTGGATAAAGAAATCATTAATATTCTTTCTGCTGTGTTCACCAGAGACTAGAGGTGGCGGTTCTGGAGAGATTATTAATGGACAGTATTGGAAGGTGTCAAACATTGCCGATGTAACAATCTCCCGAAGGGCATGATCATTTTATTTATTAAAGGTTGAAGATTCCTGATAAAGAAAGAACAATGGGTTGATTGCCAATGTTAAAAACATTTTCAACAAGTTACTTTGACATCATATAACTTCAATCCTATGCTCACTAACCTTGATGACAATATATGTTACATTTTTGCAATATTGTCATAGTAATTATCTTATTTTGCATGATAGCATTTATTTTACTTATTATTAAACCATAACTTAAAGAGAGAATCATACATTAATGTTGACTTAGTGAACAAGACGGTTTTTAAATGGTAAACATGGTTCCATCAGATCAAGTATTATCTAATGCTTTACCAAACTTCGATTTTTCTGTCAAACAGTTATTAATACATTCTAAGAAAAGATATTTCATTAAGGCTTTTAGTCTTTAAAGAATATACTTTTGATTTAATTCTATTCAAGGGAAAATAGTTCTATCTACAGGATTACAATCCCTTCCAAAGAGATGGTTTTGTTTAAACTGGAATATTTTAATATAGAACTACCAACATTGATAAAGTTCAAAGTTAACCCAGTCCTTTTTCCTTTAATGCTGAATTTGTAATACCTATAGTGCTTTGTTGCACATGTTTTGCTCGTATAAAAAATGTACTAGTTTAATTATTTCATGTGCAAGTTTTCATCCTCTTCATCTTCATTAAATGGTCATTTTCCACTGCAGGTACAAAGTTCACTGACATCGGGGCCTATCCAACAACCAAGAACAACTGTGTGGGGACTACAGAAATATCTCAAAAATTCCTTTGGTGAGGGGGTGGGAGGGTAGTGGGAAGCAACTGTTTCTTGAACATTGTATCAGCTCTCAGGAACCATGACCTAGATAATCAACAAATCGGGAAAGTTGTTCTCTCAGTGAAGGCAGATTTACTGGGCGCATAGTCAGTATTCACTTCCAAGGTGTGAAGAAATTTACTGTTTATTTAGCATTTTTCCTCAAAGTAATTAAAATGCATTTAATTATGCTTTTTCTATATTTTGTAATTATTTGTATCTACTTTAAGAGAAAGTGAAATATAATTAAAACCTTTTCAGTAGTGTGAATCTAGTAGGAATTTGTTCTTAGTGATGACTTCACCTGTGGTGTTATCTGCTCAAAGAAAGAATGTAGGAAACGAGATTCATATCAATATTTATTATGGTGAATTTTTAAGAAATAATAATAATAATTCTTGTCTAGAATTTCTCTACTAAAGGATAAAGTGAGCTAAAGCAAGAACTTCATCTCTTTGGCATCTTCATAATCATTTTACCTACTGCAAGCCCCTTTCTATAATGGCATAGACATCAGTGGACATTGGGTATCTAGTATGTACTAGATACTGGTATATTATCCCCTATTGTTTATTTATTGCTCTTCTCCTGGGTCTTTCAAAAGCAGTTAATCCTCACTCTACCCCTGTGAATCCTTCCTCTTGTTAGATGGAGAAGCTGCACTTAACACAGGTTGAGCTATAGAATTTTAGAGATAAAAAGATGGTACCCATTGGGAATTTTTGCTCCCTGCTCTGGAAGTAACAGTAGAATATATTTAATCTTGTTATAGTGTTTATTTTTCTTGCTAAGGAAAAACTGGAGAGGATAAAAAAAGACAGACCATCCTGAATATGGAATGATAAGACTTCTTATCTTCTCTACCCAGTGTGTGTCTGCCCCATGGCAGCTGCCAGATTTGGATAATTGAGGCAGCAGAGGCAGCCGCCACTGGAGTGAAGCACAGAGGCAAGAGTGCAGAATATGGCTTCAGTTTTTGCACATGGGAAAAAACATTTCAAATAATCAGATTGGGGTCTCCTCGGAGACTTAAATCTATGTTATACTAGAACAATACAGAACAAGGAGGAGTGAATGTGGTTTTTAGCATAATCTATTTCCAAAAAGTGATGAAATATGTTAATGGATAACCATGATAGCTGGAATGTTAAATCAGTATATGTCTCATGCCTGCTTTAGAATATATCTCCCACCATTCAGATAACACTGTGATACCTGACTGACAGCAATCTGATGCAGAGTTAGTAAGATAGTAAACACATCCATCATTCTCATGCCCCTTTGGCCCTTGGATAGATGGTTTCATTTCTCTTGGGTAAATATCTGGGAGTAGAGTGGATGGGTCATATGGTATGTGTATATTTAACTTTCTAAGAAGCTGCCAAACTGTTTTCCAAAGTAGTTTTCCTCATTTTACATTCCCACCAGCAGTGTGTGAAGAGTTCCAGTTGTTCCACATACTCACCAACACTTAGTATGTTAGGTCTTTAATTTAAGCAGTTCTGACAGGTGTGTGGAGGTATCTCACTGCAGTTTTGATCTGTATGTCCCAAATGACTAATCATGTTGATTATCTTCTCATGTGCTCATTTGCCATTCTTATTTCTACTTTAGTGGATTGTCAGCTCAAGTCTTTTGCCTATTTTTTAATTGAGTTGTGTGTTTCCTTTTTATTGTGTTTTGAAAGTCCTTTATATGCAATATTCTGGGTACAGGTTCTTTACATGTTTTGGATACAAGTCCACTTTTGAAGACATCCACAAACTGATTCTCAAATTTGTATACAAATGCAATATACCCATAAGAACCAAAACAGCTTTGAAAAAGAAGAACAGCATTGGAGGATCAATGGCTCAACACCATCTGATTTCAAGACTTTTTATAAAGTAATCAGGACTATGTGGTTGTGGCATAAAAAGAGACAAACAGACCAGTGGAACAGATTTCAGAGGCCGGAAATAGACCCACACATATACACTGTACACAACCAATTTTTGACAAAAGTACAAAAGCAATTCAATGGAAAAAGGATAGTCTTTTCAACAAAGGGTGCAGAAACAATTGGATCTACATATGCAAAAATATTAACTTCAATCTATATCTTGCTCCACATACAAAAATAACCATGGATGATAGACCTACACATAAAACAGAAAACAATGACTAGCTACATCACTTGTGAGTCCCAGTGCAAAATGAAAATGTAGGTCCCCTTGTTAGAAAATTACTAAGAATTTCAAGATGGCAAGATCAGAGCACTAACCCAAAAGTGGGGCCTTTCTGAGTACAGGAACCTGTGCGACTAGCATAAACTCCACTCCATGAAACTACCTCTGCCTAAAAAGTATAAATCTTGTAGGAGAAAACTTTTGTAATCTTGAGTTATGAAAGATATCTTAAATAGATACAATACCAAAAGCATGATTCATAAAGGAACAAATTGCTAAATGGAATGTCATCAAAATTAAAATTTTCTGTTCTCAAAAGAGATCATGAAGTGAATGAAAAGACAAGCCACAGACTCAGAGATATTTGCCAAAAATGATAATAAATTTTAACATTGTTTGCCCATTTATTATGTGCCAGACACTGTTCTAAGAACATTATACAATTTCTTATATCTAGACCATATGTATATATGTGAGTGTATCTCATAAACATCTATAAAACAAATAAAATTTGTATCTTCATTTCAAATATGAAAGGTACAGGAATTTAAGAACACAGCTTAACCATATAAAAGTAGTAAGCAAGGAAGCCAAAATTGGAGCCCAAGCTGTCTCATTCCAGAGCCCATGGTCTTTATATCTCCTAAGGTAAAAACAAATTCTACTTCTTTCTCACATTTTCTGTCTTTTAATCTGTCTAAGTTTAAAGTTATCACTTTTTTTTTTCTTTTAGAGACAGGGTCTCCTTCTGTTACCCTGGCTGGAGTATAGTGGCATCATCACAGCTCACTGTAACCTCAAACTCATGGGCTCATGTGATCCTCCTGCCTCAGCCTCCTGAGTAGCTGGGACTACAGGCACGCACTACCAGGACCAAAACATTTTTTTTAAATTTATTTTTGTAGAGACAGGGGTCTTGCTATGGTGCTCAGGCTGGTCTGGAACTCCTGACCTCCAGTGATCCTCCTGCCTCAGCCTCCCAAAGTGCTGAGATTACAGGTATGAGCTACCATATCTGGCCAAAAGTCACATACTTCTTATTTAAAACAGACTACCTTTCAAAACTGAAAAAAGGCATTTTTGATGGCCACATCTTCCCAGCCACATTCATTACACGTCTTCCTATAAGCCTTTTCCAAGACCTAGCAAACCAGGAGGTTATCAGTGTTTCCGGGACTAGTATCAGCAATCCAAGGGTAGCACAAGTTTGTAACGCTTAGTGCCTGATAAAGCAGCCTTGAGCTTGTATTGCCACATTGCCAAATTTGCTCTTTTGGAGCAAGGGACATTCCTGCTGCAGAGTACATAGTGGTTTCTTATGCCCCTTAAGAATGCATGTGCCTCGTTCAGTGACCACTGACATCTACGGAGTGACCGAGGCATGGGAACACTCATGTTTATCTGTGTGTCTGAGCCCACCCACTGTTTCCCAGGAGGCCATGGAGAAAGAAGTATCAAGTCCTGAAAAGGCAATATGCTTTGATACACTTGTTTCATGTTAACACAGGGTGATTGTGAGTCGGAAGGGCCTGGGTGTTGCAGTTCAGCAAGGGTCTTATTAGCACCAAAAATGCATCCCAAGAGAGAGCCACAGACCTCTTTGTCTGGAGGAGGAGTGTGTACACAATTCTGGTCACCAGGGCTTCCTAGCAACTCTCCTATGAGTGTTTCATTCCAGGTTCCTATTGAGGCAAATTTGGGGATTCTCTAGTACTTCCATGGCAAAGGGCTTTGAGTTTGCCCATCTTATTTTTCACAAATACAAGTGAAGCACTTTGATGTAAAAGAGTCACAAACTAAATTTCCTTCTGTGCACAACAGAAATAATATAGCTTATAAGGTTTATCCAAAATCTGATCATTGCTGAGTAAACTCTGTTTTGAACTATCAGTGCTGAGAGTCTTTCATGACTTCAGCTTTGACATCATATAAAAATGTCCATGACTAAGAACACAAAAACATACATTGCGTAGCCACTAGTATTCTCTGGTTTCATGGGCCAAAAAGTGCTGGATCGTATTCCTTATTCCCATTGTGTAATGCTTTATGTAGCACTTTAATTTTTAATGTCTTCATGCCTTCCAACCTTCAAAACAAGGAATACAATAACTGCCTCTGCCTACTTCACCAGCAGGATTTAGGGATCACATTTTTCCTGGGTGTTCTTCGATAACGAGGCTGAGGTGCATTCCTTTGAAGCTCCCCCTACCTCACACACACAAAGTAACTCAGCCTCTCTAACTTTAAGCCAGTTGCACCCGGCGACTCCAACAAAACCTGAAACTTCGGCATTGCTAGTCATATCCGGAGCATGGTTCTCTGAGATTCAGCAAATTCTAAAAAGATGGATATGACTGTTCCTTTGTGTCACATATTTAATACAAATTTTAATTTTAATCAAGTAAGGATATGTAAAGGTTTAAATGTTAGTGTGCCCTGGGCATATTAGCATAGTTTTATTTTGTCAAACAGAGAAGAATCTTGGGTTCTTAATTTTTAAGCAGTTTTTAAACACTAGGAGAGAGAAAAATCAATGGAACAAAACATCTATACATATATCCATTTATCATCATCAGCTCTGATGATATGACTGGCTCAAAGATAATAGCTTGTACCCAGTAGTGCTCCCTCTCCCAACTTTCTATCTAAAATCACAATATTCTCTCCTGTGTATTTATATTAATTTAAGAATGTGTGTGCCTGTCTTTAAAAGAAAGTCCTTCTTTCAGGTTTTATAATTCTGATTTTCTTGATAAATGTGTATATGTAGACCATCTATGTATGCACATAAACGAATGAGAATGTCAGTGGTTTCCAAACAATTATTACAGGCAGTAACATATAAATAAGGATTGGAGGAGAGGAGGGTTATTGCATCTACCTGTAAAACCAGCATTAAATAGTTGCTCCTCATTT
Source organism: Cheirogaleus medius (assembly GCA_008086735.1). Classification (NCBI taxonomy): domain Eukaryota; kingdom Metazoa; phylum Chordata; class Mammalia; order Primates; family Cheirogaleidae; genus Cheirogaleus; species Cheirogaleus medius. The sequence goes on from VBSM01000413.1 coordinate 10,881,981, forward strand.
CATCAGGAAAAAGGAATGTGCTCTGGGGAAATAGCAGTGCAATAGTCATAAAGTACTGACATGGCTAAACAAAATATCTGCCTGGTGCAGGTATTTCAATTCTGGGAAGGGAAGTAGGAAGAAAGTGAAGTACATACATAGGGTAGACAGGAAGAAATGAGGTCCCTGTCTCTTTCTCTCAATTATCTATGAAAATGAAGGCACCAATCCATGTCATGTACACGAATGAAGAAAATTCTTGGGTTAATTCATCTCCAAGCGTGTCTAAAGGTGGGAGGGTTTGCAGAGTGAAGGCACTCAAAATTCATTTCCCCATTGACTGAGAATTTTTATGCTCATTTCTCATCTGAAGGGCTCAATTTTTTTCTTGAAGGGTACACACAATGCTCCACCAAAGTTCATTGTGCAATTTTGTTTTGAACCCTTGAAGGACAGCTTTTTCATTAGAACTCTAACACAAAAACGTCCTTAATTGACAGGCTTTTTTTTTTTTTTTTGCAGGGTGGGGCCCAAGCAGAACCCCAGAGACGGGAAGCGTGAATTTTAATGCTTTGTTGCCAAAGGAGGAGACTCTGGACATTCTCATCACCTTATTTAAAGTGGGGTATGCTGACTAACACGTGAAGCGGTGCATAAATGGCCTAAATTAAGTTACAGGTATGAATTTTACATAAAACGGATTAATATTATATGTCATGGTGGAATTTTAAATACTCCGTGTCCATGCATTTTTAATCTTTACGTGCTCTAATTTAATGTGCAAGGCAATTGCATTTCTTGAGCCCACTTTTGCATCTAGATGGGTAAAAGAAAGCCAAGAAAAGCCCACCACCACGTTTTTGTTTTATTTATATGTCCCTTCACCACAAACCTGCATTCGATTCGGCATTCTTTTCTTTTTTCTTTTTCTTTTCTGTAAATACTTTTGCTAAGCTTTCGCGTTTCTTTTAAAAAAAAGAAAACGGAAAGGCTACGCATTCCATTCCATCGTTATGGTTTAGGCAATTGTGAGAAGGCGCATAATAAAATAGAGGAGGGAAATACAGAACAGAACGGACGTGCCTTGTTCGTGCGTCTTTCTCAAGGCACTGGAATCCCGGGGCTGGAGTGACGGGTGGCGGAGGGTCCCCGCGCGCCGCGCTATTAGAAGTGGCGGGTTATCCGTGAGCAGGGCCCAGCGCTCCCTCGGCAGCCGAGGCGGGAAGGGGGGGTGAATTCCAGCCGCACATTCCCGCAGTTCTTCGCAGGAACTTCGCTCTCTCTTCACCCCTCCCTTGGGCACACACCAGTCTGGCCCAACTCCCACCCAGCTCTCTTTTCTCAGAACCCCGACCCACAGCGTTGACGGCATGGAGTGCCCTTCCCATTGGCCCGAGCGTCATTCCCTGAGGAGGCACTGCCCGCCTGATTGGCTGGCCACTCCCGACCCCCCGCCCACTCCTCCGCTCGGGTTGCCCGGCTCCCCGCCCCCCAGCACCGCCCGAAGCCCCCGCCCTCGCCTCCTCCCTCCGCGCACCCGCCCGCGCGCCCAGCCCGGCTCCGCTCGGCTCGCGCGGCGACCCGGCCCGCGCGCTGGCCCCGCCCCCGGGGCGCGCGGCGCTATAAATGCAGCTGCGCGGCGGGCTGGGCGAGAGCGTAGTGGAGGAGGCGCGGTCGTGAGTACTGCTCCGAGTGCGGGGAGCTCCGGCTAGGGGAGCGCGGCGGCGCCGGGCTTAGTCGGATCTCCTAAGGGAGTGACTGGGAGACCCGGGTGGGCTACTTTTCCGGTGTTTTTGATTTTTCCTGCCTTTGGTTCGGGCCGAGTGTCGCCCCCTGAGCAGAGATCCCCTCGCAAAACCCGGAGCGCCCCTCCCGTCAATTGGTGGGCTCGGGATCGCCGGGAGCGTCGCAGTGCCCCGAGCGCGCCGGGCGCGAAGGCGGAGGGAGCGGAGCCGGCCGCGGGCAGGGGCCCGGAGCTTGCCTGCCTCCCTCGCTCGCCCCAGAGGGTCCGCTCGCGCAGGGCGCAGGGCGCGCGCCATGAAGGCGGTGAGCCCGGTGCGCCCCTCGGGCCGCAAGGCGCCGTCGGGCTGCGGTGGCGGGGAGCTGGCGCTGCGCTGCCTGGCCGAGCACGGCCACAGCCTGGGTGGCTCGGCAGCCGCGGCGGCGGCGGCGGCGGCAGCGCGCTGCAAGGCGGCCGAGGCGGCGGCCGACGAGCCGGCGCTGTGCCTGCAGTGCGATATGAACGACTGCTACAGCCGCCTGCGGAGGCTGGTGCCCACCATCCCACCCAACAAGAAAGTCAGCAAAGTGGAGATCCTGCAGCACGTAATCGACTACATCCTGGACCTGCAGCTGGCGCTGGAGACGCACCCGGCTCTGCTGAGGCAGCCGCCACCGCCCGCGCCGCCGCACCACCCGGCCGGGACCTGTCCGGCCGCGCCGCCGCGGACCCCGCTCACGGCGCTCAACACCGACCCGGTGAGAGGCCGGGCGCCAGCGGGGGGCGGGCACCGCGGGGTTCTGGGCTGGGCAGTGGCGGGGTGGCGGGACGCGGGCGCTCACCCTCCTCCAGGCAGGAGCCGGCAGAGAATGACAGCCCCCTCCCCCCTCTCCTCCGGGGGACCCGGGCCGCCAGCCGCCTGCTGGGCTCGGCGTGCGTGGTCCCGGAGAATGCGCAGGGCGGGACTCGGGGCTGTGCGCATCCTGGGCTGTCAAGTCCAGCCCGAACCCGGAGGGCCCCCCGGGCCGCAGAGCGGGGTGGGGGCGTCGGCGCGCCAGCCTGGTTTCCGAGGACGGATCGAGGACCGTGACAAGTGCGTTGTTTGCGCCTGCTAACCTTTCCCTTGATGTTCGGTTGCTGTTCCAGGCCGGCGCGGTGAACAAGCAGGGCGACAGCATTCTGTGCCGCTGAGCCGCGCTGTCCAGGTGAGCGCGCATTTCCCGTCTCGGGTGGCCGGTCGCCAGAGAAGCCCGTCCCCGGGGGCTTCCGGTGCCAGGCACCGCGGTGTTCTTTGCCCCCAGCATTCTGAGGGCAAACTCCCAAGGAAGCAGACAGACATCCTTTCTCTCCCTGCCACCCAGTTAGTAAGTGAACCCATACTTCGCTTTAAAACTGGGGGTTCACTCTCAATGGAGACAAATCGGCTCTTGTCCCCGCCGCCCCCGTGTCTCTCCTGGTGACCAGCGGGCTTTTCCTACCCTCCCTACCCCCCGAGGGAGGGTACCCTGGTGGGCGTGGAAGCCGTCCCGACGTTTCCCCCGCGCAGTCTGACACCCACTGAGGGGGACGCGGGCAGGGACTCGCAGGGGGTCTCCTCTCCGGGCTTCCTGGGGGCCCGCAGCTGCCTGCTCGGCGTCTGGCCCGGCCGCGGGCTTCGGGTGTTGTCTGACCTGGCGGTTTGTTTTGGGTTGTTGATCAAGCATGTCTTGAGTTTGGTCGGTGGCGCCAGTTAGTCTGCAGCGAGAAGGTTCACACACCCCCTCTATTCATTCCTCTTCCACAGGTGTGCGACCGCCTGAGCCCGAGCCAGGAGCACTAGAGAGGGAGGGGGAAGAGCAGAAGTTAGAGAAAAAGCCACCGGAGGAAAGGAAAAAAAACATCAACAAATCTAGAAACGTTTTCATTCGTCATTCCAAGAGAGAGGGGAGAGGAAAGAAAAATACAACTTTCATACTTTTTTTGCACGTTCATGAACATTCTACATACATATTCTCTTTTGTCTCTTCATTTATAACTGCTGTGAATTGTACATTTCTGTGTTTTTTGGAGGTGCAGTTAAACTTTTAAGCTTAAGTGTGACAGAACTGATAAATAGAAGATCAGGAGTAGATCCGACTGTAGAAGCCTACCTACTTTGTGATCAAGGGGCTCAATTTTTGTTTTGAAGCTTTACTAATATACCAGAGCATTGTAGATATTTTTTTTTTACATCTATTGTTTAAAATAGATGATTATAACGGGGCGGGGAACTTTCTTTTCCCTGCAAGAATGTTACATATTGTATAGATAACTGAGTGACATTTCATACCATGTATATATAGAGATGTTCTATAAGTGTGAGAAAGTATATGCTTTAATAGACTACTGTAATTATAAGATATTTTTAATTAAATATTTTTTGTAAATATTATGTGTGTGTTTTTTTTAATCTATGGGAATATTTCTTTTGGAAAATTATTTTTCAGCTCAATTGCAGAGCTTTTGATATCTTGAATGTCTTTTCTGTTTGGCCTGGCTTTTAATTTGTTTTTGTTTTGCCCAGTATTGTAGACTCGGAAGTAACAGTTATAGCTAGTGGTCTTGCATGATTGCATGAGATGTTTAATCACAAAATAAACTTGTTCTGAGTCCATTCAAATGTGTTTTCTTTAACCTAGATTGAAATCTTTGTATTTGAAGCATACATGTTGAAAATATACCTTATCAGTTTTTAAGTACAGGGTTTCATAGTGTAACATAGAAAGAGTGTTTTTGGTTTTTGTTTTTTAACTGAGGTCAAAATGGATTCTGAATGATTTTGCTTATGTGATGAGGAAATGCTTGGATCCTTGAGGAGTTTATGAAATCTATTGTTTTATCAAAGTGAAAAAAATTGCTTATCACTCTTCATTTTACACTAAAGCTTAATGTCACTAAGTTTCATGTCTGTACAGATTATTTAAATCATAGAAATGAAAAATGCTCTCTGCTTGCTACCAAAGGACAAACTCTTGGAAATGAACGCTTTCTGCTTTCCTTCCTCCAAAGAATATTAATAGCAAACAGTGGGAAAAAAATAAAAAGGCATAATGGCAAATCCTTCAAGCAGGGATAAAAGTCGATCTTCAAACATTAACTTAAGTAGACCAAAAATTCTGATGACCGCATCTAGATTATTTTTTTATAAAAATGATTTTCACTATAGCAGTGTTAGTTACCGCTAAGCTACTGTCCGATCTCTTGTGATGTGTAACTTTTACATGTGAATATTAAAGTAGATTTATCTGTCTTGTACTGTGATTTCTGGTCTCATTTCTTTAAAACCTTATACTTATTTTTTACGACTCTCTATTCTCCTTAAGGAGGGTAACATTTTCTAGGTTAGATAGGACTGTCAGGGTTTGTGAACATTATGCATTTAATGTGATGGGTACTTTTCACACAAGTTAGGTGGAATTTTTAGAGTGAAAGAGAATTAAGTAGGATTTAATTGGGTGCTTTGTAAATAGCCAACTGTGTGTAAATCTGTTTGATTTTTTAAGGGAAAGGATTTGTTTCAGATTATACAAGAATAAAAGTATTATAGACCCAAGGGACTTTTTATCAGGTCCAATTCAAATATTGATATGAATATGAAATATCATGGTCCCTAGTAGTTGAAGTGGCAATGTCTAAACAGAAATGAACAAAATTATCGCTGATAAGTGAATATCAATCAAAAGGTTTAAAAATCTCCTTTTTACAGCATGTCATCTCCTCAGCTCTGATATATTACTGGTCTCAGATATTTTTAGAATTTGTTGTATTTGATGTTGAACCTTATAAAGTCAAAGGACTGCTTGTCTAGATGAGGTTTATTTTTATTTTTTTATATTATTCATTCTTGTCACACATCAAGAAGAAAACACTAGAACACTGCTGGAATTCCAAATCTGAAGAATTCTAACGATTGCATTCTTTGCTATTAAAAAGGGCACAATTCTTCCTTTTTATTTGGCAGTTTAATTTCAGTAGGAAGCATGTCACATGTGCGCTGTTGGTTAGAATTATGCGTCTGTCATGCCTGACTGCTGAACCTTGCCTAAGCCTTTGGACACAGTTTAAAACTTACACTGGTGGACTATGAACTTCAAAACAAAATGGATATTTTTGGTTTTTGGAGATAGATGTTGCTCCTTAGTTAAATTTATATTTTGGGCACGAAAAACTAGTCAAAGAAAAGTGTTATAGATACTACATTTCAGAAAGTTGGCATTTTCCCGTTGGCCACTAAAGCAGCATTTGATGTCTCTAAAGAAATAAAGTCATTGTTTATTTTTAAAAATTATATGCATCCGTACAAGATGTTACATTCCATTAAAATGTTGGCTATGTCCCAACCAAGCAACCAGATAACAAAAAATATTTTGAGTCTTTTATCTAGGTAGTTCTAATTATTCAGATATTTAGTTTAGCAGAGGAAAATATCCTGACTTCTCATTTAATTCGTAGTAGACTTTTCATTGTATAGGCACAACCAAAGAGTAAGACTCATTTAAAACCCTCAAAGGAAAAAAAGTATCCCACACAGTGGATGTTGTTTCTAAGGTTGTTACAAAATGTTAACACCTCAGGCATCTCATGTTAAAAGAAGAGAAAAAAAAAAACACTTTTAATTTCAAGTAACTAATATACTTTGAAATTGTGTAAATCTTACTCAACTTTATTGTCAAGCTTTAACTGCATTTTTAGAACTTTTTAAAATTTTGACCCCACAAATCTAATGTATTAGATGACTTCTAGAACAATAAATCTTCACTGAGCAAAAGGTTCTGAAGTTTGTGGTTTTTAATTGACTTTTACTGAGTTATGCAATTTTTCATTATCAAGAATGGGTCTCTTGATGGATCACCTCAATTATTTACAGTGTTTCTTACCATGTGATGAAAAATGGTGATATGAATGGAAAGAAAATCTAGTTTGAATGCTGGGGAAAGCTTTTCTACTCTTTAGCGCCTGTTAGGATAGGAAGCAATATTCTTAAAGAAGGCAGCAGGATGATGTCCAGGGAAAACTAGATTTGAAAAAAAAAAAGTTAAATAATGCAGACAGAAATTATTTCACAGTAGTACAGAGCCAGGTAAGACTGGCTCTGCCTTGCTAGCTGGTGCACTTTAATTATATATATGTTAATCAGCTCAGATAGCCCCTGGGTCTCAACAGGGCCAAACACCAAACTTTCTAGGCTTATGAAGAAGGAGGAAAAGTTTCCTGCTTCTGCTTTGCAAATCCAGAAAATTAATTTACCCACCTCAGAATGAATCTTAATGTGGCTGCTCTTGGTAGGTATTCTTCAGACCTAGATGATGTCTTCAATTACAACCCATGACATTTTGCTACAATATGACATATTAATTAGAACTATTGCCCAAAAGATTTTAGAATTGTAACTTTACTTACACTTCTACCCTGAGTACTGATTCAATCCATACTTTAAAAGATACAGAACCCCTCCACACACCCCAAAAGGGAACTAATTTGCTCAAGGGCGACAACTCAGTCATATATACTTAATTGAAAATGCTCTCAAATTTTCAATGAATTTTTAGAAGTATATATTGCATTCAAGTGCCTCCTTCATACTTATTCATATCCTGATTCCTTCTAAAAAGTGCTACCTAAGTGCTAAAATTTAGGTCTGAACCACATTGCTGAAGGTTTTCTATGCTCACCAGAGCAAAGCAAGTGAACAGGCTGAGTAGGCTGCTGAAGCTAGTTTCATCATGCAGAAGTCTTCACAGCAAAATCACACATGGGATATGGAAAGAGAGCTGTAAAAATTGAAGGTAATTTGAAAAGCCCCTCTAAGTCCATAACAAAGTAAACATCCATTTCTGGGGAAAGAAGAACAAAATGTGTTACCTGTATTCCACTGGCTAAAATATGGCTAAAGGGAAATTGACCTTAAGATGTTTAAATAACCCAAAACCAATTTCTACATGAATCCACTGGCATCTGAAGTTTTTTCTAATAAGAAATCTCATACTTTAGAGGAGAATTTTCTAAGAGATCACATAAGTATTGGCAAAATATGCAAATTCCTGGTGAAACGACACTGTTATCTGCTTTTAATTACTGTTTCTCAATTCTATATGAAATGCTGATCAGTAGTTTTGGCATGCATATAAAAGTCAAATTTTTAAATTTTATCTTTTATTCCAAAGGAAAGTATTATAGTTCTATAGATCTTCATGCAAATTCATAACACATTTCTTAAATATTTATTTAAATATTTCTTAAATACTTAAAATATTTTCTTAAATATTTACTACTTCTTTCATAAGCTTTAGCAATCAATTGAGACACTATAGTTGTGTTTCTGTGAGTGTGTGTGTCTAAAAATAGTCAACATACAGAAAAATATCTTTCAAAAGGAATTTTCACTCTCTGTATATGTAAACTATATTAATTTTCCTCCATTTTCTCTCTACTTTTTCATCCCTAAGATTGGAAATTTCCATAAAGATGCACCTTCCATTTTTTTTGCCCTGCGATAACCAACTATGTTATGTTTAAGCATAAGGCAGGGTAGGAAATAAAGAGCAGGTAAATCAATTGTTATATTTATATCATATCCTAGAATTTGGTTTTAGCCTCACAAGAAATCTAAAAAAAAGAAAGAAAGAAAGAAAAGAAAGTGAGAGAGAAAAGGGGGGAAGTACTTATTTGTATGTCAAACCTCAGAGAAAACCAAGGAAACAGACATAAACTTAACAGATTAAAATTTTATGCTTTCCTTCAGCAATAATTCTTGGAAACACTTTTCATACACGTTGAACCTGAGTCCAAGGCTATAGTTAAAACAAAGTAAGCTCCTTAAAGTAGAAGACTGTGATCTTTCTTTGTGTGTCCTACAGTGCCTAACCAAAGCCTTGTAAAATATCTGTTAAACTAAATCAAGAATTCCTCCCTAAGACAGTCTCTTCCCAGAGTGCTCAGTTATTTCTTGGCCCTTTTGTCTGCATTGAATTGCAGCTGAGTTTCTGACCAGTATCTCTAACTGCCTTCTGTCCGCTCTGCCTCGGAAAAGCAGTAGATTGGAAACAGGATTTGATGGTCTCCCCCAAAACTGCCACTCTTTCTGGATTCTCACCTTAGCTAATGACACCCGTCCTTGCTGAGGTCAGAAACCTGGGGATTCAACTTGACTGTCTCTTGCTCCATCGTACTCAACAGAGCACAAAAATTCCTGCTGAAATTTTCTGAGATCCTCCTAGGGTTCCCAGCATCACTGATCACTGCTACTTACTCTATCAGTCTGTGCCCTGTCCACCTCACATCTGAACTCGAGGTGGGTTCCTAATCTAGTCTCCTCGTGTCATCTTTAGCCCTCTTTTCTACCTTCCATGTGAATCTAACTGCATGACTCCTCGACAGTCACCCTCTGCCCACACGGAGAAGTCCAGTTCCTTGGACCAGCATATAAGGCCCCTAGGACCTGGACTTACGGATCCGACAAGAGTAGTTTCCCACCAGTCCTTTCTCTCCCCCACTTCTGGCTGTCTTCCAGCACGCATTTTATGCTAAAATCTTGTCCTGTGTGTGCTAGACAGCAATGCATGCTTTGACAGAGTGTGATTGTCTTAACAGAGCGTGATTGATTTCCAGAGAGTTAAGAAGGGAGCAGCCCTCAAGGAGGGGACACGTGGATTGTGGAGCAATGGGAGTAGGGTAGGGAGCACCTGTCTGGACAGCCAAACCAGCTAAGTCAGCCTTGCCCACCTGTGAGTAAGAGCTAAACCATCCACATCCAAAGTGGCATGCTCTCTCATGCTCCCTTCCTTCGCACATGGTGTTACCCCTGCCTAAATCGCTGGACACTGGCTCCCAGTCTTAGCTGTTCTTAAACTCCTACCTAACCATCCTTCGAGACTCAACTGTGACCACTTTGGCAAAAGTTATTTGATGCCTGTGCTCCTCACCCTCAAAATAGCCTCCTTTCCTGCCATGTTATAGTATAATTATTTTCACATGTCTGTGTTCCTGGTAGATCCCTGACTCTCCAAGGAGTCCAGACCACAAGTACTAGAAGAACATTCCTGTAACTCTCTGTGCCAGCAAATCTAGCAAATTCTTTGCAGCTCAAAATTGCAGCTGAGAGATTTTCATTATCTTTAAAAGCCTTTGGCTGCCTTAAACATGGAAAACAGATAAGCTGTGTGTTCTTGAGAATGAGGGAGTGTGGTCAGCCTCGGGTAGAGAGCTGGAAGGAGACACTGAGAAGGGGAGGAGAGTGGCAGAGCCAATCTTGCATTCCCAGGAAAAAGAGAAACATCCCTGACCCACGGTGGGATAAATAAACAGAGATGCGTCAATGCCTGGGACGAAAATGTGGGCAAGATGGGATGACTACCACTGACGCAGGATGTGATGGGGATGAATGCATGCAGTAGGGAGAGGGGACTTGGGAAAAACTGTACGGTCAGGTCTCTGCGTGTGTGTCTTAGGCCTCTGCTCTCATGCGCTGATGAAGTGACGTGGGGTAGGTCAGCCACAATAAATGGGGTGAATCCTCATGAGTCAGTCCTAAAAGGACAAGCTTGCTGCATGAATGAAACCCTTTTTACAGATAGAAGGTCTCATTACCCGACCATGATCTGGGGCCCTAGAAGTGGAATCGTATAATTATAAACCTGAAATGTGTCTCGTAACATTCCTCTCATTTCCTCGTGAGGGAAGCAGAGGTCAAAAGGTGAAGCCATTGAGTCAAGTCTAGAACCTGGTTTCTCTGTCTCTAAACCACGGCCACAAAACTCAGTATGAATGGATCCTACCAGTTTATTCTTCGGTGGTTTATCTTGCTCTGTGTCCTAATCTACAACTTGCTTCAAGTTCTTTTCTAACAAGGCAGGGTCAAATCTTAAGCAAATAATTATTAAATGTTGGACTAATCTGGCGGCCTTTTGAAAAAGAGAACAGAGGTAAAGTATTTTTATAACAAGGATCAAGATTTGCAAAGCTCTTTGACAAACGAGCAAAGGCAATTCAATAAAGGATAGTTTTTTCAACAAATGCTACTGGAACAATTGGATGTCCACAATTAACTTAGACACAGACCTTACACCTTTCACAAAGGGTATCTCAAAATGAATCATAGACCTAAAGGTAAAGTGAAAAACTTTGAAAATTCTAGAAGAAAATGTAGGAGAAAAAAAATCTGTGTGATCTTGGTTTGGTGATGAATTTTTAAATACAACACCAAAAGCATGATTCATGATAGAATTTCAACCTATATTATCCCCCATAATTATATCACCACATCTGTGTGTGCAGACTCACCCTTCAGTCTATGGAAACAGTGTGCTGTGGGGAAGGGGAATGAAGAGTCAGGTCAAGCCAAAAGACTTGGGTTCTAGTCAAAGCTCTGCAACTCATTAGCTGTGTCCCTCAGGCAAGTAACTTTTCCACACTCCAATTGCCTCATCTGTAAAATGGGTATATAATTATAATAACCTAGCTCAGAGGCTTCTTGAAAGATAGAAAGTAACACATACGAAAATATTTTATAAGACAATGATTATAATCTTGGCATATATAAAAATCATCTGGAGAGAGTCTCAAATCATAGATTCCTGAGTTCCAACAATCTCCTTTTCCCCACTGCCGAGACTCTGATTCATCAGGTCTAGGGTAAGGCTCAGAAGTCTGTGCTGTAGGTTTTCTCTGGTGAATCTGAAGCAGGTCTCCCAGGAACCCCATTTTGAGAAACAGTCTTGTAAGCTATAAAATGATATGGAGGTTTAAGCTAATGGTGTTATGCCACACGCGGTGTGTTTCTCCTACTCTTTGACACCGATTTCCAATGTTCCAGGTGCTCCACTCAAGTAATGAGGAAAGGTTAATATAATAGCACCAGAAGCACAACAACAGCTAGTAGGAGGAGGGAACCTGGTAACAGGAGTGCCCAGGAGGAAGCTGCTATCCACGGGGGACTATGGAACAGGATCCCTGGGACAGGTCTCAGGTTAAGATGCTGATCCCTTCAAACTCTTGCTTTCCATTCCACTCTTGTTATGCATCAAAACATTCACAATAACCTACTTTGTTTTTGCATTAAATCATATTCTTTTCCAAGGAAAAACCTAAAAGAAAGAAATTTTCACCTTCTTATGTGTTATTCCAAATCACTACTTTCTCTCATTACATCTATGTGATGGCCTAAAAAATGTCTGGAGAATGTGTGCCTGTGCAGGCAGCCATGAGCAGGATTGCTTTAATGGTAAAGAGATTCGTCTAGCAAAGCAAATTTAGAAAAAATATTTCATTTCCCCTAGTGTATTATAGCCTCCTAAGGGATTGCCTATAACACGATGTAGAAAAATAGGCTAAATGGCCTTACCCCAACTGTTGTGTTTGCCTTAGAACTGTCCTAATTCATGGCTATCCAAGACTAAAATACTAAATAACATGTAAGACTGGGATATGGTACAATTGTACCTTAATTTCATAGAATAGATTTCATCTTGGTAGAATTGTATATCATTTTTATGAATGGAAAAGCAATGAAGAAAAGAATAGCTTGAATTCTTCCAAAATTGAATAAGATATTTTATAAGAGGGAAAAAAATCAGTAAGTTTGTAGGATTAGATTCTGAGCTCTCACACCTACTGTGTAACCTCAGGCAAGTTACTTAACCTCTCTGAGCCTTATTTAAACTTTCTCTTATGATAGGACACAGTACCAGGCACATGAGTTATTCAGCACTTGTTAGTTCCTCCTCCGAAATCATTCCTGTCCCTGGACATCTTATTGCTTCAAGGAAGTGGGTTTTTAGCAAGTCACGTGCTTGCTGCATAGGGATGGGAGTGATTACAGTGTGCTTGCCCTATTCCACTATGAAAATGGGTTACTGGAGAATGGAGAAGGTGCAGGGCGTGTGTTGTGTGTGTTCACTCCATATGGACGACAAAGATTTCAAAAATGCACAAACACTTCAGGGGGAACAGATTTGAAGCCTTCTCAATGCAGAAGCTATTTTCTGTTTCATTTATTTCTCTCCAGAATAACCCTCAAGTTCTCCACACACCCAAGACATAAATGACATAAATGTTGATGAAAGAAGAAGGCTTTGAGGGAAGACAAGCGTCAGGAGCAAGAAAGAACTGCAGCAGCAAGAAGGCAGAAGGAAATAGGTGATGGCTTACCGGAAATTAAAAGGGGACCTTCTATCTGTTGATTTTGCTGTTAACATGGTCAGGCAGAATGCTTGTTTGCTTTTTGATCTATTTTCTGATATATAGCTAAGTGCTACAGAACTGAGAGACATGCTGAGGGTGGAAATGGAGGGGAGAACTCTGTACATGAACTCTCATATTCAGGGCAGAGTCATCTGGCTACCCTACTTCTATTCTCCTGGTAGAGAAACAATGTTGAAAACCAAAAATCTGCTACCAGAGTGGTACACAGTATATCAGGTGGTAATTAAGAGTCAGGTTAAGGTTGAAAACAGCATAAAATTTGTCTATTTCTTCAAGGCTTAGAAAAGTGTACCTTTTATAATTTACATTTATAATTTCTGGTAGCTTTGCTTCCTTATGAAACTAAAGCTGACATTAATTTAACAGGGTAAAGATAATGGTATTTGGAAGTTCATTGTGTCCACTGCAATACTTCAGTGAATCAGAAAATAATAGAAATTCCTCATTTTACTGAAAATGAAACTAAGGCTTGACATTTTAAAATGTGCATTTTGTCAGATCACTGAAGATTGGGCCAGAGCTGCCAGCAAAACTCGGACCTCCCAAATTGCAGTCAAGGAGACTTTATTAAGTTCACCATATAATAGAATCATTTATTTTATCAGGTGGTTCTTTTTTTTTAGCATTTATCTTAAGATTTGTTTCTTTTAAAAAATTCCTATTTGTTCTGATGCACATATTTCTTTTCTTTTACAGATCATTTTCCTTTTATAAAAATTCTGTAAACACAGGCATTCTTTTTGTACTTGTAATTTGAGGACCAACTGGAGTTATTCCTGAGAGGGCTATGTTCCTAGGAGAACAAAACTATTTTTTTGAAACTCTAGAGGACTGCTCTGGAAAGAGAAATGTGTCTTTTCATCTAGAGTTATTTTGAGGTGAAAGACCTTGTGATTACTCTGGACTATATTATTCTACAAGGAGACTCCAAGGAAACCTACAAAGGCCCCAGAACTCCTTAATGATCCTACAGGCACTAGAGACCCTATCAATTTGTTTGTCAATTTGCAGTTCTAATTTCATGGCATGTGAAACACCAGTAAAAAAAATAATCTCCTGCCTCAATATATTAGAGAATACAAAAAAATACACAATCTCTGTAGACCCGTGAGCTCTTGCCAAGTCTGGTTTTTATTATTATACATATGAAGAGAATCCTCTGTTTGCCAAAATCTATAAAGGGGTTGATTCACTCAGCTCTGTAGTAATTGTTTAATATTAAATCAGTACAAAATTTTAGGGCATGTTTCTCAGAAACCCTTCATTTAGTATCAGGTGTGTGTCTAAACAGTACAGTGTCTGTTAATTTCAAAGTTGTTAAGAAAAGGTAATGTGCATTCTCCCAAGTCTTAATAGAATCTCTTTACAATTTAAGTGCTCTAACTTGTGGATGGAGTAAAACACATTGTCAATTCTTTCTAGAGATCAAAAATGTGCTCCAAATAATCAGAGGGTTCAACTTTTAGAGGCAACATCTTTTAGATTGCTGATGTAGTTTGATGATTTCTTGGTAGGTTGAAACAATTCTGAAATGTTTTTAATAAAAAAATCAGGAGTGAAAGTCATTACTTAAAACCAGGCCAAATAAAAAAGACTATCACAGATCTCATAAGCCTTGTAATATCATTTCAAGGTTTATTTTAAAAATAAGGTTGCATTTTGTTCCCTGCTCCTCCCCTGCCAAAAGACACAGAACTTCTTTGTGAAGCTGTGTTTGGGGTCCGCACCCTAATATTACCTTCTCAGGAAACTGGATCATAAAGAGGTCTATTGGGTGATTCTCGGGATGACATCCCAATACTCTGCAGGGTCAGGTTAAGGTTTGTGTTTTCAACCCAAGTGCTTCAGTCTTCTATGTATCCTGCCTCCCCTCGGCCTCCCCAAATCCCCAAGGAACTAGGGTCTGTCCTTCCTAACACAAACTTTCTTTCTTCTGGAAGCAGTGGAAAATATCAAAGAGAATCACTTCCTCCCACATCCTGAAAATTTTACCAGGTAGGGAAGAAACTGCATACGCTTTGTGAGGAGAGTCCTGCTCGTTGCAGACAAATAGCAAAAGCAACTGCAAGACAGCAAACACAGACTGGCAGCCTCTTCACCTCACACTCCGTGGTTATTTCTCTTGTACTCGGCCCTGACCTGGCTGACACTGCCATCACAGGGTTTTAGATCACTAAATAAGGTGGCATGAGGCTGCCATGGTGGGCAATCTGCCTACACTTGCCCCTCAGCATCACCAAAGCTCATTAGATCCCATTAATCAAATATTTGCTTTTACCTTTAAACACACGGTTCTAGAAACACGAATTTCTGGCTCAGCTACCCCTTGCATGACGTGAGTTTTGAAAAACCAGCAAATTTTCCTGCTGACATTCTTCAGGTTACATACTTTCCTGCTCCTTCAAGCAGTGCAAGTTATCTGCTGCCCTCTTTTGAATTTTAGGATACACTGCACTCACAAATAGGGCCTGTCGCCTGAAGACAGCCGTGTCTGGGGGCAGCTTTAACCTTTTGGCTAATCCAGCACCTGCTGGAATAGTACTTTAACTCCCTTTTTGAGTACTACATTCTCTATTTGTGTTCTTCTGTGGCAAAGCAAAATCCATTTTCTAAAATAGCAAAGGAATTATAAAATATGCTATTACGCTTTCTTTTCTTTTTTTCCAGCTTTATTGAAGTATAATTGACGAATAAAAATTGTATATATTTAAGGTGTGCAACTTGATGTTTTGAAACACATATATACATTGTGAGACGATCATCACAATTAAGCTAATTAACATTCCAGCATCTCACATCATTATCATTTCTGTGTGTGTGTGTGTGTGTCTGGTGAGAACACTTAAGACCTACCCTCTTAGCAAATGTCAAGTACACAACACAGTGTCATTGACTATAGTCACCACCATGCTGTACATTAGCTCTCCAGAACTTACTCACCCTACATAACTGAAACTTTGTACCCTTTGACCAACATCTGACCATTCTCCCACCCCATCCCCCCAACCACCCTTCTAAACTCTGCTATTACGAGTTTTACTTTTTTAGATTCCAAATATAAGGGAAATCATACTGAATTTATCTTTCTGTGCCTGGCTTATTTCACTTCACATAATGTCCTCCAGGTTCATCCATATTGTCATAAGTGACAAGATGACAAGATTTCCTTCTTTTTAAAGGCTGAATAGTATTCCAGGTGTGCATAGACCACTTTTTCTTTATCCACTTATCTGTTGGTGGACATGTTCGTTGTTTCCATATCTTGGCTGTTGTGAATAATTACTTTTCTTATCTTAACCAAATGTGTCACACGGATGGTTGCCCCCTCTGGGCTGATCTATTGTTTCCCCCTAAAGTGCCCACACTCAATTCTGGTGATGAAGACACTGAAAGGAGGAAACATGCTGGGAGCCCGTCCGGCGGAACGTACCCATCCTTCCAGGACGATAGAGAGGCTGAGGTTCTCACAGGGGTGACGGGGTCACAGGGACATGGGCAACCCCTGCAGGAAGTTAAACCTGCCGGGCTGGGCACGGCTCATTCACACAGCTTTCGCCCAACCCTCCTGCCTGCCTCTCCGTTGCCAGCTGCTCTCTGCTGTGACAGCGTTATTCTCCAACACCCACTGGCACAATGGCTCTTCCCCAGCCCTTCTATCCCCACAACTTAGATGATAACATCTCACCCCCTCAATCCTCAAGTCCCCGGTCACCTCCTCTCCTGTTTCTTTGTTCCTAACAACTATGTGAGAGAACAGGTAAGAACATGAGCCTCAAAAATAAAAAGAAAGAAACTATTGCCATCTTTCCCTCCACGTCACGGAAATTATCTGGCGCACGACAAGATGGCAACAATGTAGTGCTGAGAAAACTCATGAGACGACTGCGTCTAAGAATAAGTCCTATCAGAAAATCGATTTCTGTTTTTTTTATAGCCATCTCTTTGTCTGTCTGTCTGCCTCTCTCAGGCTTCTTTGAGCACCACCCCACCCCCATAGCCTTCTCAGACTTGATCATAAAACGTCATTCCCTGTCAGCCTGTCTCTGTGCTCTCGTGGTCTCATATTGGGAATGGCTGTGACCTGGCCGTGGAGATGAGGGCGTGATCTCACTGCAGCTCCTAGTGGGGAAAAGAATGGATAGCACCGCCCTTCTCCCACAGAAGAAACAATGAAATTTCCTCATGGCTCAATCAGGCCACTAGAAGATTAAAATGCACTAAAATACAGACGCCCTCACAAGCCACTGGGCAAATGTCCCTCTGCACAACGGCTGGCTTCCTGGGTGTACAACCTGTGCAGCTGAGCAAGGCCCTGCACACAGAAGGGCCTGACCTCAGTTTAATGCTCTGCCATCACTGTCTTGCAATTCTTCATCATTTTTTAACAAGGGGCCCGTTTTTTTCTTCTTGCACAGGCTCGGTAGATTACATAGCTGGTCCTGTACAACACTGAGGGATAACCCGGTCCTGAGGGTATCTTATTTCCCACTGCAATGGTGGATTTGTAACTGTTTGTTTATTTTGGGGGTGGAATGGTGTGTGGTTTGCCTGGGACCTGTTTTGGTTCTCTTAGCTAGAAAGCCTGCTTGCTTATAAGGGCAATGCTGCCTGGCAGTTACAGTCCCAGGGACTGCAGGCTTGGTCAATTATAGAAAGGGAAAGTTTCCATGGAGAACTGTGTGATGTGCCTGGAAGGAATCATCATGGCAGGTAGCAAGATGCTGAGAAATTCTGCACAGGGGAGATAGTTCAGTAAAAAGAGAGGTTCACAAGCAACTCCCAGGGGTAATCCTGTTGTGTCTAGGAGGAAGAGACAAGAAAAACCATTTCTTCCAGATTCTTCCTTTTCAACTGAAGCCACAAGGCCCCTGGTGCATACTCAGCTGATGTTTTTTTATGTTTCCTACTGTTTACTCTGAATTCTCCTTGAGCTTTTGCAGAGAAGCACTAAATCAACATAATTTATTTTATTACGATGCCATGTCAGATCATATACCTCCTGTTCACATTAGGTTGACATGGCGCTGGGTTTGTGGATGAGCATATATGGATACATATTATCGCAATCACTGTGGAATAACATTTATTGAGTGCCCAGTACCCTATTAGATGCTACAGACAGACATGTGAGAGCACATACAACAATTTAATAACACAAAAAGGATACTCTTTCTGTTTAATCCAACTTGCACAAAAACAAAACAAAACAAAACAACCTACTCCATATTTTCTCTCCATGCCTGCTGTATGGTGGCAAGAAAGACCTCTAAAACGCATAAAGCTCTTATCTTCGCTCATTCCCTAAAGAATAATAGATCAGTCAGAGCTCTGATGCTGTTTTAATAATGTACAATTTACAATTCATTGGTTACCAAGCACTCACAGTATAATTAATTTTACAGACCTGTTCAGCAAATCCACGTGGTTTTGTACAATATTGGGGGGAGTTGGCAGCAGTGTCAGGAGGAGGGGGGCTGGGACTGGGGGAGGATGAAGGAGAAAGCCGCTTTCTCTCCTCTTTCTTATCAAAGTAGCCGCCAAGTCCTGCACCAGCTGAGTAGACTGGCAGGCAACTCCCACAGCTGAATGAGAGATTGAGTTTGATGTCCAAATATCTCCCCACCTAGAAGTGTGGCCCAGCAAAATCCGTGATACTTATGTGCTCTGTGTTCGGTCTCCTGAAAATATCAACCTAAGGAAGCCTGGTGACCAAACCACAGAGCTACGTCAAGCATCTCTCTTTTAGAAAGGAAGTGATCCGGCTCCCTCTTAACTACGCTCTTCCATAAATCAGGTTTAAGCTGCATCATGCAACCACTCTCTCCCTTCCAAAAGTGTGTGACAAGTGCAGGAGTACCAAATGGGGTGGGAGTGGGGGTGGGGACAGTGGGAGGGAATACAAAGACTCTTGACCCTCCCGAGAGCCATCATTAACTTGAAGGGGCCTCTGGAAACTCATAGAGAATCCTCAAAGCCAAGTAAAATTCACACAAACTGCATCTAAGCTTACTTCTGATCAATCACTTGCTTTGTTTTTAAATGTCTATTGTGACATTTTTTGATTTCCTGAATATTAATATATGCTTGATGATTTAGCTTAGAATCAGCTTGTCCAAAAAGGAGAATCTGCTTAATTGCTTATTCTTGTCCTTAAAACAGAACGCTAAAAAAAAAAGGGTGCAAATGAGTTCAATGTACCTCTGTTTATTCCTAAAGTCTGTTTTTCTGTTCGCTGTGGCTCCAGTCTAAGGCCCTAGAATGGGACTTGCACACATATAGTCTGAAGCTTCTACACAACCACCAAACTGTGAGCCCTTGAGTTATCAGGTCTAATGCAGAACAGAAGCATGGAGCTTGGCTTCCCAGGCAGACAGACATGGGGTCAGCTCTTGGCTTTGTCACTTGCTAGCTATTCAGTTTGGAAAAGTCATTTAACTTCTTGAGGTTTTGGTTTCCTCATCAATAAAAATAACTTTGAAAACATATACCTCACAGACTTGTTCAAGGATTAAAGATCATTTGTATAAAGCAGGCAACATAGTGCCTTGTTTTGGGTTGGTGTACATAGTAAGTGATTGTTATTATTTTGCTGATATTATTGTCATGATTAGTTATTTTTCTCTGTTTGGATTTAGCTCCTTTTAGCAGCCCAGATAGTAACCAGGGCATACATTGCTCAGTGTGGCTTTGTTCACCCCATGAGCTGGGATGTACACAAATTGGACAAGCTGCCCAAGTTTCCCATTAGGTTAAAAGGGGGAGGTGATAGTCTATGTCCATTTCAAGGGTAGAACTGCCCAAGATAATCCCACTCCATGTAGCCTGAACTGCCCTTAATTGGAATTCCAACTGGATTGGGTGACAAAGCTGGGACATTGTTTCTAGTAGGTCAAAAATAAAATGGACACCTTTCCATGAGCATATCAAGTGTCTTCCAGACAGGAGATACAATACAAGCCAAGCTTCAGCATTAGAAGGAGAAGGTACTCAGCACAATGAGGGTGTTAGGTCAACGACCTTAAACCAAAAAGGGATACCTTCTCCTTTAATGGGTATCCAAGTTTGGGGGAGTGTGTATTTCTGCAAAGAATGGTAGACCCTGAGAGTGGAGGGGGATTTGTAACATAATAGATCACTCCTCTAAATGCTTGCATTTGTTCATTCATTTAATTCCCCATAATTATGGTTACTGTCCCCATTTTACAGATAATGAAGGTAAGGCACAGAGAGGCTAGGTCCAAGGTGACATGAGCTTCTGTTTCCTTGTAAGCTCAAGAGTCAGCTTTGAAGCTACTTGAGTCACTGTCCAAGACCATTTGGATAGGTGTTCTACTTGGGCTTGAGGCTTAAATTAACAAAGGCTTTAAATATTATTGTGAGATTATAAATTATAGCAACCTATAGCTGGAGAGCTGACAGCATATTTACAAGCCAGGAGAATGGGGGGAAGGGTGTCTCTGAAGAACTGGAGAACAAACAGCCCTGAGAAGATGCCCTGAGCCCCACTATAGCACTCCAGGCCTGTCATTGGGGAGAACCATTAAGGGTGTTGAAAAAGAGGGGGGATTTTCTCCTGTGCCCCTTGACTAGCAACTCTGCCCACTGGAAACTGCAAACTGCCTGTGACCTTCTATTTTAGTCGGGTGCTTGTGGATAAAGCAACAGGGACCCACTCAGAATACAAACAAGGGGCCTCTGAGTGCTGTTGTAAGGATACTCACAGACCGACGCCGGACCATGAATGGCAAAGCACTTTCTGAATCCAGGCAGCTCTAGGGATCAGCTATTCTTCTCCTCACAGGCAGCATTATCTTTCTTTCCATGTCCCCTCGTTTCTCAGCGTATCTCTGCTGTTTTCTCTCTTTCTATAATTGGCTGCCTTTGCTTCATCCAAGTCTTTAATTCCCCTAAACACAACTCACCATGGCCTCCTGCCCCAGCTCTGCCCCTTCCCAGCCATCTGAATACATGTCTTACAATGTCTTAGTTCCTATTTTTTTTTCTGACCAGAGTCACAGGTTCTGTCCAGTCTGAGGGTTTGCTGTCCTTCCATAGCTGTGAGATGGGCAGTGTGGGCTCTGAGCAAGGCAGCCTCTGACCACAGAGACTCCGTCTGAGCAGGCTCTGCAAAGGGGCCTGGTGCACCTCCATATTCAACTCTGCCTTTAAGGTGGTAGGGCTGCAGGGGTCCAGAAGGAGGCAGAAAGCTGCCCACAATGTCCTCTGGACCTTCCATGTACATTTCCAAGTTTTCTTGTTTTACCTGCTCCTCTTCTCCTGTTGACCCAGTTCTGGGATTGTCCTCAACACACACGCACACAGGCACATGCACACATGGACACACACATGCATGCACATGCACACATGGACACACATGGACACACATGCACATATGGACACACATGCACACACATGCACATATGGATACACATGCACACATATGCACACATGGACACATGCACACACACACATGGGAGCTTAGCATCTTCTCCTCCCAATCAGTCCCTGACCTTTGCCCTGCTGTGAGTCTGCTCACACCCTTTCCATGGGGCTTTGGCACCTGCTCTCTTTACTTCCCAGGATCTGATCTCGGTCAACAGTGTTTTTTACTTCGTGACTCTCGTCATGGCTACTGCCTTGAAGGGACTCCCGTTTTCTGAACCGCACAGTCTATGAAAGATGGACAAATACGTTTTGCTGTAAGGGCACTCGGGTCACAAATGATACGGAGCTGTTGTTTATCAACTATCTCGCATCAGTTTACTCAACAGCATTTGTCAGCATGACGTGCAGCCAGCTTTGCTCAGAGTTACTAGGGCCTCTTCCTTGCCACTTGTCACCTACATGTATCAAATTCTTAGGGTTTGCTTTAGTTTATGGCCAAGAAAAAAGTCTCCTACCAAAATAAGATTAATTTGGATTCCATTGGATCCTTCTTAATTTTTTTTTTTGAGACAGAGTCTCACTCTGTCACCCCAGCTAGAGTGCAGCGGCGTCATCATAGGCTCAAATGATCCTCCTGCCTCAGCCTCCCAAGTAGCTGGGACCACAGGCAGGTACCACCACACTTGGCTAATTTTTTCTATTTTTAGTAGAGATGTGATCTTGCTCTTGCTCCTTCTTAACGTTTTCATTTCCATCCCACTCTATCATTTTGTGGAATTTTTTCCCTTGACCATTTTTCTCATGTCCAAGCTTATTTCTCCCTTCAGTCTTCTGGATCTCCCGCTAATCAATTCTTCCATGGCAACTCCCTGATCTACCCATCTGGCCCAGCAGGATACACTTTATTACATTCTTTTTAAAAAATTGGCTTCAATCTCGCAGAGTCACATTTTTTTTTGAGGCAACTGTTATGGGCATCCTAAATGTCCCTGAAATGTTAGACTCTGATTTTCACTGGGCAGCAGATAAACTTGATCCTTTAGGAGAAGATGGAACCGTTTCTCGCAGCAACAGAGCATCACAGGTAGCTTTATATGTGGGTAGATTAGGACTCTGGTGTAATTTATAGGGTGCTGGGATGACCCATTGATCTTCAAAAGACCCTTCTGCATATCCTCTAACTCAGTGGTTCTCTGTCACCTAGGGAAGTTTAAAAATTATGAATGCCAGACTCCCATCCAGATCAATTAATTCAGAACTTCTAGGGTTAGAGTCCAGACATGAATATGCCTTTTAATTCCCCAGGTGGCTCTAATGTGCAGCCACGGTTGAGAACTCTTCCTTAGTTCAGTGGTTTATAAACTCGGCTGCACATTGGAATCCCCAGGGAGCTTTAAACAATACAGATGCCTGGGTCTCACCCCTGGAGATTTAGATTTAATTAGTCTGGGTTTTGGCCTGGCCATGGAGGGGTTTAAAAGCTCCCCAGGGGGGTTCTAATATGCAGTCAAGATTAAGAACCAGTATCTTAATAGATGCCTGAAATCTCATGATTAGGCTATCCACCTCTCACCTAAATTTCTGATTGACACAAAAATGCATATGTTCTTGAGAGAGAGATGATGCTTTTCTCAATTACTTATATCTTAGTGTGAATGTGTTCCATAAATACAGTTGCCAGATTAAATACCAGACAACCACATAAGTTTGAATTTCAGATAAATAACAAATAATTTTTAGTATAAGTATGCCCCATGCAATATTTGGGATACACAACGAATGTCTAGAAAGTATCCAGCTGTTGTTAATATATTGAGAACAGTTACATGGCTGGGTACTTTCAGGACAGCCCTTGTACATATGTTTTAAAAATATGCAAATTTAACTAAGTATCCTGTATTGTGACATGCCTAATCCAGCCAATCCTATCCAGAAGACTTCCTGAAAGCAGGTTGTGGGAGTGGAGCATGCAAAAGGCACAGAGACATAGAGACCCTGAGGGAGGGCATGAGGAATACTGCGGAAAGACCACAAAGCGCAGAATGGCTATGCCCAGCACAGAATTACTTGACTTATCAAACTCATCTAAGTTTTCATTCTGCCACATCCTAGCAGAAGTCAACAGACTCTCCCCTCCCACCAGCTTAGACGGCAGAAGGCCTTGGTGCTGGACTCCCTCAAGCCCCTACTGTGACCACCCCCAGTAGCAGACAGCTTCAGTCTAGAATCTCACTCTTGCTCTGGCAAGAACTAAGCAGAGGTGTAATCCAGGGCTAACTTACTCACTAATATTATAACTTTTTAAACTTAGAATTTGCTATGTTTAGAATTGCAAATTTATGAAAATTCTAAATATAGGATTTAATTAAGCATTTAATTAAATCTCAATATAGAATTTAATTCTACTCAAAGGTTTCAAAATATCTGGCTTTGACTTATGGTAATAGTAACCTACTTCTAAAAATGTAGGTAGAAAAAAAGTGCCTTTAAAATTAGGGAAAGAAAGATGAGAGGAAGATAAATCTGATAAGGCCTTCTTAAACTAAATTCCCAGGAAAACTACGATAAGGTATTGTATTCCTTTGTACCCTTACCCCCATCCTCCACGTAAATTCACCTGTTATTTTTTTCAAGGACATTTTTAATTTCAATTTTTTTTTGTCTTCTACCTCTGTAGATACCTAAGGGATATCCTGTCACTGATTTCCAGAAGTTATCCAAACAGAACACGCTCATATCAGGTAATGTGAAATGCCAGTCTACCTAGGAGAACTGGCTCTACATCCCTCTTAGACTCCTGAGATTCAATACACTTCAACCTATTAGGTTACTAGCATCTAGAAACACAAGTTTACTTCTGTTCATGACCCAGTTAAAATGATATTGAGATGGTTCAGTTGGACTGAGCATGAAGTCAATACCCCAGAAGAAAATGGCAGACATTTCTCTCACAGGTTACCTGGGTGTACACATCAGGTTCCTCTCAGGCTCTCCCCTGCTCTTTGACTCATCCAGTCATTTCAGGAGTGACTCTTCCCTCTGCATCTTCAAGGTCATTCAGCCCTGGGTCTGATCTCTGCCTGAGACACACAGAGAGCTGTGGTCCTTCCACAGACCTTCTCTTAAAATGGAAGTGGCATTGCCTTTCCAAAGATCATCTAAACAAGAATATCAGGAAAATACTTTTTGCTTGCCAGCAATAGTAAAGAGAGTGGCACTCTGTTCTGCAGCTGAGAAAATCCAGTTAAGTGTTGAAAGTAAGAGACATTCTTCCTCCCCTTTGCACTGAGCATGCCAACCCTCCCCCTCACCTGGTCACATCCCGAGGCTGTAACTCAGTAGACACGAGTTTGCAATGAGAACACCAGGTAATATTGCTGTTCGGTTTATCCACCTCCCCAAATCAACTTTTTAAGGATCTCTTCCCATCTCTCCTTCTGCTTAAAACTGAAACCACTGAAATTCAGAGGACACAAGCTAACCACCAGGAAGCACACACTTGGAGGAGGAAGAAGCTGCCAATCATTTTAAGACCTGTTGGGCAAGCTTATCAGGTTCCCGATTCCTCCAGTATAAAATGCCTGGCGGTTTCAATGATCGAGATAAGCACAGCTGTAATCTACCATGATCCAGAGCTTATTCACAGATCACAGCTGTGTAATTTCAGGTAACATGCTTCCCTTGTTTGGATTTGTTTAACATTGTTAAATATATAGTCAGACCATCTGCACAGTATTTTTTTTAAATTGGAAATTACAACCATAACTTCCTTTTTATATATCAATAAACTAAACAGCAAAATTTCAAAGGGATCCTTCTGCACCAAGCACTGTAGCAGAATGCCTGTCCCACGCCACACCACTGCCTAATTGCACACTAATTGGACAAACGTGATTAAATATTTCAAGATCTTTACTAATTGCCTCTATTTTAGCTTTAAAATTTGCTTGCCACCAACAAATTTAATGACACTGGTGTCTAGTCATCAGCAAAAAGCCCAAGAGTTGCTCTTTAAAATGTACCTAGTCAGAATATTTACTGATTGTGCATTGTTTCCAATGTAGCTTAATTAGAAATCCAATCAGTTCGCTAAGTCTAATTATACTTGATTTGTAGATTCAGACTATGATACATAATGAAGCCAAGCAGCTAACAGTAAACGTGCCTGAAATGTAACAATAAGAGAAATATTTTTTAATGTACGTCTTGTCACTTTAGAAAACCAAGTAATACATTTGATCTTTCATGATGGGGATTTTGGAGGTTTGAGCTTTGCAAAGTTTCCATGAGCTAGATTCCAATTCTACTGGTAAGACCTGCTTTGAAAGATCATGACCAGAAAATATTTCAATGTCTCCATATAAAAGATTAAAAAGAAAAGAGAAACAATTGCTTTCTTCACATTGACTCTGTGAGAAACTTCTGTGGTATTATTTCACAGAAGTTGCCTTGATGAAACTGATATGGTTAAAATAGATACATTCATGGAATTCTTATTTTAAAAATTGCCCTCCCAGAAATTTAACTATCTTAGAAAATGCTTTATCCAGTGCCTAAAACGCACAGTGCTTATATGAGCATATATTCAAATATATGTGGATTTAAGTGTGTATAGAGACAATATTTTACTAGAGGAAACATTTCTACAAGTATTACTGAATATCTCTAATAATTTGCAACGAATTATTGGTATGTGAAGGCAGGCTAGGTGAAGTAGAGAAAGGAAAGGAAGCTTTATTGTTTATTATTATTGTTAACAACACAGATTAAAATGACAATCACCATTGTCTCAATCATCCAGTTTGAGACAAAGCTGAATTCAGGGGTCCTAAATACCCATCATCTTCCGTCCCAGGATCCAAGCATTTCCCTGGTGGCACGCACGACATAGACATGTAGCAGTCACCAAATGGGTCTGGTGCTGAGAACTATCCCTCTCACCTTGCTATTGTCATCTGCCCCAAAATGGCAGTGCTTTTGGAACTGTAAGGATGTTCGGGATCGTGTTGGTCAAAACAAACCTCAAGAGTCAAGTTCATTTAACTTGCATTTTTAATACAGCAAGAGAAATCAATAGGTGAATCAGAATGGGTATAAAAG
The DNA here is from genome assembly GCA_008086735.1 of Cheirogaleus medius. Taxonomy (NCBI): domain Eukaryota; kingdom Metazoa; phylum Chordata; class Mammalia; order Primates; family Cheirogaleidae; genus Cheirogaleus; species Cheirogaleus medius. The sequence continues at coordinate 10,908,382 of VBSM01000413.1, forward strand.
AAATGCAATTTCGAAGCTTTGGGCATTATATTATAAACATAATGGGGGATGACTCAAAACAACCTGAAATTGCAAATTAATTACTGTTGAGTGTTCAACAATAGACTATTACTTAGCACATTTATCTTTCCTTTAATGTAAAACTTATCATTTGTTAACAATGTAGCCTAAAAGAAACATTAAAATATCCTTGGCTGAAAGACTCTGCAGAAGTGCAAAACATGAGCAGTTTTAATTTTTGCATTAAAAACCAGTCATTTACATTGACATTCTGGGGTTGCTTTTTAAAACCTTGCAATAAAATTGCTCCATTGGCACACACATAGGATATACACAGTTTTTAAGGAGTCAGTGACAAATACCTAATTTTTCTTTCTCCTTTTTTCAAAAGCACCTCATAGCATGTACTGAGCCAGGAGAGTTTTCCTTTACTTTCAGTTCTTTGCCTCTGACTCGGTTCCAAGTCAGCGCATCCTCTAGCCGGGGCCTTTGTTTTTGTGCTCCTTGCTGCTCTTATTTTTCTCTCTACTCTCGTGTAGGGCTTTATTGATTAATTTCTCAGCATTTAAGCAAAATGCTAATAACGGAGTTGTCTGTTTGTTTTTCAATCAGAATTCATCACAATGGCCTTTGGGTTAACAGAGAAAGTCCTCCTTTGCTTTGTTCAGGTGGAACACTATAGAAAATCTCTTTCTGACCTTTCTTCCCAAGGAATGATTGCTGTGTGAATATTGCCACTCAGATTTTCCAACATAGCAAGGTGTGGAAGCAGGAAGGAGACACAAATCCTTTTATTTCTTTAGGCTGAAGCAGGCAGGTCTTACCACCTTCATGAACTGATTGTGGTGAGAGAAAAGAAGATATAAACACAAAATCTGAACTCTGCTTCAGATCAGCTATTCAGAAGCAAAAGTTGACAGCCAAATCATCCATTTAAAATAGCATGGTTTCTGTACGTATTTGACATAAGCTGAAACAAAATAATTTTTTACATGTTGCACAAAATAATAATATAGGAAAACACACATCTTCACGAATGCCTAAGGAGATTAGGAAAGTAAAGAATCTTCCTATGCAGTCTTCTCAATTTTAAATGTTGGAGAATTTTTAAAGGAGTGTTTTGTTCCTTTTTTCCCCTCACAGCTTAGTTTTATCTTTTCCTCTTCTTATTAATAAGGCCTGGCCCCTCGTTAACATGCAGCCAGAACTTAATGAGCCTTGCAGACTCCTGTAATTTCTTCACTGTTGAAAATGCCTGACACTAATCTATGCCATTTATACTAATAAGAGGTGGATCAGCTGATATTTGGTACAATGAAAATATGCTAAATATACTTTATTGAATTGCACATAGTTAGTTCTTCCCTGTTCACTGTATTACAGCAACAGATGCACGGTCATTACCTCTGCTCTCTATGTGTGGCAAAACCTTTGGTTTGAATAAATGAGAGAAGAAGGAGTCAGACATTTGATATGTTAGCTTCTTTTTTTTTTTTCATGCTGATAATATTGACTTTCAACCTCCCACCTCAGAGAAGCCATCTTTTTGGCAATTTTCAAAGTATAAATACAATGCTTCTTATTGAAATGGCAAAGAAATGAAGATCTGACCTAAAATATGACATTTTATATTAAGTGGACTTTAATGAATGTGAAATTCAAATGGATTTTTCATAGAGCTTCTGAATTACATCCATAAGGATCCCTAAAGAGCTCTTGGTGACTAATATTTTTCTAATAAAGACCAAAGAAATGTGACCAACTTTAATGTATGTTGAATATCCCATTATTATTAGGCAAAAGCAATCTTTTAAAATTTTTTCGTTACCAAATTTTTGTTGATGATTCTGTTGTATTTGTGTTTCTTCTCTTGCTTGAGAGACACATGATGGAGGAGACAGACTGCAGGTGTTAGTAAATGTTTCCAACACTTGTGTCAATACCTGTATTTGGCTCAGACATCACAAACCAGAGGGTGCTGTTAAAAACCTTATTTAAAATCTACATATTTATTCAAAACAGTCAGCTATCATTGCATCCTCTGAGATGTGCTGCGAATCTGATGGAGGCTTAAGGTTCCTGAACTAAACATTCCTACCCATAGACCCCCAATGCACAGCAATCTAGGGGTCCCCAGTAAGTGAGTTCAGCCAGGTAGGAATGGTCTTTTGAGGGAAGTTGATTATGTGATTGAAATTTCCCATTAGTTTTGTTTATATTTGACCAAAGGTTTAGGAAAAGGATAGCAGAGCAATTCAGAAAGCAGAGATGAGGTGAAAATGTCATATAGCATCCAGAACCCCATATCCTCCTTGCCATTTTGTTATTTTTCTCTTGGCAGGACTAAAATTTGACAATAGTCCCAAGCCACTGAATGATGAAGAAAGAAGACTGTAACAGACATTGCTATTTCAACATATTTCCTGTGCATTTGACTATCTTTCATCTGGTAGCAAGCACTCTTGACTGTCTCCTGCCCAGTACTTCCTTGGAACACGTTTTGTTTGTTTGTCTGGGCGGTATACCTTGCACTTATCTATAAGCACATTTTTCAGATTTCCAAATATCCTTTGATTTACCCCCTAAGAGAATCATGGATCCCTTCCATGTATACCCCTTCCCCTGGACGATTGCTGTATCAGTGCCTTCTAGAATCTCTTGCCTCTTAACCTTTGCCAGCACAGGTGCCGTAACTCCCCAAAGATTAACAGTCTGATTGTAGGTGTGATTGAAATTAGCTTGGCTTCCCTTCAGAATCCAGTGCCCTAGCCTACTAAATCACCTCCTATAATCTTGTGCACTTAGGCAAAGCAAACAAAATAATCTGCCAGGAAACACTAATGGTGCAGTGTCAACACAGACATCGTTTGTATTAACTGTCCTATTATTATTGCCCTGCTCCTTAAATCCAATCAAACTTCAATTCCCACTCTGCAGGGGTTGGATGTTAATTAGAAAGACTCTGTGTTTGTATGTACCTGTGTGTACACACACATGCCCCTTCATACACCCAGGTACCCCTCATGTGTGCACACGTGTGCACATGAAGACGCTGGTCCCATTACTAATTAATTTAACTTGCAAGGGCTGCCCCATGTTTCCGGTTTGTCGTTCCAACTCAAGAAAGCATATATTCTGCGTGCATGTCTTCTGCCCTGCATCTCAACATTTTCCAACAGATGTTAGCTAATGCGGTTGTAGAAGGTTCACTGTGGATGCTGCGAGCCCAATAAATCTTCCTCTTAAATGCAGGCACTCCACCATCCCAGCATCTTATACCTATAATACATTTTAATTACTCGGCTATTTAAATTATACTAAATTAGATTTGCACAGAACAGCACCACGGATTTCTCAATTTACACTTAATCCACCACAAACAACATAAAACCGGCAAGTGCACTTTTATTAGAACTTGCAGGAGCCACCGAAGTCTGATACCTTTAAAATTATTAAGTGACAAAGATTACTAGCACTAAGGTTCTACTTTGCTTCCCCATTAGCCGTTTAGGTGACAGCTGCTGTATTACACATAAAGATGAGCCATTCCTTGAGGGATGATAGTGGCTCCGCTGTGACACTGCTGGCATAAAGCATTATCAGACCATGGCTGCGCGTGGAGCCACCGGAGTCTCCTAGGCACCTATCAGTACCCTCATTATGTGCATCACAGAGTGCCGAGAACGAACGCTGCCAGGCCTCACAGCTTCGCAGCTCATTTGAGAAGCGGAAATTAAATGTCCCAGGAGAGAAAACAGGCACACTGTAACAGCGCCGGCGCTGTACACCAATAACACGTCGACCGCTGTAGCACTGACTTCTATCTCATTAATTTAATAGGCTCCCGGAATGAGGATGGGAAGGTAGAGAGGCAGGCTTGACAAGGAGATCACTGAGCGGCGCCGGCATTGTGTGTCTTGCGAGCTCATAACAGAACGAGGACTTACTGGAGGTATCACAGCTCTTCAGATATTTGTTGGGGCTTTTAGCAGCACTGCACAGCGAAAAGAAATGAAAGGCGGAGGGAGAAAAAATGAGAGGGGGAGATCAGCAAACGGGGCAAAATTAGCTGATGAGAAACATGATCTATGTTTATATTATGCAGCATTCCTGCGTAAGGTGAAGGAAGCAGAGAAGGCTAGAGATAAAATAAAGGTGATCTTTGCGCACAGCAAAAAATATCCCGAGTGTGTGTGCGTGTGTGTGTGTGTGTTTGAGGAGCCTATCCAACAGAAGGCTTTGCCCTGCTGAAAATTGTTTTTTATAGCACCATCTCCATAAAATTCGTAAATGGTTTTGCTGCAGAAATATCAGCTCCTTTATGATCAGAGTGACACCAAGCAAAACAAAGCTAAGAACGAGAAGACTAGTTAGATAAGTCAGACCAAAAAAAAATCTTCTCTTAAGAAAAACAAAATGCCTGAAGTCTCCAGGTGAGAGAAGCAATAGTGTTTTTTCACCTTGAATAATCAGATAATGGCCTCAGTTCTCAGCTGGGTAGACCCACCCTTCATGCAGGACTTGGATACCTGCTAAACTAGAGAGACACAGACAAATTCCAAGATTATCAACACAGATTTTTATTTTTAATAACTGTTCTTCATCCTTGTCATTTGTTTAAAGGCCTCAGGAAAACAAAGATCAGGAAATCCAGTCTCCTACACTTTTAGACATTGCTGATAATGGCCTCGGTTTCTGTATTGGTTGAAGAAAGAACAAGGAAAGATGTGGTAACTTTTGTGGTTATGAAGAATTATCAGTGGCATTTAAAACATCCTGCGTAAATCTCTGATCACTGTGATCTTTGTCTTAGTGCTCCAGCCCGGCAGGATTATGGGATAGTGGGAAAAGTGCTTGTATCAGGGGAAAAGATTTTATGTTCCAGCTGTGATATTTACTTGCCGTGTGTCTTTGGGCAAGTCACTTTACCTCCCTGAGCCTCAATTTTGTTTTTGTTTTTGTCAGTAAGAAGAGAGGGCTAACCCCTCGCTCCTAGCCTGGCTGTGAGAATTAAGATAATGTAAATGAAAATCAGTGATATGGTATATTAGTGCTCAAAGTTGTTTGAATCATGTCAGATCCTGTATTATTGATTTATACTCCTGTGTGTTCTAAAATGGATTTCTGAGAGACTACCCACTACAAGGGAGAAAATGGGGGAGGAGAGCTTTAAAAAAGAGAGGAAACTGAAGTAAGGAAGGGGTGACATGAAAAGAGGGCTCCCTCTGTCACACATCTGGCTCCCAGAGTCCTGTTTCTCCTGGTGGGGCTGTTCTCAAGCTCCATGGGTCATAAGTTGCTTGGGGATCTGAAGAATGCTGAGGACCTTCTTTGCTGAGAAAAAAAATGTCCTGGTGCTTACAATTTCAGAGATTTACAGCCTTCCTGAAGCCCAGTCACGAACCCCAGGTTAAGAACACTTGATACAGAGAATGGGTATATTGCGAGACTCTCCGTGGTATTAGAAAAGAAATCAAGCCAGTCCTTCCTTTGCACACACATATGTGCACACACTCACAGGACAATCCAAGCACTCCTTTGTAGGGACACAGGAGAGCTAGCTAGGCAGCAGAGTTCTGAGAACCACAGGCAGCGAGCATTCTTCTTTCTCTTTCATATTTTGTTGAAAACACCTACCCTCTTCTCACTTTAGGACAAGGGCATATTTGGATGCTGGACTCCTGAAGGCTTGAGGCCAGTCCTGTCCCTGGACCACTGGAATGTCGGGAGCAGAGGCCGGGAGCTGAGCTAGTTCCGTATCACTCACCCTGGAGGACAGTGAGCAGTAGCAGCAATAGTAGGGCCTTTCCTTGCCTGTCAGAATGTCCCTGGCCTCGGCAAGGAGCCAGAGTCTTGGCCAGTGCTCAGCTGTAGGGGACTGGATTCCTGACCTGGGTTCAGGCTGGGGAACTGATGCTGGCACTTTTGCCACATCCAGCCACCAGCCTCCTCTGCACATCTCCCTCACCTCTGGCTTGGGCCACCTGCCCAGGCGGCCTGCCCCACCTGGTAGCCTGAGGGTAGCACGGAGTCTCCAGGTACTAGCTGTACTTGGTCTGGCAGCCTCTGGATGTAACAGACACTATTTCTTAAATAAATAATGTGATTATATATTACAGAAAATGGACAGAGAAGGAGGAAGAGAAAAAGAATAAAAGTCAGACAGAGGTTAGTAGGGACTGGGGAAATATGTCACCACGGTTCTTACCTGCTAAGAATTAGAATAAAGTGGCAATCTCAAAATGCCATACTGCTTTTTCATGCTCCATCTCAAAGACAAATCTCCTGAATATATGTGGGAGTGAAGGAAGACAAGATCCAAGACTCTGCAAGAGAAAACCCACAGAGGACACTGTGGCCATGCCACCCCTTCTAGCGTTCTATCCTGTCCCCTTGGAGGAAAGAGTCCGTCGTTTAGGGAGCATCATGATCATACTACAAAAGGGTGAAGATTTCCCTGAAATGTACCTGTCACCTAATCCTATATCTGCTTATTAATTGCAATTATGAACGTTTTCCTTTGAAGTTCTCCTTGAAGACCTACAGAATGCCTCTCAGGAAACTCCTCACACCATACGTGAAATCTGTTTTGCCAGAACTTGTCTCCTGTTCTTTTCGCATAAGCTCACCCAAATCTGCAAAGCCATGACTCCTGATGAGAAAAATAATGAGCGTCACTGTGTGACCACTTCCCATTAGCGTGGAAGAGTTATAGACTCCAGATGAAAGATGGCACTGCTCTCAGTCTACCAATCCCTCCTGAAAAAACAAGAGCATGATCAATCCACTAAGAGTCTATGATCAAAACTACTAAGTCAAGAGACACACCCGCCCCAAGCAGGATATTCTGTTAGAAATTAAATCTATGTTACCTACAAAACAAGCAATTATTCGCAGTGACAACAGTGTGACCCTCTAACCCAGTACTTCTGAACCAAGGTTCGTTTTGCCCCCCAAGGGACATTTGGCAATACCTGGACACATTTTTGATTGTCACAATTGGGGGATTGCTGCCGGCATCTAGTGGGTAGAAGTCAGAGATGTCACTAAACACGCTGGAATTCACAGGACAATCTCCACAACAAAACAGTATCCAGTTCAAAATGTCAATAGTGCTGAGGTTGAAAGAGCTGCTCTAGATGAACCACATTTGCTAGCTTTTTGCGTTGCCAACAACTTTCTACCCTTGCTGTTTTCTTTACTCTTTGGCCTCTCCTAACTCAGCTACCATGTTTATTGCTTTTTCTTTGTCTGACCCAGACTTCAGCCAAGCTACATACATACAAATTTTGACCCTGCCCTCCAATTTCTACTTCAATCACTCATTGGCATAAAAGAGCTTAAAAAACTGTTCTCTCAGTAGTCGAGTGTAGTAAACCACTCTCAGACACTTACAAAGCCTAGAAAAGCCCTGCGGGATTGGGGCCCCTGGCTGATAACTTGTGATAAATGGCCAGAGACCTGGGAAGGCTTTGAGCATGCAGTGGCTTTTGAGAGCAGGCCTAGATAGCATCCCATAGGGTGTGGTCCTCAACAGCCAGGAGGGGTGGCACGAGAGATCTGGGAGCTAAGGGGAGAGAGAAAGCCCAAGCCAGGAGGGAGTGAGGAAACTCCCTCTGCAAGGGGAAAAGGAAACTGAGGTTACACAGAACTTTTTGCAATTTTACCCATGGATCATTGGCCCAAGCACCGAAGCTCTTGTTTCAGAAGCAATTCCCCTGTCCATCCTCCATCCTGGGCCTCCTCCAAACCCACACCCACACATCCCTCATTCTTCTGTCTCAATCTCACTTCCTCCAGGAAGTCTTCTTTAACTAACTCTACTTTTCACTGCATGTCCCAACATTTAATTGCTCAGTTGATTTTCTATTCACTTCCACTTACTTTTTAAATGAAATTTTTGTGTACATTCAGTCTATCTTACTAGACTGAACAGCTTCTTACAGGACTAAACTGCTTTGTGTTGACCTTCTTCCTTATAGTGAAAATATTCTTCTGATTTGATCATTACACATTGGATACAGGTATCAAAATATCACATGTGGCCACAAAATATGTACAACTATTATATGTCAATAAAAAAAATTCTTCTATAAATGTTGTCATTTTGGGGTCAGTCTCATGATGCACAAAACATAACACCCTGTCTGATAGTGACAACCTAAGATAAGTATTATGGAATAAGAGGAAAGTATTGTTTGATAAGAACCTACTGTGTGCCAGGCACAGTGCTAAGCATTTTAATTCACTTAATAATCATTTAATAAGCATTTAATTCACTTAATAATCCTATAAAGTAGATAGTGGTATCCCAGTTTTTAAAGACTTGGAAATTGAGGTCAGAGAAAAAGAGCATAAATTGTGCAAGATCGTACAGTTAATAAGAGGAAGACTGGATTGACTTTAATCCTTGATGAGTCCTTGATTGCATTTAGCTCTCACGTCATCTTAGCCTCCTCTGGTTTGTTTCTGAGACTTGCTTTGTTTTTCATGACCTTAACAGTTTTGAAGAATACTTATAGAATGGCCTTCAATCTGAGTTTGTCTAATGTTTTTCTCATAACTAGATGAGTGTTGTAAATTTTTGGAAAGAACATCATAGGGTGAGATGCCCTTCTCTTTACATCATATCAGAGGGTACATGATATCAACATGACTAATTGCCAGTGACATTAATCTTGATCACTTATTAAAAGTTGTGTCTACCAGGTTGGAAGTGAGTCATCAGATCCATCCTACACTTCAGAAGAAGGGAATTAAGCAACCCCTCTAAAGGGGAAAGTATCAATATATAGTATTTGGAATTCTCCTATAAGGAAGATTTATCTCTTCTTCCCTATTTATTTATCTATTCAATCATTTATTGTTATCAGTGCGAACCCATGGATATAATGTTTATTCTTTGGGCTATAATGCAATATTATCATTATTCATTTTGTTAATATTTATATTTTCAGCCTGTACAATTTTTTGAGAAATTAAAATCTAAAATTTTCTTGTCAGTTGTGTTAGGTAGAAATAATTTCCTTTATCTTAAACTTATATTTTCTCAGCTTCCAAGGTTGGCCCGTAGTTCTAAGATTCTGAGATTGCTATACATATGCATGCCATCTCCAGGGCTGCCACACCGCAGAGCCCTGAGGGTGCTGATCACAGTGTCAATGATGCGTGACGCCCCCCGGAGTCGTGCAACATGGAAGGACAGGCCAACTCTGCTCTGTATGATTTCTACAAAATTTCACCAAATCCCCTCCTTTTAATCTTCATTGTTTTGGATTAAGAGAGGTCCCAGTTTCTGTTCACTCTATTACAGCATCATAAAACATAAGCTACATTTATAAAGACACAAATTCTCAAACCTGAAAATTCAGATTTCAGCCTTATTCATCACATAGATCGACTTTAGTGTTGCTATTAAGACCCTGATGCGTGAATGTCTTTTTCCAGAATGTTGCTTCAACAAAGTTGCAGTTAGCAGGTCTTTATGCATCGGTTACTGAAGCAGCAAAGCAGCAGCAGCAATTAGTGATTGCAGTTGGGGTGGCGGCATGAAGGAAAGAATGGTGAGGAGGGGTCAGATAGCAACAGAGGTAGTCCATGGGATTGGCTCAGATATTGCAATATGCAGTGTCCCCAAGAGGAAGTTGGTCTCTCTTATTATTTGAATTATTATTCTCTGCAACTTCACCAACTTTTATATATTTTTCTTGAACTGTCTAGAATTGCACACAGGGGACAGAGAAGTGCTTAATGTTTTTGAGGACTTGCCTCCTTTCTGATCAACCATCTTCTTTATGTGTCCAGAACTGTGTGCTTATGAAGCCATGGCAGCCTCTGTTCTGGTGTTTCAAAGGAACAATATACAGCTATCGTGTTTCCCCGAAAATAAGACAGGGTCTTATATTTATTTTTCCTCAAGAAGACACCCTAGGGCTTATTTTCAGGGGATGTGTTATTTTCCCCTCAAAGCCTCAGCTTGCAGCACGCACAGGATGGCCGGGACCTGACAGGGGGAGCCGACCTTGTTAGTGGGGCTGCCCGCACCTTTCCAGTCACCTCTGGGATAGTAGCTGTCACGATGGGGCAGATGAGAAGGGCTGCTCGTCTTCTTTACCGCTCTTGGACGAAATGCATGGCTTGTGCAGATGTGCTGCGTAGCCACACCCATCACTAGGTCTTATTTTCGGGGTAGGGCTTCTATTGCACAAATGCTTAGAAATCCTCCTAGGGCTTATTTTATGGGTAGGTCTTATTTTCGGGGAAACACGGTACTCTGAGATCCGTTACTTGCACCAAGACCTATGTTATATGCCATCACCCTCAAGAAGTCACCCAAGACCTCTCTCCCAGCTTAGTTCAGGGCCCCTGGGAGCTCCCTGACACCCTGTCATAGCAGATCCTTTTCTCTGTTGCTATTAGTGGGTTTCTCATAGACCTCCCCCACAGGATTGAGTTCCTGTGGGCAGGAGTCCCAGTACCTTGTACAACAACTGCCACATACTAGGTCATTTTACATATGAAGGAAGAGTCAGTGGTTCATAGTCCATCAAAATTTGCCTACAGTGAAATTCATTTGCTACATTATCCCTATTTGCTCGGCTTATACAAACAGGTTTTAAAGTTTCTAGGCATTTACTACTCATAAGAGCTCAGTATCATGTGCATCTGGTGATCTTCCCGTCCACTCTCTCTTCCAGGTAATTTAAAACCATGTTATATAATCATAAACCAAGCAGAAGTCTGGGGATTCTACAACTAATAACTCATATAGATAAACGTCAGCTTAACCTAATATTTTGCTTGCTGCTCTGAATAATGAGTATTAGCAAATAATTCTGTAGTGAAATAATTCTTATTCTAAAGATGTCTGTTCCCTTTTAATAGGTCAGCCCTCCCCAAAGAGGAGAAGCAGTAAGAGGCCCCTGTCGTCTCCCTCCCGCGCCTGTCACTCATCACACACATTTTGCACGGCCGGGACCTGGGTGTCTGGGAGATGGGAAGGAGGTAAGTCTATTTATAATAAAAATGAAAGCCTCTTGTTTAAAAGTAAACTTTGTGTGTATGCGTGTGTGATTTTTTAAAAACACACAATTTATTTTTTAAGCGTAGTTTTAGGTTTACAGCAAACTTGGGTAGATAGTACAGAGTTCTCCTATACTTCTTGCCCGTAATATGCACAGCCTCCCCCGCTACCAACACCCACACCAGAATGGTGCGTGTATCACAACAGATGAACCTACATTGACACATCGCTATCACCCAAAGTCCACAGTTTGCGTTAGCGTTCGCCGGTGGCGCTGTACACTCTAGGTTTGGGCAGAGGTCCGATGACACGTATCCACTGTTACAGCATACAGTGTGGTTTCACTGCTCTAAAAATCTTCCGTGCTCTGCCTATTTGCCCCTTCCTCTCCACGAACCCCTGGCAACCCCTGATCTTTTTACTCTCTCCCTAGTTTTGCTTTTTTCCAGAATGTCATATAGTTGGAATCATATAGTCTATAGCTTTTTCAGATTGGCTTCTTTCATTTAGTAATATGCTTTGAAGTTTCCTCTATGTCTTTTCATGGCTTGGCAGCTCTTTTTTTTTAATGCTGAATAATATTCCATTGTCTGGATAGAGCACACAAAAAATTAAGTTTTTAATGAAGCAAGACATTAGTACACAGATCAGTAGCGCACAATGTGATAAACTTTTATAAAATGAACACTCCTGTGCAGCCAGCACCCGGATCCAGAAGCAAATCATTTTAGCACCACAGAAGCCCCCTGGTGCCCTGTTCTAGCGAATGCTGCCCAAAGGATAACCAGCGTCCTGACCTCTGACACCACAGGTGAGCTTTGCCTGTGTAAAGACGCTTTGGAAGTGGACTCAGAAACATTTCTTTCAACCAGTAACCTAGAAGATAACTAGCAATTTCCTCATAGAATCTGACTTAAGTCTAGATTAAAAAGAAAACTTGGGAGATAGTATTAATAGAATAGTATTTCTTATTTATTTTCAGAAAGGACATCCGCTACTGCCTCCTAGATGCGAAGAATGGATTCAGAGTGCTTGTGTCTGCTCTAGACTATATGACCGAGCTTGTACAATGCCAAGAGGAGCTGCTGGTAAGTGGCAAGTTCAAGCATATTATTTATTTGACATTGTGTAGGCCAGACAGCAGTCGTTGCTTTGAATCTAACATTTTAAATAAAACACAATAAGATGGGATGTGGGTTGGATAGCTATTCTGCAAATTAGTTTGCTATCAGGATTCAAGACATATTTAATGTGTGTTAAGAGCTGGCCTGAGCAGATCTACCTGGGGACATTGTATATGTCAATCCTCAGACCCCCACCACTTGGAGGCTGCAATATTAGCCAATGTTCTTAAGGCAAAAACATGGAAGATTTTAACAGTGGGCCATAAAATGTTTAAATAAACACACACGCATACTCACACTTACGCACACATGAGACACATATATAAACAAAAATAGCCCATGAACTTTCCAGATGAAATGGGAAAAAGACAACAGGTACTTCTTTTTATTTGTTATCATGAAGAGTTATTTACTATTCATGTAACAGAGAAAAACCCAAATAGGCTTATCTATCATAAACACGAGAACTGCAGCAGCTCACAGTGATCACCTAGAAACCCCCCGACCTGTCACAGGTCCCTGGACAACCACCGTTGTGGAAGGGTGGGCTGCATTTTAAAGCAGAATCACATGACATTTTAAAAGATGTAAAGTAACTCACCATGAAGGGTTAGCTGGCATTTTCTGCCTAAAACTCAGGTTTGGGGTTTGATATATTGGAGAAGTCAACACTTGTCTCTTGGCTGATGTCAGCAGGGAGAGTCAAAGGCCAGCAAGAGTGCCCCAGGGGGCCCTGGACCTCCACCTCGTCAGCCCAGGAGGGAGGAAGCACTGCCCTTAAGAAGTAGCAGCAAAGGGCAGGAACCAGGAGGGAGAATACCAAACTCTCAACACACTCTTATATAACACAGTCCCTAAAATGAAAATTAAAAAAAAATATATTAGCCTTAATAACAGCTATAACAGCCAGCTTTTACTGAATATTTATTATGTGACAGATACTGTACTAAGTGCTTATAAATATCCTGTAACTGAATCCCCACAACAATTCTATAAGCTAGTTGTTATTTATTATTATTATCTCTTGTAGGTTAGGCATCTAAAGATTTAAAAATGGAAGCCACTTGTCCCAGGTGGCACACCTTGGAAGTTGCACGGCCTGCTCTGTCTGTCCTCTTAGACACTACGTAAGTCACAGGCCGATAAATATGTTACGTTCCTATGACACTGTGGATGCTAGGTGATTAAGAGATTTGTTCATGACAAAGAAGACAGTCATGGTAGAGCTAAAATAAGGATAATTTTTTCTTTAATAGTAAAGTGATTCTTTGCCTTAGTCACCTGATCCTAATGAAAAGTGACTGATGATTTAATGTAGCCTAAAAACCAAAACCTGAATTGATTAGTTGATACAGGCAAGCCTAGAACTGCCTGTAAATATTCCCACACCAGCGACGAGGGCCCGCCCAACCTAAGAAATGAAGTATGTGCGAAGGCCACAGGTGGCAACCCCCCTGTCCCCATGGAGTGTACCTTTTCTCCGTGGGCCTTGGTTACTCCACTTTCCCTCCCCGAAGCCCAGAGTTCTCCCGCTCTTCCCCTTCCCTCCCATTAACCTCTGGTCTCTGTGAAATAAAACAATTCATCATGGAAAACATAAAGTGGCGGCTATTATCCCAAGTATAACCCAGAGGATACTACTCAATGCAAACCGAGGATTCAAAATTACTTTGAACTTGGCTAGTGTTTTGGTGTTTGTCTGATAATAAAAGATGTCTAAGACATTTTGTTTTGTTTAATTTTTTGTGTTTTTTAAATGTTTTTTATTTCAGATTATTACGGGGTACAAATGTTTAGGCTACGTATATTGCCTTTGCCCCGCCCAAGTCAGAGCTACAAGTGTGTCCATCCCTCATTGCACCCATTAGGTGTGAATATACCCATTCCCTCCTCCCCACACACCTGCCCAACACCCGATAAATGTTATTACTATATGTGCACTTAAGTGTTGATCAATTAATACCAGTTGGATGGTGAGTACATGTGGTGCTTGTTAATTTAATACACCCAGCATCCATATTTTTGTGTCTAAATACTCCAATAAAAGGAACCAGGACTCCTTGGTGAAATGACTGATTCTAGGGCTGGGGTCAAGGAGAACACAAGATGAGCTTGAAGCATGATCTAGTGCTCAAAAACAAAATAAGAAAGTGCTCAAAGAAAAGAAAAAAAAAAGAAGTGGAGCACCTCAAAGGGACATGGTAGCAAACCAGAAAGAACTCCCAGTGGCCAAAGCTGGAACAATTTGAGTCACAGAATAAACAACATTGTATCAGATTGCAATCGAAAGTATAAAATAAGTATGCATGACACCATATTGATATAAACAGATGATCTAATAAATAAACAGTGGGAGAGAAGAGACAAATCATCCCTACAGAAATTTCCAAATAATAATTGCCAAATACTACATGAGATACATTCCTTCCTAAGAGATAATAGGCTAATCTTAGTAACTTAATTCCAAAGAATAGAGTTTGGAAAGGGGAGAAATAGTAACTTTTCATTAGAGAAATCGGGCAAACACTACCAACTGATCAAGTTTAACTTAGCCAGTGGTAAGTCATATTGATGTAATGCACTCCCTGATATAATGTGATAAGAAAGCCACTTCACCCTGTGCTATTTTTTCCAAACACAGATTCAGTCTAATCATGAGAAAAACATCAAACAAACCCAAATTGGCACACATTCTGCAAAACACATGACTGGTCAAGATCATGAAAGTGAGGACAGACCAAGGAACTGTCACAGCCTGGAGGAGACATGATGACTAAATGCAACGTGGTGTCCCCAAAACTGGTAAATCCAAATGAAACTGGGAGTTTAGTTAATGGCAATGTGACAATTTAGTTTTGGCAAATGTGCCATGGTTATGTAAGAAGATAAAATTAAGAGACATTGAAATGGGTGATAGTGGTAACTTAGTAAAAAATTATATGGACAAAACAATTAACATAGGAGAAAATAATATAAATGAGAAACGTGACTCATGACAGGTTGGTTCAAAATGAAGACTTGTTCCAGGTATTAAAGATGTGTTCCCCAAGCAAAATCTGTTCTCCTTTGAATACACAAAGAAGCCCCTGTCACTTGTAATATCCATGAACATTTAAAAGGAACACTTAACAAATGTGTTAAAATTGTTAATCAGTTAAGGGCAACCTACTGACCTCTAGAATTTTGTTCTCAGTTAGGTAAGGAGATGAACAGAGTCTGGGGAAATGTCTTGTCTCATATCAATGCTCACTGGTAAGGAAAATACCTTATTGAGTTAGTGAAAACTACAAGTGTTTTTGAATGAAACCTTCAATCTGCGAATTGTATGCATGACTGAAAATGGCTTTGCAAATTAGCATCTTTTGCCTATTCTTACAAGGCAAGCTCACTTCAGTACTCCACCTGTGAGTCAAAGTAAACACAGTAATTCTAACCTGGAGCTGCAGGGTATACACCCCTAGGGAGGTGAGTTGGACTCTTTCCATGGGCTGAACCACCTGGTTAAGTATTCATCTGTCATATTTGCTGAAAATGTGTTCAACCTTGTTAAGAAACCCTTGAAATATCTGATGAAAGAACCTCATAAGTATTTTCCTCAGTTCAATAGCTGAGAAAGATAAGCAACACTTTTCCCACCACTTCATAGGCATTACCGAATAATTTGATCCCTTCCATAGAAGAATAGACACTGGAGATCACTTTGAATGGCTTCTTGAAACAAAAGTCACCTGGAAAAATCTGCCTAGTGTAGTAAACATTCAACATTTGTGGCTGCCAACATTTTTTAGCACTCTTCTTACATTTTAATTTTCTACATAGGTAAGAGCTATGAAGAATTCATATTTTCAGAATTCCTTGCAGCTAGGGTCTACATGATTGACCTGGCTTCAGCCAACTAGAGCACCCATGCGAGACTTAGATTCAGAAGTATCCATGATGAGGAAATGGCTGGGGCAGGAGTAAGGACCTTTTGCCAAGCACAAGGGCAAAAAATGTTTCTCTGGAACGACAGAGTCCAATGCTAAGGGTCACGGTTGCTTATCAGCAGTGGTCGTGTTTCTCAAGAGATACCTCAGTGTGATCGGTCATTATTCATACCTCACAGCCTCAAAATCTGGCCTAATGTACTTTCTGTGATTTCCTGGAAACACTTAAATAGATTCCCCTCCTGCTTAAAGTAGCCACACTGAATTCTGTCGTTTATAGCTAAGAACCAACTGCACCCCCCCCAAACACACAACTAGTGTTTTTCTCCTTTCCAGTAATATATATGGGAGTTGGAACATGCTCAACAAAAATCCAAAAGCTACAGTTCTCTTACTTACCAAGACTCTCATCTTCACCTTAAACTAAGTCATACAGAGTCAAATATCCTCTATTGCTGACAAATAGAAACAAGTTTACTCTACTTAATATTACTCTGGGAATATATTTTTAAAGATATATTATAAAAGATATAATTATATTTAATAATTATATTATAATATATTATAAAGATATAATATATTTTTATATTTTTAAAGATCAATTTAAATATAGCTTGTATTTGTTATTCATTTTTCAATTGATTGTTCAGTATAACCATGTGATTTTGTTTTCACAGAATTTATTTTAATTAAAAGTGAATCATCTTAGGAAAAATAATGGGTGCAATAGTATATATGACACAGAACGAAGTCACGAAGGTGACACACAAAGGACAAAAGCAGAGAAAGGAGTTCCTAAGTCTCTGTGAGGGAGTAGGAAAAGGTGACAATTTTACAAAGGTGACTTCTTTACAAAGAAGAGAGTGTGCGGCAATGACTGAGACAAGAGTTTTCAAGCTAGGCAAACAGGAATGAGTGAACTCCAGACAGAGCGACCGACAAGTGAGAAAGCAAGAGGATTACAACAACATGGTGCATTCAGGAAAGTTCTGGTAGTAAAAAAATGACTGGAGAGTGAGGTATTAGGCAGAGGGGAAAGCCTGGTGAACAGGGTAGGACCTGGGCATGGGCCCTGATCATAAACAGCCTCACATACCTTGTTTAAGATTTTGGACTTCATGGAGGATGAGAGCAACTGAAGAATTTTGAGTGCTGGAATACATGCTCAGGTTCACTTTCTAGAAACCACATACTTAAAAAGAGACTCTTTTTCCAGGAACATTTGAATTTTCCTAGAGATCAAGCCTTATATAAAAGAGATAGTGATCTAACTGTAGAATTTCAGGCGTCATTTAGAAATGAGAAGACTATTGTTCCCAGACATTGTACCCTGCGTTCTGTTTACCTGTAAGACTGCCCTCATTGGACAGGAAAACTAAATGTTAGCTTAGTGTGATCCTGAAGTGGCTTGAAATAATAGATAGAATCTCTGGAAAATTAACCTGGAGAACAGTGGCCAAGTTGCCAATACTGGAAAATGCTACCTACCTATGGCAATGAGTGGCGTCTACAGCAGGGACCAGGAGTGACTTAGGGCTCTCTCGTTGCTGTGGGCTTCCTTCCCAGATCTCTGGAGCGACCTGAGGACAGCTCATCTCTCACAAAGAGAATACTAAAAATATAAAGCACAGCACATTTTTTCCTATCAAATTTCAGACCCAATACTTGTATTAAATATCAACATCTCAGTTCTAGGTGTTAACTTGTAGGTATGTAGTCTTTCAAAACTGAGAAACAAACTGTTCATTTTATCTCAAGTTTTTATGCAAATGTTTATTATTCTTCATGAAGTACAGGTGAGATCACGGCACTTTTCACTATTGTATGGGCAAGGAGCTGAGTGTGGTCTGAACGAGCAAGATTGTGAGGGAATTTTAGCAGAGGAGGAATTTGAGATTCCCCCTGGAGCCCTTCTGAAGCCATTCTGTGTCCATGTTTCCTCCTGCCTCCTAGAGGCCTCATGACCATGGTCACTGTGGTCCACCTTTGCCTTCCGTGGCCACGCTGGACAATATTTGTAGGATTTGTTCAGCATGACACTTTTCTTTCTCCAGCTGTTTCTGAATGGAGCTGCTAGATTTATCAAGACATCTTGGGCTGCTTGAGAAAGATAAATAGACATTTCATCTGTCTGTCTTTCTGTTTCTCTGACTCATATCTTCAACTGCTGGTGGAACAATGAAATACTCAGTTAATCAGTTGTTTTGTCAATATGGTGCCAAGCAACCACCAAGACAAATCTATTTTATGAAGCCAACATTGTTTACACACATATGCAGAGATGGATCGATATACAGATGGCCCCCAACACACAATGGTTTGACTTACAATTTTTTGACTTTACTATGGGTTTATTGGGGTATTAAATGCATTTTCAACTTCTGACACTTTTGACTTATGATAGGCTTATTGGGATGTAACCCCATTGTAAGTCAAGGAGCATCTATAGATGTAGATGTAGTAGATATACATATGGATAGATAGAGATATATGGGAATGAGTGAATTAACTCAGTGGATTAACCAGGGATGAGAGAGAGAGGCAGTGATATGTTACTAACCCAAAGATATGATATCTTTACCACCCAGAATTTCCATTCTGCCTTTGTCTAACATAAGCTCTTGAAGGAAACCCAAGTGACTGAATGATTTGCTTTTCTGCTCATTTATTCTTTTCCATTAAATTTGAAACGGTCATATTAAATGTCTACACCATTATACATTTAGAAGCTTCTAAGGCAGGTGTTCCCAGCCTGTTTGTTTAGTTTCTTGAGGCCTGAACTATTTAAGATCCTGAGTATTTACAAAGTACCAAGGAGAAGAGCCCAACTAAGGGGAGAAGCTGGATCCACATGCAGTTCTCATAAGATAACCATATATAGCTGTGTGTCTTCTGCCACGTAGTTAATTTTCACTATTCAGATATATATTACAGGCTTGGGTCCTATTTTAGTTGAGGATAGAATCATTGATCTTTCATCTATTCATCTCACTTTGGTTTGTTAATTTCACAATTTCAGGGTTGTAATGTTTCCTCCATCTGGATTATGCACAAACTGCAGCAACTAGCTTATCAGACCTCTGGCCCAACTCCACTTCATGCTCTGTCTTGCAATCAGACTATATTACTGTCCTATTTGATTATTTATGCCAATGCTGTGCTTTATTGGAATGATTATATTGACTAAATTTCTTTGCTGACACAGGAATGTGTTCAATCAACTGGACTCACAATTAAATACCATGTAGAGTAAGAAAAAGACAATTATAAGGCTTTAGGAGAAATTAGCCTAAGTTTTAACTGTAGACAATGAAAATAACCCCATATATCTCATTATGAATCTACTCAAAATTAAAAAGATAATCTGTTTTGCTTACTTTGAATTCAAATACACCATGTAAAAATTAAATATATTGAATCATTTATAATTATTTCAAATTGTTTTACTACCCTAATTTCCTAAAAACTTTACATTACCATTGTTTAAAAGATTATGCATGCTTATTTTTAAAAATGTAAACAACACTGACAAGTATAATAAAGAAATCAACAAATCCAACTACCTATAAACAGCGATCTCATGCCCTTCATTCCAAGACACTTCTCTTGCATGTAAAACACACATAGATTGCCTGATAAACAGAAACAATTTTATAACAACTGAAGTATATTATACTTGATATTTTTTTGTTGTATTTTTCTACTTCAGGGAAGCTGACTGTCTTCATGTTGGATCATCTTTGTTGGTCCTTTATATCAATCATCCTCTCTATTGCTTTTATTCTTTTTCTTTTTTCTTGATATTCAGTCTTCTGAAATCTTTTCTTTAAGACATTTTTAGATGCACCTATTCTGCTACTTGCTGCTAATTATTCATTACCTTAATGACGTTGGTGTTTTGATTCTCAATATTTTTCTTATGTCTTCAAGTTTCCTTTTAATCCTTTTTGTTGTTGTCATGTCATCTGCCTTGGTCCTTTGTTGAATTCTTATTGAGTCCTTAAATGGCACAAAGCACTTTTCAGGGGGAATTCTTCAATTCTTTTGGTAAAGTTTTTGGGTTTTTTTCTAATTTTTTAAAGTTGGGTTTTAAGTGGGATCTCATTGTGGCTCTAATTTGCACTTTCCTGGTCACTAATGCTGCTGAGCATCTCTTTGCAAACTTATTTGTCATCCATATATCTTCTTTGGTGAAGTGTCTGTTCAACTCTATTGCCCATTTTTCAATTAGGTTGTTTGTTTTCTTATTATTGAGTTTATTCTGGATACAAGTCCCTTATTAGATATATGCTTTGCAAATATTTTCTCCCAGTCTGTGAATTGTCTTTTTATTCCCTTGTCATTTTCTTTCAAAGACCAGAAGTTTTTCATTGCGATGAAGTTTATCGATTTGTTCTTTTATTGATCGTATTTTGATGTCATAGCTAAGAAATCTTTGCCTAACCCCAGAGTGCAAAGGTTTTCTCCTATGTTACATTCTAGAATTTTTATAGTTTTGTGTTTCACATTTAAGTCTATAATTCATTTTGAGTTAATTTGTGTAAGTATGGATTGAAGTTTTTTGTTTCGTTTTTGTTTTGTTTTGCGTGTGTTCCAGTACCAAGTTTTTCAGAACCATGTGTTGAAAGACTACTCTTTTCCACTGAATTGCCTTTGTGCTTTGTGAAAAAACAACTGGATATATATATATACACATATACACATACACACATATATACATACACACACATACATACATACACACACACATATATATATAAATCAGTCTATTTTGGTTCCATTGCTCTACATACCTATAATTGTGCCAATATTACACTGTCTTGATTGTTATAGTTTAATAATAATCTTGAAATTGGATTGTGTTAGTCTTCTGAATTTATACTTTTTAAAAATTGTTTTGGCTATTCTTGGTTCTTTCCATTTACCTATGAACTTTACATAATTTCTATCAAAAATTCCACTGTGATTTTCGTTAGTATTGCAGTGAATCTATAGATCAATTTGTAGAGAATTGACATCTTAACAATATTGAGTGTTTGGACTCATGAACACTGTATATCTCTTCATATATTTAGGTCTTCCTTAATTTCTCTATACACTGTTTTATAGTTTTTGATATACAAGTAATTGCCATCTTTTGTCATATTTATCCCTAGGTATTTCATTTTATTTTGGATGCCATTTTAGATGGTATCATTTTGAATTTCAATTTCACATTGTTCATTACTAGTATATGCAATTAATTTCTGTATATTAATCTTGTGTCCACAACCTTGTTAAACTCATGTATTAGGTATAGTAACATTTTTATAGGTTTCATTGTATTTTCTATTTAAACAATCATGCCATCTGTGAATACAGATAGTTTTGCTTTTTTCCTTCTCAATATGGATGGTTTTATTTCTTTTCTTTCCTATTGCCTTGAATGTAATAGAAAAGCATTCTATTTTACAATGTTGAATAGAGGTGGTAAAGCAGACATCTTTGCCTTTATTCTGATCTTGAAAACATTTAGTCTTTCACTATTAAATATAATGTTATATGTAAGTTTTTTGTAGATGTCTTTTTTCAGTTGAGAAAGTTACCTTTTATTCCTAGTTTGCTGGGAGTTTTTATCAGGCATGGATGTTGGATTTGGTCAAATTTTTGGGGGTGTCTATTGAGAAGACACTATGGTTCTTCTCGTAAGTTTCTTAATATGGTGAATTACATTCATGTTTGAATGTTAAATTTACCTTGTATTCCTGGAATAAACCCTACTTGGTCATAATTCTTTTTATACATGTTGGGTTCAATTTGCTAAAACTTTGCTTACAATTTTTGCATCTATGTTTATAAGAGATATTGGTCTGTGGTTTTGTTTTCTCATATGTCTCTCTGATTTTGGTAATGGTGGCCTTATAGAATGCATTGGAAAGTAGTCCCTTTGCAATTTCTAGAAGAACTTGTATAAAATTGGTGTTATTTCTTAAAGGTCTAGTAAATTCAATAGTAAAGTTATCTGGACAAGGAGTTTTCTTTGGGAGATGGTTTTTAACTGAAATTTCTATTTATTTAATCGGTATTTGGCTAGTCAAGTTATCTATTTTTTTCCTTGAATGAATTTTGGTAGTTCATGTGTTTTAAGGAATTTGTCCATTTTATCCATGATGTCAAGTTTATTGGCATAAAGTAGTTTATCATTTTAATATGTATAGATTCTGCATTAATATCAACACTCTCATTCCTGCTATTGATAATTTGTGTCATCTCTCTTTTTTCCTGATCAATCTGGCTAGAACTTTCTCAATCTTTTTATCTATTTGAAGAATTAGCTTTGGGTTCATCAGTTTTTCTCTATTGCATTCAATTTTTTTATTTCTTCATTTCTGCTTCAATCTTTATTATTTCCTTTCTTCTACTTGCTTTGGGTTTAATGTGTTCTTCTTTCTATAGTTTTTAAAATGAAGTTGGAATCTTTCATTGGAGACCTTTCTTTTTTTATCTGTAATATAGGCATTAGTGCTATAAATTTTCCCTTAAATAATTGCATTAGTGGCATTCCATAAATTTTGATATGTTATATTTTTGTGTCATTCAAAATATTTTAAATGAAACAGTATTCAGTGCAAAAACCTTTCTACTTTCCCTTTTGATTTCTCCTTTGCCTCATTAGATTGTTTAGAGGTATATTATTTAATTTCCAAATATTTGTTTTCCTAGAGATATTTCTATTAATGCTTTCTAGTTAAATTTTATTTTGATTAGAACATATAGTTTGTTATTTGAATTGTTTTAAATTTATTGAGTTTGTTTTATGGCCCAAAATATACTACATTTTGGTAAATGTTTCACATGCACCTGGAAAGAATGTTTATTCTGCTGTTATTGAGGGGAGTTTTCTATAATGTTAATTAGATCAATTGGTTGATAATGTTCAAATTTTGTATATTTCACTGATTTTCTGTCTAAATTATTTTATCAATTATTGATGGATATTGATATTGCTGACTATTTTGAAATAAATCCATTCAAAGACACTTATAGGTGACTTGAGTAACCAAATTAAAGAAAAAGACCTCATTACTATATTTTTTAAGAAAAAAATTAAAAATTGGGGGGATGGGCATCTCTTAACACAAAAGAATGAATCACTAGATGTAGAATTCAGTGCATGCAAGGAGATCTTTGCTGAGTCCTGAAGCACACTCAGGTAACCAACTATTATACTTTCACATAAAGATAAGACCCACCCATTAGTGCCCATGATAAATTTTCTAACAGGAGAAGTTCAGACATATGAATTCAACCCACTCGAAAAAGAAGAATTTGTCTAGGAATGACAATCTTTAGGGACACCCTTAGCTACAATCACAAGCAGCAATACTGTAATGTCATTAACCTCATTCCTCTCACTCTGCAAGAGGTCACTTTATCTGTGAACTGTGCATCCACACACTCACACAGATAAGAGGCCATTAACAAAAGCATGGTGTTGGCGGCCCCACCAACTCTATCTAACCCAGTTAGCACATTTTCTAGCATTCTGTCATGAAGTCATTGGCAGTGTTAGTATTCAAAAACTGCATGGCTCAGATGTTTCTAAACCCTTTTAATCCATGACAAAGGCCTCCCTTTATTGTTGTTTTGTTTTCCTTTGCTGCCCTACAGCATGGCAGCCAGTGTGAGCTCCTGATAAGCAGTGAGCCATGCAGACGAGGTTCAGCTTCCTTGTGCACACCACCGTGCACCCTGCCAAGGCCCAAATGCAGGAGGCAGCATGGCTTCCCCCCACCCCCACCCCCACCCAGAGCCAATGCCAATGGCACCGTGCACAACAGTGAGCAGGCCAGATAACTTCAGAAGAACACGAAATTAATTTTTTGTGCCACAAATGACATTTACCATTGCCTAATTTGGGGGATACAGCATAGCTAATGTAAATAATTTCATTCGAATCCAAATGAGATAGCAGCAAGTTTCCAATTGGAGCAAAAAGGAAAAGAAAACTACTATGATAATGGGTTTTTGAGAGATTATGTTCTTTTTCTCTTCCCGGCTTGGCAAGGCAGGAATGAAGATGGGACTATGCTGAATCAGAAAACAATGCTGATATTTACTACCCCTGACAGAAGACGCCCCTGTGTGTCCAGGGGAGTGTGACAAAAGAAACAAGAAAGCAGGCTCTATGAATGGTGGTAGCTTAAATAAACTGGATTGGGAAAGAAACGTATGAAAGAATTGACAATTGGTTGACTCTGTGGCCTGAATGACTATCTCCACCACCAGTTTGGATGGAGAGCCAAGTCAGAGTGCACATGAGGGAGATTGTAAGGGGATCCCTGAGCTGCTGGTAGCAAAGGATGGGCCAGGGTAGAGTCATGTTCGAGATAAGCTAGGAAATGGCTGGGACAGAGGAGTCAATATAAAAACCGATTCAGAATCCAATGGAGAAGACCAGTTGCCAGTAGAGTATCGAGAATCAAGTAGATTAAGAGACAGAGGGTTATTTCTTAGGGAAGAGGTTAATAGCTAAGTCTGGATTGGGAGAGGAGAGTCAGCAGGATCCATGATGAAAGCGCACATGGAGGGTGGAGGGGTGAGACAATAAGACAATGAGACAACACTGGAGGTGGAGCACCACTTGTCAAAAACCCACCCAGCCCTGGCATGCATCTGCAACTGCCATGGCAAGTCCCTACCTCCACCCCTGATACCCACAGGAGCTGATATGATTATGAAAGTTGCTCCACATTCTGCATCCACTGCAGATCAATATCCTTGAACAGTTCATGACAGGAGCTGCACTTCTAAACTATCAAGGCCTTTTTCCATTCTCTTCTTCAGTTTTCAAATGATCAAGAGATATTTTCTTTCTATCTCTAGAAACATAATAGTAAATGCCAGGGAGCAAGAGAGGGTAGAATAATGACATTATGGAAATTTTATTTTTCTGAGAATATGCTTTTATCAAAATAGAATCCTAATTTCCATTCCAAGCTTCTTACCACCTTTTACCTGTCAGCTCCACCCATGCCACAGCTTCCCTGGTACTTTCTACTCTCCAAATATTAATAGCAAGGGCAGCAATAGCTATCCCACCGTTGTACCCATATGAAGGCAGTCTCTTTCCAGCCTAGGAGGTGAAAGCCTGTGTCCCACCAAATCTGCAGTAGATGCTCCTGAGATTCTGTCTATCTGTCAATCAGCTTTGCAAAGTTGGGTTAAGCAAATGGTTAATAGACACCTCCAATCATCTTGAGTTTCAGTAGTCACCCACTGTGCCCTTCTTTCAGTTTGTTTCAAATTGTTTCCTTATCTATCCCCCTCCTCATCTCAAATTGGTCCCTACAATTTTCACACAAGCCTTGAGTTCCTTTCTGCAAAGCCCCTTTAACCAGCTACTTCTCCAAATCAGTCCACTTCCCATAATAATGTCTCTTCTGAATTTGGGATAACACCCAGTGAGTACTTATGCTCTCTCTAATATAACTGGTTTTCCAGAGATTCTAACTAGAAAATCTACTTCTCCTCCTCCTACCACTCATGAAACTACACCCCTGTCATCTTTTAAGACACATTAATAACTCAAGTCACATTTCTTAGCTTTCCCTGATTATGCAAGTCAGCATCTAATACCTAAGCTCAGCTCTCATATCTTTCCTTCCCTCCTTGCTGGCT
This sequence comes from Cheirogaleus medius, assembly GCA_008086735.1. Taxonomy (NCBI): domain Eukaryota; kingdom Metazoa; phylum Chordata; class Mammalia; order Primates; family Cheirogaleidae; genus Cheirogaleus; species Cheirogaleus medius. Next base: position 10,934,115 of record VBSM01000413.1, read on the forward strand.
TCCATCCTTCCTTCTTTCCTTCTTTCCTTCCTTCCTTCCTTCCTTCCTTCCTTCCTGCCAGCAAATATTTAATGACCTTCTACTGTATACTAAGCACTCACTCTTTAAGAAACTGGGTTACAGGAATAATAAACAAGACAGACAAGGTCTTGTTCTTACCTCGATTATATCCTAGAGGGTGGAGACAGACAATAAACTATGAAATAAATAAACAAGAAAACTATCAGATGTGTGATAGTGGATGTATGCATAGTGAACGTGATGACGGGTGTTCACTGGATTCTTTAAATGGGTGGCGGCGGGGAAGGCCTCTTTGAGGAGATGGTATTTAAGCTATGAATGACATGACCACATGAGGAATCCATGCTCTGTAGTTGAAAGGAAGAGCATCCCAATGATGGGAGGTTTCCAGTGCAGAGGCTCTAAGATAAGGCCAAATGTCAAAAGTGTGATCTTTTCTCTCATTGTGTCTATGCCATAATTACATGTTATTTGTAATGTAATATATAATGCACATGTAATAAACATGTAATACTATGAGGGCTAGTCACATTAATTATATGTTTACAAAATCCACCCCCCTCCCTGCAGTGGATTGTCTCCAGGGTATCTAGTAAACTGTTAACCAACCTAATAACATTCTCAGTCTGTATTTGAGGATATTGACTAAGAAACGGATCCAAACTTCTCACATCTAAAAGGAAAAGTGGCAAATTTCTGAATAATAGTTAAGCGAATTTATTCTACAGCTGCTCTCTGGACTGAATGATGCTTAAACTCAAGAGAGAAATTAATGCACAGCTCATCAAGATTTACACTTAAGCACACGCCTAACTCTTGACTTTTTCTCATTAACTTTTATGGTGCAAAGTTCTTTTAGCTGCTTCCTTTCTCAGAATGACCCCATGTTCCCCGTCATCCATTAGCCAGCTTTCCCCAGCTCAACCGAACACATCATAAAATTATTTTCAGTATGAGTAAGAAACCACCTTTACGTTTTATGACTTGTACAATAAAGAAACAAGAAAAATATGCAATTTATAAAATGATTATATGCTGTAATATGGAGCTTTTAAGTTAATGGGACATACAGGAAATGGTGTCATTAACAAAAAGAAAAAAGAAGAAGGAGGAAAAGAAAAGAAAAAGAAAAAGGAGAAGGAAATACATTATCACGTCCTTAGTGCTGCTGCTGGCTGCATTTGGGTCCACAGTGCAAAGAACGGACCAAAAACTCATAAAACAGGGAAAATGCACATAATGTCACTTTGTTCCTTAGAACTCCAAAGTTTCTGAATAATAATTAAAAAAAAAAGCAACAGCACAGCTCACATCAGTGAACATAGGTGTGTGAACCTGCTTGTCCTGGCTTTCCAGCAGGCAGAGGTCCAGGGAAACGCAGCTGGACGAACCGGATTTCAGTGCGGCTGAGTCACCGCAGCGGCCACCTTGTGATGGATGTAGCCCTCAGTGGGACCCAGCAGCCTCCAGACAGGTGTGAATTGTGAAGTGGGCTGCAGAGAGCAGATCAGCTGCTCCACAGTCTGGCTCAGGTCTCACACAGAAACAGGGAAGTGATGATAGATTTGCAAGTACACAGGCACAAAAGGTTCCCACTCGCAGCTGGTGAATCTCATTGCACTCTTCACAAAATCAAGGGCAAAACTCGTTGTTAAGAAACCTTGTGATTTGCATCTCCTGAGAATAGCTACAACTAACCAAGATATCAGAAAGCAATGGTAAATCATGGATCTGTTGCCGGTTATGATTACAAACACTGAACTACGGATTATATGAGAGGCAATATTCTTTAGCAATAAAAAAAACCCCACAGGTTCAGGAGCCAAAATGCCTGAGTTCAAATCCTACCTCTGTCATTTACTAAGTAACTTTGGTGAAGTCACTGAAATATGCTGTTTCTCAGTTTCCTCACCAATAAAATGGGAATATTAGTAATATATGCCATATAGAATTGTCGTGAGGATAATTGAGGTTGGTGATTACAGTACTCAGAGTCATGCTGAGTTCATAATAGGTGCTGTACTTGGTGACGCTTCACTAGTACCCTAACATGCAAAGCATGTTCGCAAAGCCAGAGCCAATAAAGTGATTTCCTCAAGGCCATGGGGGCCTCCTGAGTGGCAGAGCCAGCATTAGTCCAATGCACTTTTAATCAAAGTGCCAATTGCTCTCAAGTGGAGAGAGAGATTGCCAGAGAAGGGAGGCTATCAGAAGCACAGGGAATCTTCTTCATAGAACCACGTCACCACCACTACCGCTGCCCTGCTCCATCTCAAACTCCTCATGTCGTCTGAGTGTCTGAGATGATTTTAATGCATCCCCGCAATCATTCCTAAACATTTGAACTGTCTGACATGTGCAGATCCCACCCTATCTTCAAGCTGCAGCCCAGAATTTATATCTTTACAAAGCTCCTCAGCTAATTCTGACATGATCTGGATTTGAGAAATACTCCTTTGACGCCCATATGGTCAGTTATGGAAGTAGTAGCATATCATCTGTGATTACTAAAACTTGGGTTAAGAATGGGCAATGACAAGGGTATATTGAAAGGAAGTGCTCAGATCGGGAGGATACAAGAACCCAGGGAGCAAAGGTCTATAACAAATATCTCAGATCTTCTTTGAGGGCTGGACAGGATTTTGTGTGACACCTTTTTTTTTTTTTTTTTTTTTTTTGAGTCAGAGTCTTGCTCTGTTGCCCCAGGTAGAGTGCAGTGGTGTTATCATAGCTCACTGCAACCTCAAAGTCCTGGGCTCAAGCAATCCTCCTGCCTCAGCCTCCACAGTAGCTGGAACTACAGGTGCATGCCATGACACCTGGCTAATTTTTCTATTTTCAGTAGAGACGGGGTCTGGCTCTTGCTCAGGCTGGTCTTGAACTCCTGAGCTCCAGTGATCCTCCAGCCTCTACCTCCCAGAGTACTAGGATTACAGGTGTGAGCCACCACGCCCAGCTGACATCTTGCCATATTCCCTTTTATTCAAGAGGATTCTTAACTGGAGTTAAGATTCCTTAGTTTCCCCTTATTTGCTTTATCTAGGCAATATTGGTGTTTATTTGATCTCCAATGTATTAACACTAGACATGGGGGTGGGCATGGATGTTCTTAAGCAGAGCCCCTAGTGCCAAGGCTTTGGAAGAATCCTGGCACACAAAGGTCTTTGCATGGACAAACTGGCCAATACTGTATGTCATAGCTTATCAGGTTCATGAGGGGAAGAAAGAACCTTAGCTGAGACCCTGAAAGGCAGACACCATCAACATGCCCTTCCCTTGTTTCTTAAGAATAATCAGTTCTGCTTGTAGAGGGTGTTGTTATTTGGGAGATGGTATATTTAGCTGAGGGTGATGCTAAACTTGGGGGCCCTGTGAATGATTTTGTAACCAGGAAGGGATTCAGCAGGCATATATAAGTTTGCAAATCAAGCTTTAGTCTTTCCATTGTCTATTTCCATGATGAAAGCGGACACATGGTCAATAATATGCCCTAGAATTCTTCCAGCCAGACATTCACAAAACTTATCTTCCTGGCAGTCCAGTTAATACGGTCTGATCTATTTCACCGACTGTGGCATCTCTCCAGAACAACCGCATGGACTGGTGCAGCCACAGTTCGCTGCCCTCTACGATGATCATTTTCTGTTTGTTGCGGGGTCAGCGGGATGCTGCAGTCTAGATGGGGCTTTTTCCCAATAGTCACAGATCCCTGCTTCTCGGGGCAGCAACCTTACGTTTGAAGTGTGCCACAGTATAAAAAAAAAAAATCAGGCTATTGCTGAAAGTCTTCCTTTGTCTGCTTTCTAGCCTAGTTTGCCATCCAAAAAGATTCCACAGAGTTGATGTTTCCGTTCCCTTAATTGAGCGCCTGGGATGACAGAGCCCCAGCCCAGCTGTCTCCCCAGCAAAGGGGTGTGTGTAAATGTTGCCCAGTGTTCTCAGCCTCTTTCCTTCCTTTGAGTCGGAAGCAAGCCTGTCACACTGTATGCTGTTGTTTAAGGGATATACTGGGATGTTTCCTTTCTTGGTGGCAAAGATCTTTTCAAGGGAGCCTCTTTATTCCTCTGATATTTCCACTCTTGAAAAGCTGACCGGGTCCCTGCAGAATAACAAAAGAAGCTCACAGAGAAAACAGATTCCCCTGGGGGCTGATAAACCCAGGTGAACTCTGGCCAACTGAGTTTTCCTCAGAAAACTGGGCAAGCTGCCAGAAAGCTGAGGAAGATAGTCGCATCTCAAAGATAATATGGACAAATTGGGATCCGCTCAGCTTTGAGCTGTCTTTCAGAATTTGTCTTTGGTATCAGTCCATGTGAGGGCTCCATCAATCCCACACTCAGTCTGCGTGTGCCAATCTCTGGACATCTGGTCTACCAGGTGTCTCCCTGTAGGCCTACAGGGGCCTAGCTGTGACTTGAGGAATGACCCTAAAGCCTAGGTTCTTGAGCCAGTGTGATGAACCAGAGCAGCCTCCAAGGTTGCCAGGACTCAGGTCAGCTCACATTCGCCACAGGTACCGGCCTCTAAAGAAACGACTAGTTGTAGCATCTGGGAAGAGATAGGGCCAAATGGACAGAGCACCGTGTCCTCTACAACTCAAACAACTTGAAATATTACAATTATTTGTCTAATCATTGCTGAGAAAATTCTGAATAGAAGTTGTTTCCCTTATTTAACTCTATTTGCCATTCTTCTCAGATACTCTTTGTTTGCCAACAGTTCAGCCTTTTCCTTTTTCGATAACAGAACTATAGAAATGCTCAAAACTATTACAATTTCCCTCTCTTTTCCTCTCCTCTTTTTAGGGTGTGTCTGAACTGCAAAGCAGGACTGCTTTTGTGACTGGCCTGTCATTAGCCTCTCTAAGGCCAAATGTTATCTGTTTGCTGGTGGTATGTACAGAGAAAAAAGGAATTTCTCCAGGATACGCGTTCTTTGCAGCAGTTCTGCGATCAAAGAACACCAATAGAGGCAGATGCCTCTGTAAATTTGTTCCATGTCTCCTCTTGTGCAATATTCCCTATCCTTAACATTTTTCAGTCTAATTCATTGCCTCTTTGTAGCTCTCTCTTTTTCATGGAGTCATTCAACAAATGGTTTCTGCAGGTCTTGCTCTAGGACTGAAGAAGTTCTCTGCCCTCTGGGAGGTGACAGTCAAGTGGGAGAGATCAGCACAAGGTCCTCACAGCACCATTAAGAGCAGAACCAAGTTAGAGAAGAGAGGCAAGTACAAAGTACCTCAGGAGCTGAAGACATGAAACTTATTCTACCGAGGAAGAACTGGGGGAGTTTCACAAGGAGGTCACGTTTGTATTGGGCCTTTAAGAATAAATGGGAGTTTGTTCAGCGGATAGTGGTGAGGGCAACTGAGGAAGAACGAGCAGCACATGCAAAGGTCTGTAATCAAGAGAGCACGTGGGCTTCTGTGGACACAGCGAGTGATTGAGCGAGACTTGAGCTGCAAAGGCAAACCTGCGGCCTCCCTGTGGCAGGAGTGTTTTAGAAAGGTACTGACAACAAAGTGTCGGAAATGGACGAGGCTGTCGCTCTGACCCTCAAGTTCATCACACAATTATACACCGGCTGCTGCTCCGTGCTAGGCGCTGTTCCAGGTGATAGCAGGGTAGCGCTGAGCAACACAGTGGCCTAACTTGTCCCAGCTACTCATTCATAGTCCCAGGGGGAAAGTGAAAGTGAAATTAGGATTTTCCTGTGCTTGAACTTGAATTAATTTTTTAAAAATTATGCATATATTACACAACAGGTCACTAGCAGAGTTAGAGCTAGTACTTGAACTCTGTCCTAAGAATCAGCCCCCACTTTGCCTCTAGGAAATGCATGTCAAGCAGAAGGTAAGAGTTCGGTGGAATCAAAGCTATCAAATATCCCAGTGAAGGAATCTCGGCAATAATGATGGCAAAATGTGTTTTATGCACACACACACACACACACATACGTATATTTGTGTACACATACAAGGGTTGTCAGAAAGTATCCCGCCATAATTTTCATAATTTTTCACATTGCGTGGCTGGATACTTTTCAAACAGCCTTTGTACATATTGAGTCTACGCTAACTGCAGAGTCGTGAGTGGAAGAGTGGAGCGACAGCTCATCATCAAATCACTCCTGAGCAGGCTATAGACCTTTCTGACCTTCATGTGCCCCACGTGTCAAGAGAAGCAGTATCCAGTCCCCTGCCAGCTCCACGGTGACCAGGGATAGTCATGCCACCTCTGGCTTCCTGCCAGCATATTCACCACTCAGTCTGTTTTCTGAATACCTAATGCATGTTCAGCTCTAAAGAGGAGGGAAAAAATGTATTTAATGCCTTCCTTGTGCCAGGATCATATGTCTGCTTTTACCTATGCCATCTCATTTAAGCCTTATAATAAACCTACGAGATAGGTATTGCCATTCCTAAATTTCTTTTGAGTAAGCTGAGGCTCAGAGAGACTAAATTGCCTGGCCAACATCATGGAACTTAAAAGTAACCATCTTTGCCGTAAAAGGTATATGGGTTAGGGGTTCAAGTATGTACAGTAAGCCCTCACTGAACATAGCTGATAGTTTCCTGAAAACTGTGACTTTAAGCAAAACGATATACAATGAAACCAATCTGACCACAGGCTAATTGATACAAACAAGAGTTAAGTTCCTATGGCAAATTTCAGGTCACAAAAACATCACCAAACTTCTAAATAAAGACCAAAACATTCCTAATATTAAATATTGAGATAAATGTGAGCTACACATACATTTAAGAAAGATTAACAAATAAGATAATGATTTATACGATTTTTGGTGAATCAGTGAGTGAGGTGGTCATAGTGGTGGTGGCTTCAATCAAGAAATAAATGTTTGCAAAGTGAGAATTGTAAGGAGCCCCTCCTCCCACCATGCGGTTCAGAAATAGTCATAAATAGGGCGGCTCGCTGAGCACTTCCTACTGCACTCTTTATTGTTGTGCTTTAGTATGAGTATCATATACTTGATAGATTTTCATTTTACAATAATTTGCATTCATTTATTTCTTCATTTTTGAACCTGCTTATTTCAGTTCAGGGTTGCGGGTGGCCAGAGCCTCTCCTGGCATGTCAGGGCACAAGGCAGGAACCAGCCCTGGACAGGATGCCATCCCGTCGCAGGGCACACACACACACACCCCCGACAATCTCTCAGAAGGGGACCCTGTAGACATGCTGATTAACCTGATATGGCACATCTTTGGGATATGGGAGGCAGGCGGAGTACCCAGAGAAAAACTTATGCGGACTTGGGGAGAATGTGCAAACTCCACATAGACAGTGGCCCCGGCCAGGACTCGATTGTTCTCCTCATCAACGTTATAAGAAAATGATGTTGAATGAAATGACCTTATTACAGGACCTGCTGCACATTGGAGTTCACCCTAGGTGTGTATCCTAGCTCTGCTCTGAAATAAAGACATAATCTGGGGTCACCTTGGAAAACTTTCTCATACTTCCTTAGCCTCAGTTTCCTTATCTGTAAAAAAAGAATAGTAATAATTTTAGAGGCTTCTTAGGATTAAATGAGACAGTGGTTGTAATGTGATTAACCCCTTGCCTCACACATACCAAGCACTCAATATATAACAGCCATCCCAATACATGGTGAAGTTGGGCGTGTCAGCCTCTCTCTACTGTATCACCTCTGTAGGAAACCTTGGTGAGTTTCCTCTTTCGTTTTGTCAGCTCCAACCTCAATATCAAAAAGGTGTCATCAGTTCAAGGCCAGAATCTAATGGACCATGAAAGAACAGCTTTCCGGTAGGAGCCACCAGCTGGGATGCTTGTTACCTATAGTTCTCTCTCTCTCTCTCCACCCTCCCAACCACTTAAATCTGTTTGTATGATTTCTTCCCATTTAAATACTTAAAGTTTAAATATAAAATAAACACCACTGCTAATTTCCCACGAAGTTGCAAAATAGGATCCTTGGCAGGCTTATGAAACTGCTGTCAGTTCTTTCTCTGACAGGTGAGAATCGCGGAGGGGCACAGAGGGGGACACAGTGCCAGGACCTGCCAGCGTGGCCAACCGTGACTGCGCTTCACCAGGCTTGGGTGCGGGGAGGTGGCGAGAGGAAGAAGGCACATTCCAAAGACAGCGGGGCGAACCTGAGCTTTACAACAGGAGCTCAAAAAACTTGCATTGAAATTTTTTAGATTTTTTAAAACTTTCTTTTTGTGAAGCTATTGCCATATCTGAAGAGGTTGAGTTGTGGGTAATAAGTGTGTGTACATTTTTCTTTTAAGGATCGTGAAGCACCAGAATGCTTGATGATACAATGGCTCAAGCCCTTGGAGTAGTACTTGGCTGTTATGTTTTAGTCTTCACAAATATAACGACTATTTTGGAGATAGTTCCTTAAGGCTTTTCCTATGCCTGGCTTTGTGTTGGGCACCGCAGGGCCATGGAAGACAAGATGTGTCCTCCGAGCAGCTTATTCGTGAGGCTGACATAGAGACTGCACCTACAGTTGGAAAAACTTTGAGCAAGTGTATAAATCAAATGATGAAAAAGAATAACACTCTGAACCAGCACGGGGTAAATGCTGCATATAAATCTTTGCATTACTGCAAACCTCGAAGGTACTGCAACTACCCTCAGGTGCTTTGGAACCATGCCAAAATGCATAGTTTAGTTAAATGCGCCTATCCAGATGTGGAAATAAAATTAAGGCCTTTCCTGATCTCCATACCAGAGAATTCTGTACACATCCCCATAACTAAGTCACTCCTTAAGTATTCAGCGTCATGTGAAGAGCCTAGGAGAGGATTTCAGAGAAGTTGGAATTGTCTGAAAAGTTAGAAAAGAAGAATTACAAGAAAAAAATGACTAGACGAAACCATTCTACTTCCAGAAGAGAGCTAAGTAAAAAATGAAAGCTCTTCTTGGGCGGTTTTAAACAAAACTCCCCATGGGCCCTTAGGAGCCAGAGGGAAGCGAGAAGGACCCCAGGTGCAGGGAACAAGGACCTGAAGTGGGCTAGTGGGAAAGACCAGAGCATGGATCCAATTTTGTGCTTAATCTCCTGGTAAGTTGGAATGGAGCCTCGTACGCCTAATTTGGAAAACTTGGCCAATATTTGCTCATTTTGCCACCATACACTGCTGGAAGACAGATAAGATACTGTAAATAAGGTTCTCTGGGATACAAGTAACAGAAACTGATTTTAGCTAAAAGGGAATTTATTTGAAGATACCGGGGTAACTCATTGAATGCTGAAACAGGTTGAAGCCAACAAACAAGTTTCAGGAAGGAAAAAACCACAGACCTTCTATCTAGGACCCTGCCATTAAGGTGACTTGTCTACTATTCCGGGGATCTTTCCTCTTGCCCCTGGTGGGGGGGAATCTGCTGGGTTCTCTGAGCAGCCCTGAAACAATTGGGAGGCCAAGAGCAGGAACAGGGACATGATATAGGCATGATGGCTGAACACCAACTCCTGTACCTTAGGAGCAGTTGCCAGGGTTGGGAGGTGTCCTTGTGAGTCACTCACAGAGGTATCTACCGCTCTCTAAGATGAGCTCCTTTTTGCAGTAGCCCATTGTAATGAGTGACACCGTCCTCCCCAGGGGAAGAGAAAGAGAGAGAGAAAACAGGTATATATTTGCAGAAGAATCATTTAGACTTACTTTAAGAAATAATACTGTGACAGAGAAAATTGTTAAACATGGAATGTATTATCAAAAAAAAATCCTGTGAAATTAGAAACTGGACAATCTTGAAAACAGGGTATGTTCTCCCCTGTCAAAAATAGCTGTGTGTCTGCCCAAAAGACAAGGTGACCTTCTGAGGCTCCCTCTGGCACTAAGATTTCATGATTCTGTGATGAAATGTCACCCTCCTGTAGATCAGCATTTCTTAAATGTCCATTAGATGTTAATCGATGTTCTATGAATAACAGTTTCATTTTCAAACAGGTAGGAGAACTACCAAGTTAAATGTTTGCTATTGTTCTTTGTGTTCATTTGTTTGTTTTTTACTGCAGAACTTCCCTCAATCTTATATACCATAACTCTCCAAAGGGGGAATAGGATTATAAATGCAAGGTTTCCCAAATTTATTTGACACAGAATCCTTTTGTTGAGGAACAATTGGAATACCTTTTTTGAGTAACATCTATTGACATATTGGGGATATTTGTGTGCCACAGAGCACAGTTTGGGAAACACTACTATAGTCTATGTCTGATACCTTGGGAAACTTCAACTTCACTCTATATGAGGAATGATTGATACACAAAGCTACCTGCTTTCTTGATAATGTTCAATTTGATTCTACATTTATTTTATAGAGCGTTTTTGCTTAATTTACAGTAAAATTTCTTCTTCATTATGTAGAATTTTACAGGTTTTAACAAATGCATAGCAGTGTGTATCTATCTCCATAGCCATGATAAGAACAGTTTTATCACCCCCAAAATTTCTTGCTGTATCTTTATAGTCAAACCCTTCCCCAATCCCAATCCTTGGCATCCACTGATCTGTTTTCCATCCCTATAGTTTTGCCTTTCCAGAATGTCTACAAATGGAATCATATGCTATGTAGCCTTTGAGTCTGGCTTCTTTCACTTTGCAAAACACATTTAACATTCATCCACATTGTTGTGTGGATCAATAGTTTGTTCCTTTTCATTGTTGAGTTGTATTCCATTGCATGAATGGATCATTCACCCTTGGAAGGAGGTTATACAGCTTTCTTGTCAAAAATGATAAATAAAGCGAGCCTTTTTTCTTAGCTAATTAATGAACCAAACTCTTGGATACTATAATATCAAATGAAATTATGTCTCAGTAAAAGAAAATATCTGATAAACTGGGACACATTTATATTTTTTTTACTTGAGAGTAAAAGAGGCCATGAGAAGACACTGGACTTGTCCACATGATTATTAAACATAAAAATATCCCAAGGAAATTCTCATGTAACTCGAAAGACTTCCCACAGAAGCAGTCCTTGCCAGATAGGGAATCTGCAGCCAATAGAACATCACAGAGGTATTTAAGGATTCTGGGTTATTTGGTCATGCACCATGACCTCATTTGCAGGGCAGATACAGCAGCTTTCTTAGAAGCAGGAAGTGATGGGCAGAGGTGGAGTTACTTTCATGAGAAAAATAAGATCAACAGAATATTACTTATGAAGATCTGAATAATGCATTACATCCATTAACCTACTTGCTACCTCATTTCATTCTGAATATCATCCACTCTCCACTGATCCTTGTGGAAACTTGTTAGGGCTGAATTTACAGACTGGAAGTGTCTCATGCTGCAAGATGAGACAGGACACCTTTGGATGATTCAGTGAGAGAAAACTTGCCAAGTCAAACTCCCCAGCCTGTAACTGACTCTAGACCCACTCAAGTCTGGTCTTCCTGCCGACAATTGCACATTCTCCCTCTGGTTTTAAAAAGAGAACTTTACCCTTGCTGCTGTTTCCTAAGGAGAATTATTCTGGATCTCAAAGGATCTCTACAGACAAAGAGCTGCATAGACCTAACCTTTTGTTTCTGCCATTGTTTGTTTCATTTTGTTTTATTTGAAGCACTTTGTGGAGGTCAGGCTATTTCTCTGAACATTTATGACAGTCTCTCCTGACACTTCCAGGACTCCAAGAGTCACTCCATTTAGAAGATATAAGATTCCCAGAACTTCTCAAAGATGTCCTGTTTAAGGAGGAAAATAGTCTTATTTTACTGGCTTGATATTCAGTGCTGAACAATTTTTGTTGTTCATTCAGCAAACGTTGAATAAGCTCCTAGGGCAGAGAGCACAGGGCAGTGAACAGGACAGATCGGTACCTGCCTTCATGTAGCTTATATTAATAGATCCAGAGGAATTGACATGCTTTAAGATAATTTAACCACTTCGGTACGAGCATCAACTATAGTCGACAGCCACAGATGAACGCGCACAGCCCAGCATCGACTTTAGCCGAAGCCGTGATACGAAGGCGCACAGCCCAGCGTCAACTTTAGTCGACAGCCAAAAGCTTTTACTTTTACAGCTTTTATCTCTGCAGTTGCAGTGTGTAGGTTCAGCTAATAAGTTACTACGAATCTGTGACCTTTTAACAAGTCCGTAGTAGGAGTTATTATAGCTATTTTCCTAAAGCTGCCTGTAAAGTAAAACAAGCTTTCAGTGCTTTAAAGCTTTCCTCATCACACATCACACACATCACGCCGTGAGCGCGGTCCCGACGTGGTTAATGGGACTAAAATCTGTTGAAAGCTGGCTTCACAGCTCTATAAGAGTATCGTCAACTTGTCTAAATTCTAGCAAATTTTCCAAATAATTTGCCTCCACAGTTCTAGAGGCTGGAAATATAAGATAAATTTCAACAAGAAATTGTTATAATTTTAAAATTATAATGGCCACAGATTTAACTTCCTTCAGAGCTACACCTTATTGATGTATTTTCTCCTTAAGGTTAAAACAGTAAGAAACTGGATTCACATAAACTAAAGAAAAATGAATTTATAAAAGTAAAGGAAACTGGTGTTCATTTGAAATTGTAGAATATATGCGCCCAGGGGAGCTGTTGTATTCCCTCGAAGTGAACATCCTTAGAGATAGTGGAGAACCCAGAGATAAAAAGTGAAAATATAGATTTTTAAAAATTTTATATAGGTTAGATGCCATTTGTTAAGATGTTTCAAAGTCCACCCATGAAAAGGAGACAGTGAAAACTCTGTTAGGTTGCTGATGAGTACAGGAAGCTTTCCATGTGGGCCCCAGGCTCTGCTGGGCTTCCAGGTGGATATTCTCTCCTGCTCCAATCTAGAGAGGGAGGCCATCCCAGTGCACACAAAGAAGTCAATGTTAGCCAGGCTCCCTCTAAGGAGATGGCTAATTACAAGGACCCAGGAAGAGGTGACACTGAGAATGGAGGCAGTCACAGAAGCTGAAAACCTCAGAGGTGCCAGCACCCCATCCCCACCATAGACCACAGTGGGTGGACTTCACACAAGATGAAATCATGTCTCAGTGCCTCCCTCCAAATCATGATCTTCATTCCTCTCTGTGCATATACTAGTCCTAATAAAATGTCATAGATGGGGTGACTTAAACAACAGAAATTAATCTCACAGTTCTGGAGGCTGGAAGTCTAAGATCAAGGTGCCAGCTGATTTGGAACCTGATGAGGCCTCCCTTTTTAACCTGCAGACAGTCGCCTTTTTGTTATATCCACGCATGGCAAAGAGAGAGTGAGCATTCTGGACTCTTCTTATAAGGGCACTAATCCCATGACCAGGGCCCCACCCTCATTACCTCAACTAAACCTAATTACCTCCCAAAGTCCCCATCTTCAAATATCTCCCTATTGAAGTGAGGGCTTCAACATATGAATTTGGGCGGGATCGGTGAGAGGGCACAATTCAGTCCACGGAAGTAAGCATCACCCTGACTGACTGAGCTGCTAGATGTGGGAGTCAGTCTATGGCTTTCCTTCACCAGTCCCTCTCTGAGAAGGTTGGTCTGATTAGCTTTTAGAATACCCCTCTTCCTTTGGAAAGAGTCCAGTGATGAACTTAGGGAGTACTGGCACCAGAAGATCACAAGATCTATGGGGAAGAGTGGAAGGACCAATAGAATAAGACTCTGAAGACCTGGGTCACCCTCATGATTAAAACCCTGTAACGGTTTCCCACTGGCCTTTGGGAGCAGTCTGAATGACTTCATTTGCTCCCAGAGTTCTTCATGACTCCTGTTTACCTACCATGATACGCTCCATCTACATTGGCCTTCTTTCAATAACTCTAATGTCTAAAGCCCTAGTCTGCACTGGGATTTTCCAGCAAGCTGTCCCTGGCATAGACTGTTCTTTCTTCCAGGCCTACCTCCCATCACTTAGCTATCTCAACTTCCTACACATCCTTCCAGCATCTGCTGAACTTAAGTCTCAGGGAAGTCAACCATAACCCTCCAAACTAGGTTAGTACTTCTGATCGGTTGCTTAATATCCATCCCAAATCCTATCTTGGTGTCCTACCTGTACACAAATGATAGAAAGCTAAATAAACAAACAAAAATACTACATTTCCTAGACTCTCTTGCAATGAGGTCAGGGTATGGCCTGTGTTCTGCTGAGTAGAAGCAACCACCTGGCTCAGGAAGTGAGCCGGGTGAAGCCATGCGATGGGTGGGGAGATGGCGAGCACCAGGTTTATTAGCTCTTCTTGCAAGCATAATTGCACAACCATTTGGTCATTTTGCAGTCAAGATTCTGGTCAAGGCTCTGGGATCTCTAACATCAGGGAAACCTCATGATGAGTAACAAGAAGAGGCAACAGGAAGATTCTCACTAGAGCCATCCTACAGCAGGTTGGAGGTTCCTTCTGGCTGCTGGAGTTTCTGATGGTAGTATGATAGCTTGGTTGCTTGTCCCTCCTAAAGTTTCTGTATGCTACTCATCACCTTTGGACAATCCCTTTCTTCTTAAGCTAGTAGAGCAGATCTACTTTCCTTCAACTAACTGTTTAATACAGACCTCCTCTGGTATTGTTCACTATACTTTGCCTTCATAGTATGTATCACAACTGCAATTAAATAATCATTTAATTTTTAGTGTCTGTCGTCTCCACTGGACAAGAAACTCCTTGAGGACATGGATGGGGTTGTATTTTCAGGCCGGCACATCATAGGTGCTCAGTAAGTACAGTTATATGTCACTTAACAAAGGGGATATGTTCTGAGAATTGTATCATTAGATGATTTTTGTCTTTGTGTGAACATCACAGAGTATACCTACACAAACCTAGGGGGTAAAGCCTACGACATGCCGAGGCTACACGGTATAGCCTATTGCTCCTAGGCTACAAACCTCTATAGCATGTTACTGCACTGAATACTGCATGCAGTTGTAACACAATGGTATTTGTGTATCTAAACATATCTAAACATAGAAAAGGTACAGTAAAAATGTGGCATACTAGATAACTAGATAAAAAATGATATACCTGTGTTGGGCACTTACCATGAATGGAGCTTGCAGGCCTGGGAGTTGCTCTGGGTGAGTCAGTAAGTGAATGCGAAGGCCTAGGACGTTACTGTACACTACTGTAGGCTTTATAAACACTGTATGCTTAGGCTACACTAAATTAACTTTAAAATATTTATTTCTTCAATAATAAATTAACCTTAGCTTACTGTAACTATTTTACTTTATAAACTTTTTAATGTTTTTAATTTTTTGACTCTTTTGTAATAATGATTAGCTTAAAACAAACAAATTGTACAGCCATATAAAAATATTTTCTTTCTTATAGTCTTATTTTATAAGCTTTTTTCCATTTTTAAAATTTTTATTTTTTACTTTTTAAAGTTCTTTGTTAAAAACTAAGACACAAGCACACATCAGCCTAGACTTACACAGGATCATCCATATCACTGTCTTCCACCTCCACATCTTGTCCCCCTGGCAGCCTTCAGGGGCAGTAACACACACGGAGCTGTCATCTCCTACGATAGCAATGCCTTCTTCTGGAATACCTCCTGAAAGACCTGCCTGAGGCTGTTCTACAGTTAACTTCTTTCTTTTTAATAAGTAGGAGGAGTAATACTCTAAAATAATGATTTAAAGTATAGTACAATAAATACTAAACCAGTAATATAGTTGTTTGTTATCATTATCAAGTCTTATGTGCTGTACATAATTGCAAGTGCCATACGTTCATACTACTGGCAACGCAGTAGGTTTACACCAGCATCACCACCAACACATGGATAATGCATTGTGGTACAATGTCACTAGGCAATAGGAAGTTTTCAGCTCCATTGTAATCTTATGGGATCACTGTCACATATGCAGTCTGTCATTGACTGAAACGTCATTATGCAGCACATGACTGTATTGGTGAATGAATGAGTGAATGAATGCATGAGTGTCTCTCTGTCTTTGCTCTATCCTTCGTCAGCCATTTTTCCTTGGGTAACTCATTAACCAACCCAAGCCTCAGAGTTCTAAAGAGATAGTGCCTTAAATCACATGACAATTGTGTAGATCAAATGGAAGAATATATTTGGAAATACTTTATGAACATTTTCTTTAAATGTTAGGGATTATTATTCTGGGCTGCCAAGAAACAAAGAATAAAGAAGATAAACATAGTCAAATAAGTTTTGGAGTCCAACTAAAATAGGTCTTTTATTTTCTTAATATTGCAAGTGTATGCAAGTCCATATACATAGGACTAATTTTCAAATTCCAGACTCATCCTAGGAGCTCCCAGATGTCCAGAACACATAATATAAACATTAGAGAACAATATTAAATTATAGCAAGGGCATGGCACTTCTCTTTATAGCAATCCAAGGTCAAATGAACCACTACTGGGACACATAGAGATTCTTCTTTTGGATGACTTCAGAAAGGGTTTGGGGACATCAACGTTTATACAAAATATAATCAGGTCTCAAAATTTATAAGTAAAATCATACCACTACTTTGGAATCCAGGCTGCAGAATTCAGATCGTGTTTAGGCTTGAAGTGCAACAAAAATTCTGCCACCCCTTTGATTTGCCTGTTCGGTGCACCAGACTGAATTATGTAAGGCAAAGGGCAAGTAGGCATCAACCCCCATATCTGGGGGATGGAGCTAGACTTATTTATTTTTTCCTGCAAAAACAATGTCAGGATTTGCTTTGACCCAAATCCCCTGTTGACCGACTTTGAGGGTTAGGTGAGAGAACTGAGGACTGAGAAGTAATGAACACCAAGCATCTTCATTTGTAAGAGGGAAAGAAAAAAATAGTAGCAAAGGAAAATTGAACAGGCTTGTAAGGTAATTAGCCATTTTCAAATGCAGCTATGGGCAAAGGAAACAAAACGTAGAACATGTATTAAAAGTCAAGCGGATGGTTTAGAAAATACAGCTGTAGGATCACACAGATTTTGACCATCCGAACCAAATTCAATTATCATGTCTGTGCTGCTTTTCTCTTTCTGCAACTGAAAGGCTATTATTAGGTGCTCTCTCTCTCTTTTTTTACATCTCCAAGTAATGCCTTCGTAAAACATTCCAAAAAGTAAACATTAGCTTTAGGCCATTTGATTACTGGTTTCCCAGAACACGATGTTCTGTCCTGTTTCTCTCCATATTCCTTTAATATTAAAAATAGGAAATGACTGAAGGCGGTTGAATGGATCCGCCTTGGAGGCTGTTCCCCCCAGCCGGTCTCTCAAGCATTGTTGGGTCCTCATTGCTCTAAAACCCATTTCATCTCTATTATGGAGGCAGCCCCATGCCAAGCAGACAGAACTATGATATCTGAAACAAAAAATACTTAGAAACTGAACGTTTCTTTCCTCTCTACTAATTATTAATTTTTTAAGAGTGCCTTTGCTTTGTATAACAAGTCCCGTTGGCTGTGGCTCATTTTAGGTAAAGGCTGTTTTATTTTTCATGCTAGATTAGCATCTGGATTGGGAGGACCGGCTGTGGAAGTGTCTTTAAATAGGTGAAGTAAACAGAATCCTGGGTAGGAAGAAAGCTCATGCAAGGAGCCCCCTGGGCGGGCAGCACCAGGAAGTAATCTGGGCTGATCCAGACATGGTCGTGATCCCTGTAGGTGACACTCCTATCCCCACACTACCTCCATCAACCTCTGAGCTGACCCAGCAGAAAATACACGTGACAGCCCTTGCAGCAGGAACCATTCCTGGGAGTGACAAAGGACTGACAGGCAGCTAACAAGCCAGTGCTGTGTATTTCCTCACTGGTGGGGACAGATACCAGGTGAACATGGGTACCCAAGTTCTGCACAGGAATTTCTTCCACGCTCCTCAAAAACAACGTGGAGCAAAGTTTGTCAGTTGAGTTCGTTTTTACCCCATATGTGCCTCTAAAGCAAAATGAAAAGGGGAAATGTGAAGGAAAGCAGTGGTCATTACGGTTAAGCTGGCAAGCAACTCAACCCTGAAGCCAAATTCATTTTAACATAAATTTAAATAACATTTCAAAAAACCTTAAATCATGCATCACTCCCCATTCTCTTCTGTGCTTCAGTAACATTCATAAATACTTTTGTGAACAGAATTGTTGAACACATACTAGTTTGTCTTTTCCTTTTGAAATTTAACATTATTTCACACATTTCCGCATCACCATTGTCCATGAACTTGTGATTTATACTAGTGATATGAAACTCAGTCATTAGTTTAGCCATTCGACAAATATTTGTGAGTGCCCCTAGTTACTAGAAAGCTATATATAATCTCAAAGAGGATCCCTAAGGACAAGACACCAGGGTTGCTCTGCAACAGTCTTAAAACCAACCTCTTTATATTTTATTTATTTTGCCAAGTCAGACTTCTATCTCACCAAATTAAAAGATATTTTTCCTAAAGAAAAAGTAAGTGTAAAGTACAAGGTCTCGCTTTACTTCTTAGAGCCTTAATTTCTTCTCTGTAAAATCAGAGAGCTTGATAACCAAGCTCCCTTCCTTCCCTAGAACTCTGTGGTCTAGGTGTAAGGAAGTAGCAGCAACATAAAGTACATTGTTTCATCAAACATCTTACAATTGCTCTTAGGAGTTATGCTTTCTCCAATGCACCAGTGACAAACACTGAAGCAAGAACATATTCTAGAATTTATGAATTTGAGCCCCACTAAGTGTCGAGCTACAGAACGTGAATCCTCAGAAACTGAGACCAGGAATGTAGGAACTGGGAACAGAGGGACAGATTTTTCACTATGATAAGGGAAGAACAAGGAGGCCTTTGGGAAAACTAGAAAAATCCCATTATGTGATTCAGTGAGAGAAGAGAAACATGTTCCCCTTTCAATAAATACGGTTTCATTTTTATTCCAGCCATCTATTAATCCAAAATTCTTAAAAATGTTCTTGGCACTAGCGATTCCTGTCTGAGCCCATTGCTGTTGATTTCCTACTGAGATCTACAAGTGATCAAGAGATCAATAATTCCAAATGGTGTTTTTACAGGAGCATTTCCTTCCAAAGTACGTAAAATGCTCTTTCGTGAAGACAGATGGACGCAGTCTGCAGGACCCTGCTTACTCGAGAGAAACCGTCTTTGAAAACTTTTGACAACCAGCGGGGTAGCACGTCTGTTTCTATTTAAATGAGCTCATTATAGTTAATATTTTTGTGACTTCCAACCAGTTGTTCAATCATTTCTCAAGTGTGATATGTTTTAATCAAAAATGAAACACTTTAGGACACAGAAATTGTTAACACCCCATTTTAGCTACATCCTTTCTGGAACAAATTTTCTGAATCAAGGCACTTTTTCAAAAAAGAGGGGTGGATGGCGCTTATGATGTTTCTTTGTTTGCTGGAATATTGTAAATGGGATAATAAACAGGCCCCAAATCATTTTAAGAATAATATGATGTCCCTTTTCTACTTTCATGGGTCTCTTTCTTTGGTAGGTCATTTTCTGATCTGGCTTTGAGAATTTTATTTTATTGACTACTTTAAAAGATATAGTAAATCTAGTCTATCTGGCATTTTATTGACCAGAATAATCCAGTAAATGGCACTTCAGAGTTTACCAGCAAAATAATAGCTGATACTTATAATGATGATAGACAGAGAACAGTAGGTTATCAGCCAAAAAGTCAGGAAATGTCAGAAAGTGACACTTTTGGAAGAGAAGAAAATTCCTCTTAATGTAGGACCACAAACTGTGATTCTTGGTCATTCTAATACTGGAGATTGAGGGGCCTCTGTAAATGCCAATGAAGTGAAAATTTAGTCAGTGTACACTTGAAGTGGTAACCTGTCTGCGAGAACAGTCCTCTAGGTTGACATTTGAAGGGGTATTGACATGGAAAATGCATCTAAGAGGCATGGATCTAAATGGAATCTAGGAAAGACAGAGGTGGAGAGTAAGAGATTCTTATTGCTGTTTTGCAGTGTAAAGATAAAGCTCACTGGAACGCCTAAAGGATTGTGGCATCTCAGTAAGCCACCAGCGTTCCCTAGAAATGGCTGACAGACCACTCAACTCCCTATGCTCACAAACCAGCCATAGAATCTTTTTTTTATTATTTTTTTATTTTAGCATATTACTGGGGTACAAATGTTTAGGTTAGATATATTGCCCTTGCCCCACCTGAGTCAGAGCTTCACACGTGTCCATCCCCCAGACGGTGAGCACTGCACCCACTAGGTGTGTATATACCCATCCCCAGCCATAGAATCTTAATTTGGTTTCCCAATAAAAGAGATTAAGGCCGGGCGCGGTGGCTCACGCCTGTAATCCTAGCACTCTGGGAGGCCAGTGGGAGGATCGCTCAAGGTCAGGAGTTCAAGACCAGCCTGAGCAAGAGCGAGACCCTGTCTCTACTAAAAATAGAAAGAAATTAGCTGGACAACTAAAAACATATAGAAAAAATTAGCCGGGCATGGTGGCACATGCCTGTAGTCCCAGCTACTCAGGAGGCTGAGACAGGAGGATTGCTTGAGCCCAGGAATTTGAGGTTGCTGTGAGCTAGGCTGATGCCATGGCACTCTAACCCAGGCAACAGAGTGAGACTCTGTCTCAAAAAATAAAATAAAAGAGATTAAGATGATTGGACCATGCAAATATAGCATTCAATTTGGTAGTAAATATGACCATTATAAATTTGTAAATTGACATTCAGGTATGGATTCATCTCATGCAAGTTGGATGATCACTGGGGGAGGCTGAGTCACTCAGTCCTAATTCACACTATGCAGTGAGATCCAGTTCAAATTGATGTAAACTCCCTAACTAACAGAATTGAAGTGATGGCACCAAAATATTACATGTTTCTGCATTTGTTACCCAAGATAGATTAAATAATATAAAATAGAAATTATGTTATATTTTAATTCCTTAAGAAACATGATTAAAATAATAATACCTAATAGTTATTGAGTACTTGCTAAGTGACAAGCATTATTTAAAGTAGTTTAATTTGTACACACACAAATCTTCACTACATCCCTAAGAATATACCCATTTTACAGATGAGGTAACAGAGGCACAAAGAGGTTACATAAATTGCCAGGATCACACAGCTAGTAAAAGCCATAGTCAAGTCAAGATTTGAATTATGGCAATTTAGTTCTTCAGCCCATCTTCTCAATCACTAGGAAAAAGGTCTCTGTTAAATAAATGTTGTATTGAGTAGTCTGTGCCAATCACCAACCAAGCCAGATGAAAGTTGCTGAGTTACATGAGACATCCCCCTTAGAATAGTATTTCTTCTTCCTAGTCTGACTTTGGCATTCAGAAATATGTCTTTTTTTCATGACTCCAATGTGTCCGAGGTCAGGATTTTCACATGTGGCGCAAACACTCATTCCCAGATCAACCTCTGGACTTCTAACCACAAGTTTTTTTGTGAGTAATTAAATACTCTGCAATGCAAAGATCCTGGTTGACCCAGAGAAAGCAGGGAAGGCTGGAACCCTGCCTCAACTCTTCTTTGTTTTGCATGTGGACATTGAGACTATACAGCTGGCAACTTCCACCTCTTATATCATTTTTCTCCTTTGCAATTATTGCCCCTGGGAGTGGTAAGCAAAAACTTTTCTTCCTTGCTGCTCTTGAAGCAAACACACAATTAAAACACAGATGTGGTTTGTCTCATTGGAAAACTTGCCATGGAAATTCTGAGGTATTACCAAGGCAGGGCCATGTAACCTTCTCACTGTGTCAATGAACAGGAGAAAGGCAGAAGTCGCAAGGGAGACACTGAGCACAGAGTGTGCCTAGCAAGGGCACCTGCACAGAGGAGTGTGGAAAACAGATCCTCTGACCACAGGCATTGCATAAAGCCATAACCTCTCCCATTGAGGAGGACCACACTGACCAAGATAAGCCCAGACCACGGAGACCCCAATATGTTTCTACTTGACATCACTCAAAGGTCAAGGCAATAATGGCACCAGGTTGGTGAGGAAGGGCCAGGAGCTGGAGACCAGCTAGCCTGGAAGGATTGGGCATCTTCCACAGTGCAATCTTTATTCATTCATTCATTCATTCATTCATATAAACATATTTTTATTGAAGGCCAACTATGTTCCAAGCACTGAACAAGACAGGAGCTATCCCCTGCTCTCAAGGAATGTGTAGCCTAGCTTAGGAACCGAGGTCAGCCGGAAATCAAACTCCAAACAGCAGGCCCACCAGGAGAAGTGGGAAAAGAGTACCTACCAGTGATATGGGCAAGGTGCACGGTTTGGAGTAGAAAGAGGTCAGAGTATGTCCAGTCTAAGTCCTGTGTTTGCAGGAACATCTGCAAAGACAAGAAGATCACTGGTAAGGATCAGAGTGTACCAGGTTGAAGAGAGTCAGCTCAGTTTAGAACAGCGAGCATATCACCTAACAGCAGAGGCTGCTCCTAAAACAGGCTGTGTGCTCCCTGCCCAGGCTCGCTTCCTGCTGCCTGGCAACCAAGACCCCACAGGCCTCTAGCCTAGATGAAAGATGGCCCCACTCTTGCAGGTGGACTGCCCACTGATGCAGGGCAGGGATGTTGGGATTGGCAGGAGATGCTGGTGGCACATTTGAAATTTATGGGGTTATATATATTTTTGGCATCAGATTAACTTTTCCCTAAATGCTCATCTCCTACTGACATTAAGATAAGTTTACATGCATTGAGAGCACAAGAAGTTGTGGCAGAGAAAGGCGGTCCAGAAGAATGCTGCATGGTGAGAGAAATGGATAAACGAAACACCTAACATCTGGCTAATAATGAATTAATAGAAAATTAAGGGTCAGTGATACTAAACACAATTCATATTCATATAGATAGATGGCTAGATAGACCTATGTACATACGACATATAGAATACATACAGGCACAGACATGGATATATATCTCCAAATAGATTTGGTGTCTACTCTGAGCTTGACAAATCTTCCTGGCCATGTAACCAGCCATAGAAAGTTATTTAACCTTCCCCAAAATTAATTTTTGACCATTTTACAGATAAAGCAATTTGATCTTTAGTAATATTAACTTGCGCATTGATTTGCTGTGAGGGTTAGATAAAAGCCATGTGTTCAGCAAGTAGCATGATGCTTGGCACATAGTTAGTGCTCAACGAAGTGCACAGTGTTTTTCTAATTGCCCAGTCCTCTCAGTTCGTAACAATGAACAGAGGGAGGGTTAGCCACCCAGAGTCCTCTATCTCAAACCCTGCAGTTAATTATTAATAGAAAATGCAAAATCCACTCCAGCAGCAGATAGAGGATCTTGCTTAAACCCAAATTCTTTTTGTAGCTTACGGTGGGGCTCCAGGTTGGAGGCCAAGTGCCGGGTGTGGTTGTGGGAACCGAAGGAAGCATGTGGATTGCTACACTTATCTGAAAACGCCTGTGACTTCTAGGACCGAAGATACATACCCTGGCAAATGGGATTAAATTGAGAGCTCGAATTATCCCGAACACAGGAGACGGGTGCAGGAGTATCTCAGATCATGTTGTAAGTGCTGCTTGCATTTCTGTCTTCACCTTAGCTGAACTAGCTGGAAAGATACTCGATACCTGTGAGGTGAAAGTAGAGCTTGGTGGCTGCGAATAAGAATCTCAGCCCTGGTGCTCAACAGGAAGGGCTATGAAAATGCATAGATCTAAGATTCGAGTTGTTTCGTATCAGAATTATTTTTCCCCAAGGTTTGTTGCAATTGCCCCTTCTTCCTGGCTTTATTCTCCCATGAAATAACGTTGAATGCTTCTCTCCCAGTTGCTCGGGTTGCACGTCAATCCTCCTCAGTTGGAACCGCACGCATGCTCCTTGCTCTTCCTAGTAAAGTGCGATCCTGCCGCCCTCTGTAGTGTAGCAGGCTCTTTATTTCCTTCTCTGTGCTAATCACAAACACTTAGCTGCTTTCCCGCTCAGAGGCTGAATTAATAAATTACAAATGCCTATTATCAAAGATTTGGAGATTTTGACAAGTGATTTAGTTGATCACAAATGCAAGGTTGTGTCAGGGAGAACCCGTGTTTTCAGGATATAGAAGGTGGATCAGCCCTGAATTTGAAAAATAAACAGGCGAGTTTGATGAGCTCAAATTCATGGCAGAGCGTCTTAATATTTCCTGAGGTTCTAATCAAAGGAGCATCTTAACTGGCCCCAGAGGGAAATGGAAGATGAAAGGCGCTACATTGATGCCCACTCTACCTTGCCTCATCAGGACTTTTTTCCCCCTCCTCATTCCATTTGCCTGTTTCTAAAAATATCTTGGCAGGTAAAAATTAGCAGTAGGATGTTATTTAGTCAAAAACAAAAACCCACTGCATAATGTACCGTACCTTTAAAATTTTTAACATCCATTAAATTAAAATCAAGGAAATTGACATAGATAGGATGAAAGAAGATACAGCACCTCTAGCTTATGCCAACTAAAAATAAGAATTATTAATGAAGCTCGGCTTTCTTCTGCTGTGCACATTAATTATTTATGATAATAATACTCTGCACTGCCATATTAAAGAATTTTCTTCACCCAGCTTCCCAGAAAACTCTATCTTCTTGGGGGAAAAAAAAAGAGCCTCAACATGTTAAGCCTACAAAAGAATACATTCCTCTTCATATATTTATTATACTGGAAGATGAATATAGTCTTGGGTTATTAAACTGGAATGAAAAACACATCTTATTAGAACTTACATGGTGATTTTTATTCTCACTAGTTTCATATAAACTTAATGATGCAGACTGCATTTTTATGCTCATCTATTTTAAAATGGTGCCTGAAGCAAAAAAAGCTTCCATTAATGCCAGTTTGGTATTTCAAATACAATTTGATGTAATTTACTTCAAATATATGTGAACAGAGAAGGATAATGCCAAGCACATTTTCTAGATTCAAATGTGGGTTAGCTCATGGCAATGATTTCTTAAATCTAAGTTTTTTGCAAAGAAAAGGCCAAAAGAAAATTTCTTTTAGTTATAAAATACAAAAAAAAAAGAACGAATCTCTGCTAGTTTTTGAGGGGAGAAGGAAAATGGTGGGTATTATGATAAAAGACTAGCATTAACTTTATTCTTGGTTTAATATTTTTCAACTATAAGTAAATAATAATACATTTTCCCCCAGTGATAAACTGAGCTATCTAAACTCATTGTTTTCTCATATTCTTATATGGTAGCATTATATTCATGGCTATGTCAACATAAAATCATGCAGGTTAGAGAGGTTTGATATGTTTTAAGCTTGGCAGATAGATATTAAATAAATATTTAGATTTCTCAATCTTTAAATTTTCTCTCAATGATTTCTACAAGAACTATATTTAAAGAGAACTTTAAAAAACAAGCTTAAATATTATTGCCCTAACAGCTGCTTCTAGAAACGAGTCAAGACTGATTTTCACGTGTGAGTCTCAAAAGGGGGGTTTGTGTTGCTGCATCCTTTTTCCTTGCTGATCGATGTGTTTGCGTATCTGCTTCCCCCTGCTTCACGCTGATGCTGGGTCAGGCTCCATGTTAGGGACAGTGGCTGGGGTGTCAATTGGAAATGCTCACAAAGGCATCCTGAAGCACTACAGTTATCCAGGGTCCCTCCCCTATAGCGACACTCTCTAAGAGGATTACAGAGCCCTTGCTAATTCAAAGGATCTTATCTTTTGTCATGGCATCCCCCAAACAAATAGAGAGCCTTGCCATTCCATCTTTACTCTGCTTCCTGTTTGAAATTGGTTTTTAATGGACCAATCATTGCCTATGAGCCTGAAAATATCCCTTCTACTGAAACACCAGGTACTGAAAAGAGAAACGCCCCAATATCAGAATCTCCACTGATTTTTCTGCACTGTGGTACTGCTCTGGAACACACAGAAACTGAGAATTTAAAATTTGAACTGCTTTTTCTCTTTTTCATTTCCGGCCAAGGCTGCCATGGACATGGGGCATAGATAGCTGCCCCCATCCTTCCCTTCCTGATTTCCTCAGGGAAGCAGGCTTGCTGTGTGTGAAGTGACTGGGCTTGCTAGGATAAAAGGAAAAAAAATTCCTCATTTCTCCCCAGTGTACTGAGTAAATTACAGGAGGAGAAGGACTGGCTAGGGGTAAAGGAAACCTAGAAAATGCTGTGTCTGTTGCTCCTGCAGGCATACAGCCTCGAAGGTAAGGTCCATCCTTGTCAAGGACTAGGCTCTTTGAGAACAGAGTATAATCTTCCAACAGGTAAGGTCCACCTGCCAGACACCCGATAGATGTTATTCCTGTATCTCCACTTATGTGTTGATCCGTTAATACCAATTTACTGGTGAGTACATGTGGTGCTTATATTTCCATTCTTGCGATACTTCACTTAATAGAATGGGTTCCAGCTGTATCCAGGAATATACAAGAGGT